>CAWUFW010000686.1:1682500-2300000 GCA_963921515.1 Calotriton arnoldi | reverse complement strand
CTCGGTCTCGGTCTCCCTCGGTCTCGGTCTCCCTCGGTCTCCCTCTGTCTCGGTCTCCCTCGGTCTCCCTCTGTCTCGGTCTCCCTCGGTCTCCCTCTGTCTCGGTCTCCCTCTGTCTCGGTCTCCCTCGGTCTCCCTCTGTCTCGGTCTCCCTCGGTCTCCCTCTGTCTCGGTCTCCCTCTGTCTCGGTCTCCCTCGGTCTCCCTCTGTCTCGGTCTCCCTCTGTCTCGGTCTCCCTCTGTCTCGGTCTCCCTCTGTCTCGGTCTCCCTCTGTCTCGGTCTCCCTCTGACTCCCTCCCTCTGACTCCCTCCCTCTGTCTCTCTGTCTCCCTCCCTCTATCTCTCTCCTTCTCCCTCTCTCTCCCTCTCTCTCCCTCCCTCTCCCTCCCTCTCCCTCTCTGTCTCCCTCTCTGTCTCCCTCTCTGTCTCCCTCTCTGTCTCCCTCTCTGTCTCCCTCCCTCCCTGTCTGTGTGTCTGTCTGTCTGTCTCCCTCCCTCTGTCTCCCTGTCTCCCTCTCCCTCCCTCTGTCTCCCTCTCTCTCTGTCTCCCTCTCTCTCTGTCTCCCTCTCTCTCTGTCTCCCTCTCTCCCTCTCTCTCCGTCTCCCCCTCTCTCCGTCTCCCTCTCTCTCCGTCTACCTCTCTCTCGGTCTCCCTCTCTCGGTCTCCCTCTCTCGGTCTCCCTCTCTCGGTCTCCCTCTCTCGCTCTCTCGGTCTCCCTCTCTCGGTCTCCCTCCCTCCCTCTCCCTCGGTCTGTCTCCCTGTCTCCCTCCCTCTGTCTCCCTGTCTCCCTGTCTCTCCGTCTCCCTCGGTCTCTGTCTCCCTCGGTCTCTGTCTCCCTCGGTCTCTGTCTCCCTCGGTCTCTGTCTCCCTCGGTCTCTGTCTCCCTCGGTCTCTGTCTCCCTCGGTCTCTGTCTCCCTCGGTCTCTGTCTCCCTCGGTCTCGGTCGGTCTCGGTCTCCCTCTGTCTCGGTCTCCCTCTGTCTCGGTCTCCCTCTGACTCCCTCCCTCTGTCTCTGTCTCCCTCCCTCTATCTCTCTCTCTCTCTCTCCTTCTCTCTGTCTCCCTCCCTCTATCTCTCTCCTTCTCCCTCTCTCCCTCTCTCTCCCTCCCTCTCCCTCCCTCCCTCTCCCTCCCTCTCTCTCCCTCCCTCTCTCTCCCTCTCTCTCCCTCTCCCTCTCTCCCTCTCCCTCTCTCTCTCTCTCTCTCTCTCTCCCTCTCTCTCTCTCTCTCTCTCTCTCTCTCTCTCTCTCTCTCTCTCCCTCTCTGTCTCCCTCTCTGTCTCCCTCTCTGTCTCCCTCTCTGTCTCCCTCTCTGTCTCCCTCTCTGTCTCCCTCTCTGTCTCCCTCTCTGTCTCCCTCTGTCTCCCTCCCTCTCCCTCCCTCTGTCTGTCTGTGTCTCTGTCTGTCTCCCTCTCCCTCCCTCCCTCTCCCTCCCTCCCTCTCCGTCTCCCTCTCTCTCCGTCTCCCTCTCTCTCCGTCGGTCTCCCTCTCTCTCCGTCTCCCTCTCTCTCCGTCGGTCTCCCTCTCTCTCCGTCGGTCTCCCTCTCTCTCCGTCGGTCTCCCTCTCTCTCCGTCGGTCTCCCTCTCTCTCCGTCGGTCTCCCTCTCTCTCCGTCGGTCTCCCTCTCTCTCCGTCGGTCTCCCTCTCTCTCCGTCGGTCTCCCTCTCTCTCCGTCGGTCTCCCTCTCTCTCCGTCGGTCTCCCTCTCTCGGTCTCCCTCTCTCGGTCTCCCTCTCTCGGTCTCCCTCTCTCGGTCTCCCTCTCTCGGTCTCCCTCTCTCGGTCTCCCTCCCTCTCTCCCTCCCCCTCTGTCTCCCTGGGTCTCTGTCTCCCTGGGTCTCTGTCTCCCTGGGTCTCTGTCTCCCTGGGTCTCTGTCTCCCTGGGTCTCTGTCTCCCTGGGTCTCTGTCTCCCTGGGTCTCTGTCTCCCTGGGTCTCTGTCTCCCTGGGTCTCTGTCTCCCTGGGTCTCTGTCTCCCTCGGTCTCTGTCTCCCTCGGTCTCTGTCTCCCTCGGTCTCTGTCTCCTCGGTCTCTGTCTCCCTCGGTCTCTGTCTCCTCGGTCTCTGTCTCCTCGGCCTCTGTCTCCTCGGTCTCTGTCTCCTCGGTCTCTGTCTCCCTCGGTCTCTGTCTCCCTCGGTCTCTGTCTCCCTCGGTCTCTGTCTCCCTCGGTCTCTGTCTCCCTCGGTCTCTGTCTCCCTCGGTCTCTGTCTCCCTCGGTCTCTGTCTCCCTCGGTCTCTGTCTCCCTCGGTCTCTGTCTCCCTCGGTCTCTGTCTCCCTCGGTCTCTGTCTCCCTCGGTCCCTGTCTCCTCGGTCTCTGTCTCCTCGGTCTCTGTCTCCCTCGGTCTCTGTCTCCCTCTCTCTCTGTCTCCCTCTCTCTCTGTCTCCCTCTCTCTCTGTCTCCCTCTCTCTGTCTCCCTCTCTCTCTGTCTCCCTCTCTCTCTGTCTCCCTCTCTCTCTGTCTCCCTCTCTCTCTGTCTCCCTCTCTCTCTCTGTCTCCCTCTCTCTCTGTCTCCCTCTCTCTCTGTCTCCGTCTCTCTCTGTCTCCGTCTCTCTCTGTCTCCGTCTCCCTCTGTCTCCGTCTCCCTCTGTCTCCGTCTCCCTCTGTCTCGGTCTCCCTCTGTCTCGGTCTCCCTCTGTCTCGGTCTCCCTCTGTCTCTGTCTGTCTCGGTCTCCCTCTGTCTGTCTCGGTCTCCCTCTGTCTGTCTCGGTCTCCCTCTGTCTGTCTCGGTCTCCCTCTGTCTGTCTCGGTCTCCCTCTGTCTGTCTCGGTCTCCCTCTGTCTGTCTCGGTCTCCCTCTGTCTGTCTCGGTCTCCCTCTGTCTGTCTCGGTCTCCCTCTGTCTGTCTCGGTCTCCCTCTCTCGGTCTCCCTCTCTCGGTCTCCCTCTGTCTCGGTCTCCCTCTCTCGGTCTCCCTCTCTCGGTCTCCCTCTCTCGCTCTCCCTCCCCCTCTGTCTCCCTGGGTCTCTGTCTCCCTGGGTCTCTGTCTCCCTGGGTCTCTGTCTCCCTCGGTCTCTGTCTCCCTCGGTCTCTGTCTCCCTGGGTCTCTGTCTCCCTCGGTCTCTGTCTCCCTCGGTCTCTGTCTCCCTCGGTCTCTGTCTCCCTCGGTCTCTGTCTCCCTCGGTCTCTGTCTCCCTCGGTCTCTGTCTCCCTCGGTCTCTGTCTCCCTCGGTCTCTGTCTCCCTCGGTCTCTGTCTCCTCGGTCTCTGTCTCCCTCGGTCTCTGTCTCCCTCGGTCTCTGTCTCCCTCGGTCTCTGTCTCCCTCGGTCTCTGTCTCCTCGGTCTCTGTCTCCCTCGGTCTCTGTCTCCCTCGGTCTCTGTCTCCCTCGGTCTCTGTCTCCCTCGGTCTCTGTCTCCCTCGGTCTCTGTCTCCCTCGGTCTCTGTCTCCCTCGGTCTCTGTCTCCCTCGGTCTCTGTCTCCCTCTCTCTCTGTCTCCCTCTCTCTCTGTCTCCCTCTCTCTCTGTCTCCCTCTCTCTCTGTCTCCCTCTCTCTCTGTCTCCCTCTCTCTCTGTCTCCCTCTCTCTCTGTCTCCCTCTCTCTCTGTCTCCCTCTCTCTCTGTCTCCCTCTCTCTGTCTCCCTCTCTCTCTGTCTCCGTCTCTCTCTGTCTCCGTCTCTCTCTGTCTCCGTCTCCCTCTGTCTCCGTCTCCCTCTGTCTCCGTCTCCCTCTGTCTCCGTCTCCCTCTGTCTCCGTCTCCCTCTGTCTCGGTCTCCCTCTGTCTCGGTCTCCCTCTGTCTCGGTCTCCCTCTGTCTCGGTCTCCCTCTGTCTCGGTCTCCCTCTGTCTCGGTCTCCCTCTGTCTCGGTCTCCCTCTGTCTCGGTCTCCCTCTGTCTCGGTCTCCCTCTGTCTCGGTCTCCCTCTGTCTCGGTCTCCCTCTGTCTCGGTCTGTCTCGGTCTCCCTCTGTCTGTCTCGGTCTCCCTCTGTCTGTCTCGGTCTCCCTCTGTCTGTCTCGGTCTCCCTCTGTCTGTCTCGGTCTCCCTCTGTCTGTCTCGGTCTCCCTCTGTCTGTCTCGGTCTCCCTCTGTCTGTCTCGGTCTCCCTCTGTCTGTCTCGGTCTCCCTCTGTCTGTCTCGGTCTCCCTCCGTCTGTCTCGGTCTCCCTCTCTCTGTCTCGGTCTCCCTCTCTCGGTCTCGGTCTCCCTCTGTCTCGGTCTCCCTCTGTCTCGGTCTCCCTCTGTCTCGGTCTCCCTCTGTCTCGGTCTCCCTCTGTCTCGGTCTCCCTCTGTCTCCCTCCCTCCCTGTCTCCCTCTGTCTCCCTCCCTCCCTGTCTCCCTCTGTCTCCCTCCCTCCCTGTCTCCCTCTGTCTCCCTCCCTCCCTGTCTCCCTCTGTCTCCCTCCCTCCCTCCGTCTGTCTCCCTCCGTCTCCCTCTCCCTCCGTCTCTGTCTCCCTCGCTCTCTGTCTCCCTCGCTCTCTGTCTCCCTCGCTCTCTGTCTCCCTCGCCCTCTGTCTCCCTCTCTCGGTCTCCCTCCCTCCCTCCCTCTGTCTCTCGCTCTCTCCTTCCCTCTCTCTCTCTCCCTCCCTCTCTCCCTCTCTCTCCCTCGGTCTCCGTCTGTCTCCCTCCCTGTCTCCCTCCCGGTCTCCCTCCCTGTCTCCCTCCCTGTCTCCCTCCCTCCGTCTCTCTCCGTCTCCCTCCGTCTCCCTCCCTCTGTCTGTCTCCCTCTCCCTCTCCGTCTCCCTCTGTCTCCCTCCCTCCCTCTCTCTCTCCCTCCCTCCCTAGCTCTCTCCTTCCGTCTGTCGCCCTCTGCCCTCTGCCCACCTCCCCTCTCCCCCCGTCTCCGTCCCCCGTCTCCGTCCCCCTGTCTGTCTCCGTCCGTCTGTCTGTCTCCGTCCGTCTGTCTGTCTGTCTCCGTCCGTCTGTCTGTCTGTCTCCGTCCGTCTGTCTGTCTCCGTCCGTCTGTCTGTCTGTCTCCGTCCGTCTGTCTCCGTCCGTCCGTCCGTCTGTCTCCGTCCGTCTGTCTCCGTCCGTCTGTCTCCGTCCGTCTGTCCGTCTCCGTCCGTCTGTCCGTCTCCGTCTGTCTGTCTGTCTCCGTCCGTCTGTCTCCGTCTGTCTGTCTGTCTGCGTCTGTCTGTCTGTCTCCGTCCGTCTGTCTGTCTGTCTGCGTCTGTCTGTCTCCGTCCGTCTGTCTGTCTGTCTATCTATCTATCTCCGTCCGTCCGTCTGTCTCCGTCCGTCTGTCTGTCTCCGTCCGTCTGTCTGTCTCCGTCCGTCTGTCTGTCTGTCTATCTATCTCATCTCCGTCCGTCCGTCTGTCTCCGCTCCGTCTGTCTGTTCTCCGCGTCCGCCTGTCTGCTCCGCCGTCCGTCTGTCTCTCCGTCTCCTGTCTCGTCCCGCCCGTCCGCCCGTCCGTCCGTCTCCGTCCGTCTCGTCCGTCTCCCGTCCGCTCCGTCTCCGCTCCGTCCGTCTCCGCTCCGCTCTCTGCCTGCTCTGCGTCTCGCTGCTCGCCTGTCTCCCGTCTGCCTGCCTGCTGTCTGTCCGTCTCCGTCCGTCTCCGCCCGTTCTCTCGTCTGTCTCGCGTCCGTCTCTCGCTCCGTCTCTCGTCCGCCTGCTCTGCCTGCCTGCTTCGCTCGCTCGCTCCGCTCGCTCTCGCTCTCGCTCGCTCCCTCGTCTCCGTCCCCGCTTGCTCTCCCGTCCCTCGCGTCTCTCGCTCTCCCGTCTCCGTCCCGTCTCGCTCTGCTCGCCTCCCGTCCGCTCTCCTGTCCTCGTCTCGCTCTCTCGCTCTCGCGCTCCGTCCGCCCGTCTCGCTCGCTCGTCTCCGCTCCGTCCGTCTCCGCTCGCCTTCGTCTCGTCTCTCGTCTCGTCTTCGCCTGCTCTGCTCTCCGCCTCGTCCCCGTCCGCCCGCTCTCCGCCCGCCCGTCTCCGTCCGCCTGCCTGCTCTGCTCTCCGCCCCCGCCTCGCCTGCTCTCTCGTCCGTCCGTCTGTCTCCGTCCCGCCCGTGTCCGTCCGTCCGTCCTGCTCTGTCTCCGTCCGTCCGCCTCGCTCCGTCTCCGCCTCCGCTCCGCTCTCTGCCTCCGTCTCGTCTTCGCTCTGCCTCGCTCTCTCGTCTCCCGCTCTCCGCTTCGCCTCGTCTCCGTCTCCCGTCTCCGTCCTCTCGTCTCCGCTCCCCTCGTCTCCGTCCGTTCCGTCTCCGTCCGTCTCCCGCTCCGTCCGTCTCCGTCCGTCCGTCTCTCCGTCCGTCCGCTCTCCGTCCGTCCGTCTCCGTCCGTCCGTCTCCGTCCGTCCGTCTCCGTCCGTCTCCCTCTCTGTCTGTCTGTCTCCCTCTCTGTCTGTCTCCCTCTCTGTCTGTCTCCCTCTCTGTCTGTCTCCCTCTCTGTCTGTCTCCCTCTCTGTCTGTCTCCCTCTCTGTCTGTCTCCCTCCCGGTCTGTCTCCCTCCCGGTCTGTCTCCCTCCCGGTCTGTCTCCCTCCCGGTCTGTCTGTCTCCCTGTCTCCCTCCCGGTCTGTCTGTCTCCCTGTCTCCCTCCCTGTCTCCCTGTCTGTCTCCCTCTCTGTCTGTCTCCCTCTCTCCCTCCCTGTCTCCCTCTCTCCCTCCCTCTCCCTCCCTCCCTCTCTGTCTCCCTGTCTGTCTGTCTCCCTGTCTGTCTGTCTCCCTGTCTGTCTGTCTCCCTGTCTGTCCCTGTCTGTCTCTCCCTCTCAGTCTCCCTCTCCCTCTCAGTCTCCCTCTCTCTCTCAGTCTCCCTCTCTCTCTGTCTCCCTCTCTCTCTGTCTCCCTCTCTCTCTGTCTCCCTCTGTCTTTCTCCCTCTGTGTCTCCCTCCCTCTGTCTCCCTCCCCCTCTCTCCCTCCCTCCCCCTCTCTCCCTCCCTCCCTCCCTCTCCCTCCCTCTCCCTCCCTCCCTCTGTCTCCCTCCCTCTCTGTCTCCCTCCCTCTGTCTCCCTCCCTCCCTAGCTCTCTCTCTCTCCTTCCGTCTGTCTGTCGCCCTCTGCCCGTCGCCCACCTCCCCCTCTCCCTCTCTCCCTCCCCCTCTCTCCGTCTCCGTCTGTCTCCGTCCCCCCGTCTGTCTCCGTCCCCCCGTCTGTCTCCGTCCCCCCGTCTCCGTCCGTCCCCCCGTCTCCGTCCCCCGTCTCCGTCCGTCCCCCGCTCTCCGCCCGCTCCGCTCTCTCGCTCTGTCCGCTCCGTCTCCGTCCGCTCCGCTCCGTCCGTCCGTCCGCTCTCCGTCCGCCCGTCTCCGTCCGTCCGCTCTCCGTCCGTCTCCGTCCGTCTCGTCTCCTCCGGCCCGTCTGTCTCTCCGTCTCGCTCTGTCTCCGTCCGTCTGTCTCCTGCCCGTCTGTCTCCGCTCCGTCTGCTCTCCGCCCGCTCGCTCCGTCCGTGCCCGTCTCCGTCCGTCTCCCGCCCGTCCGTCTCGCCGTCCGTCTCCGTCCGCCTCCGCTCTCCGTCTCCGTCCGTCCGTCTCGCCCGTCTGCTCTCCGTCCGTCTGTCTCCGCCCGCTCTGTCTCCGCCCGTCTGTCTCCGTCCGTCTGCTCTCCCGTCCGTCTCCCTCCCTCCCGGTCTCCCTCCCTCCCTGTCTCCCTCCCTCCCTGTCTCCCTCCCTCCCTGTCTCCCTCCCTCCCTGTCTCCCTCCCTCCCTGTCTCCCTCCCTCCCTGTCTCCCTCCCTCCCTGTCTGTCTCCCTCCCTGTCTGTCTCCCTCCCTGTCTGTCTCCCTCCCTGTCTGTCTCCCTCCCTGTCTGTCTCCCTCCCTGTCTGTCTCCCTCCCTGTCTGTCTCCCTCCCTGTCTGTCTCCCTCCCTGTCTCCCTGTCTGTCTCCCTGTCTGTCTCCCTCCCTGTCTGTCTCCCTCCCTGTCTGTCTCCCTCCCTGTCTGTCTCCCTCCCTGCCTCCCTCTCTGTCTGCCTCCCTCCCTGTCTGTCTGCCTCCCTCCCTGTCTGTCTGCCTCCCTCCCTGTCTCCCTCCCTGTCTGTCTCCCTCCCTGTCTGTCTCCCTCCCTGTCTGTCTCCCTCCCTGTCTGTCTCCCTCCCTGTCTGTCTCCCTCCCTGTCTGTCTCCCTCCCTGTCTGTCTCCCTCCCTGTCTGTCTCCCTCCCTGTCTGTCTCCCTCCCTGTCTGTCTCCCTCCCTGTCTGTCTCCCTCCCTGTCTGTCTCCCTCCCTGTCTGTCTCCCTCCCTGTCTGTGTCCCTGTCTGTCTCTCCCTCTCAGTCTCCCTCTCTCTCTGTCTCCCTCTCTCTCTGTCTCCCTCTCTCTCTGTCTCCCTCTGTCTTTCTCCCTCTGTCTCCCTCCCTCTGTCTCCCTCCCCCTCTCTCCCTCCCTCTCTCCCTCCCTCCCTCTCCCTCCCTCCCTCTCTGTCTCCCTCCCTCTCTGTCTCCCTCCCTCTCTGTCTCCCTCCCTCTCTGTCTCCCTCCCTCTGTCTCCCTCCCTCCCTAGCTCTCTCTCTCTCCTTCCGTCTGTCTGTCTGTCGCCCTCCGCCCGCCGCTCTCTCTCCTCTCCCTCTCTCCTCTCCGCCCTCTCGCCTGTCCCAGTCCTCCGCCTCGTCTCCAGTCCCCTCCGCCTGCTCTCCGTCCCCCTCGCTCTCGTCTCCGTCCTCCCGCCTGCCTCCGTCTCCGCCTCCGTCCGCTCTCCGCCCGCTCGTCTCCGCCCGCCCGTCTCTCGTCCGCCCGTCTCCGTCCTCCGTCTCGCTTCTCGCCTCGTCTCGCTCTCGTCCGTCTCCGCCTCGTCTCGTCTCGTCTGCCTCGCTCCGTCTCCGCTCCGTCCGTCTCGCTTCGCCTGCCTGCTCTGCCTGCTCTCGTCTCCGTCTCGTCCGTCTCTCGTCCGCTCGTCTCCGTCCGCCCGTCTTCCGTCTGCCTGCCTGCCTCGTCTCGTCTTCGTCTCCGTCCTCCGTCTCCGTCTCGTCCGCTCTCCGTCCGTCCGCCTGCCTGTCTCCGCCTCGCCCGTCTCGTCTCGTCCGTCTGCTTGCTCTCGCTCTCTCGTCTCTCGTCTCCGCTCTCGCCTCGCTCTCTCGTCTCGCCCGCTTCGTCTCGCCGTCTCGCCTGCCTCGCTCTCCGTTTCTCGCTCCGTCTCCGTCCTGTCCTCCGCCCGTCCGTCTCCGCCCGCTCCGTCTCCGCCCGCTCCGTCTCCGCCCGCTCCGTTTCCGCTCCGTCCGTCTCCGCCTGCTCCGCTCCGCTCTCCGCTCCGCTCTCCGCCCGCCTGCTCGCTCTCCGCCTCCGCTCCGCTCTCGCTCTCGCCTCGCTCCGCTCTCGCTCTCGCTCGCTCCCTCCGTCTCTCGCCTGCCTGCTTCGCTCGCTCCGCCCGTCCGTTCTCTCGCCTCGCCTCGCTCTCTTCGCTCCGCTCCGCTCTCGTCTCGCTCTCCGGCCGTCTCCGCTCCGCCTGCCTGCTCCGCTCCGCTCCGTCTGCCTGCTCGCTCCGTCTCGCTTCGCTCCGCTCCGCTTCTCTCGCTCCGTCCGTCTCCGCTCCGCTCGTCTCTCCGCCTGCCTGTCTCCGCTCCGCTTCGCTCTCCGGCTTCGCTGCTCTCGCTCTCCGCCCGCTCTCCGTCTTCGTCTCGCCTGCTTCCTCCGTCTGCCTGCTTCGTCTGCCTGCCCGTCTTCGTCTCCGCTCCGCCTCTCGCTCTCCGCTCGCTTCCTCGCCTGCTCGCTCGTCTCTCGTCTGCCTGCCTGCTTCGCTCGCTCTCCGTCTCGTCTCGCTCTCCGCCCGTCTCGCTCGTCTCCGCTCGCCTCTCCGCTTCGCTCGTCTCGCTTCGCCTCGTCTGCTCTCGTCTCCGCTCGCTTCCGTCTGCTCGCCTGCTCCGCTCTCCGTCTTCCGTCTCGTCTCGCTCTCCGTCTCCGCTCGCTCCGTCTCGCCTCCGCCCGTCTCGTCCTCGTCTCCGCCTCGCTCCGTCTCGCCCGCCTCCGTCTCGCTGCTCTCCGTCCGCCTCGTCTTCGCTCGCTCGCTCCGCCTCGCTTCGCTCTCGCTCTCCGCTCCGCTCCGTCTCCGCTCCTCCGTCTCCGTCCCTCGTCTGCTCGCTCCGTCCGTCTCCGTCCGTCCGTCTCCGTCCGTCCGTCTCCGTCCGTCCGTCTCCGTCCGTCCGTCTCCGTCCGTCCGTCTCCGTCCGTCCGTCTCCGCCCGTCTCCGCCTCCGTCTCCGCTCCGTCCGTCTCCGTCTCGTCTCCGTCTCCGTCCGTCTCCGTCCGCTCCGTCTCCTGCCTCGTCCGTCTCCGGCTCCGCTCCGTCTCCGCCTCCGTCCGTGTCCGCTCCGTCCGTGTCCGTCCGTCTCCCGTCCGTCTGTCTCCGTCCGTCTGTCTCCGTCTGTCTGTCTCCGTCTGTCTGTCTCCGTCTGTCCCTGTCTGTCTGTCCCTGTCTGTCTCCCTCTCCCTCTCAGTCTCCCTCTCAGTCTCCCTCTCTCTCTCAGTCTCCCTCTCTCTCAGTCTCCCTCTCTCTCTCTCAGTCTCCCTCTCTCTCAGTCTCTCTCTCTCAGTCTCCCTCTCTCTGTCTCCCTCTCTCTGTCTCACTCTCTCTCTCAGTCTCCCTCTCTCTCTCAGTCTCCCTCTCTCTCTCAGTCTCCCTCTCTCAGTCTCCCTCTCTCTCTCAGTCTCCCTCTCTCTCTCTCAGTCTCCCTCTCTCTCTCTCAGTCTCCCTCTCTCTGTCTCCCTCTCTCAGTCTCCCTCTCTCTCAGTCTCCCTCTCTCTCAGTCTCCCTCTCTCTCAGTCTCCCTCTCTCTCAGTCTCCCTCTCTCTCAGTCTCCCTCTCTCTCAGTCTCCCTCTCTCTCAGTCTCCCTCTGTCTCCCTCTCTCTCAGTCTCCCTCTCTCTCTGTCTCCCTCTCTCTCTGTCTCCCTCTCTCTCTCTCAGTCTCCCTCTCTCTCAGTCTCCCTCTCTCTCCGTCTCCCTCTCTCTCCGTCTCCCTCTCTCTCCGTCTCCCTCTCTCTCCGTCTCCCTCTCTCTCTCCGTCTCCCTCTCTCTCTCCGTCTCCCTCTCTCCGTCTCCCTCTCTCTCTCCGTCTCCCTCTCTCTCTCCGTCTCCCTCTCTCTCTCTCCGTCTCCCTCTCTCTCTCTCCGTCTCCCTCTCTCTCTCTCCGTCTCCCTCTCTCTCTCCGTCTCCCTCTCTCTCTCCGTCTCCCTCTCTCTCTCCGTCTCCCTCTCCGTCTCCCTCTCCGTCTCCCTCTCCGTCTCCCTCTCTCTCTCTCCGTCTCCCTCCCTCTCCGTCTCCCTCTCCGTCTCCCTCTCTCTCCGTCTCCCTCTCTCTCCGTCTCCCTCTCTGTCTCCCTCCCAGGCCTGAGCTCCCTGGCCTTGGTTCAACTCTCTGACTACAGGCTGGCGGGAAACATCACATCACAGGCTCTTAACGCACACCTCACCCGGCTCTCACTCCCTGCTGCCCTCCGTCACCTCACCCGGCTCTCACTCCCTGCTGCCCTCTGTACCACTCTGCCATCTCACCCGGCTCACTCCCTGCTGCCCTCCGTCACCTCATCCGACTCTCACTCCCTGCTGCCCTCCGCCACCCTCTGCCATCTCACCCGGCTCTCACTCCCTGCTGCCCTCCGTCGCCTCACCCGGCTCTCACTCCCTGCTGCCCTCCGTGACCTCACCCGGCTCTCACTCCCTGCCCTCCGTCACCCTCTGTCACCTCATCCGGCTCTCACTCCCTGCTGCCCTCCGTCACCCTCTGCCATCTCACCCGGCTCTCACTCCCTGCTGCCCTCCATCACCTCACCCGGCTCTCACTCCCTGCTGCCCTCCGTCACCTCACCCGGCTCTCACTCCCTGCTGCCCTCCGTCACCCTCTGCCATCTCACCCGGCTCTCACTCCCTGCTGCCCTCCGTCACCTCACCCGGCTCTCACTCCCTGCTGCCCTCCGTCACCCTCTGCCATCTCACCCGGCTCTCACTCCCTGCTGCCCTCCGTCACCTTACCCGGCTCTCACTCCCTGCCCTCCGTCACCCTCTGTCACCTCACCCGGCTCTCACTCCCTGCTGCCCTCCGTGACCTCACCCTGCTCTCACTCCCTGCAACCCTCTGTCACCTTACCCGGCTCTCACTCCCTGCTGCCCTCCGTCACCTCACCCGGCTCTCACTCCCTGCCCTCCGTCACCCTCTGTCACCTCACCCGGCTCTCACTCCCTGCTGCCCTCCGTGACCTCACCCTGCTCTCACTCCCTGCAACCCTCTGTCACCTCACCCGGCTCTCACTCCCTGCTGCCCTCCGTCACCTTACCCGGCTCTCACTCCCTGCTGCCCTCCGTCACCTCACCCGGCTCTCACTCCCTGCCCTCTGTCACCCTCTGTCACCTCACCCGGCTCTCACTCCCTGCCTTCCGTCACCCTCTGTCACCTCACCCGGCTCTCACTCCCTGCTGCCCTCCGTCACCTCACCCGGCTCTCACTCCCTGCTGCCCTCTGTAACCCTCTGCCATCTCACCCGGCTCTCACTCCCTGCTGCCCTCCGTCACCTCACCCGGCTCTCACTCCCTGCCCTCCGTCACCCTCTGTCACCTTACCCGGCTCTCACTCCCTGCTGCCCTCCGTCACCTCACCCGGCTCTCACTCCCTGCTGCCCTCCGTCACCTCACCCGGCTCTCACTCCCTGCTGCCCTCCATCACCTCACCCGGCTCTCACTCCCTGCTGCCCTCCGTCACCCTCTGCCATCTCACCCGGCTCTCACTTGCTGCTGCCCTGTCACCCTCTGCCATCTCACCCGGCTCTCACTCCCTGCTGCCCTCCGTCACCTCACCCGGCTCTCACTCCCTGCTGCCCTCCGTCACCCTCTGCCATCTCACCCGGCTCTCACTCCCTGCTGCCCTCCGTCACCTCACCCGGCTCTCACTCCCTGCTGCCCTCCGTCACCTCACCCGGGTCTCACTCCCTGCTGCTCTCCGTCACCTCACCCGGCTCTCACTCCCTGCTGCCCTCCGTCACCCTCTGCCATCTCACCCGGCTCTCACTTGCTGTTGCCCTATGTCACCCTCTGCCATCTCACCCGGCTCTCACTCCCTGCTGCCCTCCGTCACCCTCTGCCATCTCACCCGGCTCTCACTTGCTGCTGCCCTATGTCACCCTCTGCCATCTCACCCGGCTCTCACTCCCTGCTGCCCTCCGTCACCTCACCCGGCTCTCACTCCCTGCTGCCCTCCGTCACCCTCTGCCATCTCACCCGGCTCTCACTCCCTGCTGCCCTCCGTCACCTCACCCGGCTCTCACTCCCTGCTGCCCTCCGTCACCTCACCCGGGTCTCACTCCCTGCTGCTCTCCGTCACCTCACCCGGCTCTCACTCCCTGCTGCCCTCCGTCACCCTCTGCCATCTCACCCGGCTCTCACTTGCTGCTGCCCTATGTCACCCTCTGCCGTCTCACCCGGCTCTCACTCCCTGCTGCCCTCCGTCACCTCACCCGGCTCTCACTCGCTGCTGCCCTATGTCACCCTCTGTCACCTTACCCGGCTCTCACTCCCCGCTGCCATCCGTCACCTCACCCGGCTCTCACTCCCT
Source organism: Calotriton arnoldi (assembly GCA_963921515.1). Classification (NCBI taxonomy): domain Eukaryota; kingdom Metazoa; phylum Chordata; class Amphibia; order Caudata; family Salamandridae; genus Calotriton; species Calotriton arnoldi. Next base: position 2,286,628 of record CAWUFW010000686.1, on the reverse strand, counting down.
GCCCTCCGTCACCCTCTGTCACCTTACCCGGCTCTCACTCCCTGCTGCCCTCCGTCACCTCACCCTGCTCTCACTCCCTGCTGCCTTCTGTAACCCTCTGCCATCTCACCCGGCTCACTCCCTGCTGCTCTCCGTCACCTCACCCAGCTCTCACTCCCTGCTGCCCTCCGTCACCTTACCCGGCTCTCACTCCCTGCTGCCCTCCGTGACCTCACCCTGCTCTCACTCCCTGCAACCCTCTGTCACCTCACCCGGCTCTCACTCCCTGCAACCCTCTGTCACCTTACCCGGCTCTCACTCCCTGCCCTCCGTCACCCTCTGTCACCTCACCCGGCTCTCACTCCCTGCTGCCCTCCGTGACCTCACCCTGCTCTCACTCCCTGCAACCCTCTGTCACCTCACCCGGCTCTCACTCCCTGCTGCCCTCCGTCACCTTACCCGGCTCTCACTCCCTGCTGCCCTCCGTCACCTTACCCGGCTCTCACTCCCTGCTGCCCTCCGTCACCTCACCCGGCTCTCACTCCCTGCCCTCTGTCACCCTCTGTCACCTCACCCGGCTCTCACTCCCTGCCCTCCGTCACCCTCTGTCACCTTACCCGGCTCTCACTCCCTGCTGCCCTCCGTCACCTCACCCGGCTCTCACTCCCTGCTGCCCTCCGTCACCTCACCCGGCTGTCACTCCCTGCCCTCCGTCACCCTCTGTCACCTTACCCGGCTCTCACTCCCCGCTGCCCTCCGTCACCTCACCCGGCTCTCACTCCCTGCCCTCCGTCACCCTCTGTCACCTTACCCGGCTCTCACTCCCTGCTGCCCTCCGTCACCTCACCCGGGTCTCACTCCCTGCTGCTCTCCGTCACCTCACCCGGCTCTCACTCCCTGCTGCCCTCTGTAACCCTCTGCCATCTCACCCGGCTCTCACTCCCTGCTGCCCTCCGTCACCTCACCCGGCTCTCACTCCCTGCTGCCCTCCGTCACCCTACCCCGGCTCTCACTCGCTGCTGCCCTATGTCACCCTCTGCCATCTCACCCGGCTCTCACTCCCTGCTGCCCTCCGTCACCTCACCCGGCTCTCACTCCCTGCTGCCCTCCGTCACCTCACCCGGCTCTCACTCCCTGCTGCCCTCCGTCACCTCACCCGGGTCTCACTCCCTGCTGCTCTCCGACACCTCACCCAGCTCTCACTCCCTGCTGCCCTCTGTAACCCTCTGCCATCTCACCCGGCTCTCACTCCCTACTGCCCTCTGTAACCCTCCGTCACCTCACCCGGCTCTCACTCCCTGCTGCCCTCCGTCACCTCACCCGGCTCTCACACCCTGCTGTCCTCTATCATTCTCTGTCACCTGACCCAGTGTGTGTGGCAGCCCGGGCTGAGACAGCTTCCCGGGCACACACACAGCCGCACCCGAGTACTTCACAGGTCTTTAAAAGACCATTTGCATGATAACGAGGCTTTGTTGTATTTCACCTCTTAGCGCCCCTGCAGCTCCACTCAGACTATCGCTGGAATCGCCCGGCCGCCCCTGCAGCTCCACTCAGACTATCGCTGGAATCGCCCGGCCCCCATAGAGCAGAGTCTGTGTTTGCTGACACTGTAAAAAAAACAAAAAAAAACACAGGTACGATGTCTGCAAGGTCCGCGGGCCGCCAAGGAAGGCTTGCCGGGCCGCTGGCGGCCCGCGGGCCTTACTATGAGTACCCATGCTCTAAAACAACATTTGAACAGCTTGGAAATAATTAGGACAGTAGATCAGGAATTATGAAAGATTTTTTTTGTAATTCAGAAGTGTGATGCCAACAGATTTAAACTGGAGGAAAACAAATCAGAACACTTTACTTGGTGATGTGTAAATGGCAAATATTTGCAGAAACTTTATTTCCAAATATTGTACACTATAAAGTTTTAAAACCACATGTCAGTGACAAATTCTGTGGCCATTTCAATGTAAAATCTGCTGATTGCAAATAACAGTGGGCTGCTACTTTATGCTTTAGTTATGTATTTATTAAAAGTGATAGTTTTTAAACATGATGTGAGAGACAGTCATGGCCAAGCCCTGATGACAATGCATTTAATGAACTAAGAGGCAAGTCTGCAGTCAAGTGTATCTTATATGTGGCTTGATTTGCATTCTATATGGAGCAAATGTTTAGTCTATTAAATCAACCAAAAGAGTTTTATATACAGCAGACAGGCTCAACTTGCGTATTTGAAAGTGCTCTCATATGTGATAAAGAAGAAAATGGCATCCCAGTGAATTAAAATACTTGCCCAGGATCACATAATTTGAAACCAGTTTATGGGTCAAGAGCATTATAATTCGGTCAAGTAGATTATTTAAGTCACTAGGCCTGCAGGTCTAGTAACATTTTTGGGATTTTTCTAGGCCTGGGGAGGGTTACGTGGGTGGAGGGTAGGGTGTCCACAGATCTTAAGTCCAAGGTGGATACGCTGCTTTCGATTGTGCGCAGCCTCGAGGCTACAGCTGAGGATGTGGAAAAATCACGACGCAAAAGTTTGCGACTCATGGGCTTTCCTGAAGGAGTAGAGATCCCCCCCCCCCCCTTCGCAGACCTTTATCGAGAACTGACTTAAAGCATGGGTTTGAGGGGGCCCGTCGCCCTGGTTTGTGGTGGAGGGGGGCACATCAGGCCCTCACGGAGCCACCTTCCCCTGGGGACCTGCTGTGCCCTGTCATCGTCAGGATACTGAACTTTCAAGACCGAGACGTCATTCTCCAAGAAGCCCATTATCAGGGTAAGCTAATTTTTCAATCATCACACATTATGATCTTCCCAGATTACACTAAATTGATGCAAATCCTTCAATGCAGTTAAACAGGTCAGGGCGATGTCGCTTCAGTATATACTGCTCTCTCTGGCGCAGCTTAGAGTTGTCCACGGACCCGCTGCTAGACACTTCTTTGACACTCCGGAGGCTGCCTAGGAGTGGGCGACGAAACAACGCACTCTTCAGCGATATAAGCCCCCAGATGGAGCTACCCTGACAGGTCATGACTCACTATGTTCGGCTGTCACCCACTTCCAGACCCGAAGGCACGCTAAATCCAGGGGATGGCGCAGACGCTCTCCTCAGTCCTCGCAAACTGACCCTGCTGGGACCCGGGTGATGGACTAAAGGTTCCTTGTTTCTCCGGCGCTTGGTAAGGCCGGATAGCTGCCTCCGACAAGGGAAGCCTCTTTGGAGACCAACTGTGATACTCAACCACGCTTTGCAAGTATGTACTAGCCTTGGACCCACGGAGTGCTCTTGTTTGTGTTCTGATCTCTGGTGACTAATTCTACACAGGAGGAGGTCCACCTCGAATAACCCGATATGTATATTGTCTATTTTATTGGCGGATGTTGGCCGACAGATGTTTCCTGGGTAGAAGTGTGGGGGCGGGGGGTGTTGATGTTTGGGGGGTGTTAAATGGGTTCATGTTTTCCATGTTTTATGACTACTTCCGTATTTGCCTTGTGTCATTTACTGCACTGGCTGAGGTTGACTCACCCACCATCTCTCGGATCCATATGCTACCCCTATGAGGGAGTTTATTCTCTTGTGGAATGTTAACGGCCTGCTGCATCATATTGAGTGCACTGGGGTCATAAAATGTCTCTAACGTCATCAGATGTCATTACTGCAAGAAATGCATTTGTTAGGTGCTCTCTGCCCCTTCCTGCGTAGGTACAGATATGACCGTGTGTATCACTTCTGCTTCAGTAGGGGTTCCAGAGGAGCTGCAATCTTTCACAAAATTCTTCCACTGGGGATTACCCAGATCCAAATCCTGACATGGACACATCTGGCCTTCCTTCGTGAGACCACCAAGCCTACTCCAGGACTCTTGATTCCCGGGTGGAGTACCTGGGACTCTGCAACATTTGGTGAGTGCGGCACATACACACACCTCTGGATCCACGAAAACGATGTCTCAAATTAATCATATATTTCTCTCGCCCATTGAGATGACCTTCACTTCGGGCGCCACTATACTCCCTAATGGCATATCAGACCATTCCCCTGTTCTGCTCTGTTTCGGGCCCACAGCCCGCCACAGAGGGCATATGTGGTGTTTGAACACCTGTTTCCTCACGGATGATGGTCTCTCGGACTACTCTTCGAGGAACTGAAGTCCTACTTCGAGACTAACGAGGGAACGGTTCGAAGGGCCAGCACACTATGGGTGGATAGCAAACCCACAATTCAGAGTGTTGCCAAAACCTCACTCAAACACAATAATAGGGACAAGCACCAGCGCATCACGGAGCTTGACTTTCTCAAACACAATAGGGACAAGCACCAGCGCATCATGGAGCCTGAAACCTGCATACTCTGGATGGGGACTGCAGTAGCAACAAACGAGACAGAATCTTTGACCCGGCGATTGGAGATCAATAGAGCGTCCCTGCGCCAGCTGGCCTTCCACGAGGCCCGCCAGTTCTGGCGGGCCTTGAATCAAAAAGTGTATGTTATATAACAAGGTACTGTGGTTCCTGTGAACAATGTATGTAATATATGGACCATACATTCATCGATTACTGTGAAAGAGATGCCATCCGGGAACTAAAGACCGGTAAAACCCCAGGCCCAGACAGCTTCCCTCTTGAATACTACTCTAAATTTCGAGACATTGTCACTATATACGGAGGCAGAGAAACAAGGGTCCTTCCACCCAGAGCCTGACCTCCCATCCATCGTAGTCGTACCTAAATCGGATTAACCCATCGGCAAGCTGTGCCTCCTATTGCCCTATCTCCTTAATTAACACAGACATTAAAATATATGCTAAAATCTTGGCAGATAGGCTGCAACCGGTTCTTCACTCCTTGATCCACGCGGACAAGTGTGGCTTTATGCCTAACCGCAGCACCAGACATTGTATCCATCATATACATGCGGCCCTTGCTCACGTTAAAGACATTAAGGCGGCATTCTTACTACTCTACGACTTCGAAAAGGCTTTCGATACTTTTGATAGGACTATCAGGAATCAGTGCTGCTCCATATGGGCTTCGCCCTCACTTTCGCAGCCCAGGTCCTCGTTAACGGCGTGCTCTCCAGTGAATTTCCCAATCCGACTCAGGACCCGGCAGGGTTGCCCTCTGTCCCCACTCTTACCATAGAACCCCTAGAACATGTAAGAAAGTGGCTCTGTATATACTGAACCAAAGTAAGGTTCAGTGTGCACAGAGTCCACAGTCCCCAGAGGTTTGGCAGAGGCTAAAGTTAGATATAACCTTACTCTCTAAAGTGGTAGCTTGGTCGAGCAGTAAGGCAGTATCAGAGGACAGTGTAAAGCATTTGTTGTACACACTCAAGAACTGAACTCTAGGCCAATGGTTTTGTATCAAAATATATAGTTGTTTTATTTTAGAACCAACAATAGGTATCAAAATATACTTTCTCAGAATGAGTTACTTTAGTTAAATACTTTTCAAATAGGCAATAGACTTTTGAATACAATAGTTACAGTTGTTGCAATAGGCAACACAATTTCAAACACAATAATACATTGAGCTCAATGGGAATTTCTAGTTAAATGCAATAGATTACTTTTTGGATTACTTTTCTTACCACAGGACTGGATCCTAGATTCAGTCCTGGGACATCTCCTGTAAACAGTTGAGTAAAAACGTTTTGGTTACAGTTGTGATTTTTAAGGAATATTATTGTATTTTAAAAGTTGACACTTAGAAACCTTTTCACATAGAATCACCAATGTTATCCTATGGGAGGAAATTCACTTAGCAGGTAAGTGTGGTTATTGTTACTTTTTCTAACTCAGTGTTGGATCCTGGATCCAGCACTGGTGCATCTCCTCTAAACAGTTGACAGAATGTGTTTTTGTTATACAGGCGATTTTTAACGAATATTTGTAAGTTTGCAAAATCGACACTTGGAAACCTTTTCAGCAAAAACCAGGCAATGTTATCCTATGGAAGGAAATTCAAGTTACCGGTAAGTACAGTTATGATTACTTTTCAGGGTCAGTGCTGGGCACCAAGATCCAGCACTGGGATCTCTCCTGATAACAGGTAAGTAATTTCGTTTTCGTTGATCGGACGATTTTTAGTGATTTTAAAGTTTCAAAACTCGACACTTAGAAGAAATTTCAGTGTAAACCAGACAATGTTACCCTATGGAGAAAATGTAGGTGATCGGTTTTCAGGTAACTACTCGACTGGCAGAGTTAAGGTTCTGGGCATAGACTCAGGGGTCTCCCAGGGTCAGTGATGCAATGTTGCACCCTCAGCGGCACTAGGGCGGCCGGGTACAGAGTGTTGAGGCCCAATGTTATCCTATGGGGGACCTCCGGTTGGTGGCTGCTGGCGAGCAGGCCACAAGGTTGTGGGAGCAAAGCTCCTAGGGTTTAGGTCAGGGCAAATTGGGAAACAAGCCAGCACAAAAGGTGCACCCTCAGCGGCGCTGGGGCGGCCGGGTGCAGAGTGCTGTTTTGGCGTCGGGTGCCCTGTTGTTTTCAATGGGGATTTTCGGTTTTGGTTTTCAGCTGCAGGCTCGGTCCAGGAAGACTTCCAGGAGGAACCAACAGCTGGGCAGGTAAGTTGGAGGGCTCGGGGACGTAGGTGCACCTCAGGTTCCTTTCTCCAGGGCGCAGGGCGGCTGGATGCAGAGGTGTCTTTTGAGGTCGGATTTCACCTTACCGGGCCACTCTCGGTTGGGGGCGAGGGGGGGTCTCGTGCAGAGGCTGCAGGCGACGTCGGGGAGTCCTGGAGGGGTCAACCCACAGTGGACTCTGACTCTGGAGTGCTGGGGGTCCTCGCTGGGACCGGTGGGCCACTTGAACTCGGGCTGTAGGCGACGGGTGCAGAGGTGGTTCCAGGCGTCGGGTTGCTTTTTCCTCAGCAGGCTCGGAGTCTTTGTTTGGTGTTTCTTTTTAACAGAGCTGCTGTTCACAGGAGATCCGGGTCTTTGTTGAAGGCAGTCAGTCCTCCCCGGGGTTCTGGAGGTCGCTGGCTGCAGGACAAGACGATTTTTGGCGCAGGATCTCTGGAAACTGCAGACGGGCCGGTAGGGCTGGGGCCAAGTCAGTTGTTCTCTGCAGTCTCCTCTGCTGTGCGTCTTCTTTCGTCCTTTTTCTTCTTAGGTTGCGGGAATCTGAGGAAGGAAGGTTCAGGGTGCCCCTAAATACTAAATTTAGGGGCGTTACAGGTAGGTAAAGGGCAGGGACCAACGGGTCCCTTCCCAGGGGTGGGTACACCCCCTATCCTGCCCCTCTCCTGTGAGAGGGGGGCAGTAGCCTAGTCCTGATTGGGCAGGGCTCCCCATCTTCAAGATGGCGAGAGCCCGGAGTTGTGCTTCACCTCGCCTCCCCCACCTGAGGGGTGGGGTTGGCAGAGGCTGGAACATCCCCTTTCTCCCTTGGAGTTTCCCGCCAGAGAGGGGGTCAGAACCGGTGGGGGCCAGTTGCTGAGTACAGCAAGTGGCCTGGAGAAGCTCACAAAGGCGGCATGCCTTTGAAGCTTCCCCTGCCCATCCTGGGGGAGGAGACCCAGCACCTCGCCCAGGATGTGCATTGTTGCAGGCCCAGGAGAGCGGATGGCTCTCCACCCAGGGGTCCAGCAACATGTCTGCTGTGTGGCAGCCGGGGCAGCCCCTCAGACAAGACGTGGATTGTAGGTTAGGTTCAGGGGGCAACTCTAAGTTGCCCTCCGTCGTGCATTTTACATTAAATCCCACACTGGCATCAGTGTGGGTTTAATGTGCTGAGAAGTTTGATACCAAACTTCTCAGTCTTCAGTGTAGCCATTATGGTGCTGTGGAGTTCGTAATGACAACCTCCCAGCACCATATACTCTTAATGGCATCACTGCACTTACAGTACCCAGGAATGGCCCTGGGTACTGTAGGGGCACAGGGCTCATGCACCTGTGCCCACACCACTGGCATAGTGCACCCAGCTAGAGGGGTGACTGAGGTATGCCAGGGAAGTGTGTTTGTGGGCATGGCACACAGGGATGTGTGCCATGTCGACTCTCTGTTTAGTTCTGCACCAAGAGACTCAGCCTGCAAAGGCAGGGTGTGTGTGTCAGGGTACAGGGCCTCTAAGTGTGGCACAATAAATGCTGCAGCCCTTAGGGGCCTTCTCTGTTCACAGTGCCCTGGGTACCTAGGGTACCATTTACCAGGGGCTTACCTGTGGCCAGAGATGCCAATTGGGTTTAGGCTTTAGTACAGTTTTTAGGGAAGGAACACAGGCCCTGGGTACCTGATTGGCAGGGACCCAGGGCACACCAAGGAAAAGTACATCAGTTATCAGGCAAAAAGTGGGGGGGGTTACTGCAACAGAAACCCACTTTCCTACACATGTTATCTGTTGTGACGCTCAGATGTGGGGCTGGAGATGGAGTGAGACGCTGGAGGACAGGATCATGTCATATGCGCATGAGGTCCTCTTATTCCTAGATTACCCTGCAGTGTTTTGCCCGCGCATCCTTGAGATCCTTACTTTTCAGATAGGGGCCTTGGGTAAATAAAAGGGAAGCCCCTTCTGATTCCTCTAAAAGGTGATAGCGCGTAACTTGAGTGGCAATCTGATATACCGATCCGATGCCCAAGCTTTAAGTACTTCGGGACTCAGGGGGGAGTGGCTAGCCGAGCAGCGTAATGTCCGCTCTTTGAGAGGGCTCCGCCGGCCACCACAAAATCCTACATCATCCTGACATGAGAGCACACAGAGTCGCCCACGTCTCGGTGCAATCTGCGACCAAAAACGTCAGGCATCGGCGGCTGCCGCCCAAAGAAGTGAACCTTGCTTGCAAACTGGCTAAGCGCCGAGGTTACGGACACAGAGAAACCTGATCTGGTGGAGCTGCCCGCGATCGATGACGGTGAGGCGCGACCGGTCTGCGGAGTGAACTGGCTGCTGCCGTCTCCTGGGTCCGGCGGAGCCACGGTCCTCTCCGGTGCTGTGCTCACTGGAGGTGGGCATGCGGGGCGCCGCGCGGATTCTAGGAGAGGACGCCCAGATTGCCTGAAGGTGAAGAGCGACCCGTGGGAGCCTGGGTGCGGTAGCTGCGCCGTGGCTGGGCAAGGCGCTGCAGCGGTGATTTTCGGAGGAGACAGGCGAAGATACGACCTGCGTCATGGGGGTGAGTCACACTGAGCTCCCAACCGCAGGCGCCTGAGACGGACTGATTTGCCCGCTGGAGGATGCGTCCATCTGTTGGCGATGCAAGGCGCATTCCGGGCCTAGAGATGTTGTTGGGGCCTGCGGTTGGTTCCTAGAGGGCTGTGGCTGCGTGTCCGGGGCTTCCCCTCATGTGGTTCCAGGCATTTTGAACCGCCTTGGACACTTACCTTGCTGGTGGTGGCGAGAGTCAAGGCCCTTATTTCGGAGAGACTGGCTCCATGAGTGGTGACCCCCCCCCCCCTCCCCGGGACTGTTGTGGTAGTAGTGGCCCTGATCCGGGAGTGACAGGGGGGGCCCACCAGTCGACACTTCAGGTGAGACGTGACCTATGTGGGTCATGAAGTAATACGCTCAGGATGTCAAGTGGGTGTTTTTCGGTAATACCCGGCCTGGGTGACAATTTACAACTGGAATACTCCCCATAGTTGTGGTGATTACACAGCACGCTTCAACATTTTGCTATACGGTGCGGGTGGTCTACCCACCGTGGCCAATTTCATGGGTGTGGCATAATCAACTAACCGTCTCAAGCACCCAGAAGCATAAGGGGAAGGGACTTAGGCGTGATATAACCACACAGAGCCATGACGAAGACCTGAAGCCTGACTATATTGAGTTCTGAATGCCTGCCTGAGGTCTCGGCCCTGTTTTGGCAGAGTTAATATACCCTGTCCAGTGACCGTTCTGTGAGTTACACTGAACTTTTGGTCGTCTGAGACCCCCCATTCCTTGCTGCATCACCGTTTATAGATGGATTATGGGGAAGCATGACGCGAAACAGGCTAAGCTCTCCTTTGAACAGAAGAGGCTCACTAGGCACAAAGAAGAAGACGTCGATACAGACAATGAATCTAGTGCGCGAGAAGGAGCCGACGGTGGTGGTGATGAACTCCGTGCCCTGCTACTAGAGATGAAATCTAGCCTAAAGACAACTGCTAATAAACTGGATTTGCTGAATGCCAGGCTGGATCAGGTTAAAAAGCAGGTGGATACGCACGAAGAGCGTCTAGACCGCCTAGACAACCGCGCAGTCGAAGAACATGAATTCCAGGTCGAGACCAAGGAACAACTACTGAACATGGACAAGGTGCTGAGCTTAATTAAGGATAAGAATGAAGATTTGGAGGCTCGTTCACGCCGTAATAACCTGCGCATAACAGGTATTCCAGAAACGACAGCAATAACAAAAATTGAACCATTCGTTGAGGAACTAATGCACAAACTATTTGATCCGCATCTCTCTGCCCTCTTCATTGTGGAACGTGCTCACCGTACATTGGGGCCTAGACCTCCTGTAGGCTCCACACCCAGACCAATTCTAACGCGGATATTGAATTACCGGGACCATGATACCATTCTCAGGTTGGCTAGAGAAAAGGGAGGCATCAATCACAAAGGTAATATTTCCATCTTCCCAGACTTCACCCCCTCTGTCCAAGCTGCCAGGCGTGAATTCTTGCAAGTTAAAAAGCTGTTAAGACAAGCGGGAATCCCGTACGCAATGCTGTACCCGGCGAAATTAAAAATAAACTACGAGGGCTCTGCTCATCATTTCACAGATGCCAACTCAGCTTTAAAATTTGCTAAACACGTCTGCAGCTCAAAGAAACCAGACAAGTCGCCCACCAGGAACTCACAAGAAGCAAGATTGAGCGATAATGATAGATATATGGACATATAAATGTCAGGTATTGTTGTATGTGTCCGCAATGTAACCCGACTCCAATGTTAAGATTATAGATAGTGCGGAAATGGCTGGCTAGCCATTGCCTTTACACAGTACCTACCCTGGGCACCTGCGGAGCTCTTTAACGCTTTGGTGGCCACCCCATCTATGGTGGGGGAGTAAGCCGGTAAACCATGCCCCCGGGGAGATCTCCCAGTACAAGTCCCTTGGCACAAGTCCGGGGCATGTTACTAAGTTTGTTACAATGGGGTGGGATTTTCACTCAACCTAATTGGGGGGTTGGTATGAGTGGGAGGCGGGATGGGGTTGTTTTACAGTTAGCAAGGACAACAACACAGGATAGGATTCTAACAACTGATATATTGCATTGCGTCTGGGGGCCACCCTCCCTTATTGATTCACCACAGATACAGTCAGATTGGTCTCACGAATATGTTCTTACCTTAAACATTATGAAGCAGCGAATTTGCCATCACGGATCCACGCATAAGAGACACTCAAGCATACTCAATAGATAGAGTATAATTCTCTCATGTGGAACGTTAGGGGGTTAAATAATTTCCGCAAAACACGATTGGTGCACACATACCTGGCTAGGCACTACATAGATATCGGTTTCCTCAAGGAAACCCACTTAAATAGCTCGTCTCATACCAAACTACCAAATAGACGTTGGGGAGCCGTATACTCTGCCATCTACTCAAACTATGCTAGAGAGGTATCCATTCTGGTAAAGCGGGGATTGCACTGGAAATTAACGTCTTCACAGATGGATCTGGAAGGTCACTATGTGATCCTTGGGGGGGACATTGGGGACGATGGGCATCACGTTGGCTGCGGTGTATGGCCCAAATGTTGACAAGCCAGATTTCTTCAGGGATGTCTGGGCTAAGATTAAAACAATGGGATATGACTCAATTATATGGGGAGGTGACTTTAATGCCTTGATCGACGATGTCAAGGATCGAAAGGGTGGGTCACAGAAACTTCACCCGCAATCAAATATCGCTATTAACGAGATAATTGCAGAGGAAGGGCTCGTCGACATTTGGCGTCAAAGACACCCAACATTACATGAGGGCACCTGCATCACCACTCAACATACTGCTTGGTCCAGGCTTGACTTATTTAGTGACGCCTGACATAGCACCTTGGTCCAACTCGACACGGCATCTGCCCAGGACACGGTCAGATCATGCACCGGTCCGGTTAAAAATGTCTGTGCCGACAGACCAGTCTAGAACAGTCTGCTGGAGACTACGACTGCATGCTTTGCTGGACGAGCTATTCAGGGAAGAGATTAGAGGGGCATTTCTCCACAAATACAGGTTCAGTTCAGACACAAGCTACGCTATGGGAAGCATTCAAGGTGGTTATCAGGGGGAAATGTATCTCGAGACAGGCGGGGTACTGAAATTGATTAGAATCACTTTGAAGAAGCTTGAAGAACATATCAAGGATTTTGAATCACAATATTATAGCACTGGAAACACAGATATTAGGTACTATTAGGGGGAAAATATCGGAATACGAGGAGGAAGCCGACAGGGAAGTGAAATTCTTGGGGAAATATGTCTGTGCTCGCAGATTTGGGGAGGGGGACAGACCTGGTAGGACCCTGGCTAACACATTACGCACACCAAACACTGAGACGTTCACCTCTGAAATTCTAGATGACAACTGGGAGGTGGTAAGAGGCCCACGGCTATTCTGGACCAGTTTACACAGCACTATTCTAACCTTTACACCTCAACTTCACACGCTACACAGGAGGATTTTCAGTCCTACCTTGATGGGCTTGAATTGTTATGGTTAAGCAGGGGCCACAGAAACTATCTGGACGAACCATTCACAGTTGACGACATTAGGCAGGTTATAAATAGTCTTCCCTCTGGTAAGGCGCCAGGTTCTGACGGCTTGACAGTGGCATTTTATAAGTTCTATGCAGATCAAATAGCGCCCCAACTCCTGGCAGTATATGAAGAGGCGCAGGAGCTGGGGAAATTTCCCCCCACTATGAGAGAAGCCATAATATTGTCACTACTAAAACCCGGGAAAGCCCCGGATGACAGATTCTTACAGGCCACTTTCGCTATTAAATGTTGATACCAAAATATATGCCAAATTGTTAGCAAATAGAATACAACCACTGTTACCCCTTATCGCACGACCAGACCAATCTGGCTTTATCCCTGGCAGGTCCACTTCACACAATCTCCGCACCTTTTTCTCAGTGTTGCACTACCTCAACCCTCAATATCCAGCCTTGACGGCGTTATTATACGCTACAAAAGCGTTCGACTCACTAGAGTGGGACTATTTATTCTCTATCCTTGCTAGACTGGGCTTTAGTCCCTTATTCATAGGACAAATAAAACTACTCTACTCCCTACCCACGGCGAGACTTCGTCTGAATGGTCTGATATCCCCCACGCTGACTTACCAGAGGCACGAGGCAAGGCTGCCCGCTCTCTCCTTTGCTTTTTGCTATAGCTATGGAGCCACTTGCTGCGGCACTAAGGCAGAATCATGCTGAAAGAGGTCTAGGCTTCACCACCCGTGGATTTATAGTTTCGCTATATGCGGATGATATTACCCTACATATTAATAATCCTGTGGCCAATCTAAACCCAGTAATTCGTGAAATCCTAAAATTTGGCGGACTATCTGGTATCCAAATTAACTGGTCAAAATCGGTGCTTTTACCACTGACAGCCTGTACACAGCCATTTCCATTAGATTACCCCCTTCAATGGGCGGTTGGCCCTGTACGATACTTGGGGATCCAGCTCAGCACCAAGGTTCAAGAACTATGGGATGAAAACTATGGCAGGGCGGTGTCCTGGTTGGAAACCAAATAAAGACATGGTCCAGACTCCCTCTCTCTCTCTCTCTGACGGGGCGTATTGCCATTACAAAAATGATAGTTCTCCCTAAAATCTTATATTTATTCATCAATGTCACTCTCCCGCTCACTCAGGCCTTTTTCAAGTCTTTGCGATCCTTGATTATATCGCTGGTTTGGGCTGGTAAACAGGCCAGGGTATCATGGGAGCGGTTGACCCTCCCACTGACACAGGGTGGACTAGGTGCGCCAGATATACAACTTTATGCATACTGCGCGCAGGCGCAATTCCTACATTATTGGGTTCATCCCATACCGTTTCAGCCACATGTGGCGATTGAATTGGATAGGGCGGCTCCGGTCCCACTCTCAGTTGCAATATACAAGCGGTTCACAAGGTCTCGTGATGAGATAGACACTGTTGAAACATTAAGATGGAGTTGGCAAGGGCTGAGGAGGAGAGCTGGGGGTGAGGTCCTATTTGCCACCTCGATCATGCTAGCACATAACCCCCAATTGTGGTGATGGAGGATAGGGGCAATGTTAGTCTAGCCCAAAAACTGGGCATAAATACATATGCAGATTTATACCCTGCCGACTCTTTTTGCTCTACGCCGGAGGGCGAGTCAGGTGTTGCACCCTCATTTTCAGCCTCATTCCTATATTACCGTTTTAGAGCTACTTGCCGTCTGCTTCATTCTACTTTTCCCAACCCACCACCTACACTGCTGGCCTTCGAACAACTGCTGACTTGCCCCTCTCCTCAGAGACTCATTACCAAGCTATATAGATCAATGCAGACCTCCTGCCCAATACTGAAGCCCAAGTCCCTCCAGCTTTGGAACTCAGAGCTCAACCCACCACTTTCAGAGGAACAGTGGAAATGTTGCTGTGACCAACTAAGGATGTTATCCCCGAATTATAAATTGAGATGGATTCATTTTAAATATTTACACAGATACTACAGGACCCCAGCCCAGCTCCATCGTATGGGTCTGCGGCACACTTCGGAATGTTGGAGATGCAGAATAGACTCTGCGACGTTCTTGCATGTAGCCTGGCATTGTCCTCTCATAGCTAAATATTGGGCAGAAATTTTCATCATTGGGGACATACTTAGTGTACAGAAAATATCCCCCCGCTGATAGGTTTCTTAGGTTATGTGAAAGATACTCCTGCAAACTCTAAGAAATTGCATGCCATGTTATTACTACTTGCCAAACGTAGGGTAGCTATGCATTGGAGGAAATCAAACGCCCCATCCACGAAAGAATGGCTAAAGGATCTTACATTTTGTCAAACTCAGCTTTCAGTATTTTAGGAGCTTATGCCCACTACGTTCAGGGCTAAGGATATTTGAAGGCCTTTTTTAGACTGGCTAAGTGCACAACAGCAAGATCAGCCAGAGGTTGCATAGTCAGTGGTGGAAGCTATATGCAATAGCCCCCTCCCCCCCCTGCGGTTACAGGCAATTAGATCCAACAGTGTAATGAAGCGTGGATCGAAGGATTGACTATTGTAAGAGGTTGTAGACATGAAAAGTTTAAACTGTATTATATATGGAGGTATGACGTTGGCACAGAAAATGGTGTTTTGTCTTAAAGGGGGGTTTGTTACTGTTAAGTTATGAGTAAACATGTGCACGTTTGTATTTATGAATCATTTTCTCATCCTGCAAATTTAACGCTTAAAAATGTCAATAAAGGGGGGCGTGGCTAGCAGCCAACAGGAATGGCAGCGTACTAGCGAGGCTCCGGAGCCCTCGCCGTCTATCCTGTAATTATCCTGACGTCCAAGTTGCAAATCATCCCTAAATGAGGTGGACCCCGGCCCCTGACTCCACAGGCGGCGATAAGTGAGCAGTACCTGTCCGAACGGCGAAAAGAAGAGGGGAAGTTGCGGCACGACCGGAGCTCCGGAAAACATGGCGGCTGCCTGAGGCTGTGGAAGAGGCGATGCACTGCATCTAACAGTCCTTTGGCTCCCTCAACTCATCGGCGGAGCTTGGACACAGTGGGAGGGCCGCTGCGCAGACCGAGCAAGGGCACCTTATATTTCCGGCACCGGGGAGTCGAGCCCGCAACGACGGGCGGGTGTGAGGTGAGCAATTGAGGCCCCGGCTTCAGAGGCCTACCGGGTCATTCTTGCCGGCGCTCCGGACACAGTGTCCCCGGGACGCACGCCCGCAGCAGTGAATACCGCATACACATCCCCCACTCCGAGCGGGATCTGGAGGCACCCCCTTGCCTGATCGCCTGGTGCAGCGGAGGCAGTAGCGGGCTGCAACGGCCAGATCGTCGAAAGAACTCTCCCAAAGTTGCAGCGGGGCCTGGCCACGGCGGAAGGGCCGCAGCACAATCAGGCACTAATACCGTGCAATCTCTGCGCGAGTGAGACGTGCCCACAACGTGAGACGAGCGAGCAACGAGCCAGTTGGAGCCAAGATAGAGATCCCGGCTTCGGAGGCCTGGCGGGTCCTCTTGACCGGCTCCCTGGGAACAGTGCCTCCTTGGCACATAAAGAAGGCAGTGAGCACCACGAGTGACCCTCACAATCCGAGTAGGAGTTCTGAAAAGCCTCAGCGCTCCAATCAAGTGGCATAATTGGGAGCATTGAGAGAGATAAGGGCCCGGTCAGTAGTCGGTGAGGGGGTCATACCCCAGGAGGCCTGCAACCAGAAGTGTAGACCGGGATCGGCGAAGAGGCTGGTGCTACCGGGGGTCAGAAACCCAGGAAACCCGACAGGCCGCTAGAGGGACGGACACCCCCCCAGGCAGCAGTGGAGACTACTGGGACCGATCTCTGGGAGTCTGAGCACGCCTTCACAGTGCTGCTTGGAAATGGCGAGCGGGAGAGGGACCAAACCAACGGCTCAGAATAAATTGGCCAAATTCGCCTGGACGAAAGCGGGAGAGGGGCAGGACAAAGCACACCTGGAGGTTCCAGATAAGCAGCAAAACCCCCAAATGCAGCAGGACTTAACGCTCCACGATATTATGGAGGCAATAACAGGTGTGCGTACATCCCTGGAATCTCGCATCGACACAGTAAACAGAGGTCTCCCTCATCAGAGCAGATCTTCGAAAGATGGATGCTAAAGTGAAAGACCTGGAAGACACCACTACTGAAATTCATAAAGACACTGCCATGCTCCAACAGCAAGTGAGCAAACTACAAGAACAGCAAAGCACAATGGAGAGACAACTTGATGACTATGAAGGTAGAGCGCGCAGAAACAATATACGCATTCTAGGGGTTCCGGAACGCCTGGAGGGCCCTGCGACGGACCTATTTGTTGAGGACCTAATCCTGAAACATCTGCAGCCTAAGAGACTTTCGAGCTACTTTTCTATTGAACGTGCCCATCGAGTCCCCAAAGGGCGGCCTAAACCGGGGGCGCCCCCACGGCCGATTATAGCTCGAGTCTTTAACTATAGAGACCGCGACATCATACTTCAAACTGCGCGGGCCAACCCTCCGCTCAAACTTGAGAACAACGTGGTCACGTTCTTCCCCGACTTCACCACGAACGTTCAACACCAACGTCGCAGCTTTCTTGCGGTTAAACGAGCGCTGCGAGACAAAGAGGTGAAATCTGCCATGCTTTTTCCAGCAAAACTTCGAGTAGAATCAAAGGGCAAGACGTGGTTCTTCTTCTCACCTGAAGATGCGTGGGACTGGTTGGAGGGTTGGCGCCGAGTTGAGAAACCGCACAGGGAAATGGTGGCCTCCGAACTAATAGACTTGAACATGGTACCGAACAACGCGGCGATCCCTCCCGGGCGGAGACGGACTCAACGTCACGCAGCTGAAACAACGACGCTCCCGGCTTTGAAATGGACATACTTGCCACAGATAAGTGACTGACGTAGTGAAGTAATGCATGGGGGACACCTTGAGGTTCCCCCCCTTTATGGGTTTTTACATACAGAACTTCGGTGTCTATGCCTTGTACCCGTGAATTGCCACGTGGCACAGGGGCAGGTAAAGCTGGGAGTGGGGGACGGGTTCTACCCCCGTCATTGGTTAAATAATGGCATTTTCAGCTTATGGCGGGGGGGGCGGGCTGTAAGCCAAGCACCTATTAGTATTTGGGGTGGGGCGATAGGCACTCTGCCTTGTTGGGGTGTGGGTAGTTTGAAATCCACTGGCAGGGGGGGAGGAGGGGGGGTTGCAGGAGTTGCGGGAGGTGGGCAAGGGGGGTAAAGTTATATATGTGTTCACGATTCACAAAGTGTGGAAAGTCATACCCAGCTACAGCTATTCTCATTATCTACATAGGTAATACAGTCACGTTGTTCTTTAATGATTGTGCGCCCAACTGTTCGGCTATGTGTATACATTTTCTGAAGAGACTGCAAGATACAGTGGTTGGTCCTCGGGGTCAGTCCCAACACTCCTGTTTTCTCTACCCACTACAACTATGGCTGGGACTAAGGTAGAAACATCACTCTCTGTTTTGACATGGAATGTAAACGGGATGGGGGATAAAATTAAACGAGGCATAGTGCAGCACTATCTTAAGAGACAAGCCCCCGATCTGGTCTTGTTACAGGAGACGCACCTAGTGGGCAATAAATGTAAGGCCCTTACACGATGGGGATACAAACTCCTGGTTCATGTGGGCTATTCCTCAGGATCTCGGGGGAACTGGTATCCTAGTTAAAAAAAAGCCTTGCACTGACGCCAACACGTACGTGGGCGGATCCCCAGGGAAGATATGCAGTTTTGGAGGCGCGATGGGAAGGAAAAGCGCTTAATGTGGTCTCGGTGTACCTTCCTCCAGCGCTAGGTAAGGAGGCACTTATAGACCGGGGGGAATTTTTTAGTAGACCTCCCCGTGGGCACCCTTGTTTTGGGGGGGGGGGGGGAGATTTCAATATGACAATGTATAATCAAAGGGACAGACATCCACGACGCCCCCAGACACGACCCAATACACGCATGGACGAGTTCACGAAGGCCATGGGCCTAACTGATATATGGCGCTCTCTACAGCCAGAAGTGACCCAATACACTTACTATTCCAACGCACATAAGAGCATGTCCCGCATAGACTATTTTTTGACACACTCAGCAGATATCGGACATTTTCGAAACCCTCATGCCCTGCCGAGAGGCATCTCAGATCATTCCCCGGTGTGGGTCGAACTTACATACTACAATCAACGTCCACGGGGCACTATAGTCCTTAACCCATGGTTGCTTAAAATCCCAGATATAAAAACGAATCTACTTACGCAGACCGACAATTATTTTAAGGAAAATGGCGGATCAGTGGACTCAGCACAGACTATATGGGAGGCCTTTAAGGCAGTACTAAAAGGGCAGGCACTGGCGCTAAAAGTGGGCTATATTAAAAAACACTAACACCAAATCCTACAACTGGTGAGTGAACTCCAGCAGCTAGAGGCGGAAAGTGTTAGATCACCCACGGAAACAGCCATACATCGACTCACTATCAAACAGTTAGAATATAGGACCTTAGCTGGGGAACAGATGAGGGCCAGGCTATTACATACACAACATAAGCTGTATGAAATGGGGGACAGGGCCGGGAAATTACTTGCCTGGCTGGAGAAAAGGGAGCAAGGAGAGCGATGGGTACCTAGGCTGACCCTCCATGGAACAAAGCAGATCTCAAACCCATAAGAAACAGCAAACGCGTTTGCAGATCACCTAGAGAAGGTATATACCTCTTCAACAACATACACGGCAGAAGACTCTCGTCAATTGCTAGCAGATATCCATTTGCCTACACTATCAGAGGGTGACAGGGATACGCTAGACGAGGAGCTAAGATATGACGAAATCCGGAAGGCAATTAATAGTATTCAATCAGGGAAGTCAATGGGATCCCTATTGAGTTTCTCAAAATGGTAGCTTCTCATGCCACGCCGCACTTAAGGAACATGTATGATGAAAGCTATGATAAAGGAGTCCTGCCGGAAGACCAAAGTCTGGCTTCTATTGTAGTTATCCGTAAGCCGGGTAAACCCGCCGAGAACTGCGGCTCTTACAGGCCCATTTCCTTGATCAATGTCGAAGTCTAAATCCTTGCGAAACTTCTCACCTCCCGCTTGGTCTCTGTAATTTCATCTGTGGTCCATCCCGACCAATCTGGCTTTATGCCGGGGAGGAATACGGCATTGAATATCCGTCGCCTTCACAATGTCCTAGGGCGACAGAAATATATAGAGGAAGATCCAGTGGTGTTATCCCTAGACGCCTCAATGTCGTTCGACTCTATAGAATGGCCATATCTCTTTGAAATACTGAGACGCCTGGGATTTGGCCCGAAATTTTTGGGTTGGGTGAAACTGCTTTATACGGAACTGCAGGGCCAAGTACGGGTTAATAATCACACGTCCAGAACATTCCGGCTAAGGAGAGGCACCAGACAAGGCTGCCCTTTATCCCCCCTGATTTTCTCCTTAATGCTGGAGCAACTGGCATCCTGGGTGAGAGGTGATGTATTGCTCAGAGGGCTGAAATGGGCGGAAGGGCATGATGACAGGATATCGCTATATGCTGACGATATCCTGCTATATCTTGCGTCCCCTTACACGTCGATACACAAAATCTTAAATATCTTTACGAACTTTGGGAAATACTCCGGCTACGCGATCAATTAGAGAAAGTCTGTACTATTCGTCCTCCGGTTCCTAAACTCCCCCCGGGCTGCAGAGTGGAAACTGCCCTTGACGGATTTCGTTACCTAGGGGTCTTTATAACCCCAGATCCCAAACTCTTTCACGATCGAAACTTAGTGGCTCCCTTGGACAGGTTGCGCAACGACGTCAAACACTGGAGATCCCTGCCCCTTTCCTTATTAGGCCGAGCGGCCCTATTTAAGATGTTAGCTCTTCCGCGCTTTTTATACATCCTTCAAAATTGTCCGAATAAGGTTCCCGACGCCTATTTTAGAAGTGTGGAAAGTGAAGTTAGGACGCTACTGTGGAATGGCGGACCGCCTCGCATCGCGTAAGCTGACTAAGGGGTGGTACGATGGGGGGGGGGGGGGCATTGCCCTCCCGGATGTAAGACTTTACTACTGGGCCTCGCAACTAGTGGCTGTGAACCACTGGATGTATCGCTCCCCGATAGACCCGGCTTACATGCTAGACAGATACCAGATGGGTAGAGAAGGGTGCCTGGGGGCTCTGTATATGAAAGTCCGGAAAGGAAGATATCTCGGCCCAACGGCCCATACAGTAGATATTTGGCACCAGGCGACTAGACGTCTAGGATGGACAAATGTAATGACCCAGGCCACACCATTATGGTCTACCCAAAACCTAGGACTGCTATGTAATCAGCCTGGGTTTGATCAGTGGGATACCATTGGAATTTCCACAATAGGTCACCTAGTGAAAAAGGGCAAAATCCTTACGTTTGGAGATCTGAGGGAGAAATATGAGCTAGCTCAAGGGGAGGTCTTTCAATATCTACAGATCCGCCATTCCCTTACCACAGCACTCCCAGATATGAGCAATTTACCGGAGTCGTCCCCTCTGGAGGATCAGCTGCTTTCTGAACCAATTTTAAATAAAGCTACATCATTAACATACCAAAAACTGTGTAATAACCTGCCAGACCCGTTCCATACGCTTTGAGAAAAATGGCAAGCTGATCTAGGGCCCATTGAAGATGACTGGCAGACGGCGCTGAGGTCCCTGAGGAAGGCGGCTATCGCTCTCCATTTCCGTTTGATCCAACTTAAAATCCTACACAGAACGTATCTCACAGGGGTCACGTTAGCGAGAATAGGATCAAGACAAGACATGCTATGCTTGCGCGGCTGTCACCAAGACGCAACCTTTTTGCACACTATTTGGGACTGTCCGCTCATATGACCCATATGGGAAGGGGCTACAAGACATATACAGGACGCATTAGGGAAGACACCAACTCTTACCCCACCACTCGGGCTCCTTAATATATGGGAGGCGACTGACCTTACAGAAGTGGAGCAACAACTGACCACTTTAGGATATACCTTAGTGAAACGTGAAATAGCAAAAAAGTGGGGCGTGGCGGAAAGACCATCGTATAGGATATGGGCGCCCGAACTAGACAAGTGCATGATCACTGAAAAAGAGGTTATTAAATCTAGAGGATGCCCCAAGAAATGGGATAAAAAATGGGGCAAGTGGAATATATATCGAGGAGACCTATGTGTTTTCCCAACTGTAAAATGGAACTGCTACAGAATAGGGAGCAATCTTTTGAAACAAGTGACTGACAAACTGTACAATGTCCTGTATTATGAACATGCTGTATTAATGGCTGTAATGTATAATTATCAATGTCTGACTTTTCAAAGTTTGAAATCAATAAAAAAATTATAAAAAAATAAAATAAAAAAAGTCAATAAAGAAAATATATTAAAAAAAAAAAAAAAGTACTTAGGGGCTCACACCCCAACTTAATCTCGCCCCCTTCTTAAAAGGGACTAAAACTAGTTTAGCTGCTTGGCACAATCTCTCTCTACATCCCGTGCCGAGCTTCATTGATCAAGATGATGATACTTCCCCGCTTTCTTTAAATCCTTTAGAATTTCCTGCTCCAAGTCCCCAATTCCTGGTTCACTTGGGTGTCGGGGGTGTTCTGGTAGTTTCTCTGGCAGGATCGTCCCCAGCACACCGTTCAGGTTAAGTGTTGTCGCTCTGTGTATGATGGGGGCCTGTGCGCGGTGGACATTCACTTATATTACTGGGCTTTTCACAGCCTGGTTATCCATGATTGGATGACCAGCAGTTGGAACGACCCAGCTTATCAGCTTGAGCGGTCGGGCCTTGGTCTTGGGCTGATGCACTATCTGTTCAGTAAGCCAGTCCTCCTCAGTGTCTCAGAGGTCACCAGAGTGATATTCCTGCTGTGGAGGGCAGCTAATAGATTCATCATTTGGGACAGGCGACTGACCCAAAAAAAATAAAAACTTCTTGTCAACGTCCCCTCCAAAGCTCATACAGCATGGTTGGAGGGGTTTCGATACTGGGATCTAATTGGGATTACAGTTTTGGGTAATGTATGGTATGGGTCCTCTGTGTATTCTTTCGCAGATATACAAACTCAATTCACACTTTCCTCTACTCAATTCCACAAATACCTGCCACTGAAACATGCCCTAGGTCAGTACCACACTCGTTTAATAGACTTACCCGATTTTAGCCCTCTAGGTCGAGTGGGGGGGGTCTCCCAGATAGATTGCTTCCTAGTCAGTCATGCCCCAATGACACTGGAGCCGCTGATATGGGAGGGGTGGGTGGGAGAATTGGAGGAGGTGGAGTGGCGGGAGACGTCCATGGCACCCTCAGGTGCTTGCAATACAGGGCTCGAAAAATCATAAGAATTGCACTAGACCTGCAGGTCTAGTAACGTGAAGCATCTACTCGACCTAACTGAAATGCACTTGACCTCTGACTCTGAAAGCTGAGCAAATGTGACAAGTTAACAAGATTTAAAAGCATTTTTATTGCTCATTCGCTTTGTGACCAATAAAGATGCCTTTAAATCTTGCTATCTTGTCACATTTGCTCTGCTTTCAGAGGCAGAGGTCAAGTGTCAGTTTGTCTTCCTACTCGCCAGAAAGGGCGAGTGGGAACCTAAAAATAGCTTGTCCTTATTGAATTTGACTCGCAAATGCGATTAGGCGAGTGGATTTTTCGAGCCCTGCAATATCTGGGAAGTTCAGAATAATCCAATCATACTACCTCCACATGACGTCTACATGATGCCTCAAAGACTCTGGTACACAGGTATTTTACCCGAACCTAACTGCACTCTATGTTCATCCCCTAGGCCGGACTTTTTCCACATGGTTTGGCAGTGTCCTGCAATTGCCCAATACTAGGCCCGTATAGGGTGGCCCTCTTGGGGCTTATGGATGAGTTTGGTGAGGGGTGATAGGACTCAGGTAGGTCTGGTGGCACAGGTGGCCAAAAGAGACATTGCAAGATCCTGGAAATCACCAAAACCGCCTAGTTTGACACTGTGGAGATCCAGCATGGATTGGTGTGCCAAACAAGAACCAATTTATATTGCCTAGGGTTATCCTTGAAAATTCCATAAAATCTGGGGTAGATGGTGGGAGTACTACAGTTTTTCTTCCGCAGTAGGAACTGCACCTGGGGATGGGACGACATCCGTGTAACTTTCCGAAACTGTGGAGGTGTGGTGGGGTTTAGACCGGGATGCACTGTTTTCTATTATTGTGTTGCTGTAAGCCCAAAGCTGGGGATAGTACTAGGGAGTACCGGAGGAATAACCTTCAATAATTTTAGGCATGACAGAAATGCACAATGAACCCATCATAAAGAGTCCTCAAAGCGCGTCCCTGGAGTGGACCAAATATACATAGACTAATGCAGTTGTAGGTAACTTACTTTGTCAAAGAGGTGCGTTCGTACACAACCTACATCCTGTTCGTCAGCCAGTTGAACTGGTTTGCCAATAGAGAAATTGCCATGAATTGAAAATGGCAGCTGCCATGAAGGAGGGGTGGTTGGATTTGTGGTCAACTGGTGCAGTCCCACGGTGACAGTATGTCATGGGCCACCCTTGCACAAATCAGACTGGGGAGCATGGAAAATGTAGTCGCTCTGACTGGAGTGCATGCGATCAGGGCTAGAGTGTCTGAAGAATATTATCTGAAGGATGCCCATCTGGGAGTCTGCAATTAAAATTGCCAATTAATGCCGAGGGTAATCCATCCACATTTCATACACCGTACCCTTTGTGTTACTTGCCCCGCGTGTTCCCAAACTGCCTTGTATCACTGCTAGTCCCATGGCACTTGCCCAACATTTGCCATGCGGACTATGCCCCTGGAAGTGAAGCTGCTTTGAGGCACTTGCCAGTGTGTGCCTGAGTAAATGTGCTGCTGTCCGAGGCACTGTCCCGAAGTCCGTCCGAGCAGACCAAGTTGTTGCTGCTTCACTGACACCCCTTGAAGCAACAAAGCTGCCCCCGTGGACCTGTGACTCGATGAAGACTGTATAGCCACCTCAACCTTTTACTTTCCAAGCAGCCCGGGACAATGGCCGCCGCTTCTCTGAAATGAAATAGGTCTCGCATTTTACAAGAGTTTGAGCTATTGGCATTGTAAATGAAAATACCTTTTATTTATGTGTTAATTATCAAAACAGATAAATAAAAAGCATTGTCATTTACAATGCCAATAACTTAAACTCTTGCAAATGCAAGACCTATTGCAATGCAAATGCTTTTTTTGTTAATTTCCAACTTAAACAAATGTGCTTGGAAGGAGATTTCTTTTTTGAGATTCATATATTGAGGACTAACCTCCCCAAGCTTCACGAGCCCACCTTCTAATGCAAGCTAAGGGAAGGTTACAAGCTGGTAAATAAAAAGAATAGCAACAAAGACACGCTCCAAAGTAGGGACTAAGATAATAAGAGGAAGGAATGCAATTGAAAAAGGAGGCAATCAAATGAGATTGACAAGATTGCCAAATAATAGTAAGCAATGGGCTGACCGAAAGCCCACTCTGTGTTTTGACAGTGTACACAATAGTTCTTTGATAGCAGACAGCTAAAAGCAGTCTCTAAGTAAGACCTATATAGGAGTCATTTCTGAAAATAATCTCTTTATAGGGACATAACTGCCTTTTCTAGAACTATAAAGTGTCAGCCAAGGTACGACAAACGTAAGACACTGAAATGTCACTAGTAACCAAACTGAAAATTTGGCAGCTATGCAGTTATTCCCTCACAGGTGTATATTTTTAGACTTCATATTTACAAATTACAGGTGGCTGACATCACATTCCATGTTAATTTGTAAACAGTAAGTGCAAGGGCCCAAAGATTTGCCCAGAAGCCTGCAGACATCACATTGAATATCAGGTTGGGGGTGGGGCAAATACCATTTCTGCACAGTCTGGTTTCCACCGTATGCCTCTTTCAGCTACCACCAGGCACTCTCTGCCCCTTTAACTCACTTTCATGTTTTTTTCATCCTTTCTTTCTCCATTTGTCACTGTTTTTCCATCTCTCTTCTCCTCCTTTGCCCGTTAATGTTTTTCTCCCCCTCTTGCAATGGGTGAAAGTCTCACGAAGGAAAAATAAGTGCCAATCCCCAAACAAGCATTGGCATAGCCAATAGGTCTCACCTTTGGGACCTTGTAAGTGGGTGCCTCTGAGGAACCGAGAGCTTGAAGAAACAAAAGCGGTAAATAAAAATAAACAAATCAGCCATGCACTTTAAACATAATTTTCTTGCAAAGCAACAACAAAAAATACACGCTATTACTGCACACCCCTTGCCTTACGTTGTGGCTGCTAAAATAAGGATGGTTGTGTATTTGGGCATAATCGAAAGCTGAAATATCGAACTAAAGTACCGGCTGCGCAAGTTTCTTTGTTGCGTTGACATATTTGAGAAGACACATCAGTAGCACAGACGGGAGTTGTGGACCGCCGTATTATTGTGGTCAGGATGGATTAATCTTTGCACTTAGACAAAATGCTTAATTTGTGCCAGTTGTTGCAAGTGGTTGGCTCCGGCAGTTATTTCTGGGGACCAGGACTTAGTTTTCATAATCAGAGTTTGAACTACAGCAAGAGAGAGAAAGGTGGGAA
Organism: Calotriton arnoldi; assembly: GCA_963921515.1. Lineage (NCBI taxonomy): Eukaryota > Metazoa > Chordata > Amphibia > Caudata > Salamandridae > Calotriton > Calotriton arnoldi. The sequence continues at coordinate 2,260,336 of CAWUFW010000686.1, read as the reverse complement.
CAAAGGAGGAAAAGAAAGGATGTAAAACGGTGAAAAGGTGAGGAAATCAGGGATGAAAGAGAGCCTGCAAGAAGGAGGAAGTGCAGGGAAATGAAAGAAAGAGGGAGAGGGAGGAATTCACTCAAGGCGGCCAATCTATTCGCCGTGATGGGGGGCCTGTCCCTTCCTTCACCTCGCGCCGAGGCTGCCGGCCGCGTGCAGCCAGGAAGCGCGTGCTGTGAAGATCGCAGCGCGCAGCAGCCATAAGCCATCCGCGCACACGGCTGTAAAGAAACACAGGCGGGCTCTGTTTACACAACAATGCTTAAACACCACAGTGAAACTGGGAACAGTTATCAGGGGGCCCCGTTCGTTGGCCTCCTTTTCAATATTATATATAACAAGCCATAGTTGCTGCTTATTTATCTTATGCAGTTAACAACCATTGACAATTAAGCCATGCCCTTAACCCGTTTGCTGCTCCGAACGTTCCGCGCCAGTGCGGAACGTTCTATTAAACGGGCGGGGCCGCGTCGGCCAACGGACGTGCGCAGCACTACCGAGGTAGTGCTCGCGACGGCCGTTGGCCGACGCACGCAGCAAACGGGTTAATTACATTGGCCACGTCCCTTTGAGAGACCCCCCAGTTTTTTAATCCCACTTAATGCCCTGATTTATGATGATTATACTTGGACATTTATCAATACAACATAGGGTTGTGTAATGTTTGGCATACACTTCGTCCGTTTTTCCTGCATAAGGATTAAGAATGGTAAATTAAAATCCCGTTTTTAAATGATATAATATGAACGCACTGGTCCAATGCCCACACAAAACGTCGTGGCGCGACATAGCGGTGGCATGCTTTGGCGTTGTGCAAACCTCCACACGAGATAAACAACAGACGACTGGTGACATGTTTGTTGATTGTATATATTTAGAAAATACGAAAAAACAAAGCATACATGCCCAGCAGATTGACTGCACTTGAGACTCACAGGCACTGATACAGGTAGGGTAAGAGTCCGCAGGGCACACTGGATCAGCAGCAGCGGGCAAAGTGACTTTCATAGGACAAAGACACTGGCTCCATGGACCAATAAATCCACATCAGAGACCCGATGACCACAGGTTTGATCTCTATGGGTCCCATCAGCCCTTCATCCTCCCGAAGTCCATCAAATGAGTACCATTGAGCTAGATCTCCCCCAAAAAAAAATGTGTTACACAGCGCCAAGAAACATATGGGTGAGTGCGCGCTTCACAAATACAAGTTATGCATGAAATAACACGTATTCCTACATATTGCAGCAAAGCTGCATGTCGTGTTTAATACAAACGTCAAAGTGGAACGATATTTGCACTGATTTACGTTTTTAACAAAACTAAATCTTAAGTCCAAAAATATAAGCAAATTTTTCATTTGGCAAAAAGCACCCGGGAATATCCCAAACGATAAAAAAACACAAAAGCAATCGGCCTTATTAAAACACACTGCATCGAGGAGAACGAGCAATCAATTGTTCTCTCTTTTAAAAGTATATAAAAAAGCGACCCGCGAAGGTTGGTGTCAGGGCTTCGTCGTGGAACGGTACTCATTGGACCTATGTTGGAAAGACTACGGGTCGAAAAAAAATAAAAGTAACTGCGGCACCAAAGCATGTCCGCTCGCTCCCGCAGGCAAAACGCAACTCAAACGAGGTCGGGTAAAGTTTAAGAAAAAACAAGCACCATTGTAAGCATTGCGGCACACGAGCAAATTATTTAAATCACCCACGAGGAATGCAGCTTCGGCAGTTTTCTACTGACAGGGTAAAGTAACACCGTTTGTGCCTCAATAGGAAGTTAATGTTTACTCCATGCGATTTCTTAATGAAACAGAAAACAAGCGCGGCCGCACTGTGTTAATTAGTAACATTATCCAGGAATGCAGCTGGTACCCTGCGCGCCGCTGCTCGCTCCCGAGACCCAAACGCCATGGGAGTGAACGTTTAGAGAAAAGGCGGGACATGCACCCGTCTTCGGCCATTTGCGTGCTTTCATTATTGAAAGCCACACGCAAAGGCCAATGGAATGTGTGGGAGTTACCAAACTCACACGGAGAAGTTTAGGAGAAGTGTGGAGTGCTCACAAGAAGCCTCCCATAGGGCAGCGCATGCGCGCTGCGCTAGGCTCGACCTAAAAAGGAATGCCAGTGGCCCCCACCTGTAACCGCCGGTTGAAATTAAGCACCGTCTTTATATTAGATGAGGTTTTATCCTGTTCGGACTCATGAGAGAGGGATCAAGTATCAAAAGTGGAAAACAAACAGTACACCCACTATCCATAGATTAAACTATACTTAACATATACAAGGAATGGAATCAATGTTTAAGGATTTATTGGTTATAGCGCTCGACTCAAACCTTGAGCGTAAACAAATTTGAAAAACATAAAGCAAGTTAGATGGTGAACATACTGAAAATCATATGAAACAACAAATGTGACAACTCAACAAGCTATTATTTAACTGTCAAGATATAAATATCACATGAAAACTCTGTGTCCTGCACAGTAATTCACTGAAAAATGAATCTTGAAGTCCTTTTTTGTGTTGGGTATGTCAATGGGGTCCCCAGAGGCGTCTGAAGCGTACTGGGAGAAAAACAGCTGCCTGTCCCACCACGCTTCACAACTTATCCGTGTTAGTGTGCGTCACAAGATAAACAAGGAAAATAAATAATCCTCTTAAGGGCCTTGTGATTCATACTTATAAAATAGTGCACAATTACCACTAATGCTAGGACAAGTTTTAGTGTCCTCATCTACAATATTACACCCCGATTTATTTTTTGTTTAAATCTTTTTATTGACATTTTTTGTATAATCTTTCCGAACAAGAACATTAGTGTAGTGGCATCATACATCATTATAGCATTAGGATAATACAGCTCATGGTACAGCATTCTGTTATACATTAATAGAGTTTCATTACTTTAGCAATAATGGCTTTAGTGAGACATTGTGGTACACAATGTATCTATGTTCTGAACATGATGCCTCACTTATTTGAACTGTGGAAGTAGGATACAACAAAATGAGGACAAAGCAATCAAATCAGGGGTAGGGTGATTGCCTGAGACCTGTTGTCTGGTATGCTGTCAAGTGAGATCCCTGCCAGTTGTAGCTGTTGACAAATCACTTGATGTCGGGGCCTAGCCTATGTCAGTAAAGCTCTGTTCTTCCTGGGCCTCTCCTAGTGTACTCTCTGAACCCAAGTGTTGGTTAGGCTGGTGTTGCGTCCCCTCTTGCGATTCCTCTGCGACTGCCACTAGGCCTACAATATTACACCCTGATGACCTGGATGTAATTTGCATGTCTCACCCAAAGGAGGTCAAAATGCGTTAGTGGTATTAAGTGAGCCGAATGGATAGAAGGCTGGCTGGATGGATAGATGTATGAAAGAAGGGTGAAAGAAATCCTTCTAAGGAGGGTTGGAGTTGCTCCTTTCTCGGCTCAGCAGGATTATAAGTATACTTCAAGCGAGGGATATTTTAATTGTAATTTTCTGGATACTCCCTTGACCCCACAGATCCATGTTGGTACTCTCCCTTACTCATAAGCAGGGCGACTGTAATTATGTAATTCTGAGGCTTCTGCGTTATACACTTAATTATGTATTTGCCCACCCGCTACATAATCCATCATCTGCTGTGTGATCTCTAGATTTTAACAAAAAAAAAATGTTTTTAGCTCAAACGTATCAAATGTTACTAAAAACGCAGCAACATGTCTTACTGTGGAGTGGAAAGTCCTTTGCGAGGGTTGACTGGTAGTCTTTTAGTTGCTTATTACTGTACTTGGGTATTAAACTAGGACTAATGAGGTTTGCCCCTGGGCAGTATTAATGCGTAAGAATGTGAAAATTTTGAAATGTGCTGCATAATAAATTTTTCTTGCCGCGTAATTTAGTCAACACTGCCACATAATTTTGTCTTCTCTGCCGCATAGTTCCAGCGACTCTGGTTGTAAGGCTCTCACAAGCCCCCACCAGCCCCGCCTTTATAAAAATAAAAAAAAAAGTGACCACCCATCGCTCTGCCCCACGCACATATCCACTCACCTGAGTATATGAAAACTGCTCCTCCTCCTCCTCCATTACGACGTTCAAATATTCCCTCTCCAGCTGCTTGAATCACCCCTCCGAGGGCGCGAAGTGGTCTGAGAGAACTTCTGTGAGCTCAAGAGCTGTTGTGATGGGGCAGGGCGCGAATTCGTGATCTTCCAGCTGCAAAGCCTGTATTACCGATGCACGCGCAGAGGACTGGCGTAGGCAGTTCCGGTCCTACGTGGGCGTGCCACCAGAGGCGGTGCCTAAAAAAATACAGCCAATGCGGAGCCTGATGATGAGTTTTTCCTCCCTTAGGGGGTGGAGATATTGTGTCATTCTTAGGGGCGGGTACTCTTCGAAAAGGACACAGTGTGTGCAGAAACCTGTGACTAAGGCGGTTAAAAACTAAACGTAAAAAAAAGGCACGCGCAAACCAGTGACATCACCCTCCGGTAGCGTCGTGATAGCTTGGTGCTGCTGGGCACAGGTTGTGTAAACTAGGAAATTAAGGGGCATATTAGCAAGACCCACGTTAAAATTATCGCCGTTTTAGCGGCAGGAAACTGCCGCTAAAACGGCGATAATGGGCTTGCTAATAGTGTTATGGAATTCCAGTAAGCCCAGGTTAGACGTCCTGCACATCTAACCTGGGCTTCTATTGGAATTCTATAACGCATATTAGCAAGCCCATTATCGCCGTTTTAGCGGCAGTTTCCTGCCGCTAAAACGGCGATAATTTTATCGTGGGTCTTGCTAATATGCCCCTAAATTGCTGTTATAATGAGACCAAATAATATATATAACCATGAATCTGTCACCCTAGCTAAACTAGAATAACCTACTTACATTGCCAGGGGCTGCCCTACTAAATTCTCCAAAATTTGGGGTAAATGGTAGGACCACTACGGTTTTTCTTCGACACTAAGATCTCTGGCGAGTGCTGTCAGCTGATTTTCGAGGGAGGGTGGGTGAGTGGTCGTGGGGGTGATAGAAAGTGTGGGTTCGATTCGAAGCACCTTTACTATTGTTTCGGCCCTCGTTTGCTTTTTGTAAACATTACCTTTTGTTAGGAAACTCAATACAATCTGTGTATCACAACTTTTCCACACGATGGCGCCCTAACTTCGTGAGCTGCAATGGAATAATTTATAAACAGCTCTTTTTAGGTCTCGCCTGAGCCAGCGCATGCGCTGTGTGGCGAGAGTTTTAGTAAGCGGGTTTTGGAAGTGCAAACAGCAGAGGCTTTTGCTGGCGACCAGCTTGCGTGCACGCGCGATCAGGCGCCATATGGCTTCCCTCGCGATTATTTTCACTTTCGCGGCCGTGTCTGTTTCACGGCCGCACGGCCAATGCTCGTTTCACTTTATACGCGATGAAACTGCGGCCTGCTTCCCCGCTACACAGCTCTCTGCGAGCGGGGCGGGATTACGGGGCATTGTGTGCTATTGTAAAAAAAAAGTAAACAAATTGAAAAAAAAGGGTGAGGACACCATTTTTTTCTATTTGTTTACTTTTGTTGCAATCGTGCACTCGCGCTTTAGCTATCAACATCGTAAGCTAAAGCGCTGGTGTCGTGATTAGCTTAAAAAGTAAAAAAATAGAAAAATGTTTTTTTCTACTTCTTTACATTTAGTAATTGCGTGCACCCGCGCTTTAGCTTACGATGTTCACAGCTAAAGCGGGAGTGCCACAAAGGAACAAAGCTGGTGGCTGCCGGCATGAGCCCAGAGTCACCAGGTCGGGTTAACAAATGAGGGCCGGGAGAGCAGTGAAGGAGGGCAAAAGCCTGCGCCTTTCAGCAAACTAGCATTGCCCGCTGGCAACAGACCCCGGCTTCTCACCTCCCATGCTGCGCTTGTAAACATACTCAAAAGTCACTTCCTCGCCTTTGTAACCCATTTAGAAATTACGGCTCTTCAACGCACACGAGTTGCCTAAATAATAACGTGTACAGAACTCACTTCCGTCACTAACACGCCCACCCTTGCTCCCTTGAAGTCTACGCATTCGTGCATTCCTACATTAAGATTTTATCAAACTAAAGTCTGTAGTGAGCCTGCAAAGTATTCTTTGATTCAGCCCCTTGGTAGACTACATTGGCCAGCGTAACTTGTTAATTGTTTACTCTGTGTCTATTAATAGCCCTGCGGGCCATTTACAACCAGCTGCAGTCAAGGAACGATAAAAAAAAAAGTATTTTTATGTCCGCTTTCTGTTTCAGGTTCTTCTCTTAGCCAACCACACCGATTTAATTTTAGGAAGGTGCAGACGCACTACTGAATCCGATTCGGCCTTGGGTGATTACATATAAAAAAGAAACGAAACCTAATCTTATCCGGAAGTAACGAAATGCAGGGTTACACCGATTTTAGGTGGAAAATCCCTTATGTGAAAGACTCTGCAGTTATTGTTAGCGGGAATAGGGCGACGCACCTTCTAATGCTTCCTGGCCGAACCATACACGATTCAGGCATGCCAAGTGCCGCGCATCTGTGGTGGAACTAACGCTTTTTCAATTAAACTCCGCATTCCCGCAGAGTCTGACATTTATCACGCAAATCGGCAAAGTAGCTTGACTGTTAGCATGCTCTGTCCTGAAAGCCATCAACATCACTCTTTTCTTTCTGTGCACACTGAGACTGAGTTTGAGCTGTAGCTTTAAGGTGGCAGAAATGTTTAGTTTCAGTTCTTATTCTGTATTGTTCATGAGCTTTCATGTACATTAGCAACTGCCTCTCTCCTTGAAGGCGGGAAGGGTGCAGTGACAGCAAGTTTAATTACTCCACACGTTGCCACTTACTATATTTATTTTATTTATGCGTTTTTTATATAGCGTGTAATTTGCCCGACGCAGCATCACTCAGCAGCACCTGAGCACCACCACAACACCACCACCGAAGCACCACTGAGCCACAGCGCAGCACCAGCACAGCACCACCTTAGCACCAGCGCAGCACCACCTTAGCACCAGCGCAGCACCACCTTAGCACCACCTCAGATTCAGTGCAGAAACACCTCTGCACATGTGCAGCACCACCTACGTGCAGCACCAGCTCTGCACCAGTGCAGCACCACCTCACTACGAGTGCTGTTTATGGTCGTCCCACCCCTCCCACCATAACAAAATGCTATAACAAACAAGCATTTGAACAGGCAGGAAGATTTGCCAGAACAGCAGTAACAAAAAAACCTAGAAGACATTTTTTATGTTAATACTTTTTTTAATAGAGTCGTTCAGTTCTACATAATATCTTCTTGGTTATACATAAAATAACAAAAAAATGCTTACAACACTTTATTATAACTTTTCAACATGCTGCACAGCTGCCACACTGCTCTACACCATAGCTTAAAGACATTTGCAAAGCCAGTAGCTCTGGCTAAACACTTATAAGGTCCCAAAGGCGAGACCTATTGGCTATGCCAATGCTTGTTTTTAAAAACGTTGTTCATAATTTTTTTTTGCAGATTTATATAGCGCGAACTCGACCCGAAGGGTATTGGTGCACTGTACCTGAGCACCAGTTACGTTACACAAGGACACATTCATATTTTGGTAGGTGCGGGGAGATTAAGTGATTTGCTCAGAATCACAGGATGCTGAGCCAACGCCAAGGCTCGAACCCGGTTCCCCAGCTCCACAGTCGGGAGCTCTAGCTGTCAGGCTACATCCTCTAAATTAATAAGCATTGGCATAGCCAATAGGTCTCGCTTTTGGGACCTTATAAGTATTTAGTTATGCAGCACAATATCCTTGGTGCAACAATATCAACCGTTGCATGGCTAAACACATAAGGACCCAAAGGCGAGACCTATTGGCTATGCCAATGCTTGTTTTAAATGTTTCTTCAAGATTAGGTACAGACAATGCTCATTCAAGTGCAATACATATGTAATCAATCGGTCATGCGTTCATCCATTCATCTATTTCCTTACTCACAAATCAATTCTTAAATAAATGTATACCTATCTTCATATATACCTTTGATCATTCATTCTCCCAAAACAGTCATTAATGTATTCATCCATTCATGCTTTTATTTATCCATTCATCTTTGCCCAGTAATGCATCTATTCATGCAAGAATCAATTCGATTATCCATATTAATTCCTGCATTCATGTAATCAGTTGGGTTGCCATCCCTCAGGTGGGAAGACATGGTGGCATTTTACACATATATGTAAATACCTTATCATAACCCTTTCCCCACCACCATCTCTCCATTGTACTCCCACACCCTCGCCGCCACTGCTGGGCGCACAGAACAGTGATATTTCAGCAGTCAAGGCGCTCGCTGGAAAAAACATAATAGTAATGACAACTGATAACAAGTCAAGAGCCCAAGCGCGCCCCACCCCCAAAAAACATTTGGCACACGTGATTTTTACTATTTAGATTGGAAAGCGGTGAGATGAGACGCTTCCGAGTTGGCATCAACTATAGTAAAAAGTGGGTGCTCATATAGATCTGTGGGTTTATTTTCAAGGAGCGAGTTGCGAGGTAGCGCGAGCGCAAAGGACTCCCTCTGCCGCCCGATCTCGAAGCCCCCAAGCCAGCTCTTTCGTATATCAAGCAGCCCCCCCGGCGGGGGGTCGCACCGTCTCCAGAAAGAGGGGGAAAAAACACCAGATCCCCTTTGAAATAATTCAATCTATTTTAATGATTGGTTGCACCATTCTGACTTCAAAGGGAGCACCGGTCCTCACTCCTGATTGGCTGAGACGGGACCCCCCTTTTAAATTGTGCAATAAGGAAGACCAGTAAACATTTGCCTTCCACTGCGCAGCAACACGTGTCGCAGCATTTTTAGCAACTTTCGAACCGTTTGAGCTAGAAACATGTTTTTTTGTTAAAACCTGCAGATTATGAAGCAGACAATGGATTATGTGGCAAACGCAGCATATCCATAATTGTGCGAAAAAACGCAGCGGACGCACAATCGCATAATTACCCTGGCCCTGCCTGTAAGTAATAAAGCCAAAGCCGCTCCATATCAAACAAAAACTGCTTTGTTACCGCGGGGCCTCGCTTGTATCAAAAAAACAGCAACACAATAACGGCGAGGACTATTAATAGATATCACTGCAACATCTCCATCGCAACACTTTGAAAGTACGTGTTAGACAACGACAGCTCGTGCGAGGCTCTCGAAATGATGCGTTGCAGGCGGAAACTGCTCCGGGAGAGATGCGAGCCCCAAAAGCAACAGCCGGAAGTCGAGACGTAATCTGGGTTTACTAAACCACGAGTTCGGATCAGCGATGCACGAGATAACGTTATTGGTGTTTGCTTTTTTCCCCCAAAGCCCTGATTAAAGCCTCGCTGGAGCAAACAAGTTGTTTTTGAGAACTCCACCCGAGGCGCTGATGAGCAAAAAAAAAAAAACAGACCCACAAAGCATTTCCCTTGCGGGAGCGAGCAGGGGCACCATTTGTTTGCAAGTTAATTACAAACAGATGTCGCCAAAGCTCGCTCCCGCAAGGGAATCGCCAAACGTGCACGCGTTGCCATTGAAAGCAATGCAATGCGTGCACGTTTTTGGCCTAAAAAGCTAATCGATTCCACGAGGTCTCCTCCTATGCAGCGCATGCACGCTGCATAGGCGAGACCTAATACAAACCACTTACCTTGCGCTCGCCGCATCGCTGATGCGGCGAGCGCACGGTAATTACTTAACTCGTCGTCTGCCGACTTCCACCACTCCCCACCTGCCCTGCCCCGCCTCACCGCACTTACCTGTGTGAGCCGCTACTGCTTCCTACGCTTGAAGATTCCAAGGGCGCAGGCCTCCCACCTGTTAATGTCAGTGATCTCTTGCAATTTGTTATGGACAGAGCTCCAATAAGAGGATAGGGCCAGGCAGGACCACAACATATGCTGCAAATCAGCAGAAGCCGAATGACAATGGGGGCAGCTAAGGTGTGCATTAGGGAAGCAGCGGTTGAGCTGCGTTGGCGTCCGGTATGCACGGTGTAAAATAGAGAATTGTATGCTTTTAAACCGGGCATTCATAGACACTCTTTGGGGAAATTCCAGAGCCCGATCCCACTCGGTGTCATGTAGCACCCGTCCTACATCATCCTTCCATTTTCCCTGCAGAGCTGCCAACGGGAACACAGGGTGTTCCCTTACGGCTTTACATATCCACGTTATCAGGTGACACCCTGTACCCATATGCATCAGAGTCTGTATAACGGAGTATGTTTGGGGTTATTCGTCATGTGTGGACCAGAGAGCATGTCATGTATTACGCAGCTGTCTGTATGTGAGAGACTGCCCCTGTGGAATAGCATGGTCAGAGAAAAGTTGGTCGAAGGTAAGGAGGTTGCCATCTGCAAAGAAGTCTCCTACTTTGGTCAGGGATTGCTCATGCTAGCTCCTCAAGTCAGTGGCTGAATAGTATCTGGGAAATCGTGGCAGGCCCTTCAGGGGGAGTGCTGGTGTGTAGGCTGAAAAGTGGCGTTGAAAGTGGGAAGCCCTTGAGAGGCATTTACGGGCAATCATGAAGTGCAGGGACCATGAGTTCTGGAAAGTAACTTTGGGGAGCAGGAAGTTTTGCAGCATGGATGGTGTAAGGGGACCAAATCCGTTACATGTCTCTCCCATGAGCTGCCCCACTAACCACCATGAAACACATTGTAATTGCACTGCTAAGTAGTAAGCCTCAAACGATGGGGCTTCAAGTTCGCCTCCGACTACTGGCAATTACAGCTTTTTCTGCGTAATTCAATGGTGCTGGTCCCCCCAGATAAGTCCCCTAACATGGTATCAAGTTCCTGGAAAAGGGGTTCTTGGGGGATAACATGTACATTTACAAAATAGTAGAGCAACCTGAGTAGATCATTTTGGATAGGGCTATTTTCCTGGTTGTAGCTAAGGACAACTTTCCAGAACTGCACTTGGGATTTTAGGGCAGAAAGGGCCTCCTTAGGTTACCTTCATATAAATCAGCTGGGAGTGGTACAAACTGCACTAAGAAAAAGACACTTAAATTAACAAGCATTAGCATAGCCAATAGGTCTCGCCTTCGGGACCTTATGTGTTTAGCCAGAACTTTTGGCTATGTTGTAGAGCATTGTGGCTGCTGTGCATCATGTTGAAAAGTTATAATAAAAAGTGTTAAGCATTTTTGTTACCTTTATACAAACCAAGACGACATTATATACAACTGAACAACCTGATTAAAAAAAGATTTTAACATAAAAAATGTCTTCTAGGTTTTTTGTACTTGCACTGCTGGCAACTTCTTTCTGCCTGTTCTCATGCTTGTTTGTTATGGGGGAGCGGGACATAAATAACGGGGGAGTGGAGGTTGGAAAACAGTAATTTAATTAGAACACGAGCAGCGGACGGACACTAGGGGAGAATCAACAGATGCCAGATTCCGAGGGCAGACTGAAGTGATGATTAGGTGATGTTTAGGTGATGCTAAGGTGATGCTTAGGTGGTGCGCTGATGCAAAATGGTGGTGGTGAATGATGTTTGGTGCTCAGGTGGTGCCACTATATGGTGTGGATTGTAGGTACGTTGTGGATTGTGGAGTTGTGGAGTTGAAATATGTTGTTTGGTGTGTAATTATGTGGTGTGTATTGGAAATGTGTGGAGTTGAATTGTGTGGCCTGGAACTGTGGTGTTGAGTGAAATTATGCTTAGTCAAATTGTGTCATGGTGTGGAGTGCATTTATGTTGATTGCTGGTATGTGGCATAGAGTGCATTTATGTGGAGTGTATTTATGTTGCATTGAGTAGAGTGCAATGTGGCGTGTAATTATGTGACACTGAGTGGTATTATGTGGAGTGTATTTATGTTGCATTGAGTAGAGTGTAATTATGTGGCGTGTAATTATGTGGTACTGAGTGGTATGTGGAGTGTATTTATGTTGCATTGAGTAGAGTGTAATTATGTGGCGTGTAATTATGTGGCACTGAGTGGTATTATATGGAGTGTATTTATGTTGCATTGAGTGGAGTGTAATTATGTGGTGTGTAATTATGTGGCAAGTATTATGTGGAGTGTATTTATGTTGCATTGAATAGAGTGTAATTATGTGACGTGTAATTATGTGGCCCTGAGTGGTATTATGTGGAGTGTATTTATGTTGCATTGAATAGAGTGTAATTGTGACGTGTGATTACGTGGCACTGAGTGGTAATATGTGAAGTGTATTTATGTTGCATTGAGTAGGGTGTAATTATGTGGCATGTAATTATGTGGTACTGAGTGGTATTATGTGGAGTGTATGTTGCATTCAGTAGTGTGTAATTATGTGGCGTGTAATTATGTGGCACTGAGTGGTATTATTTGGTGTGTATGTTGCATTGAGTGCAGTGTAATTATGTAGCATATAGTTATGTGGCACTGAGTGGTATTATGTGGAGTGTATTTATGTTGCATTGAGTAGTGTGTAATTATGTGGCGTATAATTATGTGGCACTGAGTGGTATTATGTGGAGTGTATTTATGTTGCATTGAGTAGAGTGTAATTATGTGGCGTGTAATTATGTGGTACTGAGTGGTATGTGGAGTGTATTTATGTTGCATTGAGTAGAGTGTAATTATGTGGCTTGTAACTATGTCGCACTGAGTGGTATTTTGTGGACTATTTATGTTGCATTGAGTAGAGTAATTATGTGGTGTGTAATTATGTGGCACAGCGGTATTATGTGGAGTGTATTTATGTTGCATTGAATAGAGTGTAATTATGTGATGTGTAATTATGTGGTACTGAGTGGTAATATGTTGAGTGTATTTATGTTGCATTGAGTAGAGTGTAAATATGTGGCGTGTAATTATGTAGCACTGAGTGGTATTATATGGAGTGTATTTATGTTGCATTGAGTAGAGTGTAATTATGTGACGTGTAATTATGTGGCACTGAGTGGTATTATGTGGAGTGTATTTATGTTACATTGAGTAGAGTGTAATTATGTGGCTTGAAATTAAGTGGTACTGAGTGGTATGTGGGGTGTATTTATGTTGCACTGAGTAGAGTGTAATTATGTGGCGTGTAACTATGTCACACTGAGTGGTATTATGTGGAGTGTATTTATGTTGCATTGAGTAGAGTGTAATTATGTGGCATTTAATTATGTGCAGTGTATTTATGTTGCATTGAATATAGTGTAATTATGTGCCGTGTAATTATGTGGTACTGAGTGGTATTATGTGGAGTGTATTTATGTTGCATTGAGTAGAGTGTAATTAGGTGGCACTGAGTGGTATTATGTGGAGTGTATTTATGTTGCATTGAATAGAGTGTAATTGTGACGTGTGATTATGTGGTACTGAGTGGTTTTCGGTGGAGTGTATTTATGTTGCATTGAGTAGAGTGTAATTACGTGTTGTGTAATTATGTGGTACTAAGTGGTATTATGTGGAGTGTATTTATATTGCATTGAGTAGAGTGTAATTATGTGGCGTGTTATTATGTGGCACGGAGTGGTATTATGTGGAGTGTATTTATGTTGCATTGAGTAGAGTGTAATTATGTGGCATGTAATTATGTGGCACTGAGTGGTATTATGTGGAGTGTATGTTGCATTCAGTAGAGTGTAATTATGTGGCGTGTAATTATGTGGCACTGAGTGGTGTTATTTGGAGTGTATGTTGCATTGAGTGCAGTGTAATTATGTAGCATATAATTATGTGGCACTGAGTGGTATGTGGAGTGTATTTATGTTGCATTGAGTAGAGTAATTATGTGGCGTGTAATTATGTGGCACTGATTAATATAATGTGGAATGCATGTTGCATTGAGTGCAGTGTAATTATGTGGCATATAATTATGTGGCACTGAATGGTATTATGTGGAGTGTATTTATGTTGCATTGAGTAGAGTGTAATTATGTGGCACTGAGTGGTATTATGTGGAGTGTTTTTATGTTGCATTGAGTAGAGTAATTATGTGGCACTGAATGGTATGTGGAGTGTTTTTGTGTTGCATTGATTAGAGTGTAATTATGTGGCACTGAGTGGCATCATGTAGAGTGTTTTGTGTTGCACTGAGTAGAGTGTAATGATGTGGCGCGTAATTATGTGGCACTGAGTGATATTATGTGGAGTGTTTTTATGTTGCATTGAGTAGAGTGTAAATGTGGCGTGTAATTGTGTGGCACGGAGTGATATTATGTGAAAACGCCATAAGAGGCTGGGGAATAAGAGCTATGCACGGTGCCTCCTTGCCTCGCATGCTGCCTGCGTTGAACCTTAAAGGCTGTTATGGTGGCCACATTTCCTTTTTGAGCACCGCACTTAGATACATTTCTATTACTTTATACTGTACACATAGGCGTGCACCAGAATTTAACCCAGCCACCTTGCAGTTTGTATTATTACTGCATACTTTAGTCTACCCAATGCAATGCTCCAGTCACCATCTTCAAATATATCTCCCACAATGTTCAGAAGCCACTGCAATTTGTTATGTGGTGCTTTACAAAAATCCCAAATAAAATAAAACATTAATAATTCTTCGAAATGAGAACCAGCACTAAATTAAAGCATGGCTACTGTAGCGTTAATCACAATCAGAGGTCACAATTAATTAAGCATTGTACATTGTCTCCTGTAACATTAATTAAAATCAGAGGTCACAAAGTTTATGCACTGGCGCCTCTCCCTAGGCATTGCCATACAAAAGAGAGAATGTCAAGTTTAATATCCAACTTCTTCATGGACCCAGAGATCAAAGAGAGGTGGATTCGAGGGCGATACACCCCATGTTAATTTGGAAACGACCATGGGATTGATCAAAAGACCCGTGAGTATGTGAACGCTGATGCAGTCATCATTTTGTTGGAATTGCCATAGCGCTCATCGCGAGGCAGAGCCATTCTTGCTCTCTCATATATTTCAGAAGTTTTGAAAAGGAGAGAGACTGTAAGCTGACTGTCACATGTCAGAGTTGAGGAGTATAGCCCTGTTAAACGAAGACACCTTGGTACCTCACAATTTAAAACTTAAATGTTGGTCTATTAAGAAAGGCGGCCGTTCCACTAATGCAAAAACAATTACAAAAATTGGCGTTGGGATTTTAATATCAGTCCCCAAACCCCTTAATAGTGTGTACATACTGCTGGAGAACAATAGTTACATCAAAAGTTTAGAAGCGATATGAGTCAAAATGACTACATTAAGGCGCCTACCCTAACATTAAACGTTTTAGTGTTTATTTTTTTAAAGGGGCCTTTTGAACTGGCAGGAGCTCTAAGCATCAAAGAGGGAGAAAAACAAAGTTTAAACAAACGTGGCCGCGAAAGTGACCGTGCTTTGTTTAATTAGTAACATGAGCCAAGATACCGATAAGGGAGGAATGCAGCTGGCACAATGCGCGCCGCTGCTCGCTCCCGAGACCCCTAGGCCATGGGAATGAAAGGTTAGAGGAAAGGCGGGACATGCATCCGTCTTTGGCCATTTGCGTGCTTTCATTATTGAAAGTCACACGCAAAGGCCAATGGAATGTGTGGGAGGAGGCCGACCCACACGGAGAAGTCTCATGGAAGTCTGGAGTGATTCCAAGAGGCCCTCACCTAGAGCAGCGCATGTGCGCTGCGCTAGGCTCGACCTAAAAAGCGTGTTTGTTTCAACAAGTGCACGCTGTTGCTTAGCACATCCAAAACAACCACACAGAATATAATTAAAACAGCACAAATGCATGTTGCAAACAGCGAGAATAAAATGAACATTTCTACCCTAGTTAAAATGTCATTTAAAAAACGAACACCGTAAAACCTACTTCTATGCGCTACGCTAGAAGAGCATGGAGTAGTATAACTTACAACTAGAGTTTACTAGGGAGAATCAAAATACTGCATACCTATATACAGCAAAGCACTGTTATTATCAGTTGTCAGGGAGGCCGTGTTCAATGTGAAAGGAAAACACGTTGCATCAACTCCTTCTGGACTCGGGCTCGATATCAGCTCTTCATAGAAAGTGTGATACGGCAGCATCTCTGGCAGTCGAGATCTTCTCTGGCAACCTCTTGTGCGATAATCTGGGGCAAAGGACCTCTCCTGACAAGTGGTCAAATGGCAGCCCTTTTATACAGTATCTTATCTAAGATGGGATTTCCGACATCACTGTAGTAATGTGTGGTATAGCCAATGAGCATCAAGATTTTAGTCTAGGATGCATTCTCACAAACAAGGTAAAAATACAACAATTCAGACATCACTGTTTTGGCTATTGTTCTTGTTTGATCTTGAAACAAAGATAACAAGGCATTTGTTCCAGACTGATGTTGCATCAGGTGTCTTGTTGATGTCTATTTCTAAGAAAGATAAGGACAGGCGATATCTGCATCAAAGGCAGACGTGTTGATGATTCTGCACAAATGCAGAAAATGGAGCCTTGGCCTGCTCAAAATGAAGTCGGGCCCTATGGTCTTTACGTCAATGTGTCAGTCAGGCTTCTCCAAGAATAGCCAGTGAGCTACTAGCGCTCTCCAGCTAATTGTAAGTAACTCTCCTGTGTGCAGCCAACCTACAACATTAGAAGGTTTTGCTTGGCAGAAAAAATATATGTATAGCAAAATTGAAAATTATGTATTTAAGAAGAAAATGTGTGTATTTTCAGAACTCATAAGCTGATGTTTTGAGGGAAATGGTTTAATTTCCGACATATATTTAAAGCTGACATGAGAGTGACGATTTATGTTGGAAAAAAGTAGCTCTTATGACAGAAAAGTTAGAGTCTCGTATCATAAACTTTAATGTCCCAAGGGCAAGCTTGATTACTCCACATAGATGGAAACAGCTTGGCTTTGCTCTTGCTTCAAGGGTTAGGTAACTATTCTCCTCAAGGACTGTGCAGCTCCAATCGTTCCAGCAAGGCATCGCCTATGGTGGTAAGAGCAACTCTTGGGGTCTGATTATGAGTAAGTCAGTGTATTCTGACTCGTGTGTAAATGTCAGAGCAATGCTTATTACACTTGCGCAGGAACAGAAGATGCTATTTCCCGATGCCCCTCTCCGGAAAATCTCCGACAAATTATACTGTGTTCAGAAGAGTCTCCAAAAGGGGGGAAGGGGGAGTAGATAAAATAACAAAAGAGAAGAAGAGACTGCCTTGTTAACAGCTTTCAGAACCTTGTCTTCTCCTAGCGCTGTAGTGTTGCGTTGGATTAATTTGTTCTAGAAAACTAAACACACCGTGCATTAGATTCCATACACTTTGAATTCCTATCTCTTTCTAATACTAAGGTTACTCTAAATGTGACATACCTATATAACAATTGGCCTTAGCTTCCCTTCTGTCTTTTCTCTTCTTGAGGTTGTTTCTATTTTTATTTGAAGAGATAAGGTCCTTCTTAAGTAAATCTAAGGAGGAACTAATACAATATTATTCTCACCATTTGTTCTCTAAATTACTATGAATTGAAATTGCTTATACATATTATATTTCTACATACCTGTATAACTAATCTTTTTCTCCTTACTAATCTTGTCTTATTTTCATTTTAGGTAGAATCACCAGAAGGAATTCACTGCTCCAGGTAAGCCTTTTATTCTAGAATAACTGTAAATAGCACTATGCTTATCAAAATTAAATTGTCCACAATAAGTTTATGTACAGAGTTTCTACTATAATTTTCTAGTTATCAAGGAGTACTTAGCTTCAGTTCCGTGGGTTGGATTCAGGTCTCGAAGATGGAATCACTGCTCACTCGCGCTGAATCTATTCGGTTCTTCGTATTGGTGACACTGCACCCATGCGCAAGAGCAATGCAAGTCTTAACTCTGAGAGAGATCTGCTCACTCACGCATGAGCTCTTGAATTATTCAGGTGGATACTTAGGCTGCAGAGGGTTAACTTCTTGCAGCCGAAGGAAGTGTCCAAGAAGGCGGCTGCGCAAGTATGCCTGACGAACACTAACTTCAAGGAAGTGAAGTGAACGCTGAAGCGTATGCGCAGAATCGGGTCTGAATCACTTCGTAGACGCGAGGAGTTAGATAACGGCACGAACGGAAATAAACCGACGAATTATACGTCGAAGGCTACCCTGACTAGACGACGATGACGAGCTAGGGAAGAACGATGCGCCACGGCCACGGAAACAGGTGAAGTGCACCAACGTTCTAACTTGAGCGCTCCGAATAGAATCTTCAAAGTGAGGGCAAAAACTAGAACTTCACCTCTCTTGGAATGTCGGCCATCTTGGAGTTTCTCGATCTCCAAGCCGCACACCAAGTAATTCCTTTCTCTTGCAGACTAAATGTATCTGGCGGTTTTTAATTTGTCATGCAGAGGGAAAAAGTCTTGTTTCTGGAAATCCTGACAGTACCCCCTTGCAAGGGAGGTCCTTCCGGTTTGGGTTTCTTTGGAAACTTTAGATGAAAAGCCTTCACAAAGAGGGGAGCATGTACATCAGAGTATACTTCCCAGGATCTTTCCTCTGGACCATAACCTTTCCAATCTACTAAATAATAGACTTTCCCATTATATTTCTTGGAGTCAAGAATTCTCTTAACTTCAAATTCGTCTCCTGATTCTAATTGTACAGGGTTTGGAGGAAGGATAACTCTCGTTCGGTGATGCCTTTTTTAACAGGGAGACATGGAAGACTGGATGAATCTTCATTCCTTTTGGTAAGGTTAAGCGATAAGTTACTGGGTTGACTACACTTTCAATTGGGTAGGGACCTACAAATCTAGGTTGGAATTTGCGATCACCTTTTAGCCTAAGATTCTTGGCGTTCAACCATACCGTGTCCCCTACCTGTAGCCTAGGACCTTCTCTTCTCTTTTTATCTGCATATTTCTTATAATTCTCTTTTGCTCTAACTAAGTTTTCTGTAGCTGTTTGATGGACTTGTTTTAGATTCTTAACCACCTCTTGCACTGCTGGAACTGAGACTTCTCTGCCAATTACAGATGAATTAGGGTGTCTACCATAGTTAAGATAGAAAGGAGAGAAACCTGTAGAGACATTCTTGGCATTGTTATGTGCAAACTCTGCAGCCCATAGAAACTCTGGCCAGTCCCCTTCTTGATCAAGTAAAAACAGCCTTAGATACTGCTCTAACTCTTGATTCGCCCTCTCTGTCTGCCCATCTGTCTCTGGGTGATAGCTAGTAGAGTATCTAGTTTCTATACCTAGTCCTTCCATGAAAGCCTTCCAAAAGTGGGACAGGAATTGGGAACCCCGATCTGAGATCATTACCTTGGGGATACCATGAGCTCGTACAACATGGGTACTAAAATGAAAGGCTAATTCTTTGGCTGTAGGGACTCCCTTCAGGGCAATGAAATGAGCCATTTTAGTGAATGCATCTACAAACACCAATATGGTATTGTACCCTTGATCAGAAGGCAGATCCACAATCAAATCTACGGTGATGGTGTGCCAAGGATGTGGTGGAGTGGGCATAGGTTGAAGTAACCCTTTTGGAGACTGTCTCTCCGATTTTCACCGAGCACAGACCTCACATGTCTCTACGTAGGAACGAATATCCTTTGTCATTTGTGGCCACCAATAATTCCTTTTAATCAAGTCTTCTGTCTTTAGGATTCCCTTGTGACCTGCAAGTCGACTGTCATGACCTTCTTTGAGAACTAATTGTTGTAATTCTTGATTTGGTAAGTAAAGTCTCCCTTCATATAGTGGTAAGTTGTGTTGAACTTCTCTTGATGTTCCCTGTTTTGCCCATTCAGACATTTCTTCTTGTGTCATAGAATTAATCACCTTTTTCTTGATAGTTTCCTGACTCACTGTTCCCACAATCTTATGTTCCGGAATAATTGTTGGTTGTTCTTGATCATTCTCCGTTTTCTCAGTGTTTATTCTTGACAGGGCGTTAGCCTTCCCGTTCTTAGTTCCTGGCCTATAGGTGATCACAAAATCGGAAGCTGCAAAATATAAGGACCACCTAAGCTGTCTTGGTGTAAGGGTTTTTGCAGATTTCAAAAATTTCAAGTTGCGATGGTCAGTGAACACAGTTACTGTATGTCTGGCCCCCATTAGGTAATGCCTCCACTCTTTGAATGCATCCTTGATAGCCAGTAACTCTTTCTCCGTAATTGTGTAATTAATTTCTGCAGATGTTAATTTCCTAGACCTATAAGCTACTGGATGGAGTTGTCCGGTTTTTTTATGTCTCAGAGAGAACTCCCCCAATTGCTAAATCAGAGGCGTTGTCTCTAGATAGAAAGGTTCTGTGGGATCTGCGTGCAATAAAACGGGCGCTGTGGTGAACTCTTTCTTCAATAATCGAAAAGCTCTTTCGGCGTCTTCAGTTCACTCAAAAGGAACTCCTTTCTTAAGCAATCGAGTGAGTGGAATTAACTTGTGAGAGAATTCATTTACAAATCTTCGATAGAAATTTGCAAAGCCTATGAAGCTTTGTAACTCCTTCACACTGCTTGGAGATTTCCATTCCAAAACGGCCTTTACCTTTTTTGTATCCATCGTAATTCCAGACAGAGTAAGCACGAATCCAAGGAACTCTACCTCTTTCACATTGAACGCACACTTTTCCAATTTTACATACAAATTGTTTTCCCTCAGTCTTTGTAAAAATTTTCGTACTTGATCCGGATGTTCGTCTTCAGATTTTGAGTAGATTAAAATGTCATCAATGTATACTATAACACATTGATCAATGAACTCGTTTAACACACTATTTATGAAGTGCTGAAAGGCAGCTGGTGCATTACATAGCCCATAGGGCATTACTTGGTATTCGTACAATCCCAGATTCGTCCTGAAGGCTGTCTTCCACTCATCGCCTTCTTTTACTCTGATCAAATGGTATGCACCACGAAGATCAAGTTTGGTGTAAATTTGTGCTTCCTTTACCTGATCCAAGAGCACCGAGATGAGAGGAAGTGGATATCTATTCTTGATGGTGACTTTGTTTATTGCTCGATAGTCGATACAAGTTCTCAACTCCCCTTCTTTCTTTGGAACGAAAAACAACGGCGAGGAGACTGGGGATTGTGAA
This sequence comes from Calotriton arnoldi, assembly GCA_963921515.1. Lineage (NCBI taxonomy): Eukaryota > Metazoa > Chordata > Amphibia > Caudata > Salamandridae > Calotriton > Calotriton arnoldi. The sequence continues at coordinate 2,239,323 of CAWUFW010000686.1, read as the reverse complement.
GGACGTAAAAACCCGTTGGCTAAATATTTCTTGATATACTCCTTCAGATGGTCATTTTCTTTTTCTGTCAGGGCATAGACTCTACTGCATGGAAGATTAGCTCCAGGCTCCAAATCAATTCTGCAGTCAAATGGCCTATGTGGTCGTAATTTTTCTGCCTCCACTTCATTGAATACATCTTCAAATTCCTTGTATTCAGGAGGAACTTCACTGGTGTGAATCGCACATACTGAAACCCCTTGTTCACACAGGAGGGTCGCTGGTCCCATTTCATTTGATCTTGTTTGTGTATGGAAGCAATTTTCTTTACAAAAGTCCGAATCCATCTTCACTGTTCTCGCACCCCAATCTATACTCGGATTGTGCTCAGTGAGCCACGGCAAACCTAGAATAATCTGGAATTGTGGTGCATCAATCAAATTGAACTGTATCGTTTCTCGATGTCATTCTTGAAAGGTTAGTTCCACTTGTTCTGTGTGACTGATGATGGGTCCTGAAGAAAGGTTTGTCCCATCCACCGCTCTTACTGGTTCGCTCTTTGTCTTCAAAATTGCCTTTAGACCTATCTTAGTTGCATATTTTAAGTCGCAAAAGTTTCCCGTTGCTCCTGAGTCGATCATAACAGATACTTCAGTTAAGGTAATATTTCGGAATCTTAATGTCATGGAGATTACCAAATGAGGGGACGAAGACTGTAGTGTATTAGCCAGGAGATGTTCTTCTGGAGTTGTCTTTTCCTCTGCACGCACCAGCCCAACTCCACTTACTGGTGGTGCTTGAAGTTTTCCTTCTCTTTAGAAGGTACTTTCGGTTTCTTCGGACACACTCGCACAAAATGTCCACTGCCTCCACAATACATGCATAAATTGTTCTGCCGCCTTTTTTCCTTAGTTAGTGGTCCCCGTACCACTCCAATTTGCATGGGTTCTACTCCGGTTTGACCTTCTGTGACTTTTGAAGATTCTGTCCTTATTCTGTCATATCTTGGAGTGTTGAATCTGAAATCTTTTCTTCTCTCACCTCTTCTCTCGCTTTGACGAAAATCAATCTCCAGAACTAGGTCTACTAAAGCTGATATATCTGCGGGTAGATTGGGAATCTGGGCTAGGACATCCTTCAGTTCGTCCTTCAAACCACGATACTTTCTGGCCAATCCGTTTCGACTACCAGTTTATTAAACTGGGCCAGATAAGCCACTAGATCCTTGTTGCCTTGCTTCAACTCTAGCAGTTCATTGTCTGTGGCCTGTGATATCTTCCGCCAATCAAAAATCTGAAGGAATTCCTTCTTGAAGTCTTCGAAGTTATAAAGGAGAGCGTCATCCCTGGTGACCAATGGCATGGACCAATTAGCGGCATCACCACTGAGATATGACAAAATGAAAGCCATGCGGGACTGTGCGTCTGGAAAAATCGAAGGACGACATATAAAATGCAAAGAGCATTGTGTCAAGAATATTTGAGCCTTCTGAGGGTCTCCACTAAATCGTTCCGGTGCCGCTAAAGGAATCACTGGCGAGAAGGAATGCACTACATGAGTTGCAACTTTAGAAGTGGATTCCAAATGTTCTCCTTCAGACCCTGGAAACCTTAAGCTAGACGCTGTATTCATATTGGTCACTCTGGCTGCTAACTCTACGGTCTCTCTCCTAGAGTCCATTATTTCTTGCCTCAATCCTCTGTTCTCTTCCCTAACTGCTGCTAATTCCTTTTGTATTAAACCCAGTACTTCACTTAAATTCTGCAAATTTATTACTTCAGCCATTCTGTTCAGGCGCAAGTTTCAATACGTGGGCACTTCACTCTGTCAGAGCAATGCTTCTTACACTTGCGCAGGAACAGAAGATGCTATTTCCCAATGCCCCTCTCCGGAAAATCTCCGACACAAATTATACTGTGTTCAGAAGAGTCTCCAAAAGGGGGGAAGGGGGAGTGGATAAAATAACAAAAGAGAAGAAGAGACTGCCTTATCAGCTTTCAGAACCTTGTCTTCTCCTAGCGCTGTAGTGTTGCGTTGGATTAATTTGTTCTAGAAAACTAAACACACAGTACATTAGATTCTATACACTTTGAATTCCTATCTCTTTCTAATACTAAGGTTACTCTAAATGTGACATAACTATATAACAATTGGCCTTAGCTTCCCTTCTGTCTTTTCTCTTCTTGAGGTTGTTTCTATTTTTATTTGAAGAGATAAGGTCCTTCTTAAGTAAATCTAAGGAGGAACTAATACAATATTATTCTCACCATTTGTTCTCTAAATTACTATGAATTGAAATTGCTTGTGCATATTATATTTCTACATACCTATATAACTAATCTTTTTCTCCTCACTAATCTTGTCTTATTTTCATTTTAGGTAGAATCACCAGAAGGAATTCACTGCTCCAGGTAAGCCTTTTATTCTAGAATAACTGTAAATAGCACTATGCTTATCAAAATTGAATTGTCCACAATAAGTTTATGTACAGAGTTTCTACTATAATTTTCTAGTTATCAATGAGTACTTAGCTTCAGTTCCATGGGTTGGATTCAGGTCTCGAAGATGGAATCACTGCTCACTCGCGCTGAATCTATTCGGTTCTTCGTATTGGTGACACTGCACCCATGCGCAAGAGCAATGCAAGTCTTAACTCTGAGAGAGATCTGCTCACTCGCGCATGAGCTCTTGAATTAATCAGGTGGATACTTAGGCTGCAGAGGGTTAACTTCTTGCAGCCGAAGGAAGTATCCAAGAAGGCGGCTGCGCAAGTACGCCTGACGAACACTAACTTCAAGGAAGTGAACGCTGAAGCGTATGCGCAGAATTGGGTCTGAGTCACTTTGTAGACGCGAGGAGTTAGATAACGGCACGAACGGAAATAAACCGACGAATTATACGTCGAAGGCTACCCTGACTAGACGATGACGACGAGCTAGGGAAGAACGATGCGCCACGGCCAGGGAAACAGGTGAAGTGCACCAACGTTCTAACTTGAGCGCTCCGAATAGAATCTTCAAAGTGAGGGCAAAAACTAGAACTTCACCTCTCTTGGAATGTCGGCCATCTTGGAGTTTCTCGATCTCCAAGCCGCACTCCAAGTAATTCCTTTCTCTTGCAGACTAAATGTATCTGGCGGTTTTTGATTTGTCACGCAGAGGGAAAATGTCTTGTTTCTGGAAATCCTGACAGTACCCCCTTGCAAGGGAGGTCCTTCCGGTTTGGGTTTCTTTGGAAACTTTAGATGAAAAGCCTTCACCAAGCGGGGAGCATGTACATCAGAGTATACTTCCCAGGATCTTTCCTCTGGACCATAACCATTCTAATCTACTAAATAATAGACTTTCCCTTTATATTTCTTGGAGTCAAGAATTCTCTTAAGTTCAAATTAGTCTCCTGATTCTAATTGTACAGGGTTTGGAGGAAGGATAACTCTCATGTTCGGTGATGCCTTTTTTAACAGGGAGACATGGAAGACTGGATGAATCTTCATTCCTTTTGGTAAGGTTAAGCGATAAGTTACTGGGTTGACTACACTTTCAATTGGGTAGGGACCTACAAATCTAGGTTGGAATTTGCGATCTCCTTTTAGCCTAAGATTCTTGGTGTTCAACCATACCGTGTCCCCTACTTGTAGCCTAGGACCTTCTTTTCTCTTTTTATCTGCATATTTCTTATAATTCTCTTTTGCTCTAACTAAGTTTTCTGTAGCTGTTTGATGGACTTGTTTTAGATTCTTAACCACCTCTTGCACTGCTGGAACTGAGACTTCTCTGCCAATTACAGATGAATTAGGGTGTCTACCATAGTTAAGATAGAAAGGAGAGAAACCTGTAGAGACATTCTTGGCATTGTTATGTGCAAACTCTGCAGCCCATAGAAACTCTGGCCAGTCCCCTTCTTGATCAAGTAAAAACAGCCTTAGATACTGCTCTAACTCTTGATTCGCCCTCTCTGTCTGCCCATCTGTCTCTGGGTGATAGCTAGTAGAGTATCTAGTTTCTATACCTAGTCCTTCCATGAAAGCCTTCCAAAAGTGGGACAGGAATTGGGAACCCCGATCTGAGATCATTACCTTGGAGATACCATGAGCTCGTACAACATGGGTACTAGAATGAAAGGCTAATTCTTTGGCTGTAGGGACTCCCTTCAGGGCAATGAAATGAGCCATTTTAGTGAATGCATCTACAAACACCAATATGGTATTGTACCCTTGATCAGAAGGCAGATCCACAATCAAATCTAGGGTGATGGTGTGCCAAGGATGTGGTGGAGTGGGCATAGGTTGAAGTAACCCTTTTGGAGACTGTCTCTCCGATTTTCCCCGAGCACAGACCTCACATGTCTCTACTTAGGAACGAATATCCTTTGTCATTTGTGGCCACCAATAATTCCTTTTAATCAAGTCTTCTGTCTTTAGGATTCCTTTGTGACCTGCAAGTCGACTGTCATGACCTTCTTTGAGAACTAATTGTTGTAATTCTTGATTTGGTAAGTAAAGTCTCCCTTCATATAGTGGTAAGTTGTGTTGAACTTCTCTAGATGTTCCCTGTTTTGCCCATTCAGACATTTCTTCTTGTGTCATAGAATTAATCACCTTTTTCTTGATAGTTTCCTGACTCACTGTTCCCACAATCTTATGTTCCGGAATAATTGTTGGTTGTTCTTGATCATTCTCCGTTTTCTCAGTGTTTATTTTTGACAGGGCGTCAGCCTTCCCGTTCTTAGTTCCTGGCCTATAGGTGATCACAAAATCGGAAGCTGCAAAATATAAGGACCACCTAAGCTGTCTTGGTGTAAGGGTTTTTGCAGATTTCAAAAATGTCAAGTTGCGATGGTCAGTGAACACAGTTACTGTAGGTCTGGCCCTCATTAGGTAATGCCTCCACTCTTTGAATGCATCCTTGATAGCCAGTAACTCTTTCTCCGTAATTGTGTAATTAATTTCTGCAGATGTTAATTTCCTAGACCTATAAGCTACTGGATGGAGTTGTCCGGTTCTTTTATGTCTCAGAGAGAACTCCCCCAATTGCTAAATCATAGGCGTCCGTCTCTAGATAGAAAGGTTCTGTGGGATCTGCGTGCAATAAAACGGGCGCTGTGGTGAACTCTTTCTTCAATAATCGAAAAGCTCTTTCGGCGTCTTCAGTTCACTCAAAAGGAACTCCTTTCTTAAGCAATCGAGTGAGTGGAATTAACTTGTGAGAGAATTCATTTACAAATCTTCGATAGAAATTTGCAAAGCCTATGAAGCTTTGTAACTCCTTCACACTGCTTGGAGATTTCCATTCCAAAACGGCCTTTACCCTTTTTGTATCCATCGTAATTCCAGATGGAGTAAGCACGAATCCAAGGAACTCTACCTCTTTCACATTGAACGCACACTTTTCCAATTTTACATACAAATTGTTTTCCCTCAGTCTTTGCTAAATTTTTCGTACTTGATCCGGATGTTCGTCTTCAGATTTCGAGTAGATTAAAATGTCATCAATGTATACTATAACACATTGATCAATGAACTCGTTTAACACACTATTTATGAAGTGCTGAAAGGCAGCTGGTGCATTACATAGCCCATAGGGCATTACTTGGTATTCGTACAATCCCAGATTCGTCCTGAAGGCTGTCTTCCACTCATCGCCTTATTTTACTCTGATCAAATGGTATGCACCACGAAGATCAAGTTTGGTGTAAATTTGTGCTTCCTTTACCTGATCCAAGAGCACCGAGATGAGAGGAAGTGGATATCTATTCTTGATGGTGACTTTGTTTATTGCTCGATAGTCGATACAAGTTCTCAACTCCCCTTCTTTCTTTGGAACGAAAAATAACGGCGAGGAGACTGGGGATTGTGAAGGACGTAAAAACCCGTTGGCTAAATATTTCTTGATATACTCCTTCAGATGTTCATTTTCTTTTTCTGTCAGGGCATAGACTATTGCATGGAAGATTAGCTCCAGGCTCCAAATCAATTCTGCAGTCAAATGGCCTATGAGGTGGTAATATTTCTGCCTCCACTTCATTGAATACATCTTCAAATTCCTTGTATTCAGGAGGAACTTCACTGGTGTGAATCGCACATACTGAAACCCCTTGTTCACACAGGAGGGTCGCTGGTCCCATTTCATTTGATCTGGTTTGTGTATGGAAGCAATTTTCTTTACAAAAGTCCGAATCCATCTTCACTGTTCTCGCACCCCAATCTATACTCGGATTGTGCTCAGTGAGCCACGGCAAACCTAGAATAATCTGGAATTGTGGTGCATCAATCAAATTGAACTGTATCGTTTCTCGATGTCATTCTTGAAAGGTTAGTTCCACTTGTTCTGTGTGACTGATGATGGGTCCTGAAGAAAGGTTTGTCCCATCCACCGCTCTTACCGGTTCGCTCTTTGTCTTCAAAATTGCCTTTAGACCTATCTTAGTTGCATATTTTAAGTCGCAAAAGTTTCCCGTTGCTCCTGAGTCGATCATAACAGTTACTTCAGTTAAGGTAATATTTCGGAATCTTAATGTCATGGAGATTACCAAATGAGGGGGACGAAGACTGTAGTGTATTAGCCAGGAGATGTTCTTCTGGAGTTGTCTTTTCCTCTGCACGCACCAGCCCAACTCCACTTACTGGTGGTGCTTGAAGTTTTCCTTCTCTTTAGAAGGTACTTTCGGGTTTCTTCGGACACACTCGCACAAAATGTCCACTGCCTCCACAATACATGCATATATTGTTCTGCTGCCTTTTTTCCTTTTCCTCCTTAGTTAGTGGTCCCCGTACCACTCCAATTTGCATGGGTTCTACTCCGGTTTGACCTTCTGTGACTTTTGAAGATTCTGTCCTTATTCTGTCATATCTTGGAGTGTTGAATCTGAAATCTTTTCTTCTCTCACCTCTTCTCTCGCTTTGACGAAAATCAATCTCCAGAACTAGGTCTACTAAAGCCGATATATCTGCGAGTAGATTGGGAATCTGGGCTAGGACATCCTTCAGTTCGTCCTTCAAACCACGATACTTTCTGGCCAATCCGTTTCGACTACCAGTTTATTAAACTGGGCCAGATAAGCCACTAGATCCTTGTTGCCTTGCTTCAACTCTAGCAGTTCATTGTCTGTGGCTTGTGATATCTTCCGCCAATCAAAAATCTGAAGGAATTCCTTCTTGAAGTCTTCGAAGTTATAAAGGAGAGCGTCATCCCTGGTGACCAATGGCATGGACCAATTAGCGGCATCACCACTGAGATATGACAAAATGAAAGCCATGCGGGACTGTGCGTCTGGAAAAATCGAAGGACGACACATAAAATGCAAAGAGCATTGTGTCAAGAATATTTGAGCCTTCTGAGGGTCTCCACTAAATCGTTCCGGTGCCGCTAAAGGAATCACTGGGAACAAGGAATGCACTACATGAGTTGCAACTTTAGAAGTGGATTCCGAATTTTCTCCTTCAGACCCTGGAAACCTTAAGCTAGACGCTGTATTCATATTGGTCACTCTGGCTGCTAACTCTACCGTCTCTTTCCTAGAGTCCATTATTTCTTGCCTCAATCCTCTGTTCTCTTCCCTAACTGCTGCTAATTCCTTTTGTATTAAACCCAGTACTTCACTTAAATTCTGCAAATGTATTCCTTCAGCCATTCTGTTCAGGCGCAAGTTTCAATACGTGGGCACTTCACTCTGTCAGAGCAATGCTTCTTACACTTGCGCAGGAACAGAAGATGCTATTTCCCAATGCCCCTCTCCGGAAAATCTCCGACACAAATTATACTGTGTTCAGAAGAGTCTCCAAAAGGGGGGAAGAGGGCGTGGATAAAATAACAAAAGAGAAGAAGAGATTGCCTTGTTATCAGCTTTCAGAACCTTGTCTTCTCCTAGCGCTGTAGTGTTGCGTTGGATTAATTTGTTCTAGAAAACTAAACACACAGTACATTAGATTCTATACACTTTGAATTCCTATCTCTTTCTAATACTAAGGTTACTCTAAATGTGACATACCTATATAACAATTGGCCGTAGCTTCCCTTCTGTCTTTTCTCTTCTTGAGGTTGTTTCTATTTGAAGAGATAAGGTCCTTCTTAAGTAAATCTAAGGAGGAACTAATACAATATTATTCTCACCATTTGTTCTCTAAATTACTATGAATTGAAATTGCTTGTACATATTATATTTCTACATACCTATATAACTAATCTTTTTCTCCTCACTAATCTTGTCTTATTTTCATTTTAGGTAGAATCACCAGAAGGAATTCACTGCTCCAGGTAAGCCTTTTATTCTAGAATAACTGTAAATAGCACTATGCTTATCAAAATTAAATTGTCCACAATAAGTTTATGTACAGAGTTTCTACTATAATTTTCTAGTTATCAAGGAGTACTTAGCTTCAGTTCCGTGGGTTGGATTCAGGTCTCGAAGATGGAATCACTGCTCACTCGCGCTGAATCTATTCGGTTCTTCGTATTGGTGACACTGTACCCATGCGCAAGAGCAATGCAAGTCTTAACTCTGAGAGAGATCTGCTCACTCGCGCATGAGCTCTTGAATTATTCAGGTGGATACTTAGGCTGCAGAGGGTTAACATCTTGCAGCCGAAGGAAGTATCCAAGAAGGCGGCTGCGCAAGTACGCCTGACAAACACTAACTTCAAGGAAGTGAAGTGAAGTGAACGCTGAAGCGTATGCGCAGAATCGGGTCTGAGTCACTTCGTAGACGCGAGGAGTTAGATAAAGGCACGAACGGAAATAAACCGACGAATTATAAGTCGAAGGCTACCCTGACTAGACGACGATGAGCTAGGGAAGAACGATGCGCCACGGCCAGGGAAACAGGTGAAGTGCGCCAACGTTCTAACTTGAGCGCTCCGAATAGTATCTTCAAAGTGAGGGCAAAAACTAGAACTTCACCTCTCTTGGAATGTCGGCCATCTTGGAGTTTCTCGATCTCCAAGCTGCACTCCAAGTAATTCCTTTCTCTTGCAGACTAAATGTATCTGGCGGTTTTTGATTTGTCATGCAGAGGGAAAAAGTCTTGTTCCTGGAAATCCTGACAGTAAACCCCTGTTTATTGGATGCCTTTAATACCTCAATCTTTGTTAAATTTCGTCAGGTCAAACCTGCTGAAATTTAACGGGGAAAAAGCATACAGTATTTACCGTATCATGAGGATTTTGGTGTGTTAAACACGAAACACCAAAATTCACGTTATTCCCCACACACTTGAAATAGGTGCTATTTATTACTGACGGGAGGTGGGAGAATAAGGAGCAATGGGTGTATGGTGGTAAGAAACAACACGAACGGGAATGGGAGAGTAGGAAGAAAAACGGACGAGTAAAAGAAGAAACAGTGACAGGGCAGGTGGGAGGGAGGGAGAAGGGGAAGAAGAAACCGGGATGGGACGGGTGGGAGTCTAAGAAGAAACAAGGATTTGAAGAAGAACGGGGAGGGGGAGGTGGGGTAGAAGAACAAACAGGGATGGAGCAAGGGGGACAAGGATGCAACGGGGCAGTGCGGGTAAGAAGCAAAATGGACAGAGGTGGGAGGGTATGAAGAAATACAATGGGGTGGGTGGGAGAAGAGGAAGAAACAGGGACAGAGGGTGGGGGGGACGAGATAAGAAGCAACATGGATGGGGGCAGGTGGGAGGAAGATACAACATGGACAAGAAAGGTGGGATAGGGAGAAGTAAGAAACTAATAAAAGTAGTACCTCAATCACAGCGCCAGCAGCAGAAGGTCCTTAATACACCTGAAACAATCAATACTAGGCCCTTGCTCCTACAGAAAGAAGAGGAAGTGAAGACAGCATGCACTACCCAATTAGAAGGCAGCAATGGAGAGTGACAATGAAGCCCACGAATGGTAAGCAACGGGCAGGCTTCAAGACACTTATTCAACAATACATCTCTTGCAAGCAAAAGAACATGCATTGGCACACATTCAGGTGAGACCTAAAATGGGGGAAGTGACAGACAGCCTGACAATGTGTATTAGGAGAGTGATGGGCTACAGCACGCCTCTCCAGCGAGTAGCTCATGAGCTACTGGTAGTTCGCTGGCTCCCTGTAAGTAGCTCTCTGTATGCAAACCAGCCTGCTAAATTAGGCGCTTTTGCTTGGTTGAATTAATAGGAGTATCCTAAAATTGAAAAGTATGCATTCTGGATGAAAGTATATGCTCATGAAGTGATGTTTTGAGAAAAATGGATTTCCAAAATATATTTAAAGCTGATATTTGAGTGCATTGCAACTGTGGCTGTCGGGTCCCACTGATGTAGAGGCATTTCCCTGTCACCATTTCAACACTTCTAATATCAGCTCGAGATGATTTTCATTGAACATAAGTAGCTCTTATTACAGAAAATGTTGGAGACCCCTGGGCTAGAGACCCTTAGCAGGGTTACACAATCTCAGGGCTTATCAAGAAGTACAGAAGCCAAAGCATCAAAGCTGTTTTATGTCCTCAGGCTGGGCTCGAGCCTGGTAGATGTAAATGTGGATTCAGCCTGACCTCTCTGATGAAATGTTGGTCTTGTGAGGAGGAAACATCAATGTAGATAGTAATATACACAATACAACTTAAAGGGGAATCTAATCTTGGGCTAGAAACACCATGGCCTCAAAGATGACACATTTCTAAACACCTGGGTACTCCCGACTATACTGGACACAGCACACCTGCTTCGCACCATTCTCCACAACACCATGTCTCAAGGATAAGCTTGATTCCTTGAGTCATCAAGGGAGATGTTGAGTACCCCAGTTATGGGGAATGGGGCTGACCATGTGTTACACAGAGATGGCAAGCCGAAACCTCTTCAGAGATGCAACTGGTGGCCTCTCTGCAGGGGCGTTGTGAGCCCTCTGCTTTAGCAGCATCAGCTGGGGTGGTTTTCTTTTTCTAGGCCTCTTCCAACTGCAACTTGGCAGAAAAAAAGCTCATTAATAACCCTGGAATACAGCATCAATAGGAGAGCAAGCAGGAGCAAGGAAAAACAACATTGGGTAAAGAGAACAGGAAAAGAAAGAAGGAAAATTGGAAGTAAGGGTGAAAAGAAGGATGTATGGATGAATGGGTGGATGAATATGAATGAGTGCAGGGTTAAGTGATTGATAGGTGGATGGACAGGTGGAAAGATGCAAAGAAGATGAATGGATGAGTGAATGGGTAGGTGGATGAACATGTCAAAGGATGGCAGAGTAAAGGAATCGATGTGCAAGTGAAAGGATGGCAGACCAAAAGGATGGATAGATGAGTCAGTAAAAAGATGAGTAAATGGATGACAAGAGTGAGTGGATGGATATATGGCAGAGTGGAAGAATGAAGGATGAGTGGATGGCAGAGCGGATGTATTTATGGCAGACTAGATGGGGGATGGCAAAGTGGAGGGGGGATGGCAGAGTGGATTGGAGGATGGCAGAGTGGATTGGAGGATGGCAGAGTGTATTGGTGGATGGCACAGTGGATTGGTTGATGGCAGAGGAGTAAAGGAATCGATGTGCAAGTGAAAGGATGGCAGACTAAAGGGATGGATAGATGAGTGAGTGAAAAGATGAGTGAATGGATGGCACGAGTGAATGGATGGCACGAGTGGATGGATGGCAGAGTGGATGGATATATGGCAGAGTGGAAGAATGAAGGATGAGTGGATGGCAGAGCAGATGTATTTATGGCAGACTAGATGGGTGGATGGCAGAGTGGAGGGGGATGGCAGAGTGGATTGGAGGATGGCAGAGTGGATTGGAGGATGGCAGAGTGGATTGGTGGATGGCACAGTGGATTGGTGGATGGCACAGTGGATTGGTGGATAGCAGATTGGATGGATGGCAGATTGTAGGAATGGATGGATGGAAGAGTGTCTAGATGGACGGATCACAGAGTGGATGGATGGCAGAGTTTATGGATGGCAGAGTAGATGAATGGCTGGATTTGTGGGTAGATGGATGGCAGATCGGATGGCTGGATGGCAGATTGGATGGATGGATGGCAGATTGGATGGATGGATGGCAGATTGGATGGATGGATGGCAGAATGGATGGATGGATGGCAGAATGGATGGATGGATGGCAGGATGGATGGCAGGATGGATGGCAGAATGGATGACAGATTGTAGGAATGGATGGAAGAGTGTCTACATGGATGGATCACAGAGTGGATGGATGGCAGAGTTTATGGATGGCAGAGTGGGTGGATGGATGAATGGCAGAGTGGATGAATGAATGGCAGAGTGGATGGATCGACGGGTGGCATAGTGGAAGGATGATGGAGTGCAGCTTGGATGGATGAAATGGGGAAAGACTGAATAATGGGTGAAAGAATGAATGGATGATAGAATGTAATGTAAAGGTGAAATAGTGGCTATCAGCAGGTGGATAGAACTGTGAAAGAATGAATGGCTAGATACATAGATGGAAGAGACAAGGAAGCTGTTCTAGGAAGGGTTCGGCTCACCTGCTTCGCTTGCTTGCATCAGTGCTTTAGTTCAAAGTGGGGGCTATTTTAGTTTTCTGGCTACTTCCTTGCCTCTCTGTCATCTCACTACAATCTCAGCAGTAATCAGCCATCAGTTTCTTTATAGTCTGTTGTATTCATCTTCTTACTATGGTCGGAGACACACTCTGGATGCACCCCAAGTCCAGCAGAGCGCCTTTTGGTTGATAAAGCAAGACAAGGGCATATGGAGCATCTTCTGTGTCCTCAGTGAGTCCACTGGAGGAAACATTGGATCAGTCTGAAAGTCAAACACTAGTGCAGGGTGGCATAGATTTCCCTAGAGCGTGAGGAACTTCATTCCTACAATAACAGGCTACATTCAAGAATTATGTGCTGCTGTAAGAGTTGCGTTGATGTCACCAAGGCGTATCTCTCATATAATGAGAATTGCAAGGGGCACAGGTCTTCCCCCACTCAGAAATTCTCTCTCTCAGGATGGACCTAAGCTAGGTCTGGTGATTAAATAGATTAATGCATCCATTGCAGGGACCTGTGCTTGACCTCATGGTAACAGGTCAAAATCCCAACGGGCTCAGACAACTTTTCGTCCTTCCGAGGCCAATAAAATGGTACCAGTGCACTTTTAAATGTTTACCTCAGGCCACTCCTGGAAACTCAACAAATCCAACTCAGATGTTATAATAAGGTCATGATACCCAGATAATATTTAAACTTGAGAAACTGAAGGAGCTTGGCACCTTGGAACTTCAAACCTAGGTGGCTGCCTGACAGTTATTGACTTTTGGGTGTTAGCAGATCATCTTAAACTCAATGCCTCAAAAAACACTAGGATCTGGAGCCTGAAAATCCCATGACCCATTAACAACCTGGCTTGAGGAATTAAAATCATAGTTAGAAACTCAAAGGAAGTGAAGTATTATAATGAACTCAGTCTTACCTACCTATAGTACCTCAGATAAATAAGTGAGGAAATTGACATTCTATACATGAGGATTCTATGACGTATTTTCCCACATCTGGGATTCACAGGATGTCAATTTCATTCAGGAGATGCCTCCAAAGAATTCGGATTGTTGTGAAATAAATCCTGGAAATCATATCTTTCCCATACTGATGGCTTTTCACTGGCTCCTGGTTGCTAGAAGATCTACATTTTAAATTCTCAGCTCACACACAAAACAATATGCGGACAGGGGCCTGTATTCCTGCAAATGATACTGAAGAGATATTCTCAAACAAAGACACTCCATTCCAATTAGCAGCACAATTTATCATACAGAGTAGAAGAAAAAACATTGGAGGTTTATCTTCCTCAGTCCAAGCAGTCACTGTCAGATTATGGAATTCGTCTCTGCCAAAAATACAGGTCACTGAGAACCATTTAGAATTCAAGGGGATGGTGAAGTCATGGCTTTTCCTTACTTAAATATATCAGAGTTCATCTGACCTACCGCTCAAACAGTCCAGCATGACAAGAACTGTGTATTTGATGAATCAGATAATGCCACCACTTAAGTGACAAAAAACAATGATTAGATGTATAATGCATATATGAATAACACTAACTGCTCAAATTGAAAACGTGAATCCTTTTTTAATTGCAGGCCACTAAACTGGAATAACATGAATAACGCCTCTCTCTTTTTTCACTAATATCGAACACTGGGTACCCATGGGTAGTATGCTACTTGTCCAGGAAGGGCACTCATGACAATGTTTCTAACACTGGGATTAACCTGGCAGTACACATTACCAGCCACCATGCGGAAGTGACACTAATTGGAACAACTTGCATAAGAAACCTGTTAAATTGTATGCACTTTACCACGTGTCACAGGTAGTAAGCACTTAATGCATGCTGAAATAATACAATACTATATACATGCCGAAATAATACAATGCAATGTTGTGCCCTATGAAAAACCAAGGGAAAGCAAAACAGAAAATGTCTTATCGCCATAATAAAATAACAAGCATACATATCAAGTTGGATGTTTTAGGCACATGCACACCGCAAATCAGATGTTTAAAGCGCCCAGGTATGCACCTTAAAGAGGGCAGAAGGGACATCTGGCAGTTTTCGGTGGGTGTCAGAGTAGGGCAGACAACATCTACCAATTTGTGGCAGATGTTTTGCATACACCAAACTCTAAATAACCCCCTTATTCTCCAACTATGTCATTGCTCTGCCACAAACAGACTTTTTAAATTTATATCTTTATTAACTTTTGTTTTACAGCAATACCATCGCCATTTGCACAGTGGTACAAGTACATATCTGGTAACAATAGGAAATTCAAATGTATGCAGGAGCTTGGTGTTACAGTTAAAGGAAAAGGGCCCCATTTCCAGGCTATTCCCACTACCAGCCCTCCCCGAGAGCGGACCGTAGGCCACAAAGCTGGACCGTGCCTTATTACTGTGCAAATGAAGAGAAAGCACCGACACAAACAGCCTTTTCTCCATCAATTCACTGGCAGGGTTAGAACTACAGCCAATCAGTTACCTCAACATGGAGTTAATTTACTACCTCCCCGGCTTTGCATAAGGCTTCACCTATCGTAAGTCATGCCCTGTCTCCACACTCAAAAATGTCAATAAATAGCATATTAGCAGGTCCCTGACCCAGCTCCCCGAACAGCAGGTCTCCCGCTTCTGCTGTTCTAGCAGTGTTCTTTTTTGCCTTGTTTCTCCTTGTATTTGCCTTGTTTAGACCTTATTGTATTTGCCTTGTTTAGTCCTTGTGTATTTGCCTTGTTTAGTCCTTGTGTATTTGCCTTGTTAGTCCCTTTTGTATTTCTCTCCTGTATTTTGTACTTTAGTTTCACTCACCGCTCGTTTTTCTGCCCGTTTTCGTTGCTTCTTACAACCAGTCTCCCGCCAGCCCCACCCCATTGAGCAGGACCCTGACCCAGCTCCCCCATGCTGCCCCGAACATCAGGTCTCCCGGTTCTGCCATTCTTGCCTTGTTCTGCAGCCTTTTTGCCTTGTTACTCCTTGTATTTCCCTTGTTTAGTCTTTCTTGTATTTGCCTTGTTTAGTCCTTATTGGATTTGCCTTGCTAGTCCCTTTTGTATCTATCTCCTGGATACTGTACCTTATTTTCACTCGCCACTCATATTCCCGCACATTTTCGCTGCTTCCCTGAGCCCGCCTCCTGACAGCCTCACCCACCGCCCCTCCCTCCTCTCAGGACCTACTTAATGGAGGCAGTAGCGCGTGCACCACTGGCGTGCCAGAAACCCTGGTTCTACCGCCACACGCAGATACACTGCTGCCGAGCCCTGGACCCCAGACTACACAACCAACAACAACTGCAGCCACACTTCTCCACAATCTAAGGTAGAACCTTTTTTCCTAAGAGCACTGTCTCTTCTCTTGAAGTATCAGACCACCACCACGCCACAGCTGCCGCCACTGCCACCACCGCCGCCGCTTTGGAGCAACTCTACTGTCTCCTGCTCAACATGCGATCACTCTGCAATCATGCCACTGACATCTGGGACATCATTATCACCACCATCAGTTTCACCCCGGACGTCATCTGCCTCACTGAGACCTGGCTCAGCCCCGCATCTGCTCCCAACATCGCCTTAGCAACACCAGATGGCTACAAGATAGCACACCGTGACCTTATCAACAAACATGGAGGTGGAATCGTCGTTATCCACAAAGAAAACATCGACTGCACCACCACCACAGATGACTACCCAATCATGGAACACCTCAATTTCAAACTCCAAACTGACGGCAAATCCACCATCAGAGGCACCCTCGCTTACAGACCTCCAGGACCACGCCCCAGCTTCTGCAACGCCATTCCCGACTTCATAGCCCTACTCACCATAGACTCCAAGGACTGCATTTTCCTTGGAGATCTCAATTTCCACCTGGAAGATCTTGACGACACCAACACTGCCAACCTCATCGAAAGCATGAACATATGCCTCACCCAACTAGTTACCAGCCCCACTCACAACGCAGGACACACGCTTGACTCCATCTTCACAGCCAGCGACAGAGTCAAGGACAGTAATGTCACCGAGCTCACCTGGACAGACCACGCCATTGTCCACTTCATCATCACCGCTACCAAGCCTCCTAGTGCCCCCCACCGTAGCTGGAAGAAAGTGTCAGAAAGCCAGTGGACCGACGCCCTCAACACTTCCCCACCCCGACACCGGAGCCAACCTAGAACAGGCTGTTAAGAACTTCTCCACCTGGATCACAGACAGCACCGACAAAGTCCACCCCCATCAAGCCCAGCAAACGCAAAAGATCCGCCAAACAGGCCAGATGGTACAACTTGGAGCTAAGAACCATGAAACATAACTGCCAGCAACCAGAAACGAAATGGCACACCAGCAAGGATTCCACAGACAGAGATACCTTCAAGACAGCCCTCAACCACTACCACCAGCTCCTGAAGGAGAGGAAAAAGAAAGCCCTGGTGGACCGCATCAGAGCCAGCTCAAACCACAGCAAAGAACTTTTCAACATCATCAGAGAGTTCTCCAACCTCTCAGCCACCAAAAACATCACCCCTTCCCAGGAACTTTGCGACACCCTGGCGGACTATTCCCACAACAAGATCTCCATCATCTATAAGAACTTTGAACCCCAGCCCACCCTCGTCACCTCTTCGGCCACCTCGCTCCCACTAATGCAAGCCCTGACCACCTACTCACCACCTAGGACCAGCTTACCACACAGAACACCTCAGCTATGATAAACTTCATCCACTCAGAAGCCCCCACGGATCCCGGTCCTCACCACATGTTAAACCTCAGAAGAAAGAAGATCAGCAGCGAGTTCCCTACCATTTTCAATGCATCTATCATCACAGCCACCTTTCCTGGAGAACGTAAACACGCATAAGTCAAACCCCTTCTCAAGAAACCATCCGCCGACCCCAGCGAACTCAAAAGCTACAGTTCCAACTCTCTGCTCCCCTTTCTCGCCAAAGTCCTTGAAAAAGCCATCTACCACCAACTCACAAAATACCTGGAGAACAACTATCTTCTGGACACCTTTCAATCCGGATTCCGCACTAATCATAGCACCAAAACCGCCCTGATCACCACCACTGATGGCATCAGAACCCTCCTCAACCAGGGAGAAACAGCAGCCCTGATCCTCCTTGACCCCTCGACAGCATTCAACACCGTATCCCACCACACCCTAATCAATAGACATCACATCGGATTCCAAGGAGACACCCTCAAATGAATAGCCTCCTTCTTCGCCGGAAGAACCCAGCGAGTCCGCCTACCAAGTTTCACATCAGAACCCAAGAACATCATCTGCGGCGTTCAAGGCTTGTCCCTCAGTCCCACATTGTTCAACACTTACATTACCCACTCCTTGGCAAACATAGTCAGAGCCCATGGACGAAACATCATATACTATGTAGACATCACCCAGCTCATCCTCTCACTCTCAAAAGACCCCACCACCACGAGGGTCAACTTCCAGAGGTGTATGACGAACATCGCTGACTGGATGAAAAACAACTGCATGAAACTCGACACAGACAAAACAGAAGTGCTGATCTTTGGTAACAACACCTCACTGTGGAACGACTCCTGGTGTCCCTCCAAACTAGGACCCTCACCAACTCAGACAGACCATGTTCACAACCACGGCATTATCCTTGACAGCAAACTCACCATGAAAAGCCAGCTCAATGCAGTCTTATCAGTCTGCTTCTCACTTTTCTCATGCTCTGGAAAATCCTCAAATGGCTCTCCATCAACACCAGACAAACCACTCAAGCCCTAGTCACCATCCGCCTGGACTACGGCAACTCAATCTACGCAGAACTCACCACTCACCTCCTGAAGAGTCAGCAAACCATACAGAACTCAGCGGCCAGAATCATCCTCAACCTCCCCAAACAGACCCTCACCTCAAGAAACTCCACTGGCTCCCAATACAGAAGAGATGTCAATTCAAGATGCTGATCCACACCTACATAGTCCTGCACAACCAAGGAGCAGCAAACATCAATCACCGCCTGAACTTTTACCAACCCTCCACACACCTGCACTCCGCCTCCCTCTCACACACCCCCTCCCACATCCACCGAAGCAACAGTGGGGGACTCTCCTTCTCCTACCTCATGGCTGAATCATGGAACAACCTCCCTTTCACCTTTTATCAATCACAAAGAAGGACCAACACCCACCTCGTCTACGCATTGTTCTGCACAGTGGTACACTGCACAGCAGCTCTGTTTTTGCTCTTGTACTATAATTGCATTACATACAAGACGAATGGATAATTCTATTTTGAGATCAAATAAGCACTGAGTGGCCCATCTATTTTACCCTTTCTCGTGCTTACTGCAGTGGCATTTTGTTATTCAACCGAGGCAGAGAATCATAGTTCAGATTTCCCCCACAGAGTATTTACTGATGCCACATAGAGTACCTTGCCAACAGTTCACCGAATGTGCCGGGCATCTCAGCAGGTGCATGAAGCATTATATAAATGTAATTAGAAACCTAACAGACCTTACTTAGGTCATCATTATGAGTCCCCCGTGGGAAAGGGAGTTAATTCATTCTCCCGGAGTTAACGATGCTGGCTGGGGTCACGTTACATCCGGGAGTTCGCCATTAACGGGGTTTCCTGGTGCAACGCTGAGACTCCTCAGATATGTGAGGAATTACTGAGGGAATTGGTAATTCTGTGTCTTGTCACCACGAAAATTTCTTATTCTACTCTGGATTTTCACCTGTAGGTTTCTGCTACTTTGACCAGATAACCACTGGATGGCATTAAAAGGACCCAACAGGTTTCCGCAGAGGTCATATTTCTGCTGGGGCTGGTAACTACTGCTGCTGGCGCCATCTTGTTTATTTACATCTGTGCTTTCTCTTCTATAAGGACTTTAGACGAAGGGTCGCAGCGTCAGGCTACAGACAGAGGAGGCAGGCAGAGCCCTCAGCCTCTCCCTCTTGTATGTAAAACTCATACCATGTTGCCCTCAGTAGTATTGGTCCAGTATTTGTAAAAGCGCAGAGCTACCTCCGGAGAGGTGTCCCGGCGCTGGGGGCCGTCGGGAAGATTAAGCGAGCTATTGCCCAGAGTCCCATGGTGCTGGGCTGAACTGCCGCCGGCGATCGAACTGTGAGCCCCAGGTTCCGGAGTCAGTCACCCTGGCCGCTGCGCCACACCGCTTCCAGTAGTACACAGACCTTTTGTACACAAGCAACGGAAGGTGTGCCACTTTAATCTGCCCTTTCCAGCTAGGTTTACTCTGTGCTCACACTGTGTAGCTGCTAGAAGCAGAACTATCTGATAAGGAAGCGCTCCTCTTCACAGTACAAGTTGATTATTAATTTCTTAAGGCCCTTTAAAGCTAATCTGAAATGAACAGTAATACTCGGTCTTTATTTGTAGTTCTTATCTCAGCTTTTCGTTACTGTACCTATTTACTTTTAATCATTTCAGTTGAACTCAATGAAAGGATGAAATGATAGGTTGGTTAAGCTAGGATTCAAACCACAGACATGCAGACCACACATAGATTTCAACAGTGAGGGTTTAACTCAGTGAACTATGATAGTAGCTAAGACATCAGACGGTAGTACACAGAATACCTCCAGAGGTCTACAAAACCATGACTACACTACCAGTAAGGCCAACATTTTAAAGGATCAAAAATAAGTAATAAATGTGATCATCACACATTATGAATAAGTACTGGGGCAGGCATAAACTGATTGTCTTCAGGTCTATTAGTTAGGTCATTGGTATTAAAAGTTTAAATGCGTGCTTTATTAAAGATCGATTAGTTAAGCACTCACTGTGGATCTCTTTCTATCATCTGCAGGTTCAAAACTTTGCATGCTCAGCATATCCTTTCAGACGAACGAAAGGAGAAGCAGTCTAGAATGAATGTTAATACCTAAATAAGCACGTTTTGCATAAAGGATTTGGATAACAATATATACATAACATGCAATTGTTTATAAAAAAAAAATTACTAGGTTATTTTTATTCTTTTTTACTTTGAATAAAGCATGAATCCTAGGCAAAAGGGTATAAAGTACGTCTGTGCAAGGGCCTCTGCATGGTCGGCCTGGCCTTTGAACACTATTATTCATTCAATCGTTTACTTTGGGATCAGGTTTTTCACTGTAAAGGCATCCCATGTCCAAATGAACCTGGCTGTTGGTCGACACTCAGAATGGCAGGATCCGGTTTAGGGGTTCTGCATTTTGTCAAAAGTTTCAGTGTCTCAAACTTCATTGGCGACGAGGTCAGAAACTTTTCCATAGCTGGTTAAAGAAGATTTAGTGGGTTGGGTATTGGTAGTCTGATCTCCTTCGTGAGAGTCACAGACTGCTGCCTTGAAAGTTCTTCTGGAGTTGAATTCTATGAATGTTTCCTCTACAACACCGTCTTTGACGTTTCATGATTTATATGTTTGGACGTTAAATGTTTTGATGTTGAAGTACATCGCAACATTAGAAATGTCTTCAACATAGGATAAACAGATGGCCAGGTTCTCTTCGGAGTTGAGTACATCTTCAATGACATTACAGTCATCCGCAGTGAGCATGTGGCAGGTGTGCCTCTCCATGACATTGTGACCCTCAATGTTGAATAGGAACAGCAGAAATAATGGAATTATTGCTTCAGCGCCACTCCTTGGATCTACTTTAGTGGGGGGTCATCGAAGATGCATGAAGGTGAGAATGGAAGGTGCCTCCCCCTCTTTTTCCCTGCTTCTCCCCCTCACCCCTTCCTTTCCAGCACGTTCAGCCGCTGCATCTCTTGTTTATTGAGTTTTATATAGCACTGGCTAGACCCGAAGGTATCAGAGCGCTTTACATGAAGTACCACAAAGTTACAAAATTACATCAGTTAACAGGTTACATAAGTTACTAGTAAAACATTTAAAGAGCATAGGAGATGAGATAAATGGAGGGTAGGAGGGTAGGGTGAAGGGGTAGGAGGGAGATACGACAGCGAGACGAAGGAAAGTCTGCCCCAAGTCGGGCTGGGTAGGTGACGGCCGAAGGTGAAGTCCACGGCCCATCTCCTCTTTAGCTATCAGGTAGCTCCACTGGGCATCGGCCAAATAGCAAGGTCTCGGTTAAAAAAAAAAAAAAGGGGGGGAATGGCATTTTCCAGACTACCTCAAAGCCATGTACCTTCTCTTCCTGGACATTTGTTGATACCATTTACTCTTTTCCACAGCACAAGACTCAAGCAAATAGACCACACCTTGGAAATCTGAGTCTCTCAGCCTTCTTCCTGCTGCAGGAGGAGCACTTGACAAAATATGAAGGCATTTTGTCAGTAAAATAAAATGACAAACCGATATTCAGCTCGAGAACACACTCAACACTCATGCCTTAAAAACATACTGCGTGAATGTGAAAAGAGTTGGTTTGTAACAGGATTGCTTGTCAAAAATTTTCCATGGCCCAGAGATCCTTCACACAAAAGCCATAAGACGAACTGAAGCAGATGCTAGTGCGTGACACAATGGGATGTTGGAGCTGCTGGCCACAGTAAAGGTGCTTCACTTAAAATACAGCTCTGTAGAACTGCTGCCTATTTGGCTCCATCTCCCCCATTTAAAAAAAGGATCAATAAAGTTAAAGTACAAAAGTTTGTTTTGTTATTTTAATCTTGAATTTGATGTTTCAAAAAAATGAAATTTTGCAAATAGAGCCTGCAGGTAGGCTGATCTAAATTTCTGCTTTTAAAAACAGGCAGTTTAAAAATGTTTTACATTAAAAAGGCGTTCCAGCATCCTGGACATGAACAGGAATATTCAAATGTTTAGGACTATCAATGAAAGACTCACATTTTTTCCACTATTCCTAGTTTTGTGTGGTCTGAAACCTACATAAAAAGCAACAAAATTACCTATATTTTAAATTATTTATGAACCATGACCATTGCTCCACCCTCCCCTACAGCGCGAGCCATTATTTTTCGTTATTGTATGGACAGACAACATATCAGCCCTTTTCCATGTTTTCATAATACTTCTGCTTCGTAAGAAATCTTCATGCCACCTTCTCTGCCAGGTGAATCTTTATAAGAATTTTATAAAACTTGCTTGTCACCATGTCCACCTCGATCATCACTTGCACGCACCCCCCTCCCCCCCCACACAAAATGTATTTCTTTTAAATCCTTACCGATTCTATTCTAGCCCCCTTGTATTAGCGGCTTCCTCAGTCTTGCCTTATATGCAACCACGAGCAACCCTTCGAAAACATGCACACCCCTTGTGTTATTTTAAAAAATGTGTTGCAGTTCTTCTTGAAACTCTTTCTGAATCGTCATGTCCTTCAAGGTCCTACAGATCTGTTCTCCCATGATCCTGTATCTCAGCCAGACCTAAAAATCAAAGAAGATCAGATCGTAGTGACACCATGAAATGATTCCAGAGTGGCCTGGGTCAAGACATTCGCCTCCAAATCTCCCTGGCTGATCAAGTGATACCAATACATCAGGTGTAGTATCCAACAATGACAACCCAACCAATAAATAAAAAAAAGAACCTCTTCAGATTTGCTGTAGCTATGATTCACTTCATCCAGACTGTAGTATGTATTGCTCCTACACAACCTGGTTGTCACAATACAACCTGTAGGACGCTGGCATTTTACGTAGTGTACCAAAATGAGGTACACTCTGTAGAAATTCCAGATGACCCTTATTGGCATACAGGGCTTAAATTAATAATCCCAAATGCTCTTTGTAGTAGTGTGAGAGAGCAGTTTAGGCTTCTCAGAGGGTAGTGTTAAGATTTTGTTGTACACACAGTCAAAAAAATGAGACACTCGAGAAGAAACTGGAGACCAAAATTCACTGGGTGGTGGATGAGGGGGTGCCAGGCTCTTGAGGGTCTCAGAACCACAGAGACACCATTTCAGGCTGGGGAAGCTCGGGTGCAGAGGTGTTTTGGCCGGCAGGCGATGAGTTAGAGGCGCTCACGGTTCTTGGTGTACTGAAGAAGGGAGAAAAGAAACACAGCAGGGCCACTCAGTGTGGAGCTGGCCTCTCTCAAAGTCCCTCTACATGTAGGTACATTTTGGTGGTGTTCCAGCTGAAAACAAACAAGCCTTGGTGCGTACAACTGGCTACAGTACCGTAGGTATTGTTGCTGAGTGGCTCCTGGCATCCCCAAACTTGGCTGGGAGACGGATCTGACCTTCTGGAGCACCGAAGGCCTCTTATTGGAGTGCTGCTCTTTCAGTGGGCCCAGGAGGACCGTCAGAATGCTGTACTGGGCAGATGTGGTCAGTGCCTGCTGGTGCAGGGCATGGACTCCTCCACTCCAATGGAGATGTTGCTGGGTCAATGAAGTGCTGGGCAGACCTCCAAGGGTTTTAGGAGGCTGCTCCCCTTCTGGATGAGACAGTGTTGATGATTGCCAAGAGAGCAGCAGCCAGGCCAGGTTTTGCACCAAGTTAGTTTTTGGTTCACAGTTCACATCTTTGGCTTTTCTTTGTCCTACTTTCAGGCATACGAATCTGAGTTCCTGGTGTCAGGGGTCTACCTAAATACTAAATTTAGGGGCATTAAGAGGAGTGAAGGAAGTAGCCAATGGGCTACTTACCCCTGGGGGCACTACACCCCATATATGACAACTTCCTGTGGGGAGTGGGCATAACCTGTTCCAGAGTTCCTAATTCCACGAAGAAATAATAAAAAAAAATATATATGATAGTGGAACCCTTCTTTCATGGAGCACATCAGGTAGGCCACCTTAGGGGTGTGACTAGACTGGAGGTGCAACACGCCTACTGCGTAGCTAATTTCCCGCCTGTCCTTGTGTCAAATGGGCCTCAGGGCAGTAGGTGGCATCTCCCACATCTGGGGGAATCTGGGGGTCGCATATCAAGACAGCAGGGGGGCTTTGAAGCCCCTGGTCTTGATATGCTTTATCACTAGCCATCCTGCTGGAGGTGGTCTGAACACCTTCCCTCAGAGCAGGCATGGTTTCTGACCTCGGAGCGCGCTGGCTCTCATCTGCAGGGGATCAGAAACCTGTCTGTAGTGGCAGGCTGGACAATGCCAGTCAGCCAGCACACCAGGTAATGGAAGGTTTTTCAGGGGGCACCTCTAAGTTGCCCTCTGGAAGCATATCATACCAAGTCTAGTACTGGTAACAGTAGAGATTTGAGACAAGGTATTTGATACCAAACACCATAGGTTTCAGTAAAGCCATCATGTAGCTGGGGAACTCGTAATGACCAGTGCCCAGTACATACCTTAAGATGGCTTCCCTGTTCACCTGCAATATCTAGTTATAGAACTAGACATCACAGGGGCATATCTGCTCATGTAGATATATCCTCACACAATTACGGCTTACACGTTTTAGTTTTTACAGTTAATACAGACAGAAAACAATGTTTCCTGTCTGTATTTATTTTTAAAAGTGGAAAAATACTGAAAATTATGCTTTTTGTGAATGACTCTCCATGCTGTCTTTCGTGAATTCCAGTACAGCATCTGAGTAGACAGACAGCATTGGGAGTTAAAAAACAGTTTGAAATATCCCTAAATACAGGCATATGTTAACAGATATTTGTAGTATAATGCGGATATTTACCTGTGGGTGTAGTGTTTTGCTATATTTGACTGCTTAATTTGCTACAACGCATCTAATCAAAGTATGAGCACGTTTATAAGGTTAATGTGGAAACATACCATTTTGTGACTATTCTCAAAACTCAAACTAAATATGGATAAATACCTATAAGATGGCCAAAAATTAATTATTGATAAATACAAATGGAAATGTGGGGGTGGGGGGGAATGAATACCATAAAAATGGGAGCCCTGACTATAATGCACCCTGCCTTAGGGCTACAAGGCCTGCTCGGGTGATTTACATATATTATGTGTAGTGACTTTGACATGGCACGCATTGAGTGTGCCATGTCGTGTTTTCATACATGGTTTGCACCATGTCACACAGTTTGCAATGGCAGCCTGCATGCAATTTATATGGGGGTCCCTTAGGGTGGCACAATACACGATGATGCCCTTACGGACCCTCTTTAGTGCCCCAGGTACCAGGGGTACCATTTACTAGGGACTTACAGGGGTGCTAAAGTGTGTGACAATTGTAACACAATTAGACCATTTTACCTTGTTTATAGAGAAAGAGCACCATCAGTACCAGTGGCAAAAAGTGCCGGTGACCACGACAAAAAGGGGCACTTTCCTACACAGCCAATTAAAAGCAAACTTGAACTCAATCAAATAAAAATGTGGCATTTACCTTAATTATCATGCCCAACGATCAGGCTCGATGGCACCCAGGTCAAACCCACCCCCACCTCTTAACATTATCCTCTTAGAACAGGTAATGCTTTGAAGAGATGATTGAACATTTAAGGTTTTCATTTTGAACAGGTCTTCATGAATTTTGTTAGATAACAGTTTGCTTTTGCTGTGACCCTCTGCTGGAATCTGAGGCCTTGTACAAAGACTTTCTCATCACTAAGTGAGAGAAGGGGTGTTCAATTAACAGAACATTCTCATACCATCCATGCATACCTCCGTTTAGGAGCCTTAGCCACTTTCTCGCTTTGCTACTAATGTAGTGGCACTGCAAACACTCACCTCCCACAAGGCCAGTGGACACTCTTCCTAATGTAACTTAATACACCACAACCACTGTGCTAGCGCTCCTGACTCATCATGGCTACTGGAAAGACAGCAGTGTCAAGATAGAATAAACACATCTTCTTAAAAATCTATCCATCCCTTGCCCTCCACTTCTCGAATGATCTGTTCATCAGCTAAATGAGCTCCTCTATGTGCCCTGTGCACTAGAAGCTCCAGGACTGAAAGCACCGCGCAAATAACATTCTATATGTCTGCATTAGCCTCCAAACCATATATTGATTAAAATTCCAAATTTTACATTTACAATGCAATCAATCCTGCCCAACATCTCAGTTCTCATCAACATCAGCACGGCCATCAAAACCTGAATATACTTCCTTATAGACAATGCGTGGACATTTAATGCAGGTGTGAACTCTTCTTGTGGTGCTGCCATGCCTGCTTCTCCCCCAGCCAGTGTTTCACTGGAAGGAGACTGGCTTATCTTGCAGATTCATGCACACTGATCCTGCCTTTCGGTTCTGGCCTCTCAGCAGACAAACAGGCGATCACTGCAAATTAACATTCAAATATTCTTAGTTGCTCAGGAGCCTCCGTCTCTCTGCTTTAAACACTCCACCACTATCAGCACTACTTCCTTTCGTGAAAATGAACACTTGCCTCTTCCTTATTGGGGAGGGCTGATCACAAACCTCATAGCCCCGTGTTACACCACATTTCTGAGGATGTAAAAATGTAGATTGCCAAAAGAAAAAACTATAAAGTCAAAACAAAAAACCTAAACTGAATTTTCCAGACATATCAAGTCTCACTCATTGGAAGCGAGTCTCACACATTTGATTGCAATCCCATGAGTTAACAGGCACGTCCATACGATTTGCTTGTACATCATCCAGGAGGGCGGCACACATGGAGGATGGTAATAAAGGAGCCCATGGACCACGCCAAAGTATCCACCGTGTCCAGGCCGGAGCCAATGATCTGTTTCGCCATGTCCTGCCCATCGCACATAACTTCTGCAAAGTGGTCACAAAAGTGTGCGGGAAGGGACAGGATGGCAAGTTACACCATCTCTCACAAGCTGTGGAAATAATGGGCGAGGCAGAGTAGCATTGGCGGAGCAAAGGACAACGTTCCCAACACAGAAGACCTCTCCTCCTCCCCCCTCCCCCTCCCTCCCTCCCTCTATTGCATTCATCTTATTTGACTCCCTATCTAGAGGAGTAAAGGGAAAGGGGTATGGGTTCTTCAAAGAGGAAGCCTGATCAAGGTTCTCTGAGGCAGGATAAGCGGTCAAGCATTTCAGATTAGAGTGCTAGGCGATAGCAGCACGAGACCTGGCGCATCACTGGGGATGCTGGTTCGCTCTATGCAACAAAGTTGGGGTCCATCAATGCCTCACTGAAGAGCAGCAACAGCTCTACTGCCAAAGAGGAAGGCTGTAGAATCTGAGAAAATAGCTTGTGGAGAAGAAAAAGGACAATTGCAGCTGAAAGACTGGCGTAGTCTGTGATGAAATGGCATTTTAAGTCGGAGGCCGCGAAGGATCCTCCAGATCAAACTGTGGGGAGGTGTCCAGTCCTCTAAGTTTGAGTGTAACTACTGTGTTCGGGACAGACTAAGTAAAGGGAATGTGGTGTGGTTCAATTAGGATAGTGCGAAAGGACTTCCAGTTTGACGCATCTCAGTAGTCACATAAATTATGTCAAGTAAATTACTTTTCTGGCAAGTAGGACGTGTTCTATCTCCTTTCAAGCCCAGCATGGCCTAAGCTCTAAGTAATGCACAGTATTGGTTGGCTGGGGACTGGAACTGGTCAAAATGTACACTTTCTGTATTACATCCCCACCCTTTCACATGGCTGGCTGAGAAGGCTTAAAGACACTAAAACAATGCAATTCCATTAAATATTTGTTTTTAAAGTATCATGGATCATAGGGTGTAATTCTGGCAACACCAAAACACCTAAAAAGACAAAAAAAAAATCCAAAGTTACTGTAAGACTATAACCTTTGCATTCATCCTCGCTGTACTCATGTGACCTTCACTGTCACCACACAATATTCAGTTTTCAATATCAAGCAGGTTTCCAACCATACAATATCGCATTACATTAGGAACAATATAACAAACTGCAAACATAATGAAATGGCACATAACTGCATTCTGATTCACTCTCGTATTCCCACCTACCACAAGTAAGGGTGGAAGTGAGACTTATGGTAACATTGAAGACTTAACTCGCATCCCCACCATCCTTGCTCAACTTTAACTTCCACTCCACATCTTAACCTCTGTAGGTCACAATCGAAGATGATCATGCTGGTCTTACGGGGGGAGGGGTTACCTCACTGCATGATGTGCCCTGCGGGCAGTGCAATGAAAATGCTCATTCCCAGCCTGCCCATTTCATATTTCAGGTCAGTAAGCATGTGCCTTGCAGGAAGAAGCAGACTTACAGTTCTGATCTAGCGATCGACTATGATACAAATAGCGTGCCTTGCAAGTAAATCTAAATAGTTGGTAACACTAGCCACAACCTATGTAAACGCACAGCCTAGCAAAGTAGCAATCAATCTACACCCCTAGGACAGTGCTGACCATCTCACCCAAGGCCAAGTATGGACCACCCCAAATTGTACACTGAACTAGACACCCTCCTCACTCTTCCTTTCAGAACTAAAGAACTCGCCACCAACTCAAAACATGAAAGAGTCCTGGAGCTCAAAATAAATGCACAATTCTATTCTTGTAGTTGGACTTTGGGAACTATGGTCTATATCCCCTCAGGGCGACGAGGGCGGGCAACCATTATGAAAAATGGTGGCCAAAAAGCTAGAGTAAAAACCACACAGCAACAAAAGCATATAAAAAGTAAGTTTGTGTTCTAATACTTTGATCTTTTAATCTTGAAAGTGTGAATTGGCGTAGTGCGCTAAGCAGTGCTCTGGTTGGGAGGAAAATGTAGATTTTACACACCAATGCCTCAGGCATTGTAGGATGTCGAGGAAACATTCCCTCCATGGCCGGTCCAATTGGTGTGGATAAACTGTCCTGGTTTGGAGAGCAGTTCATATGTGTGTGCGCCAAAGTAATCCCGCTGAGCCTGTGAGACACAAAAAAGTACTTGAAGTCTTGGTGGAAAAGGGGCACAACGGGAGATTCAATAGCCTATGAGAGAAACATCTCCCAATATCCATACACACACTCAAATGTTATGATACAAAGCTCAAAAGCAGTAGTGGACGTTCACACTGGGAAACAAACGCAAACTGATCTAAATAGTACTATTTGTGATTAAGCCTGGGGTGCCATCCACAGGAACGGGGGAGTAAATAGGCAGTTACATTCACGAGTACAAAATCCCATGAGATTATGGAGCTACCGTCTGTACTGGGAATTAAGTTTCACTTTTGTAACTTAAACTAGTATGCACATTTGTTCTGGAGAATAGCTCAGAAGGCTAGAGTTCATCTAAACTTGCATAGATGGGCGTTTGTGCCCAACTCTCTCAACTGGAGACTGTCTTCCTTATCAACATGGGACGTACTTTCCACCATAGGCACTAGTGCCTCCATCATAACCTAGACTGTTTCTTCAGATTGTCTAGACTCAAGTTCCTTTAAACCAGTGATTGTAGCCCACTAAATACACTGAACAACAGTATGCATTTCTCCAGATTAGACCACAGCTATGTGGTGACAAAGCAGGTCTCACCTGGATTAGGTTGGCTGGGAGCATCTCATGCCGGTAACCATCATAGAAGGAGAGAGCTGTGGTGAAACAGGGCATTGGAATACCAAGCTGTACCCCAGTGCTGACAACCCGGCGCCATGAATCCTGCAAACGTCAAATGCAGGGGAAACGGTTCAGCTTATCACAAAGGCCACAGCAGAACCATCAAAGGACCCTCAAAAATATTTGAGGCTTACAAGAGGCGGTCATTTAGGTACATTTCACAGGCTGCACACGAGGAGTTAAGATGCCCCTAAAAAGCAATCAAAGTGAGCGGGTGACTGAAGACTGTATGGGAGGAGACAAGATGAGTGGGTGGTCAAAGATGATACACAATGAGACATGGAAAGAGCAAATCACATGCCTTGCAAAAGGAGACATGGTAGATGGACGGTGGTGGTGGTGGTTAAAGGCTGAACACCAGGTGGTGTAGGAAAATGGAAGGTCTCTGGCTCAGCAAAAGGAATCTAGGTCCATGGCAAAGATGGCACACATAAGGAGACAAGGTATGCGAGAGTTATAAACTATAGAACATGTTGAGGTCACAGATTATATACAGAAGGACAAGGTGAGCAGGAGTGATATTGTACACATGGAGAGGAGATGGGTGGGTGTTCTGGGTCTTACATGAGGCCGGCACTCACACCTGTGAAATTCGATAGGAGGATAAATAACTGGTTTTGCTGGATACACACCATCAAACTAATGAGACCAGTGTTCTTTTCAGTCAGATCGTGTACCCAACCCGTTGTTTCTACATATCACCCTCACACTCTCACCTGACATCTTTCCATTTCCTTCTTGAAGAACTCATCTAGCAGCAAGTTCTGGAGGTTTGGATTTCCCTCAAAAGCCTCTTTGATTTTTCCCAGGAAAACACTAAAAAAAAATTAAATATAAAAAAGTGTGGTCATTGGATGCATTTCAGAGGATATTGCGAGTGGCAGATGCAGGTAGTTCTCTGGTGTTCATGGGCGTGGAGGCCTGCATTTCCATTAGTGTAGGTTAAAACATTTTTTTAACTGAATGATTAATTAGTAAATTACATCCAGATGCTGAAGGGCTCTGACCTGACCCCTGTATGGGCATTAAGATGCATTAGCATCTTTCAGATGAATGAAACGCATAGCATCACTATACATAAAGGGTTGGGGTCGTAAGAGAGGTGTTCCTCCACACCACACCCTCCCTGCTTGTAGCAAAGGGAACAAATCAGGCCTGACTTGTGAATCAAACCATCAAAGATTGGTTCTGGATTGGACCATGGGTGACCCAAACAGAAGAGATACCATCTAGCACCCTCTCCTGGCTTTCGAGGCGATTGCAATGCCATAAGACTCGAATGCCATTTTGGGTTATATATATATATATATATATATATATATATTCCCCACGAAGGACTGTTAAAACAGGGGTTGCTGGCATGCTGTAAATAAACGATAGAGACAGTACTAAACTCTACGTAAATCTTTCCAGGAGCAACTTTTTGCTGTGCTTTTGCGGTTCAGGAAAGAAGAAAAAAAAAAAAAAAGTGGTTAGAAAGCAGGCCCAATGGAGAGAAAGAGGTCCTTACAGGTTTCTGCAACGCCCATATGAGAACTGTGCAAGTCTTAGTGTCACCACAACAATGTTCAGTACAGCACCTCATATGGCAAAATGAAGCAGACTAAAGAATAGATTCCTTTATATAAGGAAAATGCTACTTACCAGTATGCATCTGTTCTTGGCATGTAGAGCTGCAGATCCTCACACTGTGCATTAATCGCCATCTGGTGTTGGGCTCGGATGCTTGCACTTTGTTGTGGTCTTCGAAGAAGTCTTGTGGTCAGGCGATTCCTCCTTTGGACGATAGTGCACATGGGCATCGACTCCATCCTCAGATTGTTTTTCGCCATAATGGGGAGTGATGGAGTTAGTAGAAAAGGATGTCCATGTGTGTATATCTAAATAAGATAGGACTGGAACACATACAGGTCCCGGGGAGGTGGGTGGGCGTGTGAGGATCTGCAGCTCTACATGCCAAGAACAGATGCATACTGGTAAGTAGCATTTTCCGTTCGAGGCATGTGAGCTGCAGAGCTCACACTGTGCATAGACTGTACAGCAGTATCTCCCCTAGCGGTGGTCGCCTGTATGTGTTGCAGTAGTTTGAAAAGTGTTCTAAGAACAGCTTGGCCCACAGAAGCTTGTTGCTTGGCTTGCACATCAACACAATAGTGTTTAGTGAAGGTGTGTGTTGTAGACCATGTGGCTGCTTTACAGATGTCTTCTAGGGGAATGTTCCCTAAGAATGCCATGGAAGCCCCTAGTTTGCGTGTTGAGTGCGCTCTAGGGGGAATTGACAATGTGCGTTTGGCTTTCTGGTAGCATATTTGGATACATTTAACGATCCACCTTGCAATCCCAGCTTTTGAGATGGGGTTACCTTTATGTGGTGGAGAGAAAGCTACAAACAATTGTTTTGCGAAATGACTTGGTTCTGTCAATGTAATACATTAGAGCTCTTTTGACATCTAGGGTGTGGAGAGCTCTTTCTGCTACAGAATCTGGGTTTTGACAAAACACGGGTAGTTCCACAGATTGGTTAAGGTGGAAAGGAGAAATTACTTTAGCAAGGAATTTTGTGTTTGTCCTGAGAACTATTTTGTTATGATGTATTTGCAAGAAGGGCTCTTGTATGGTTAAAGCCTGGATCTCACTCACCCTCCTGAGAGAGGTGATTGCAATTAGGAACGCTACTTTCCATGTAAGGAATTGAAGTTCATATTTATGCAGGGGTTCAAATGGGGGTCCCATGAGCCTAGTAAGCACGATGTTAAGATTCCACACTGGGGAAGATGGTAATCTGGGAGGTATGACCCGTTTAAGGCCTTCCATAAAGGCTTTAATTGTGGAGACCCTGAAGAGTGATAAGTGTTGCCTGTTCTGTAAGTAAGCAGCAAGTGCTGCTAGATGCAGACGTATAGATGAGTATGCCAAATTACATCTTTGCAAATGTAGTAAGTAGCAAATGATGTTTTGCGTGGAGGCCTGTAGTGGCTGGATATGATTGTTAGTGCAGTAAATAGCGAATCTTTTCCACTTTGCTGCACAGCAAGCTCTGGTGGTAGGGCGTCTGGCCTCTTTAATAATGTTCATACAGTCTGGTGGTAGGTTAAGGTAACCGAACTCTAGGACTTCAGGAGCCAGATCGCAAGGTTCAGTTGAGATGGATTGGGGGGGCCTTATCTCTCCATGGCTCTGCGTTAGTAGTGATGGGGAGAGGTGTAGTTTTTGGTGTGGGACTACTGATAGTTCCAGCAGTGTGGTGAACCACGGTTGGCGTGCCCATGTGGGAGCTACTAGGATCATTTTTAGAGACTGTTGTCGGAGCTTGCGTACGACAAGCGGAATGAGTGGGAGTGGCGGAAAAGCGTACGCAAATCTGCCTGACCAATTCATCCATATCGCATTGCCCTTGGACTGCGGGTGTGGAAACCTGGCGGCGAAGGTTGGGCATTTTGCGTTGGTGTGTGGCGAACAGATCTATGTCTGGCTGGCCCCACATCTGGAAAAAAGGTAGAACTTGTGGATGTAGTTCCCATTCGTGAATCTGTTGTGTCTGTCGACTTAACAGATCAGCAATCTGATTGTTAACTCCTGGTAGGTGTTCAGCGAGAAGGTATATGTTTTGTGGAATGGCCCACCTCCAAATGTTCTGTGCTAGTTGGGACAGTTGTGGAGTGTCCCCCCCCCCCTGTTTTTGTATGTAATACATGGCCGTGATGTTGTCTGTTCTGATCAGGACGGCTTTGTTTTGTACCTGGAGTTGAAAGGATTTGAGGGCTAGGAATATAGCTAGTAGCTCTAGATGGTTGATGTGGAGCAGCTTTTGTTGAGTGGTCCACTTGCCCTGTGTTGTATGATCTAACAGGTGTGCTCCCCATCCTGTGAGTGATGCGTCTGTTGTTAGTACTATTTGTGGAACAGACTCGAGGAACGGCCGCCCTTTGGACAAGTTTGTTGTGTTCCACCACTGCAGAGAGCAATGTGTGCGGCTGTCCACCAACACCAGATCTGTAAGATGTCCGTGAGCCTGGTTCCATTGGTGTGCTAGTCACTCTTGTAGGGGACGCATTTGAAGTTTTGCATGAGGTACGATGAAAATGCAAGATGCCATCATGCCGATTAGTTGCATGAACACTCTGGCTGGGAGAGAGTGTTGGATTTGAAACTTTGTGATGAGGGCTTCTATACTGGCTATCCTGGCTGGGATAAGCTAGAGCTGTGGAGGTGTTTATTGTGGCTCCCAGATATTGATGTACATGGGAGGGCTGGAGGTGCGACTTGGTGTAGTTGATAGTGAACCCCAAGTTGTGTAGCGTTTGAATGGTCTGATGAGTGTGTTGGACACACTGGTTGAATGATCTGGCTTTTATGAGCCAGTCGTCCAGGTATGGGAAGATACGTATGTGCTGTCTTCGTAGGTGTGCTGCTACTACTGCAAGGCATTTGGTAAACACCCTTGGAGCAGTGGTGACTCCGAATGGAAGGACTGAACTGGTAGTGTTGTCCATCGAGTACGAACCTTAGATACTTCCTGTGAGCAGGATGTATGGGAATGTGGAAGTAGGCGTCCTTGAGGTCTAGTGTGGCAAGGAAGTCTACTTGTTGGAGAGTGATCATGTGAAAATGATCCGAATGTATATACTGATTGAGGGGTCTTGGGTCTAGAATTGGCCTTAGGGTCCCATCCTTCTTGGGGATTAGGAAATACAGGGAGTAAACCCCTGTTCCCTGGTGTAGTAAAGGGACCGGCTCTATGGCGTGCTTTTGAAGTAGTGAGAGAACTTCTTGCTTTAAAAGTGTAAGATGGTCTGCGGACATTGGACGTTGCTTGGGTGGCATGTTTGGGGGGGCAGCTGTAAGTTCTAGGCAGTAACCATATTGGATAATTTGTCTCACCCACCTGTCTGTTGTAATGGAGTTCCAGACAGGTAGGAACTGTGCTAGTCGTCCCCCGACAGGAGTGGAATGGTCGGGGGGAAGTGGAGGGAAGTCACTGTTTAGCAGCTGGGGAGGTACGGGTGTTGTTGCTACCTCGGCCTCTCCCTTTACTGTTCCCTCTGTAACCTCCTCTAAAATATCCTCTATTGGGGGATGTTTGGGTGGTATTTTTGAAAGAAGATGAACTGTCTGTGTTGATGTTTCTGGAGGCTCCTCTGTAGAAGGAGCGACGAAAGGAGCTACGCGGTTGCGGAGACTGCAACGCTCCCATTGATTTGGCAGTTTGTGTCCTTTTTCATTTTCTCAAGAGCAGTGTCTACAGCCGGACCAAAGAGTTGGTTGTGATTGAACGGCTGATTTAAAAATGGTGGTTTGAACCTCCTGCTTGAAGCCTGAAATGCGCAGCCATGCATGTCTTCTGAGCAGTACGCTAGTGTTGACAGACCTAGCGGCAGTGTCAGCTGCATCAAGGGCACACTTAATGGACGCATTGGTGATTAGTTTGCCCTCTTGAATTAGATCATTTGCCTGCGTTTTGTACTGGTCAGGCAAGTGTTGTAACAGGGTTTCTAATTGGTCATAGTGGGCCCTATCATATCTGGCCAGCAGTGCCTGAGTGTTGGCTATGCACCAGTGATTGGCAGCCTGCGCAGCTACTCTTTTGCCAGATGCGTCTAGCAATTTTGACTCTTTATCAGGGGGCGGCGCGTCTCCTGAGGTTTGAGAATTAGCTCGTTTACGAGCATTGGAGACTACTAAGGAGTCTAGAGGGAGTTGGCCTTTAATGTAGGCAGGATCGTCAGGGGCAGGTCTATATTTTTTATCGATCCTAGGGTTAAGAATTCTGGCACGTACAGGATCTTTAAATGTGTCAGGAGCATGCTTGATGACTCCTTTAATCATGGGTAAAGTTTGTACAGTTCTCTGGGACTGTTCAAAAGTGTCTAGTAGGAAATCTTCCTCTGGTGCGTTTGTGTGCATGTGTACCCCATGAAAAACAGCAGCCCTGTTAATGAGTTGCCCAAACCCAATATTGTCATCTGGAGGAGATGGTTTTGTTGGGTATGGTGGAGGTCTGGGGGATCTATTGGATCGTTGTAGTCCCAATCATCCTGTGGTGGGTCATCTGGGTCATCAGGGTCACCACCATCCCCCATATCATCTTGATAATCATGTGGTGGAGATGTTACAGGCTGAGGCGGTGTAACAGGTATGTGGAGAGGAGGGGTGTTAGATGGAAGGACAGGGGAAGAAGGAGGCATAGGTGAAGTGGCACAGTCCTTCTTTTCCACAGGTACAGGCTTGTGGCGTGGTACAGCTGTGAGATGTCCAGTTTTGGGGTTAATATGGATTTTTGTTTGGTGAGGATCAACAGGATCCGGGTGAAACAGCTCCTCTTCCTGGAGAAGTGGCTTCGGCGCCGACTTTTTCGGTTCAGAGCAGGGTGGTGGCTGATTTTTGTGCTCTTTGGCCTTAGGAGGCATGGAAGAATCCTTAGGCTTGGAAATCGGCTCCGAAGGCTTTGGCTTAGGGGCTGTGGCGTTTTAGTTTCGACGCCGACTTATCCCCATGCTTCGATGTGTTCGAGGCGGGTTTTATTTTAGAGGTGGACGGAATCGTTGTGGATTTCGGAGCAGAGTGTTCTTTTGGCTTCGGCGCCGAAGGTGCCAGTGGAACTAATACGTGCGGCTTGGTCGGTGCCGAGGTACCGGAAGGCTTGAGTTTTTTCTTCGGCGCCGGGCTCAAAGGCGGGGTGTCTGAAGCGTGTTTTCGGTCGCGACTGGGGCCAACAGGCGAAGTCTTGACCGGTGCCTTCTTTGGTGGGGGGATTGGGGTAGGGGCAGTAGTACTCACTCGTTGCCCAGGAGTGATGGGATCGTCTGAGTCTTCTGCCTCCGACACGATTTGGAGATCTTCGGAATCTTCCTCAGGGACATCGGGGCCTTCGTCGAAGATGTCCACCGGTTCTGGAGCGGATCTCTGCGCCATGACGTGCCTTCGAGCTCGACGATCTCGAATCGTTTTCTTCAAACGGAAGGAGGCGCAAGCTGGACAGCTGGACTCGTTGTGGTCGGACGAGAGGCACAGGTTACAGACCTCGTGATGGTCACTGTGGGGGAACTTTGCTCCACACTGGGGGCATTTCCGGAAGGGCGTCCTTTCCATGAGCCGTAGGCCTCACTGCGTCGATGGGCCCAGCGGCCCGCGTCGACGGCTGGAAAAGGAAATCGATGAAAGGCGTGTCGAGATTTCGATGTCGATAGAAAGTTGTTGCTAGTTTTGCACGATGAAACGGTTGAAAAGTAGAGTTTCGAACCGGTGCGCAAAAATTGCATCCGAACCCAATGGCGGAAAAAAACAATCTGAGGATGGAGTCGATGCCCATGCGCACTATCGTCCAAAGGAGGAGTCACCTATCACCTGACCACAAAAGACTTCTTTGAAGACAACAACGTGCAAGCATCCGAGCCCAACACCAGATGGCGATCTAATGCACAGTGTGAGCTCTGCAGCTCACATGCCTCGAACAGAAAGATTCTAGTTCTACATTGACCCCAATTGTTACCAAATTCAGATGAAAGATTTACCACTTTTGTCAATAAAAAAAACTTTAACTCGCACTTTAAAAAAAATTACTTTCTGGGGTGATATGATGTGGGTGTGGTGACTTGAAGGCTGTGAATCAGAGGTGTACTGGACACTGAACAAACCTCAAGGTAAGCATTGCTCACCCCTAGACCACCTTCCTCACCTCCGGATGATGCAACCTCCCCTCCACATCATCGCGATGCCACCGTAATTGAGTGTCCAGCCAAACTCCTTCGCCGCCTCCCGGAACAGGATAAATCCCTGGGCATACGATATGATTTTGGAGGCATAGAGAGCCTGTGGAGGGTAGAAAGATTTCATGAATTACTTTCTATGTTAAGTTTGCACCACATGCACAAAAATAGTTATCTGGCATAGGAGATTAATTTGCTACGGTCATCATTGACAGAACACTCGCAGCACATTGGTATCAAAGCATTTTACTTATTTTGACTCTCATACCCTCTGAAAAAAGAAACATAAAATGATAGTGGGGTACAAGCTGTGCACCAGTCATTATACCAGGTAAACATGCTGCATGCTTATTTGACATTTTGCTTTGGGGGAGCTGTGACTAATCTGCATGCCTGCAGCCACTCTTACTCCAAGGCCAATATGCTATTTTCCTTCTTGCTCACCAGTTATCAATATATGTTGCTGGACTCTGATCAGGCAGTTTTACAATGGTTAATGCCAATAGAGATGGAGTTACCCACTGTTCCTTTCCCAAACCACAACAATGGGCCAGAACAGGTGGTCGATATAGAGCATCAGGTCATTGAGGCTTGTAGTATTGGTGCGTAAAATTTCATACAAATTACACGTAATTATGTTAAAAGAAAATCCGACATTCTGCGCTACATTTTTGTATGAAATGTATTCTTGAGTCAATCAGACGTGAAGTCACGTCTTGGTAACAAAGTACAAAAAAACACAATGGCTGAGAACAGCTGCATGTGTTCTGACTGTTCCGGTGTCAATCATGGAGCAGGCGTAATTTCAGGAAATTCCATGCAACGAGCGCAACATGAACTTTCTGAAATTCTGCAGGCATAGTTTAAGTTCCACCAGGGCCTAGCTTTTAGTAACCCATCTCCCAGATCTAACCAAGCAACTGAAAATAAACAAGACTACTACCATGGTCTGCTTCATGTACCTGCCACTGAAAACAAAATGCCGGCAAACAACAGTTGGGGACAGCATTCTAAGGAGGTAATTTAGAGCTCTGCAAGTAGTCCACCAGCCCCTGCTGCAGAGGAGGACCAACTGACTCACTTGGAAATCCCCACTTGTTGGGTTGATCCTTTCGAAGATGCCACTGCAGCTGGAGCACTTGCCTCAAATCTTGAATGCTGGCATTATTTGTTGTTTTGCAGAAATAACCCCCTGCTCTGGCGTTCTTAGACAGACATGGCTACACTGTGGCGGATGGGCCTCTGGGTCAGAGGTGTTTGACAGAGGAGCCAGCTGAAGTTGCCATTGGAAACTAGTGGTTCCCCCACCTCTCAAGTTTAGAAGAGGGATCGTTTCTGGAGCAGTGATTCCCGCTCCACCAAACTCTAAATGAACAGCTAGCATCCCAAGCCAATTTCAGCATTCCAAACAGGTTAATAGAGACAACGTACATAGGGAACACCAGAAAACAAATTTTCTGTCATAACTCAATGGTCCTCGTTTTAGGTTTGCTGAAAGACCTAGGCGGAGTGGCCTGCTAGAATTTGTACTGGTCTCACAAGTGACACAAAACACATCCCCTCAAAGTACTGGCATTGAAGGGGATCCATGTGCCACTGGGAGCAGACCAGACAAGCAATTCTTGTAATTCTCATCTGCATAGGAAGGAGAACAGGGTGTGTCCTTTCGTAGCCTCTGAACCCACAATAATAATTGGTAGCATTCCTTGATTCTTTAAAGGCACTAAGGGCCGGATTTATAATTTGGTGGATGGCACATCCTCTGCCAGGGCAACAAAGTAAATTACTCCATCCTCCTGACAGATCCCACCTGCCAAATTATGAAATGTCTGCTGGCCCAGTAGATATTTCAAGCATGGACAGAAACTGGTGTCACGGCGGTTCTTGACAATGCATTGACAGTGCTGAAAAAACAAGCGAGGCAGGAGTGACTCATGCTGCAAAGGGTCCTCCACCCCAGTTGCTCTGCACAGTTCTAGTTCCTGAGGGAACTGTATCACAACTGCAGCAAAGCGAAGATTTCTGTATTGGCCAGCAGTTGCTGCGGGCTTGACAGATATTGCAGCTGCTCATCCAACTAAATCCACGCTGCTGTGGAAGCGGGAACTGAAACTGGCACAGAGGCATCATCATCAAGAAACTTGGTCGGGAGGAAGTAACTTCTGCATCCAGACACCAGCCTGCAGTTAGTCATAAGGACCACCACTGGTGAAGAGTGGTGTGACAGAGCAGGTCTGTTCAGCGTGTCTGCGCTGCAAACCCGGACCTGAACAAGGTTGCTTCCGTGGCCCCACGAAGAAAAGTACAGCACTGTAAGGGTGGGAACACATCTCCTGCCCGCTGTACAGTCTGAACTGCAACAAGAGCAGGTAAATGCAGGGCTTAGTCTGCCAATGGAATCACAAACTGACATGCGCAGGCAAGCCCACCACACCGCTCAAGGCTGTTTAACCAAGGATTGAAAAGACATCGAACCAAGCGGCAAATGAGCTCAACCACTATGTTTGAGCCCAGTAATCCTGGTGTGCCCTTTGGACACCGAAGGAGGCTTGACTGCCATCTTAAGACATTTTTACTTTTCAATATTATTTTTGTATTACTTTTACACTTTTGTTACGGGAAACATCGGTTACATCGCGGTGTTTACACCGCAATATCTTTACAACGCGGGTATTACAACGCAAGTCATTACAATGACTTGCGCTGGATGGAGCTCTAAGCTAAGGAATAGCACGATTTACTATTCCAACACCTTCCCTACTGTAACGGAGGCTGGAGTTGGAATAGTAAATCATACTATTCCTAAGTCCAGCACCCTCCAACGCAAGTCGTTGTAACGACTTGCGTTGTAATGCCTGCGTTGTAAAGGTATCGCAGTGTAAACACCGCGATGTAACGTCGTATATTCTTTTGTTACATGTTATTCCCTATATTTTTGCAAAAATCAAAGGCCTGCCATAGGCCACCTATTGTGTTTACCAATGCTGGTTTATTTATGAATTTAGTTTAACAGACCAGTAGACAGCCAAGACTGTCTCCAGGACAATCCTCAGAAACAAATTAACGTTTTATTTTGCACTTGCGTTGCTACTGTGGATATATAGAATGCATTTATGTTCATTTCAAATCATGTGTGGGTACTGTAATCACAAAACAGGAGAGCCCAATAAGAAAAATTAGAGAAAAGTTAAGAATTAAAAACAAGGGAAAACTGTATGTGAAATCAAGCAGAAGGTGAAATATAAATAAACAAAAAGGATCCACGCAGTGCAAAGCTTCTAACCCCGCGTTTTGTCAGAGAGATAACCAACACCAGGTTCCCTTGCCCACTATAGTAACCTATGAGGATCCCTGTAACAAAATACCTGCCTGTAGGTAGGTATTAACAAAGAGTAATACCAATCCAACTTTAAAGGCCTATTGGCTTTTCACAGTATATAAGTCAGGTCTACTGCTTTGGTCATAACCTTTCATGGTAAACAGATCAGACATATGGCATCTGACATAACTTTTCACAATAAACAATCAGGCCTACTGCCTTTCACTTTATATTGTCACCATAAAGTACAGGCATAGAGTATAGAGCGCAGGATTTGCTACAAAGCAACCATTGATACAGTCATATATTTACAAATATTTACAAAATTACAGTTGTCAAAACAATATACAGCCCTCCAAAACAAGTATAATAAGGATTCTCAAACCTTAAATCTAGTCCTGCGGTTTGTCACAGGGGTAACCCAACAAAGGCTTGACCCACTACAGTAGTCTGAGATTCCAGGTCGGTAACCTTTATTGTTGGCTTGGCCCCATCATCACCTCAGTCCTACTAAATGGAGCATAAGGTTTCTCACAAGACAACCAGTAGGCAAACAGCCATCAAAATTATAAATATGTATTAAAAAAAAAAAAAAAAAACATAAAAACATAATCTACGACCTCTCACAAAAGGTCCCAGCAGGAATATGACAAGTGTTAGTCAGAGGTGTTGACCAATGGAACAAAACCTTGCCTACAGTGATCTGTGAGATTCCGTGTAATAAAATATCTTTGTGCAACCTTGATCACAGTGTAATGGCAATCCAACCTTGAAGGCCTATAGGCTATGACAAACAATTTTCACAATAAACTGGTCAGGCTATGTGTCATAAATGTTCATAATAAATGTCAGACCTGAGGCATAGCACATACATATTACCAAAGAACCCATCATGCCTATCGCCTTTATCATTGGTTTATCACCTTTCCCAATTGAGGCCCAATGAATTCTGCATAAGCTTTTCTGCAAGGCAACCCTCAGACATGCAGTCAGAAAATTATATATAGCTACACAAAATTACAGTTGAATAAAGCAATAGTCACCCCCTTTCTAAGGGAGTTAAAGGAGATTATCAAACTGTAAATCTATCCACAGAGTTTGTCAGAGAGGGAAACTAGAGATGGACACCAACACCAAAACCCTTGCCTACTACAGTTATCTGAGAAGATCCAAATAATGCAGTCTGTCTACAGGCTTTAACACAGTACAACAGTCTACCTTAAATGGCCTATTCTCTATAAAATACAATTTTGCACAATAAATACACCAGGCCTACTGTGTTTGTCATAAATCTTCATAATAAGATTAGGCCCAATGCTTATTGTATAACTGTCTTCCAATGACCCAATCAGGCCTATAGCTTTTATTAATGACATGTCACCATAATCAACCCATACCTAATGTATTTCACATCAGCTTTCCTACCAGGCAACTCAGTAAATAGTCTTAAAATTACAACAAAAAAACCACATTAGACTGAAGTTGGCAAAACAATATACAACCCTTCCAGAAAGGGTAGAACAAGGATACTCAACATGCACATTTTCACCATGGGGGTAACGGACACCAAAACTCTTGCCTGCTATGGTTATCTGATAGATTCTCTGTAATAAAATACCGGTCTACAATCTTTAACAAAGTGTAATGACAATCCACCCCTAAAGGCCTATTGGCTTTGACATGCTTTTAACATTAACTAAGTTGAGCCTGCTGCCTTTTCATTTTAAACAGATCAGGCCTTTAGCCTTGATCATTGGCTCGTCGTGATAACTAACCAAGTCCTGCTGGTTGAGCATAGGCTTTTCCACAATGCAGAACTCGTTGCAGCGGAAGCACACAACTTCTGCCCTATCAAAAACGGTACTGAGAGGAATCAATATTTGGGCAGAAACAAAGTCCCTCTGTCACTAGTGGTTCTTAAAGCAATTTTTCATGTTCATCACCTAATGTGTGGTTACAGCTGCGTGTTCAAGTCAAACTTTATTTTTTGCAAAAAGTATAGGTTCACTTTAATTATAGCTGGAGTAGCCAATCAATTCACTTCAGTAGCTCAGGCATTCATTTCACG
Organism: Calotriton arnoldi; assembly: GCA_963921515.1. Classification (NCBI taxonomy): domain Eukaryota; kingdom Metazoa; phylum Chordata; class Amphibia; order Caudata; family Salamandridae; genus Calotriton; species Calotriton arnoldi. The sequence goes on along the minus strand of CAWUFW010000686.1, from coordinate 2,196,392 downwards.
TAAAATATATAGTCTGATTAGATGTGCAATTCTTTTCTTTGGTCCAAAGTGAGACAAGTCATGCAGAAAAATATTATGGCAGAACAGAGCTGGCCCATCAGAGACCCCAAAACGCGAAGCCAGGCCCAGTACACAACATAAGGAGACCACACAGAGAGCAGAACACACTCAATTGGTTACAGACATAGGATACACATATCTTTGTGATAAAGCCCCATTTCTTATGCTCTCCTAACCCTCGCTTACAAGCTACTTTTGGGTTGCTCAATGTTCCTCAATGACTTTTGTGAGAGGATGGCAGGAAGCATTGCCAGAGAAACAGGAGAATGTCAGCAAGCAGCTGGGGTACAGTGTATGACAGGTCCAACAAAAGGCATGGTCGGAACAGAGTAGCCTGGTAAGAGGCATTGCCAAAGGAACACAACCGGTCCAGCAAGGGAAAGAGAGCAGAGCAACAAGGCTAAACCCCCAGACATCTGGCAAAAGGAACGAGAGAGACTGAAAGAAACAGGACAGTCCCATTGGCATTGTTTTTTGGATGGAACAGGACATGTCCAGCAAGCAGTTATGCGACAGGATTATGCCACGTCGAGCAAGGTGAGGCCAGAGTAAAAGGACAGGCCCAACAAAAGAAATCACACCACCAAGACATGCCAAGCAAGAGAGCACAAAGCTGTGCCAGATAAACACCTAAGAGGAAGGACAGGGCAAGCCGGCTGGCAGATATAATCCAGAAAGGGACTGGAGAAGCAGGCGAGTGAAAGCAGAATGCGCCTCTAGTATGAGCTCAGGCCCTGTGGAGTTTACCAGGCGGATGTCCTCGAGGAAGGTCTTCTTGTTCCCACTGAACGTGGCCTGCTTCGGTCCCTTCAGATGCTTGCTGGCCTCAATGCGCTCCTCTTTTAAAGACGACAGACAGCGAGCAAACACGGCTTCACCTGCAGAGAGCAAAGAATGTCAGCACGTGCCTACGACTAGAAACCCTAACATCAGAGGCCAAATAACTTAAGTCAGTAGCCAGCTACCCCGGACCAGAAATTTCATGACTGAGCTAGAGTTAGGAGTGAGTGAATGAAGATCATGTTCCCATATTCAGTGTCATTCCTACCTTGATCGAGCAGTTACTGTAGATGCAGGTTTCACTCCACCCAAACGGTCTAGTGACAGAGATTCCCAATCACGCCAAGGAAGATTTGGCAGTCTCAACCCATACTGAGGGATTCAGGGCTGCTGACATGCATATCAATCAATTATCCCACATTGGAGGTAGGGATAATAGTGACAGCAGCCCCCGATGCCTTATCCCATATATTTTTTTTAACTACTTCATTTTAGAGCAAACATTTAACTATGTTGAGTTATCCACAAGCGTGCATTACGTTTGTACATCACCATGCATACAGTAGCATAAGAAACAAAGGAGGCCCATGCCAAATGAAGTGCCAGCCCGCCCTCCTGTGAATCCTTGGAGTGAGTGTTCATCTCATTTAGTCCAGCTCTTCCCACCAGTTCAGTGTTAGCCTGGCTTCCACCAGGAGTTGGGTAATGAGCTGGCCTCTCAGAGTGGTCATAGGGTATGCACTGTTGTCGCCAACCTTGCCTAGGAGGATGATAACCGGTTGGAGGGGAAGAGATCCGCCTAACATCGATCACTGATCCGATTTGGCTCATCCCATATTAAAGGGTACAACTACAACTTGGTTATATTATTCCTACCTCTGGGGGCAGTGACTGCAGCCTATAAACACAGCGTCTAGTGACCCAGTCCTGAGGTTCCATATCACAGTAAAGAAAATGCTGCACCAGCCCCGGGCCCTCCCCTCATTCTGAAGGACTGACGGCTGCTGACCGGGTATGAACACAGGGCGCTAGGATAACTGCAGCCTTCAGGTCCCACATTACCTTTAGTGCTTTGTGACTCAGTCCTGTGGTCCTCAATCCCATTAAGGAGTTAACTGTACCGGCCTGCGTTGGAGATCTCGTAACCGGACTAAGGGAGATATGGCTACTACTGACCTGGATTCAACCCTTTTTGGGATGGGGATGGATTAAAGGGAAGCAGTGGAAACAGCTTGAGGGGTCTTCCTTATCAGTGAAAGAGTTCATGGTTGAAGCCCTAAAGCCTGAGCGCATTTTGAGACTAGTCACTGCAGATCTGAGTTCTCACTTCTGCCTCAAGGAAATAATTAAAGTAGCTCTTGGTCCTTATCCCAGTGTCTGGAGTAGGAAGCTCTGAAAAACACTTATCAAATGACTATAGTGTGTGCAAATAGGACTGTATAATCCTCCTTCTGCTTAAAATAAGCATCTTCTTAAGTACACTCCCCCGCTGAATTCCTGGAGCCCCTAATATCCTCGAAGCACTGCTACCCAGAGGACCCAGCACATTCCACTAAGCTGAACACCTTGTTCCCACAGACCTTGAACACCAACTTACCACAGCCCTTCAACCTCATTAACGACAAACCTGGAGTCCAAGCACTCCCTCTCCTCAGCCCTGGACACCCCTCTCTACAGCTGTGGAGCTCTCGCTCGCCCCTTGCCCATGAACTTCCTGCCCTGCACACAAACCTACAGCGTTCATGCACAGGAGCCCCCACTTGCCCTCAGTGTGAAAGCCCACATCCACCCCCATTATAGTTCAGAGACGGTGAAGGATGACTCAGGTGTACCGATGCTGCAAGTCATGCTGACTTCCCAGCCACAGTGAATGGGGAAGGAGTGGCATGTTTGCACAAGGCTGGTTGTGAAGCTCTGCACTTCCTGAAAGGAAGCACAGCACAAATTACAAAAATCTACCCCATACTCCAGCAAAGCAGATACACAGCACACCGCAAGCTAGGCATTCGGAAGAGGGGTAAGTGTACAATTTGCTAAGGGTAATAGTGGGAGAACATAGCAAGAGAGGAGCCCCCTCCACTAATGCCCAGCCCCTGCCTTGCTTGGAGGTCATTTCAGTTAAGGACTGCATCTCAGCCAACGTCCGCTCAGAGCAGCCTTAAAATGTCAGCAAGGAATTAACTGAGTACAGAGTCTTAATCTCTTCAAGGCCAGAAGAGCACAAAGTATTCATGTAATGTTTGCCAGGCCACACCCAGTAGGTGTGCCTCAAAACAGAGGCAGGTAGAGACAGACTCCCAGTGTAATGACAATGCTGCCCTGAGGCACACGTACAATATCTATGAGAACTATGTACAGATCCAGAGTCAAAGTAGGCACTGGTGTCCACGGATCCAAGAGAAAACACTTGCGAGAGCTCATCTCAGAACAGAGCCTTGGTCTATTCAGTTCCTAGATCCCTGAACTGCTCAAACACGTGGGAAAGCTTTGCTCAGAGCCATAGTTAAAGCAATTCTCCAGCTCCAGGAACTGCACTTAAAACACCTGAGAGTGCGCTGCAAGTCAGAGCAAGTTAAGGGATTCAGGCACTGAACCTGAAACACGTGGGAGAGATCTACTAACAGCAGATCATGATACAGAGACGGAATCTACAAGACACCTGGGAGAGGACTTCGCTGTTCCATATTTGGGAGCAGGCTATGGGGATCCAGGGGATCAGCCTACAACAACTATGTAAACATTGGGAAAAGCCTGCTCAGAGAACTAGTAATCAGAGCAGGCCTAGGTGTCCAGGGATGTAGCCTAGATTACCTGTAAGAGCTCTGCTCAGAATCGAGGTCGTTGCACTCTAAGGAACCTGCATCTTGAAGAACTCGGATCAAAAGCAGACTCGGGAGGTATGGCATTAGTGCAATAAACTAAAAACATTGCAGAGGGCTCTCTATTCAGAGAGCCTGTGCCCAGAGCAGATGGTGGAACCCAGGTACTGATCCTTTATGACCTGTGAAAGTCTGCGCAGAGACCAATTCAGAGCAGTAATTCTAGTAATTAAACAGACAACACCTGGCAGGGCTCTGCTGAAGGACAGCAGCAGCGCAGATCTAGAGAGTAAAATGTTAAACCTGCATCACCTGGAAAAAGCTCTGTTCAGAAGCAGGCACAGTGTCTAAAGACTGAACCTTAAAATGTTTGTGAGAGCTCTGCTCGTTTAATCTACTTGGTGGGCAGGTATGGGGGAGGAGCAATCAGGGGACTGATCCTACAGCACCTGGGAATGGCCATAGGTGCCAAGAAATCAACCTGCAACATCTGGAAGTTCAGTGATGGTGCAAGTGTAGGCTCGTGGGATGGGTTGGGAGGCAGGTGGGGGGGGTTTGAAATACGGAATCTACATCACAAATGAAAACTCTGCAAACAGCCTGTGGGAGAGGCAGGCCTAAGGGTGCAAGGGCAGAATATACAACACTTAAGGGACTCCGCTTTACGCCCCGGGTCCTGAATCTGCAGAACCCAGGCCAACTCTGGGTCAAGGCAAATCTTGAGGATGAACCTACAACACATGTGAGACTTACACAGATACAGTTTGAGTTAGAGAATGCCCAGAGGCCCAGAGCATAGAAATCCTTGGGGTTGCTTTACTTGAGGCGATCAGTCCAGAGACTTAACCTACACCACCAGGTCAAGCAAGCTATGTTCTGGAAAGGGTCCAGGGTCAAAGTAGGCCTTGAGGAAGGGAGACTTAACCTACAACACCAGGGAGAGCCCAGCTCAGACCCAAGTAAAGGCAGGTCTAGAGACTGAATCTAAAACATACAGGAGACCAAAGAAAATTACTAGACTATGGGCTCCGTTAAAACCGCATAAGCAAATTCATAGGAGCTTCACAAAGCTGAGGATCTCTAGTGAGCCCATGTGCTAATACCAGGTTACAAGACTGGAGGTCTGTGAAAGTCGACCTGTGATAACACTTGGGCCCACAATTGCCTACATCAAGAAATACTCTAAGACTGAGCATCGAAGTAGGGGAGCACACTTACCAATCAATGTAACAGGAATGCCAAATTCCAAGGCAGAGATGGCGGTCCATTTGCCAGTGCCTTTCTGTCCAGCAGTGTCGCGGATTTTTGGCAGCAGGTATTTGCCGTCAGTGTCCTTGAATTTCAGGATATCAGCTGTGATCTCAATAAGGAAGGAGTCCAACTCTGTTTTGTTCCAATCTTCGAAAGCCTAGTAAAAACATACAGGGATGTGTTGGCCTCAGCAATGTCACAAAAGGGCGCGAAGAGAGCTTTAAAAACTCCACACAAAAAAAAAAAAAAAAAGAAGTAGGATGGAAAAGTACTGCCAGCAGTTGTATAGGCACAGATGTGATTTGCGCCTGTGAAGAAAGAATATGTACGGGCACTGTGCTATACACGACGTGCTGGGGTATTTCAAAAGAAAGACTTCCAAACAGACCATAATACCAATGGCTACATATAATGCAGATGAATAGTTTGGTGTTCGTCATCACGAGACCGACCTCCCCAAGGTGGTTCATGCTCATTTGGTGCAATATGTGGCTGGAAATAATACTACCTTACGGTGTCGCTTGGGATATTTCTGTAGTGTAAGAGGTTGAACTGTTATACTTTGGAATTCTTGGGCTCCTTGCAGGAGTTTGGTAGAAGTGCCAATGTGGAGAGCAAAGGGGCTGAAAATGCAGATACCCCAAGAGGACAAAAACAGTCACACATCCCCGGGACAAAGTGAAGAGATCTTGTTCAAAGTGAAGCGATGCATCGTTAGAAGTAACGTTATTGATATAACCACAAGAATCTCCTCCCTTTCCTGATAGCAAACTGCTGGTCAACCTGCTAGCAATATGGCTTGATGCCTTGTAGGGTCCAGCGATACACACAATACACAGCCATCGAGTCAGCACTTCCCCCACGCTTCATGTCAGGGAAAATCGACTCCAATTGCCATCCTTTGACTTTGGTTACCTAGTTTACAAAGTCCTGTCAATGCCAGGCTTGCGATTTATCATCTGGTACCTAGCGGAGGAATAAAGAGATGAGCAAGGGTGCCTCAATCTTAGTAATTCACCTCTGCCATACTCCATGCCTAGCACATTCTTTACCAGCACGCTCCTGGGTATGCTCTGGCCTTCATCCATAATTAGCAGATTCTTCAGCAGCTGTAAATAAAAGTGTAGGGGTGGAAGAATCACACTCACCTTTTCCATCTCGTCCTGATTCATGCCCAGCACGTCCTTCATCAGGTGGTAGGCCTCGCAGATGAGCTGCATGTCCCCGTACTCAATGCCATTGTGGACCATCTTCACAAAGTGCCCAGCCCCTTCTTCGCCAACCTGTCAAGGAAGGAGGGGTACATCATTGACCTCCTTAAGCGATGTTCTCCAACACCTCCCAATGCCCTCTACAAAACAGTTATTAATGCACTAAACCATTCATTAAATAAAAGCATGGCAGCCAGGGACAGGCAGGCACACAGTGCCACACACACCCACCCCCCTCCCTCCCTCCCCCCCTCCTGTCACATAACACCCCCCCGTCCTACTACTCCTCCTCCTCCTCCCCCACCCCCCCCCCCCCGTCTTCCTGGTACATAGACCGGGAAGGCAGACGACGTAAAGTAAGACAGCCAAGCACACATATGGGAGGGCCAGCCACGCATACACAGGAAGGAAAACAGAGAGAGAGGGACAGAGACATACAAACTCCGCTGCACATTCCAGAGTTAAACCACAGAGCTTAGCAGTAGACACGCAAGTCACATGCACAGAAAACACACACACTCTCAGACACATACAGAAGACCTTAGGCTGATAATTAGCGGCCTCTTTCTACTCACCCAGTCGCAGCAAGGTTCACCCTCCACTTGAGCAGCTATGTTCTGGAAGATGGGCTTGATATGCGGCCTGTAGAGGGATAATGCATGTAAATATTGAAGTACATCACAGTGGTTTTTGAGATCCAGTACTGAAACAGCAGGGGAAGCTGCAGGGGAGGACTGTGGTGTACCGACAGATGTGTCGGTGCGTGTCCCATTATTAGACCAGAAGGAGGTGCTGTGGTCGAACTGAGATGCTTGTTGAGAGCTCTAGGAAAGCCTCATACCCATTTTATGTGCACTTACATTTAGAACACTTAAATAAATGGTATCTAGCTATCTTAAGAGCAGCAGACCCCGCTTAATAGACCGGTTGTCAAATAGTACAATAACTGCTACCACCACCACTACTCCACCCACAACAGCTTTATTTACTAGAGGCAGACGAATGGGCAAATTCATAGGGAGAGATGAACCAACCCAGAGGGACCTGGCTTGGTGTTTAGAGCTCAAATAGGACTAGTTATTGAAAGAATCGTCATGTAAATGAAATAGTCTGTTTGATTACCATCTGTGTTTTATTTTAGTACATTTGAATATATTAGTGCACAGAGAGACATCCATTAGCCTTAATAGTGTCTAAATAAACTTAGAAGCATTCATACTAGAACTCCACGTGCCAAATGCGGATGTAGTACTGCCAAATGTCACTAAAGGGGCAATGGACTTTGGGGTTTGAAATGAACAGACAGCCAATAATGTTATTACATATTGAGTGACACTATGGTATTTAACCATACATGGGTGAAGATTTAGTTTTTGTAAAGTTCACTCCCTGAAATTAATGCTTCTATGTGCTTTCAGTTCTGGAAGGGAGGGAAAAATTAGGCCCAATGAAGTAATTCATTTGCCTAGGATCACACACTTTGGCCAATTGGGGTAGCCACTGAGCCAGGTTTCCACATTCAGAGATTCGGATTTTCACTCACTGGAAATATATTGTTATGTTTACTTTTATTTGTGTAGCACTTTACAACACTATAAGGCTGCCTACAAGCACTTGAGGACTCCAGAGATCTAAGCAAAGTCTTCCAAAATGTAGCAGATGCAAAATCTCTCATACAATTTAGAAATTGCTTGTAGATACAATTTAGGAAAAGGGACGACAAGAAAGTCTCAAAAGGGAGCAAAAGCACACAGAATGAACATATAGAGCATAACATCAAGCTACAAACCCTACACATACAACCGATTGTTTTCTATAACAAACAAACCTATTTTAGGAAAAGCCCAACACCTCATTGAAGACTATTAAATAATTCAGCAAAACCGTAAGGCCAGACGTTCCCACACAGCTAGCTGTCTTGTTACAAGCTTTCGACAGGACAATGCATCTCCAGACTACAGATCTCTTCTCTTGCTTGTTATCCACTTAAAATGCAATTTCAAGGGAAAACTTACATTGCAGGCTTGATGAATGCTGCTCATTAAATACAACATTTAGAACAATGTTTTTTTCAGGAGAGAATGGGCAGAAATTTGCAAAACTGGGCTCCGCTCTGAAATTGCTCGATAACTCAGAAGACATGGTTCAAGCTGAAGACAAAGCTTCTGCCCCTAGCTGGAGGCGATCTCATGTTGGCTAGTCCATCTATGCTATTCCTCACTGTAGCATAACTCGAACCCTGACCCCAACCAGCCCCCATCTCGTCTCTACCTCCCAGGTCCTGTGCAGCCTGGCAAAGCTCCAGAGACTAACACATAGCTGTCCCTTAGGGCATACAAAACCAGTTCCACTGAACAGGTCAACTCACACAGCAACCTCTGATCAGTCACTACACTCTTTACAACTGCTTAGCCCTCACGCACAATAGTCACTGCATGTTCACCTTCCTTACCGACACAGCCAAATTCTATTCTTGATCACAAAACTGCTCCTGACAAATCCATGTCTAAAATTCTGCCTTCACTCCACAGCTAACTTCCCCTCCATGCGAACCAGCAAATGCACCCAACCCTTCTTGCGGTCATCACTTATAACTACGCTGTTTACTCCTTCCAAAAACACCTGCATAGATTGCCCCTAGTCCATCAATGGCTGCCGTCCAGTTGCCATAATACCAGCAACCCCCCTCCCCCCCAGTACTCACCATGCTGCCTTGTCTCCTCCAGGCATAAGGGATGGACCATAGCGGGCACCATCTTCTCCTCCACTCACTCCACTACCGACAAACAGGATCCCTTTAGCCTTTAAATCTTTACAGCGTCTCTGAAAGAAATACAAATTAAAAGCATTGAGCAGAGCAAGGGCCGTTTCCAGGCATCGTTTTTCACCTTTTGACCAGGTTCTGCCTCCCGGATGCCCCTAAAATGTCTATTCCTTCAGACATTACCACAATAGTTCTTTGCAAGACCTGTGTTGCTTTGCCAACTCTTGTGGTGCTGCTATTGTCCATCTAGCAGGGCTTTGGATGCCTATCAGAAGCTTTCACAGAATGGTTTGGCAGTCGACTCATGCAAGGTAATCAGCCAGTCATCCTACTTACACAGAATTCTGACCCTTTTTGTACAGAGGTTCTCAGATTTCGTACATAAAATGATCTAATCAAAGGCAGAGTCGCCAACTGGTCTAACACCAGGGGCACCTTTAGACAGTGATGCTTTTTAGGAGAAAAATCCCATTGGGACCGGTTTCACTTTTTCATTTACATATATGGACATACAGGTATCACAATACAGGGTTTTTCTGACTAACAAAACAGGCCTACTAAGATCTTGAGCCAGAAGACTTTTCACATGGGGAAACAGCGATGCCATGAGAGAGAAAAGAATTGTTTGGGGGGCTGGGCTTTGATTCAGTGTCAATACGCATGTTTAAAGGTAGCACATTTTTTAGAAATAAAATATAATGAACCCAACTTTTAATGTATCAATGTCTGCAGATTTATATGTGAACAACTATTCACATCTACCTCATTTTTAACTTTCTAGTAAGAATTTTCTAATTTAAGCTCTCATCTATTTTGTTAACTGGCTTCACCCGATGAAATGAGAAGTGACATCAGAAAAGGAAGTTCAGGCGGAAACTTAATTAAAGCAGCAGACGTGCACAGTAAGATGTTGCAATTTATTTTACAGTACACAAAAAAAAAAAAATTAAAAAAATTGGCAATCCTGTTTCCACTAAAAGACTGCAACCTCTGGTGATCCTGCCACCTCACATCACAGACACAGGAAAAAGTGTGGTCAACATAAATTTCAGTAATTTCTGTCCTTGTTCTCAATACTTCAAAGCTGGTGGGGATTGGCCTGGTTAGCAGACAGTACCAGAAACATATAAACACAACCCACACAACTTTCCCTGTCCATTTATTTCGGCGCTCCGTTTCCATTAGAGTGCCTTCAGGTGCTCCAGTCCTACCAGTGAAGCATCCCCACCAAGTTCCTGTTCTTTCCGACTATCAGCATCGCCAGACATTTCCCTACAGACAAAACAAATCCTCTCCAAGGACATGCTGTTCATGCAGCGCCTCAAGCAATGACTTCTAAAGAATACAGAACGTTTGTGTTGTGGTCAGGAAACTACATCCAGCGAGTCCATTGTGTTTTAATTTGTGAAGGTTGCTAATAAACACCCTTATATCTTTCTATGAAGGGAGCTGCACCGAAAGACACCATAGCGGATGAAAGTTGCTCTATTTATGTGAGAGGGATTGGTTATTGGGCATGGTCAACGGGCTGGTCGGAGGATCACCTATTCTCGTGTCCCTGTGGTGTGGCCACACACACCGCTCTTTTAGGAGGGTAGATCTTCAGACGCACATGTTTGCTGGCATCTCTTGGACAGAACACACCAAACTGCAAAACCTGGGGTCCTTGTGGTACCAGACATTCATTTCAAAGAGCATCTAGTATGAAAGGTACAAAGTGCTTCTGCCTTGGAACTCCACCAAACAGGACAAGAGGGTAGCCAGGCCTTTGTCCGGGTTCCATCTTTGCCAGAGGTAGAGCCAATCTCCATCCACGGTTCAAGTACCAGTTATTTTTGAACCTGCACTACATCAAGAATCCTGCAAACATCCAATCCCCTGTTCCATTTATGAGCACCAGAAGGGGCTGGAAAGCAAGGTTCGAAAAATAAAACTGGGACTAAAGCCAGTAGCAGAACCTGCTTTGGAAGATCATTTTCTTATTCAGAAAGAACCAAAACGAGGAAAGAGGAGAATGCACAGAAAAAGAGCAAATTGGTGACCGTATCTGCTGCAGTACCAGAAAATTCAGCTATAGGCAACAATCAACTAAAAATTACAGGTCTATCTTTTCCAATATAATTTAACTTTTGTAACCCCAGAGCCCACACCCATTTAAAAGTGACTTTATTAATGCTTTCGAGTCCTGCCTCTGGTGTTTCAGGTGAATTATAGGGAGTAAAGCAGGACAAAATAATGTATATACTGCGCCGTCTACCCTCAAGGACTTGGCAACCCTGTACCCTCAACTCCACCTTGAGACATACATACCTGACAAGTTGTTTTTCTACCTGCATTACTTCTAATACTAGTACCACTTATACCAGGCTCACAACTTCTGGTCTCATTTAACCAACCCCTATTACTACTTTTAGTGATAACTTTTGTAAACTTCGGGCTCTACTGGTAATAGCAGGCGTTTTCAAAGCTGGACTACAAGAACGAAGTACATGGAGTTTACCTGCTTACCAGGTCTGGCTGCTGTAGTGCATATGGAAAAGCATAGTCGGTCTGGTTAATGGTTGTCTTAAGATGAGCGATCAGGTGTCAGAGCTTTGGCACTCATTACCAGACCTTTTGGTGGACTGGAGGGTGACTTTCAAAGAAGTCTGCAAAACCAGCAATGCTAGCATCCATAGAGGCTACTTGTAAACTCAGAGGCAACTCAAAATTTAGATGCTCACCGTTTTCTTTAGTAATTGCCTTCCGTGAAGCATCTGTCTCCTACCTAAAAACAAATGCCTTTGTATTGGCTTTGAAAGCCCTGCAACAGAAATAAAACCTTGTGCTTTTAAGGCCGCTTTCAAATTATACTCTAAACCTCAGCGGAGGCATGAAACCCCGGTTCTGGCTGGCTAAAAAAAAAAAAAAAAAAAAAAAAAAAAAAAATGCCCGAGACAAATGCCAAACACATCTTGTAGGACTGTAGATAGCATTAGCCAAGGTGAAGGTGTAAAGTATGTACACTAGAGTAATAAACAGACTATGACAAGGAAAGGTCAGGACGACCACAATCACCACCACCACGTTGGATAGTTATAAATAAAAAAATTAATTAAAAAAAAGGGGGGGACACCTTTTAATATGCACCCTCGCAGCTGTAGCTACAAATACTAAGAACAAGTAGACTCCAGCTAAGTAATATGAAAGCAAGTAAAGTGGATGTCTCCCAAGTTCATATGTATTTTGTTGCCATTAATGGTTTCTACAAATGTTATAATAACAAATGTAAACGGAAAATGTGACAAGAAATGTGCAACAATACAAAACCCACTGTATTTGTTCGATGAAAAAAAGAAAAAAAAAAAAAAACCTTGTTATGATGAGATCAATGACAGAAAAACTCAAGGAAAGAGGACAGTACTTGCTGTCTTAGCTGATCAGTGGACTAAAAAAATCATTTTAGAAACTGGTAAAAACTAAGGTTCTTCATAATAATGTAATCCTTTCATTGATGTATATTTTTCTGCCCATCTATGCTTAGAAATAAGTAATGGTTGTATTATATTTCACTACTGGGTTCACAGTGGCAGGATTAGTTTCCATATCTATTGAAATAGATTAATCACACGCTGGAAAAGAAGACTCCCTTGCCACATAAATCAACTAATCCAATACAACTGGTACGAAGGAAACTAGCCTCTTTCAAGTTTAGATGGCACACAAGACCAGGGAGGGAAAAGTATTTCCTATGCTTTAAGGAAGCTACAGGTCATAGGTTCTCACAATTTGAAACATGAAGGTACTGTAGCACACAATTCCACAGTAGAAAGGAGATCTCTAGTGTGCAGAAACTGCCTAACCCAAATACTGAGCAGAATCATGGAGCAGGGCTTAATTGAAGGATTGTCTCATGCGAGGCGGAGAGGGACACAAGACAAAGCGAAGCAAGAGTCACAAGAGACTTCTTATACCAGAGAACTAAACAAAGACTTCTCCATGACTGGACCACGGTAGATAATGACATACTTAAAAATACTCTTAAAAAACAGACATACACCCATTTAGTAACATCCATATAGCACCCATTTGGAAAATATAACGCTTCTTTGTTTCCTTTAATTCTACAGACTGAAACGACACCTTTGCCTGCTCCAGAATCTACACTGTGTAATCAACAGTTGTCAGTCAAACATTTGGCCCTGGGCTTCCAGGCCTTCTACTGCAGCACTCCACAAACATCTCTGGACGCACAACACTCCCAACGAGAAAGGCCATATACATCTTCAGATTCACACAACCTAGCTCAGAAGGCACACTTCCAACCTTTTAAGCACAAGGCACTGTGAGCAACAGAGGACAGTATCCTGGTGCGCAGACCGAGAGTCATGTGGCTGAAACAGCTTATTAACCATTAATCTCTATGAAACCAGTGGTCATCTGTGCACTTACCGTACTGTCCCGATATTCTGAATTCCCCCCATCGATGATGATATCTCCAGGCTCCAGCAATGGGATCTGTGACAAGTTATTGGCAAGAGAGATTAGTGAAAAAAATAAGTACTTTTACTAAACCTCAGTGATAGTTTAAAAAAAAAAAAAAAAAAAAAAAAAAAACACACAGGATTAGATAATTTAGCTTGTTGTTTTTAGAGCTGTAGAATGCCACCTATTGTCTTTGGAAAGGATTTCAGGCACTGCAAACAACCATAAACACAAAAAACAGCAGAGGAATTCATAGAATAGATAGTCCTGTGGTAGAGCAAACATCTAACAATCCTCTAACAGTTTAAGGATCATCTATTGAGTGTGTATGAAAGGCTGGACTAGGAACAGATATCAGTTGTGGCAAAAAAAAGTTTACACATACAGCAGTGTGCAAGTAAGAAAAGCAGACGCTCTCCACTGAGATCGGGCTGGGTGTTTCGGAGCTAGTTTCCTTCCAACCCAAAGAAAATATAAGGAAAATGGGATCATACAGTGAAATTACAGGGGGAAAAAAACATTTTCAAATGCATTGGCTAAGAGCTTTCATCACTGAATCATTGCAACCTATCCACACCTAAAAGCCCCTCTACCGTGCTGCATGCTTGTGGACGCTAGAAAGCTGAAACAGCCAGATTGGATAAGAGTTGAAGCAGGGTAGTGAGCAGTGTAGGAGCATCATGGAGAGTTCAGATAGCCTCTACTATTACAGTAATCACTGATGTGGACTCCAAACTAAATCAGCAGGACACTACCTCAACTGTTGCAGGGCCTCGGGCCCGGTGTAACTTTGGATTCACACAGGCAATGCAAACTTTTAGTACTCGGTTAGTGGAAAGTCGACGGCAAGCCAGTAAGTCTTAGAAAACAAGTTCACATATGCACCCCCTGCTTTAAACGGAGGTGGCACAGAAGGGCGCAAACAACATCACACTTGGTAGCAGCAATATCTCTGGTGAGTAGCAAACTCTTCTGCTGAGTAGCAGGCTCTAATGGGGTCTCAATATATGAAAGGGAAACAATTTCTCATCAGTGATGCCTCATGTGGTTGAAAACAAGTTCACAAGCAGAAAGATTTCAAACTATAAGCGATTTGGTGTCCTCTCTATGGGAAGGGGATTCATTAGCCTGCCACGCCACCCAGGTCCCTGAAAGTAACTGCAAATAGCCGATAAATAAGGCTTATCCCAGTGGACCAGCTTTCCTCTTGCTTACGAAATAATCAATATCCTTCCGCAGTTGTAGCCCCACCGCGATGGCTTTGGGCCGGAAAGGGTGGCCAGAGACTTAAATCTTGAGCACAGCAGCTGGATCCTAGAATGATCTTATAAGCCCGTTTGTGTAATTCAATGAAGGGCTCTTTGCTCGAATTAGAGGAGGTGGAGGATAAACCATAAGAGGTCACCATCTGTCTCCGAAGTCAGAAGCAGGTGCACATTTAAAAATGCAACTTGTGGAAACAGAATAGTTCAGGATCCGACGTGACATACTACTTCAAAGGTGCAGTGTTTTTATAGGTTCGGATATTTTATTTATTTATAGTTTTATAGAGCGCGAACCAGACCCCAGAGGGTATCAGAGCGCTTTACATTTAGGATCGTTGCGTTACAGGTTACATCAGTTACAAGCGCATAGTAAGGTACAGTAAACAAAAACAATGTTATGAGAATTCGTAGGAGGGAGGGGAGGAAGGAGCCATAGCAGGGAGACGAGGAGGAACTGTGTCCCATGTCCGGCTGGGTAGGTGACGGTCGAGGGGGAAACCAGGGCCAATCTCCTCTATAGCTGTCTAGCAGCTCCACCGGGCATCAGCCATGTTGCTCAGGTCTCAGCGTTCAGGAAAAACAGTTTAGAATAGATACATAGGCTACAGTTGAGTAGCGGAAGAACATGTCCCCACTAGAGGGCAGAGGTAAGAGAAAGGGGGGAGAAGTAAAAAAAGTCAATCCAGAGAAGGAGCTGGGGGCTGCCATTTAGGCTGCCGAGGAAACGAAGGCAGAGGCGGCCGCCATTTTAAGGTCAGGCACGTCATGTCCAGGCCTCTGTAGATCCCTGTGTAGGCCATGGTGAAGCCCTGCTCGTGCCCACCTTTGATCAAATGTGGTGGCTGTTAGAGCTTGCAGTGGTTGGAGACAGAGTCAGAAACATCACAGGGGGTGCCCCAGCGCCTCAAGCTCTGAAATTGGGCCAGGTCCGCGGGGACAAGCATGGGTCGGGCGCTCACAGGCCCAGGCGTCGCGGCCCCGCACCCAGGCAGAACAGCAGTCACTCCTGGTAACCCCGTCGAGAGCCGCCAGGTCAATGTTCCCAAGAGTCGGGTCCGGTAGCGAGCTGGGGGGGTGTGTGTGAAGGACTCACCAGAATAAGTTGCCAGAACTCTGGGCAGATCCAGAGCGACGAGTTGTGGTCAGCGCCGGAGACCAGAGAGACAACCTGCAACATCGGAAAATAACAGGAAGCACAGACCCCCGCTGGCCCCGGCAAGCGTCAATCCCTCAGAGGCAGAGGGGAAGGGCTCGGCTCATCAGCAGCGTGCTTGTTGCTGGGCTCCAGGCAGGTCCCAGGGGGCGCAGGACACCAGATCGCAGGGCGGGTTCCGCCGCCGAAGATGTAGGTCACCGGGAGAGTCGCTGCGAATGGTGCTGGCGTCCGGGGTCACCCACCGGCACCAGAGGGCCTCGGCCCGCCAAATGTGGGCAGGCACCGGTTCGGATGAACCCACATCGGGCAACCAGACTGAGGAAGACCGAGGCGCAGCAACGAAGGAGGCTGCAAAGAAAAGCGCCGGAGATCAAATGGCACCGGTAGCCGCAGCCAGGCTCTGGGCAGGTCGGAGGCTGCAAAATGGCGCCGGAACCAAATGGTATTGGCAGCCACAGTTGCCCCACTGTAACAGGCGAGACGTCTATCCTCCTGGGGCGGAGGAGGAGGATACACCATCCAGGTGCTGGCCAACGGGCTCCAGTGAGGACCTCAGGGACACCGATCGACGGCAGCAGGTAGGGACTCGTCGCCAATTCCTCTGGTCAACGGGAAAGTCTTTGCAAATGGCGCCTGCATATAGGGTCACCCACTGGCAACCGGCGACCTCGATCCTCTGGAGGCAGGCACTGAGTCGGAGGAGCCCACAGCGTCGGAACCAAGGGCTCGTTGCAGTGGGTAACTAACTTCAGCGGCAGACTGGCCACGGAGTAGGAGATCAGCCGAGCAGTGCCGGAGTCCGGGCAGTGTAGGTACAGACCGGAACAGCAGTGGTAGTCGATCCAGCGGGTAAGTTGGATGTCAATTTCAGCATCCGCTGTATGCTTTGGTATGGGTGTGCAGTCCGGTCCTGGGGCCAGCGGGGGGGGGGGGGGAAGGTCGGTGAGGCGGTTTTTACAGGGATAACTACCAAGTTGGTAATCCCCAAACCGGGAGCTCCTCGGGGAGCTCCTACTCGGCAGCCATCTTCCCTTTAGATAGATTAGCTTTAAGGCGTGTATTGCCTTCGCTCTGAACTGCAGCCGTCACCGTCTCACCTGGGGACAGAATAGAGGTAGTAGAACCAGGCCAGGACTGCAGGGTGTTGCATGTTAAAAAGTAATTTTTAGCTTCAGTGTGATACACTTGATACTATCCACTACCCATAAAAACAAGTAACTTATTCTTATATTTGAATACAGGAGTTTTGATTACCTTCTTTTTTATAGAATATCTCTGAAGTCACCCCACAATGGTATGTTGGTGTCTGGTCTTCCAGCCAGACTTGTAAGATATGACAAGTTAACTTTACAAGCCCGTGAGAGACTAGGAGTTACTTTCCTCCTGGCCTGAATGAGAAGAGGAGCTATGACTGTGGGGCTGGGTGAGATCACAAATTCTCTCTGGAAGACAGAATGAGCAACGCTCCTTCAGGTGTCGGTGACAGGGAGGCCTCCCAGCAGGGGTCAGATCAGCTGTTCTCCGGAGGGCCTCGCAGGGATAGAGAAGAACCATCACCTCGGCTTGGACGACACTAGGAGAATCTTGGTTTGGTCTGAGTAAATTAAGGCACTGTTCTTCCACTAACCTTTACGGAGATGTTAGGGTGAACTAGTGTATTGTTTTGGGTGCAAAGAAAAAAAAAAAACTTGCTTGGGTCTACGGGGCACAAACCTCAACAATATTTCATGCTTTGTGGCACAAGGACAGGCGAGGGGTGGGGTTAACGAGCAAGTGGAGTCTTAACGCTCAGCAGAGGAATCTCTCCATGCCATTAGTTTGCTCAATTGTGAAAATATTATAAAAATAAGCCTTCTATGGTGAACAAGCAATTCTATAGACTATGCGCATTTGTTGCAATAGCATGTTTTATTTCTTTATTTAAAAAGGCTGGATCCAAGTGTACAGGTTCATTTTAATCTCCACAGTAATAGAATGGCCTCAAACACATATGAATGTGTTTAAGTATGTACAAGACTTACTGAATATTTCTTGTATAGCGTTTGTGACTCGCGCAACAAATAGTTTGTCCACTCGGCAAACACTATATACTACAGTGACTTCTTTGGAGGAAGATTGACAATAGGCCATTGTGGCATAAAAGTGCCTTTTACAGAACGTGAATATCAACAAGGAAACAGTGGTAAATATAATCTCTGTAGCCATTCTTTTGTAAACTTCCAAGGAGTCCCGAATAATATTTTGAATGTTGAAGGTTGCGGATCAATATTAGTGATTCATGGGAGGGTGAATGGGGAGGAGAGGGTACCTACTTTAGCATATAACTTGCAGACTGCTGAACACGAACATCATGGTTTGAATTCCAGCTTCCCAACTTGATCAAATTGTATAATCCTCAGCAAATCACTTTATGTCCCTGTGCCCGAGACGGTTTTCCAATGTGTGCAGGAAAAATATTAAGTTATATTAAAGCTCGCGGCTCGGAGTGAACCTAAGTGTGTCCATCTTGCTCACAATGACCATCACACCTCCCAGACTGCCATAAGTATAGCCGATGCCTTCGGTTAAAATGCACCAGTCTAAGGTGAAGCGCAAGTTTGTAGCTACTAAACATACATCTGAATTCACTTCCAGTAGTCCAGCCTGATACTAGGACATCTTCTAAATGTGCTACCTACTCTGCTCTGGGGGGAGTTCAAAGGAATCACTTCCTCCTCCTCCCAGGAACTCATGACATTGGATGATGGGACAAAAGCGATAAACACATCCAAGTGTCATTTTCTAATTTGAGAGAAGATCAGATGGATTGAAAGTGAGAGCAGGAAAGGTGGAGGGAGAAAATGGAAGAGCAGTAGAGATAAAGGAAAAAGGAGAAAATGGGTGGAAGTGAGAGCAGGCGCAGGTAGAACAAAGCAAGAAAGAAACCATATAAATGAAGAAAGAGCAAAAGGAGGGAGTGATGAAATACAGAAAATCATAGGAGGGGAAATAAAGGATAAAGTGATGGGGGTGGAGGGGGAAAGAGTAGGAATACAAATAAGGACATTGTTCGAGAGGTCAGGATTAGCTTTAAGCACAGAAAATGAAAGAATAAAAGAGGAAGAGAAGGTTGTAAGCCGGAGAGGGAAAAAGAGGAAGCTACATTGAGAGCAAAAGTTAGGCATTAGAAGACAGAAGGGGGAAGAAAGGTAGTGAGAACCAAAATCATCAGCAATGGAATAAAGGCACTGGTTAGTTTCCAGAGAGTTGAAGGGTATGTAGGAGGTGAGCATTTCTCTGTGGCGGTGAGCACAAAGGCTACAATATCCCAGCGGCCCTGACCTGGTGTTTGTGTACCAGATTATTTAGTTTTGGGGTTTTACACTAGTTGTATAAATAGTATGCATCCTTTCACACTGTTACGATCCTGTCTTTGCCTGACTCACATGTGCACAAGCCAATCTAAAGACAGTCCAGAGAAAGCTTTGTACGGGAAACTATTTGAAATCATTTGGTAGTCTGATGAAAAAGCTGCATGGCACTGCTGCACATCTTAAGCACCAAAACAGAATCTTGATAAAGGCATGAAAGAGTAGAGGTTTAAACTGCATGCAATAGGGTGTGGGTATTGATGAACACCAAGAAGTGGACTAAATTGATGCCATGCATTATTTTTGCAAATACAGTGGTACTCATGAGAGGAACAATGTTATCAAAGGGTTTGGACCACAGTGAGTCCATGTACATGAATGCACATAGCCTCCGACGACCCCCTCCATCCTCACCAGACTGTTGATGAAGTCGTCAACGGCCTGGCCCGCTTTCACCAGCATCATGACTCGCCGGGGTTTCTTCAGCTTACACACCATCTCCTCCAGGGAGTGAGCGCCGATCACTTTAGTGCCTTTCGCCTCATTGGCCAAGAAGCTATCCACCTTGGATACTGTCCTGTTATAAGCACAGACCTAAAAAGAAGGGAAAGGGCTGGGTCAAAGAGAGTGATATAAGGCAGACAGTGTGCACTGCATACAGATTGTTCCCGTTTCTAAATGGTACTATCACTGTACATAGCCATTAGGATGTTGTAGAAAAACACCATGTATGGTATAGAGGAGGGCCCTTAAGGAGTAGGAACAGAAATAGTGTACAACCTTCGAGAATGGCCATAAAGAGATGGGTCCAACGCTGAGCCTTTCCTTAGGTAATGAACATTGAGGAATGGGTAGGAGTGATGCTGCATATGGGGGTTCTCTTACCCCGACTGGCACTGGGGCACAACATGATGGATTTCAGAAGTCAGTTTGTCCCAAGGCTGAAAGAGTTTGAGGGCTAGAGAGAGAACTGGGAAACATAGGTGTCCATGGATATTGTATAGGGGGGATAAATGAGGCTAGTGAGCAGCAAAATAATGGAAGGAGTGGCTGTTCTCCGCTTAGGATGCATCCTTAAAACTAAGGAATGCAACTGTAGAGTAAGGGCTCAATTTGTTGTCTGGAGGTTTAGTGGGCCACTCTTTGTTATGTCATGCCAGGATTCCTGAACCTATTCCTCCAGGGTTGTTTAAGGGAACGCATGGCAATCTGCAGCTGCTGTCATTCATGCAGAATCCCTGCTGTCAGTAACACACAAGCAAGCCTCCAGCACAGAGAGGTCTCTACTGCCCATGTAAACAGTGTCCTCAGCACTTACTTCCACACAGAGGCAGCACCATCTGCTCACAAATCCCAAAATATTTCCTGGCCACAGCACCTATCTACGTACCACTAACGATCATCATCAACTACACCACCCACTCCGCTGAAATGAAGGCAAAAGAATCTTGATCTGGATTCTAAATACCATATGCACCTTTTCTTGTAACCTGGAAGCAAGTGGTGGGATTTAGTTTAGACACGGTCTACATAAGTCAATCACTCATACATCTATAAACTGCATAGTGACAAATTCGGCACAGATCTTCTGGTGTTGGTCGACACACAAAGGCTCCGACAACCTCTTCAATATTAAATGTGTGGTACGCATATTTTCTTTATAAAAAAAAATGTGACTTCCTGCATTTGAATGTCCTCACAACTCAGGAGCTAGACACACTGAAGACACCTTAACTTCAAATGACCACATTCTTCTCTTTTCCAGTGTAGTGCTAGGCAATTACTCATTGTGTGTAAACGTGCCTGCCTATTGATTAGAGGCCAAATTAATCAATAATCTTATTTCCACAGTATGTTGTTGGAAAACAATGCAAGCAACAAACCAAGGTCTTGAAATTTCTCAACACTCTTTAAGTCTCAAATCAGTGGGTTCTCCTCCACAGAGCATGCAGTAAAAAAAAAAAAAATGTAAAACCACACACTCCTGATGTCTTCTTACTGATACACAGTCGTCCAAAATGCACCAAGAGCAACCTCAGAAACATATTTACTAGACTAATAAGGGTACATTTAGCATTACAAATCTCTGCAGCTTCACACTCATTCTTGTAGCCCCACCGAACCAATCTGCTAACTCCAGCCTCCCTCGATCTCTGATAACATCCCAATCACTAAACGCAAACCTTCCCCTCTCTCCCTGTCTACCACATTCCTACAATGTCATCACTCACCACAAAGCCATGATCATTCATGTTCAGTATCAGGTTCTGACCCATGACAGCCAGTCCGATGAGAGCGATGTCTGCTCTGTGGAAAGAAAAGCGGGGTGAGAGGAAGGAGACATCAGAGCTGGGGTGGGTGGCATGACAGCAGAGAAAGATGCCTTCATAGCACAAGTGATAAGGTCAGCAGAGACAGAGGCAGGAAATAAAACAGAATGAAGGAAAATAATCAAAGAGGAGTGGAGAACATCCATGGGAAGTCCCTCAGATACAGGAGGAGAACATCAAAGGTTGTGAGGGAGACCAGTGAAGGGAGTTGGGTGGGAGACCATCAGAAGGGATGGCCAGATCGTCCGAAGGAGGGTAAAGAGACCATCAGGAGGGAACAAACAGAAGGAGGAGGAGGGGCAAACAGCAGACGGTGTGGGGGCACAAAATAAGACGGCTATCGGGTGGGTGAGGGGGGGCACAGCGAAACAAGAGACCAGAGTGGAAAAATGCAACATAGTAATACAGCTGGAGGATTCCATCGAAGGAGGGGAGATATCAGAGGAAGGTCTGAGCGGAGACCACAAGACAAATTCCATCAGAAGTGGAAGACACTTGGCAAAACTATTAAAATGAAAATGCCATCAAGGGAGATGAAGGGATGCGTAGACCATCCAAAACATAAGATTAGTGGGGCGGTACGTTATAGCAAAAGGCAGAGATACCTTCAGAAAAGCAAGTGAAGTGGTGAAGCTGTCAGAAGTGCAAGAGATGAGAGGGGAGGCCATCTGGAGTATCAAGGAAGGGCAGTTTATCAGGGATCGATCACCATACAAGGTGGGACGAAGTGGTGAGATTAACTAAATTAGGAAACTAACATAAGGGTAAAACAACAAGTAATAAACACCACAATGGGCATAAAGGTGGGTGCATCAGACGGCGAGAAATGGTCTGTTATCTTATGAAAGATGCCCTTCTACGGGATGGTTTGTCAAAACAAGATTTTTCTTTTTATAATGTACATAGAAAGGTAAGGAGACAAACAGAGTGGGGACCAACGTAAAGGGAAGTGGTCCTCAATATCAAACAAGAGGATAAAAGACAAACATCAAAGAGGTAACACCAACAGCAAATAGGGATGAGGATTCCACAACATAACTAGGGGTGGAATCTCAACAATAAAGGAGATGGGAACAAACATCAAAGGGACGGTGATGTAGAACAGATCAGAAGAGGGTAGGGAGAATGGCATAATGGGTCGAGGGCGGCATCAAAGGGAGAGTGAGGAGACCACATCAAAGAGAGAGACTGCCATTGAAATGGCGGTGGTGAATGAAGCCAGCATCAAGAGGGGCAGGTTGAAGCCAGCGTCAAAACGGGGGCCCTTATTAAACTGAGCAGACCTGCATCACAGGCGAGAGGAGGTGGGGAGAACAGCATCAAAGGGGGACAGCAAGGCTAGAAATGGCTAAAGGGGAGAACCATCAGAGTGGGGCCATCACTGGCACAGCAGAGATTAGACCACCATCAGACGAGAAGAAACAGTCATTTGACGGTAATCAGTGAAGCATGAATGGTGGTGGGTGGAGTGTGGGGGGGGGGGTAACGAGGAGGATCGTTTTCGGAAACAATCACTGGAGAGGAAGACAATTGAGGAAGGAGAGAACCTTCAGGAGGCCATGGATTGTGGGGAGCCTCTCAGAAAGAGTGGAACTATCAAAAAGGGGAAAATGCCTTAGTTGAGAAGAAGCTATCATGGGTGGGTGGTCACAATCGGATGAAGACCATTAGAGTGACAGTAAATAACAAGTGGTTCTGTCAGGTAAGAAAATTTCTTTCCAGTTCATATGCTTTTAGTCAGGAGTGTAAATTTATTTTCAGAACAATGGTGGAACACAAACAAAAACACTTTCTTGCGAAGATATCAGTTTTTTACTTTTTCATAAATCCAAAAAGTAATTCAAACAAGGGCTGTCCAAAGATTTATAAAATTGAATGAAGCAAGTGACATCAATTTACAGTGAACTAAGTGCCAAAGTGACAAAGTGAATAGGTGTATTAGACATACAAATTACATAACGATACACAATATACAGGGAAAAATTATACAGGGAAAAAATAAGGGCGATGGGGTCCAACCAATTTATAATATAAGTGTCTGCGGTCCAAGCAATAATTGCTTAACAAGTCCAAGGACAACGAGACCATTAGAGTGAGGCAACCAGCATGAGGCATGCATTGACCATTGAGGGTTTGACCGCTTTAGTGGCATATCAAAGGCTGGAGACCAATGGCAGTTGAAGCTCCCATCAATAAGGGTAAGAGGGAGACCATGAGAGGAGGGGAGCATTGAGGAGCGACCCTCAAAGAACGGTCAGGTGGCTATCAGTAATGTTTGAAACCATCAACTGGGAAGCTTTCAGAAGGGACGAGCTCATCTGGGAGGGGGAAGGGGGGGGTAACTGAGGGTGTAGGCTCTCAGGGGAACATGAGGGTTGTGCATTATCACCAGAAGAGAGACAAGTCTTCAAAAGGAGAGAGAAACTCAAACATAAGCGAAGCTATCAAAGGAATCAATTAAACGAGAACTCAATGACCAGGGTTAGTATCAGAGGCGAGAAACCCATCCAGAGTAAGACCATAAGAGTGGAAAGATACGTTCACTAAGAGTGTAGAGCCAGGTCAGAGCAGGATGGGCGTGCGCCAACACAGAGGGAATGAGAGAATCAAGAGAGAGGGATTACTGGATGGGGAAAGCATCAGTTGAAGGCTGGGGTGGCCACTGGAAGCGTCATGGCCCAAAGGTGCTGGGAGATAGCCAGATGGGAAAGCACTGCTCCTGGTGGATCAGGTAAGATGCCGTGAGAGGGACGTGGGGCACGCGTTTGTAGTTTGCTACTAGGATCACGCTGCTTCTTTGTATCGCTTCTACTTGAAAATGTAGACGAATGTTCGCTCAGTCCTTTGCATTTGAATGGACAGCTCGAGTTGGCCCAATTACTTCGTTGCCCTCATTACTGCACAGGGGTCACGGTCAGATGACAGACTAAAACACCCGGGGGCGGAGACGAAGGTGCGCAAATATTAGAAGGGAGAAGAACATGCTGGTGAGAGAGGGATCTCCGGGGTTAAATGGCGGTAGCTGAAAGAGTTGCTGCACTTACTGAGCCATGTTGTAGATATGAGGTTGCTGTGATTTTGTTGTCCGGTGTTTCCTCTTCAGGCGCTCAGCTCCCTTTCGTCTTCTTCCTAGCCAGGCAGACTTGGCATTTAAGCAGTCAGGCTACACCGTCTGTCCTCTGTCGGCGATTTGATTGGCCCGTGCGAGCCACCTGTCACTCTATGCAGTCCTGATTGGTTTGTGAGGAGGATGTGCGGAGTAATATTTCACAACTGAAGTTGGCCATTGGGTAACTTTAGAAGGGCGGAGTTTCGGTAATTCAGAGCACAAATGAGAAGATGGTGTCGAACGTCGATGTCGATCTATGCTAGACGGCGGAGCCTGTTCCCTGTACTGGGCTGTGTGCTTCAGGACACAGCGAGACGTTCAGTCTTATTGTCAACTGCTTTAGTCTGTATGATAGATAGACTTTCATAGACCGGAGAGTTTTCATTGAGTCACCGTGACGCGTCATTTTCTTTAGAAAGTTATTAGGGTACTCGCCTCGTAGTAATGCATCCCTAACGGCAAATCCTTAACATGCTCCGTGTTGAGTTATGTTACTAGTACGTGTAAATCGAGTTTTAGGCACAGGGTAAGTCGGTGAAAGAATTAGTGTCGTTGTATAACGAATTACTCCAGTGGCGTTAACAAGATTGCTACTTTCATATCCTTCTGTGTGGCGCAAGTCCGTATTCGACGGGTAAGGACGCTCCACTGCGGAAGTGGGGCAGCTCTTCTGAGTCCTAGGCTTAGAGCAACGCATTTTTGTTAAAACGGTCCCTGTATTTTCGCAATGCCAGAGATTGTCACACAACTCGTGGCCCCTGGCAGACCTGGTACAGCTGATCTACTAAAAGCTGGGCACTGAGCTGTGGCCTGCATCGTCTCAACACATCAATGACTGTCCCGCTCCGCCTCTTTGCACACCTGTAGTGGCTGCTCAGCAGGGGCGGGTAAACACCATGATTGATTCTGCCCTGAGCAAGCAGGCCTTGCCTCCAGCCTCCTCTCTTTAGCAGTGGAGTAAAACGTTTTATAGCTATCACTTACAGCAGTGCTTTAAATGGGGAAAAATTAGTGCAGGTACTCATTAAAATGAGCTAGAGGTGTAGTGAGGGGGCGGGGCTAAGGGCAAGACATGATGTATTTGTATTTATTGGTATTTGTAAAGCGCATCAATCATCCCGAGGGACATCACGGCGCTAGGGCGGGTTTTAGTGCAGTGCAGGTTGGTCAATTGATAGGATCAGCATCTAGGGAACAGGGTGGTTTTCAATTTTTTTCTGAACAGCAAGTAATCATCTGTCAGGCGAAGACCAAGGGGTAGGTTTTTCCAAAGGACCGCAGCTAATTTGGAAAAGGACCGGTCACCCATCCTGACTTTGGATGTGCGTTTGACTGAGGCGAGAGCTTGATGACACGATCTCAAGTTACGCGAAGGGACATGGAATTGTAGCTTATCTTGCAAGATGTGTGGCCCTTTTTTATGCAAGGTTTTATGCGCAAAACAAAGGAGCTTGAAACTGGCTCTCTGGCGGACTGGTAGCCAATGTAATTCCTTCAAGCAGTGTGATGCTGAGCTGTATTTTTTTTATTATTACATATTAATTTTGCGACGGCAGCTTTCTGGACCACCTGGAGTCTAGAGAAAAGATAGTCGGCCATGCCAACATAAAAGGCGTTGCCGTAGTCCAGTCTGCTCAGGAGCAGAGCCTATGTTACCGTTTGTCTACAATTTAATGAGATCCAGGGAAAGAGTCATCTGAACAATTTCAGTGTAGAAAAGGCTTTTCCGCACAACATGCGTACTTGGTCCTGCATAGCTAGGGTGTCATCAAAAATGATGCCCAGGTTTTTTGCCGCACGTTTGGATTCTAGGGCGGTGCCTAGTGCCTGGGGCCACCAGCTATTGTCCCAGATCACCTGGGCAACCCCGAAGAGCAGAATTTCAGACTTTCCGGCGTTTAGTTTTAAACAGTGCTGGGACATCCAGCCTGCAAGTTCAGTAAGACAGTTTATTAAGTTGTTCTTAGCCTCGGTATTGGTCAGTCTGTTGATTAGGGGGATCACCAATTGAGTATCATCGGCGTATGAACAGATGTCAAAACCCCATTTTCTGCTAATGTCCGCCAGAGATGATACATATGCATTGAAAAGGGTGGGACTTAAGGTAGCTCTTTGCGGGACTCCATACTCGATGCTCTTTGAGGTGGATGTACAAGATCCCATTTGAATTGTTTGGGTTCGATCTTTCAAAAAAGAGGCGAACCATGACAGGGCTTTAGAACAGATCCCTTTTTTGTGTAGGATTTGAAGTAGTTTAGTGTGTGATACGGGATCGAAAGCCGCAGTAAGATCTAGTAAAATCAATGCTACAGCTCTGCCTTGATCAACTAGTGACCTAATATTATCAGACACAGCTAGTAAAGTGGCCTCGGTACTGTTATTGGCCCTAAAGCCGGTCTGTGAAGGATCGAATAAGTTGTTGGATTCAAGGAAGGTGGTGAGTTGTTTATTAACTAAGCTCTCCAAAACTTTGGATAAATAAGGCAATTGAGAAATTGGACGATAGTTGGCTGGGTCGTATATTCCAAGTCCTGATTTCTTTAGAAGTGGAATAACCACTGCTTTCTTCCATATGTCTGGGAAGGAGGCTTGCTCCAGAGATTGATTGAGGATGTTGGTGACGTGAGGACATAAAACTGACAATAGTCTAGTAAAAATAAAGTGCGGGCAGGGGTCAAGTGGAGATCCTGCCTTGACCTCAGTCATAGCTTTGGCCACCTCTTCCTCTGAAAAAGGAGTCAGAGTGTCAAGGTGAATTTGTGCAGAGGGGTGAGGTGCCAAGTTTTCCCAGTCAGTATTAGCCTCTTCCTGGGGATTATTGAAGGAGGCGTAGATGATACTTAACAACTTCTATATTAGTTGCAGCACATACCAAAACACATGAGAGATGTGTTTATATAAACAAAGCAGGTTAACTCATTACACAAAATGAAAGAGAAATGCGATAATATGTTAACATTTCCTTTTTTTGCAATAGTTGCACCTTTTTAATGTCATACTGTTATTTGCTGTTTGGCACAATACTATATATTTTTGAGCACGCGAGTAGGAAGAAACTGAAAATACCCCCACGTCGAACCAAAGCTCTTATGGCACCAAGCAAATGAAGCAACTCATCATGACCCTCCCCAGAAGATATCTCTTGTCTCTTCCATCGATCTATCCATTCATCCTACCATTTACCTGCTGATGTCCACCATTTAACCTCTACATTCTATCGTCTATTCAGTCTTTCATCAAACATTCAGTTTTTCACCATTCCGTCTATCCACCCTTCAAATCCAAACCTATCCATCCATCCATCTCCAAACCTATCCATTCATCCTTTCACTCATCCATCTCTTTATCCACCCTTTCCCTCATCAATCAATCCTTTCACTCATCCATCCATCAACCCTTTCACTCCTTTATTCCATCCACCCTTTCACTCAATCCCTCTTTTCACTCATCCATCATCCACCCTTTCATCCATACTCCCTACCTTTCATTCATCCAATCCTTCACTTATACACCCATCATCCGCCCTTTTATCCAATCATCCACCCTCTTTCACCCATGCATGCTTTCACTCATCCTTCCATCTATTCATCCATCCATCCGTCTATACATCCACCCTTGCTCACTCATCCATCCACTCACTCACCCACCCACCAACCCTCCCTATTACGTTATTTATGAATCTTTGTCGCGGAGCAGACATGTACAAACAAAGTGCCACCCATTTTCTTTAAAATACCTCCTGAGAGTGTCTTGATTCTCTCTCTCTTTTTCTCACTTTTTTCTTACAAAAACAGGCATACACACAAACATAGCAGACACACAAAAAG
Organism: Calotriton arnoldi; assembly: GCA_963921515.1. Classification (NCBI taxonomy): domain Eukaryota; kingdom Metazoa; phylum Chordata; class Amphibia; order Caudata; family Salamandridae; genus Calotriton; species Calotriton arnoldi. The sequence goes on along the minus strand of CAWUFW010000686.1, from coordinate 2,168,006 downwards.
ACTCAGGTATGATAAAAGCCATCTTTACTCTTCACCTACCATGGCTTTTTTAATTGCCACCAGGGCCGGACTGGCCGTAGCCTGATTGCCACTGCCAGGGGACTGACATGATTCCTGTGCTTGCACAAATGCACAGGATAGTGTGAATGTGATTGACAGCACAGGGCCTGAATGGACCCTGCTCTGTCAAGCACAGCGTAATGGTGAGCACCCGGACATTACTCAAATGAGCCCTGCTGAATAGCTCAGCTGGGGCTCAGATCGGGGCTACAGAAGCGGCGCCTTGGCTGCCAGAGACACGTTCCACTCCTGCTCACCAGCACAGCCAATGAGCCTACCTTTGCATGAGTACCGGTACTCTCCACGGCAGTAGAGAAGTGCCGGTACTCAGAGTGATAAATCTAAGAAGTGCCGGTACTCAGTACCGGTGAGGACTGGCCCATTTAAAGCACTGACTTACAGAGAATTTTCAGTTCCATTAAGGACACGGAGGCGAGGATTATGCATGCTTACTTTATTGCAAAAACACAGCAGGCAAGTATATTACAGTAAAACACAAAAAAATAAATTTCCCAGGGAACTGTCCCATGACATTATCACTCTCCACCAGTCAGAGTCGGGAAGGCTTATAAGACTTTCTGCCCCACCCCACCCAATTTACCTTCCTCTTTCTTTACTGCTCCAGCTTAGTGTAGGGTTTTCTTCTATTCGCTCTCACAATACCATGTGAGCTATTTTTATTGTCCTAACTACCAAGTCGTGTTTCATTTGTCCCCTCAGCCAGTCCTAAGCATGGTGTTTTTATTTGCATTAATAAGATTCACCTGGAGTAAGGAGAGTGGAGAACAGCAACAGAGAAAGAGAGCAGAAAGTGGTGGGAGGAGGGATATGGTGAGAAGAGAGAGGGTGAGATAATGGGAGTTAAGACAAAGGAAGGCAAAAGGGAACAGGGACAAAGAGACAATGGGAAAAAGAGGAATAATTAGGTGGAGGAGAGATAAAGAGAGGGGAGAGAGGCCAAGGTAGGAAGGAAGGACAAGTGAGGCCACAAGGACAGGGACAAGATTAGAGATGAAGTGGAAGGAGTGAACAGGGGTATGTAAAGTGAGCAAAAGGGAGAAGGAGAAAAAAAAGGGAAGTTGAAAGGAGGAGAGAGAGATGAGAACGGATATGAGGTGAGAAGGGAGCAAGGAGGGATGTGAGGACTGAGAGCCAATAGGAGCGAGCACAGGAAAGGTTGCAAATAAGACAGTACGAGATGGAAGTGAAGAAGAAAGTTAAGTGGAGAGGAGGAGGATAAGCAACTGTGTCAGAAAGACAGATTGAAGGGAGGAGGGTGTGTGTAGAGATTGAGAAGGTGAGAGGGAAGTAAAAGTGGAGAGGAGAGGATCAACAAATTGAGACAGAGAAGTACGTGGCAAAGTGAAGGATAGAGAGAGAAGGAAAACGATATTAGAAGTTTGGATAAAGGCTAAAGAGAGGGTAAAGCATTTTGGATGAAAGATAGAGGAGGAAAGAGAAGGTTCTTGTCTGTAACAAGGAAAGGGCAGATAGTGCCTCACACTCACTAAGTTCCCTGGTGTGCCAGTGATCTCCGGGCTTGATTTTGAGGTAGGTTTTAAGTGAGAGTCCCCGATTCTTGGGGAAAACACTAAATGCAAAGGAGCATCCACGGCTTGAATTTTTCCACCATCAGGATAGTATGGTGGAAGAAACATCACTATTTTACTCTAAATGTCAGGTTCAATCAATCAGGGTTTATTAAGCGCAACTACTCACCCGAAAGGGTCTCAAGGCGCTGAGGGGGGCGCAGCTCCCGGATGTTCACGTCGATTCGTCGAAGAGCCAGGTCTTGAGGTCCTTCATGAACTTAGAGAGTATAGGAGTCTGTGGGAGGTGGAGAGGGAGGGTGTTCCATGCCTTGGCCACGAGGAAGGAGAAGGAACGACCACCTGTTATGGATTTCTTGATGCGCTGCACCGTAGCAAGGGAGAGCTGGGATGAGCGGAGGGATCTTTGGGGTGCGTGGTGTCTTGTCGTTACTCAGGAAGCACGCAGAGCCAGGTATGTTGTTCATAATACTTTATTGCTCTTCTTCGTTGCTGTGCCCACACGCACGTCTGTCCCTTCCAGACTGCCCTCCCCACTGCCTGACCGGAAGTGGTGTCCGGTTGCTGTCCCCTCCCTCCATTAGGGTGCAGGGTCCTAGTGCCCTCTGCCCCAGGTCACTACATCTCCACCTTTGTGGAAAGAAAAACGACGGAAAATATGCAGAGAGATCGAAAGAGAGAGAGAGAGAGAGAGAAAAAGAGATGTTCCTGATCCCTATCATTACATTTCCTCAGTCAGTCTCATTGACCTTTTGCTCACTCTTCTTGGACATGATCCTTCCGTTTCCTTCTGTGGTACCTCTTCTTGTCGCTCACTGTTGTGTGTCCTTCTTCCCTTGCTGTCCATACCTTCCTCTTTTCCATGTGTTTCGTTGTTCCTTGATGCTGTATGTTGTAATAAACATGACAAGAAGGCACAAAGCATTGTCAGTTGGGTTTATTCTTCACAGGCACACAGCGTCGCAGTGTCCCTTGCGCCTCAGCCAGCAGCAACTGCCAAACTGACTCAGTCGCGAGGTACACTGCGTAACAATAGAACGCTCGTACAACAAGATTCCACGGATTCGCGCGGCCTGGAACACAAGTGGAATCATAACATACCCCCCTTTCTTCTACACACACACTACAAACAATAATGAACTACATGCACAAGAAGAGAGGAAAGAAGCAGAGGAAAGGAACACTGCACCCTGCAGGAGGAATACGCATTGCACAAATTGCTAACACTAAGACCTGAAAGGAAATACGAATAACAAAGGAGGGAGGGTTACCCCACCAGGAAATCTTGCAAGTGGTGAGGAGGCCCCCTGACCCGTAAGGGTCTCTGACATTGTTGTGCACCTTGAGAAAGATGTAAACCTTGACTCTCATCACAGAGACTCTGGCGAACACCCAAGTTGTCACCACCAGGACCAAACGCCCTCATCTCTACACACGCACGAGAACCATTCAACAACTGGTGATCAGGCGCCAACATATAACCTGAACAAGAATCTCTACCCACAATAGTCCTGGGTGATTTGTCTCATGAGCAGTACTTGGCCACTCTGCGTATATTCCACTTCTCCCCGTTGGTCAGCACAACATGCCACTTGTGAACTTCCTTAACTTGGAAAGGACCACGGAACTTACGCAGTCCCTTAAGCCATCGGCCAGATCTGACTTTGACCCAATCTCCTACATGAATATTAGTGGAGTACTTAACTTGGGAATGAACGAGAGTGGGTGCAGAAGTGGGAGTAGATTCATCTCCAACACACACACCCTTTCCTTCCAACAACTCTCTAACCCAAGAGGGTACTAACTTGGTGGAGGGTTTCCTTCCACGCATGGCCACAAAAGGAACAACACCTGTAGTAGAATTTTCGGTGGTGTGGTAAGCCCACACCAATTCACTCAAGGTTTCTTCCACATCCAAGTTATTTGCAAGAGCAAGACCTATTGCTCCCTTAATCATTCGGTTAGCTCTCTCCACGATACCATTGGATTGGGGATTATAAAGTGCTGTGAGAGAATGTTTAATCCCACAATTACGTAAAAATTCACACATTTCTCTGGATGTCAACTGTGTGCCGTTGTCTGTTATAAGGACAGTGGGATAACCTTCTTCTTTAAAAACACTGCACAACACTTTTATTGTGACTCTAGTGGTAATTTCAGGAAGAAGGTGCACGATCAACCATCGAGAGTGAACATCCATGACAACCATGCCAAATCTCTTGTTGGGATGAACACCTGGCATGGGTCCAATGAAATCAAGGTAAACGCTGTGCCAAACTACACCAGGATCATGAATGGAGCTCGGTCCAGACTGTGGCCCAACCCTCAACCTCTTCTCACACTCACTGCATTCACTGCACCTTTCAACCCAATCAACCCCCTCACCATCCATTCCTGGCCACCAAAATTCACTCCTCAATCTTTTTTTTGTAATAGTCTGCCCTAGGTGTCCTTCATGGGCTATGTCAAACAACCTCTTATGAATGCCAAATGGAGGAACGATCTTATCACCCCGCATAACAATCTGGTCTGCAACAATAGATAATTCATCAATAACAGCATTAAAAGGCCTCACATTACAAGGCAAGGTGCTCTATCTTCGTCCGCCTTTGAGTATGAGGTTAAAAACACATTTAAGAACCTCATCTTGCAGCTTGGCGTCCACCCACTCTTCTTTGCTGACCACACCACAACTCCACTGAATCACATCTTCCACACTGGCAATGGCTCCTTCCCTCGCACTCTTGGTCACACCAATTTTATCCACATTTTCCCACTCAAAAGGCAAACCCGACAAGCAATCTGCTTGAACATTGCGCCAACCAGAAATGAACTCAACCTGGAAATTGTACTCCTGTAACCTGGAAGCCAGGCGAGCTAGTCTGGCTGACCCTTTCCCTGCCCCACCTGCTGACAAAATTTTCAACAAAGGCTTGTGGTCAGTACGGAGAAGAATCTTTCTCCCCCAAACATACGTTCTGATATATTCCACACCCCAGGTTGCAGCTAAAGTCTCTTTCTCAATTACGGAATAATGACGTTCAGTAGTTGTCAAAGTGCGTGAGGCAAACTCCACAGTTTTTTCTGAACTACCATCATTCTGAGACAAAACAGCTCCAATACCACTGTCACTGGCATCAACAGTGACAATTGTTTTAGCATTGACATCGAAAGGCACAAGAATGCCCGCAACACAACTTTCTTGCTTAATGTTTTCAAAACAAGTTTGCTGATCAGGTCCCCAATAAAAATTCTCCCCCTTCCTCATAAGTACCTTCAAAGGCTCAGTTTTACTCGCAAAGTTCCTCACAAACTTAGAGTAATATTCAATTAACCCAGTGAAGGAACGCAATTGATCCCTGTTGCTTGGAATGGGAGCTAACCTTATAGAAGCAAGCAAATCTCTTTTGGGTTTAACACCTTCAGAAGAAAGGGAGTGTCCCAAGTACTCCACCTCTGTGACAAGGAAGGCACATTTTTCCCTACGTAGAGTTAAACCAGACTCCAAAAGCCTTGCAAGAGCTTCATTTAACGCTAAGTTGTGACTGTTCACACTATCACCAAATACCAGGATGTAATCCTGGAAGAAGATAATATTTTTTATACCTTTAAAAACTTCCGTCACCATCTTCTGAAAAACACTAGCAGCCGAGGATAAACCAAAAGGCATCTTGGTAAATTGGAAAGTACCTTCCATAGTGATGAAGGCTGTCAAGTGTTTAGAGGAGTCATGTAACCGTATTTGGTGATAGGCGTGATGGAGGTCCAATTTTGAGAACATTTTTGCACCTTGCAACAATAAGATTAACTTGTTAATATTGGGCAAGGGAAAGGTATCCGGATTGATATTCTGATTCAAACTCCTCAAGTCAACACAGAAGCGCAAATTTCCGTCTGCCTTCTCAGTGATGACAACAGGAGAAACCCAAGCAGAACTCTCAACAGGTTCAATGACTCCATTAGATAATATCTCATCCAACATTTTCTTGACTTCACCCCTCACCATAATGGGAACTCTCCTGAGTTTATGCTGAACGGGGATAGCTCCAGACTTTAGTTTTATTTTGTGGACATAACCTTCTAGATTTCCAAGTTCATCTCTGAACACCTCCCTAGCTCCCTCCAAAATGTCTTCAAGAGTAAGATCATCCACCAACAAAACCTGTTCAACACCATGGGGGTCAATCTTAATATGCAGGTCATACTGGTGGTACCAACCCAAGATAGGAGGACCCGAGACAGCCACATAAACTTTGCCTTTGACTGTTCTGTTCTTAAAGGAAATGTCTGCCAAAATATAACTCAGTATGTCTATCTGTTCCCCTTGATATCCACCTGGATTTATATCTTTTGGAAGCAAACTCATATTGGGCCATTCCTGTTCATAAATCCTCTGTGGTACGATGGTGTACAACAACCCTGAATCTACCATGAGATCAATTTTTTTATTCTCTATGACAAATTCCGCCTTGGGCCTGTGTCTCCGCCTATCATTTAAATTAGAATCACTAGTAAGAAGGACATCTTCATTTTCACCTTCTTCACCTAGAGAAGGTTCAACACAAAGAATTCTGTCAGGCCTGGTGAAGAACTCACCAAAGGATGTCTGTTCAGATAACAAGGCCACCTTTCCTTTGTTGGCTTCTCTACACATCCTTGCAAAGTGGCCCTTACGGCCACACTTCCTGCACTCTTTACCGATGGCCCAGCAATTTTTGAATCAGATGTGTGATAAGTGCTTCCACACTTGCCACACATCTTATTACCAAATTTACTAGGATAAAACTTGCTGCCAGAAAAGTTTTTCCCCGCTTTAACACAAGATTTAGTGGACGCAGCCACCTCCCCTTCACTTTCCTCCAATACAGATGATTCCCCTTCACCAGTAATGTTCAATCTCGAGTCTCTTCGATCCATCTCCTTCATACAGAACTCTGACTCTTCCACAATCTTCGCAATGTCAATTGCATCCTTCAGAGTAGGATCTTTGGCAGCCCACAACCGTTTTTGTGTTTTCCTACTTCTGCATTGCACGATCAGCTGATCCCGAATCATTTCTTCGGCCATGGGACCAAATCTACTCTTAAGGGAGAGTCCACGTAGTCTGGTAACAAAGTCATCAATAGATTCCGCAACTCTTTGCGGTTGAGTATAAAATTTAAACCTCCTCATCACGACATTAGTCTCCTTCGCAAACTTCATCTCCAACCTTTTCCGTGCTTCCTGGTAGACATCCTCAATAGGTTGACCACGATCATTTGTAACGACAGGAAGGTACTTGAAAATGTGTTGACCTTCTTTACCTAAACTGGTAAGTAAAATCGCTCTTTTCTTATTTGAACTAAAATCTTGTGCATCCAATGCTTCCAGGTAGATGTCAATCCATTCATCCCACTCGATACTTGGGCTACCTGGTTGTGAGAGAAAGTGAGGAGGAGCAGAGACAGCTGTTACATCCAAAGCTGTCACATCCATTTTTGTATGCAAATGACCAAAAATGAATAAATAAATAAACCGGAGATGAAAGAAATCAGGTGCACACTCTAGCAGACAAAGTTTTTAAAGTACTGTTTCACCTGATAAACAGATAAACAGAAGATGAAAAGCACAAAGAAGTCTGCGAGGGAAAAAACTTGCAAAACAGATCTCTTGACAACCTGATTCTTATAAAAGAAAGTGTCACCGGTTCTCCAAAACAAGCATATATATGCCTGTCCCTTTAATAAAATAGACTCCTCCCACGTAGGCGTGTCTCGCCCTGCTGCTCCGGACACGAAGGCACACGCATTCACTTCCCTCCAACCGCTTTACCTCACAAGCGGCAACACAGCACATCAGGACTGCAAAAGCACATTAGCCATCAACACTCCAGCTCCTGACTCACCAGGTAGGCGCATGGACCTCGAAATATTTCCTTTTCCATTTGTCAAAATGCTAAGTTGAGCTCTTAACCTCAGGTAGGCACTAATGCGGCACTTTGGGGGTTGATTAATACTCCTTCTTACCCCGCAGCATATCCGCCTAGACCACAGCGCTTCAAGCAGCACGTTGGGGGTTGATCAATACTCCTTCTTACCCCTCAGCATATTTGCCTAGACCACAGCGCCTCAGATCTTCAAGCGGCACGTTGGGGGTTGATTAATACTCCTTCTTACCCCTCACCATATCCGCCTAGACCGCAGCGCCTCACAACTTCAACAGCGTAGCAACGATAACTTCCCACGACACGTGTGGGTTCACCACTGCGCTCTATGTGCGATGCTGACTGAAGCTCGTCACCAGAAACATGTTGTAATAAACATGACAAGAAGGCACAAAGCGTTGTCAGTTGGGTTTATTCTTCACAGGCACATAGCGTTGCAGTGTCCCTTGCGCCTCAGCCAGCAGCAACTGCCAAACTGACTCAGTCGCCAGGTACACTGCGTAACAATAGAACGCTCGTACAACAAGATTCCACGGAGGCGCGCGGCCTGGAACACAAGTGGAATCATAACACTGTATCTCCTCCGTCCTCATCCATTGTCTTTAGTCCCTTGAAGTGAGAACTATTTCTGGTGATCTGGTAGAGGCCCGACGCAGCTGTTATCATTGGCCCCTTGACGTTTATTATTGTCAGTGGTTCATCTGAGAATGGACTGTCCGATTTTCTTGATTGCCGTTAACACACCAACACTGAGTCCCCTTGCTTCAGGTGCGATGAGGTGGCATGTCACCTGGCGTCCGCATATACTTTCATCTTGTTTTTCACTTCCTTGTCTCTTGCTGCAATGCTGTTGTGATATAGTGGCGCTTTGGCATCTAGTTAGGGCAATCTTGTCCTGCTTGTCCTTCCTAGCACCAGTTCTGCTGGACATCGTCCCGTGGAGCTGTGAGGGGTGTTTCTGTAATCTCTTAGTATTTGACAGAGTGCTTGTCCTATGGAGATCTGCGCTAGTTTTGCTCTTTGGACTGCTTTCTTTATGTTCCCCATGAACCTTTCCACCATGCCGTTTGCTTGTGGCCAAAGGGGCGTTATTTTCCGGTGGTGAATGCCTAGGTAGTCCATGAACTTGCAAAACTCCTCTCCTGAGAAAGGAGGACCATTGTCTGTCTTTACTGTTTGTGGGGAGCCCCAGGCTGCAAATATGTCATCAAGTATCGGCAACGTTGCGGTCGCTGATGTTGACGAGACGTGTCTTACTATGGGAAATCTGGAGTACTCATCGATGACCACTAGCAAGTAGTTGCCCGTGTCCAATGGCCCGTAGAAGTCAGCTGCCAATGTTGTCCACACTGCCCCTGGAAGCTCCGACATCTGTAGCTGTTCTTGCTTTGCTGGTCGTCCTGTTATTTGGCATAGGTGACAATTTAAGATAGTGTTCTCCACCAGTCGATCCAGGCCTGGGAACCATACTTTTCCCCGTAGCATCTTTTTTGTTGCTACCATGCCTAGGTGGGACTCGTGTGCCAGATTTATAGTCTGCCGCCATAATGCATTTGGCATTACTATCCTTGTTCCTCGTAGTATGATTCCTTTTTCTGTCTCGGAAAGATCCTCATGTATGTTTTTGAATGCCAGCATTTCTTCCTTGTTAACTCCTTCTCCCATGGTGCTGTTGGTGTTTACGTGTCTCCATCTTTGCTGTCTTGTTGTCATTTTGACTGCTTGCATTGTGGCATCCTTTGCTGTCTCTTGTTCCAGCTCTGCAATTGTTATTGGTGCAGGAGTGTTCTGCTTTAACACAAAATTGAGGTATTCTTCTGCCATTGATGTGTTCTCTGGTGCCTGCGGTAGGGGATGTCGTGACATGTAGTCAGCTGGGTTGTGTTCCTTTCCCGGCTTGTGCACGATCTTGAAATCATAATCCATCAGTCTTATTCCCCATCTTTCAATGCGTGGCGGTATCTTTGCGTTCGGGTTTCCATATATTGTCACTAGGGCCTGATGGTCTGTTACAATGGTGAATGGTTTTCCGTAAATGAACATGTGGTAGTGTTCACACGCCCATACCACTGCTAGACTTTCCTTCTCTGGCTGGGAGTATGCCCTTTCAATGTCAGACAAACTCTTGCTCGCATATGCGACAATTTGCCTGGGCGAATCTCTTCCAGGCATGTGTTGTGCTAGGATTGCTCCTAAACCTACCGGGCTGGCGTCCACAGTCAGCTCAGTGCATAGTGATGGGTCAAAATAAGCAAGATAATCTACAGCCATTACTGCTTGTCTGATGGCCTCAAATGCCCTACTACATTCCTGTGTCCAGAGAAATTTCTGACCCTGCTTTGTTAGGTCCCGAAGTGGTGTGCTCACTGTGGCAAAGTCTTTTATGTAGCGAGCACAGTAGCTTGCTAAGCCAAGGAATGACCTCACTTCCGCTACTTCTGTTGGATGTTTTGCTTTTTCCACTGTCTCCACTTTGCTGGGGTCCGGCCTCATTCCTTTTTTTGAGAAAATGTGTCCAAAAAATACTAGTTCCCTTCTCCCCAGTTCGCACTTGTCTTCATTTAAAGTTAGGCCTGCTTGTTCCAACTGGTTGCAGACCTCACGTAGGGCCTTGTCGTGCTCTTCATCTGAACGGCTGAACACCAGGATGTCATCACTGTAATTCAAACTGTTTTTCACCGGCCTTATTACTTGCCTTATGATCTCTTGAAATATCTCTGCTGCTGATGATATTTCAAAACTGAGTCGCTTGTAGTGAAAAAGGCCCATGTGAGTGGAGAAAGTGGTGATGTATCGTGACTGCGGATCAAGCTCTAGTTGATGGTATCCTTTGCACAGATCTAGCTTTGAAAATCTGCATGCACCAGTGAGACAGCTAATCATGTCGTTGGAGGGGGCGTGGCTTAGCCGGCTGCAAGATGGCCGCACTTTGAGTGGGCTCTGCCGGCCAAGCCTTTAATCCTACAATAATCCGGCAGACTTCCTACACATCGCTGCCTGTGACCCTACCTTCGCGGCTTCCCTGCATCAGTGGCGTCTTCGGAGCCGTTCATCGCGGCCCTACGACCTGGCTACAACTGGTTGCGGCGCCTCCAGGAGTCGGGCCTAGACGTCTGCTCACTCACCGGGGCCCGGCCTGCGCTACCCGTACTTCTTCGCACGCCAACCGGACCTCCCACCACTGGCCCTGCAGCCCCGACAATCCGCCGGTGAGTCTTGCTGCCTAGGGGCGCTCCGGGGCGGGCCTGGGATCGCGCTCGCCGTACCGCCCGGCCCAGCCCGACCCTGAGTAGGCGCCCTGAGCGTCTCCGGTTTCCGTGCTGGTGGGCCGGGCGAGGAGGGCGGCGCGCTCCCCGCGTCCTCCTGCCGCGGTTCGCTGCCCCCTCGCTACTCCCGGCTGGGTTCCACCTGCTGACGCTGCGCCCTCGACCGTCCCGGCTGTCTTCCCTCCCGCCTTTGTGGTCACCAGCGGTGAGCGGGGATCTGGGACGGGAGCCCGCGATCGGGGTGTTCCCCGACTTGCTGCAGCGGCCTACAGTCCGACCTTCTCTTCAGAGCGACTCCGGGGTGCACTGGTGCGTGTCTGCACCCCCGGCCTGGCCCTCTGATCCTCCAGCTCTCTCTGCCGGTTGGGTTCACCGCCGCATCGACCCTCCACCCAGGTTATCCCTTTCTACACGGCGCCCAGCACTGCAGGGGCCCTTCACTGCACTACGGCCCGGGGACTGTTGCGGTGCATGCGCTCTGCCACACCTCCGCGCCAAACACAGGCTCCGGAGCGAGACCCCTCGTGTTGGACCCCGGCTGCCTCCTGGATTGCGCCACCTTGGGTGCGTGGCGACGGCTCAGCGGGGAGGCCTGCGCGCTAGCTGCGATACCTGGGTCCACTGCCTCCACCGTCGCATTCGCGGCCCGGGCCCTACGCCTGCTGCACACCTGCCTCGCGGGGGGGATCCCCTTTGCCCCCCCCCTTGTTCATCTCCCTGCTACCTGTGCCCTTACTGGCTGCACTTTCCACCTGTAACGCTGCGGGCCTTTTTGGGGCTCCCTGCTCTTGGAGGCCGCCATGGGTAAGGCTGACCCGAAACAGCCCCGACTAACCTTTGAGCAGCGGAGGCAGATGCGTCAGGAGGGCGCCACTGCTGACGGGGGCGAATTGCCCGCACCCACGGAAATGGCTGCCGCACGTGAAGATGACTTGAAGGCCATCATGCTGGAGGTGAAGTCGGCGGTGTCCGGGATTGCCACTCAGCTGGAGCAGCTGGCTTCTCGCCTCGATGTGGTCAAGTCCAGGGAGGATGCGCACGATGGCCGTCTGCTCCACGTCGAGTCGAGAGTGTCTGATGTGGAGGACTCCGCCACCCAAGACCGCCAAAAATTGCTCCAAGTGGACAAAATCCTTGACCTCATCCGTTCTAAGAACGAAGATTTGGAGGCCCGCTCCCGCAGGAGTAACCTCCGCATTACTGGAGTGCCGGAGTCCTCCAACATTTCCAGGATGGAGGATTACGTGGAGCAGCTGTTGCGAGAACTGTTTGGAGAAGTGCTTTCCCAGGTATTTGTCGTGGAGAGAGCGCACCGCTCCCTCGGCCTGCCCCTGGTCTGCCTGCTCGACCGATCATTGCGAAGATCCTAAACTTCCGGGACCGGGACGCGGTCCTCCGGGCTGCCAGGGAAAGAGGTGTGATCCGCCACCAAGGTAACACTTTGTCTTTTTCTCCCGATTACACCCTGGCTGTGCAGGCTGCCCGCCGCGAGTTTCTGCCCGCAAAACGCATCTTGCAAAAGCACGAAGTGTCCTACTCGTTAGCCTACCCGGCCAAATTGCGGGTCAGACAGGGCTCTAAAACCCTGGTATTCCCAGACTCAAAGGGAGCCCTTGCCTTTGCCAAGCAGTTGGACCGCTCTCACCACTCCACTCCAGCCAGCTCTCAAGACCCTGCTGCAGGCAATTTGAGTGACAATGACTGAACTGTACCCCTTTATTGTTTCTGGCCCCCGGCCCTTCTGTACAAGACTGTGTAGCGCAGTGGCGATCCCATTCCCCCGGCTGCCCCTTGGCTGTTCAACTGGCTGCGGCTCACCATTTTTTCTTTCTCTTTTTTTTGTTCCACTGGGTTTACTGGCTCTCATTTGGTTGCATTGTATTATCTGTCTGTGTTGTCTGCTGATAGCTCTGGCTTGGCCACCCTGCCTTTCCTGGCAGGGGGGTACGCTAGGCGTTGCCATGCCCCCACGGGATGATTCCCACCTTTTTTGCTGATTCTTCCCCTCCCGGTTGGGGTCCCCTGGGGTTGGTGCGGGTGGTTACTCGACCTGATTGGGGGGTTAGTGTGGGTGGTGGGTGGAGGGGTGTTGGGTTGTTGTGTCCGCCTTTCGCGGCTCTTTCGTGGTTTATCGCACTTTTTCTGCTCTCACGTTGCAAGATTTATGCTCTCATTCATGGTGCGATGGGGTGGGTTGGTTCGGGGTGGGGGTGGTTGGCTCCTGGGACTGTCTTTTTTGGTTTTTTTCAGAAAAGTTACTTTTTCTATGCTTTCAATTTATGTATTCCTTCAGTACGCATTACACCACTGCTACGCTCGATCACTGCATCACGTCTGAGCTAGACACCGCGCCCTCCCTTCGACTGGTGCCCTATGGGGTCATTGCCTGCCTCACTGCTCTCGTACTCTTGCTGTTCCCCCTGGTGTCACACCTTCCCCCCTGGCAGGCTTTCGCCGGCTCCATTTTAGACTTAAAGCAGCTGACTCGCCTTTGTACTATCCAAGTATGACCTCCCCGCTACACATGATAGCTTTTGACCGCAGCTCCTACTCGCTGCCCTGCGATCCCTCCTATTATGCCCTCACACAGTATGACTGACACCATATGCTGGTCCTGGAATATTCGTGGCCTCAACGACCACCGCAAGGCCCGGCTCATCCATTCACACCTACTTCGTCATAAAGTAGACATTTGCCTCTTACAGGAGACTCACTTGTTGCCTGCGACCGCCGCTAGGCTTCAGTCGCGCCACTGGGGCGAATCGCACTCCTCTTTCTATTCCACCTACTCTCGTGGCGTGTCCATTTTGATACGCAGGGGACTTCCATGTCACACAGATCGGGTACTCACTGACCCTGAGGGACGGTATGTTATTCTACACGGCTCCCTACTTTCCCAACCAATGACGATTGCTGCTGTATACGGTCCCAACTCGGACGACCCTGCCTTTTTCACTAATGTTTGGCACTTAATATCCACACTGGGCCCTGCGGCACTCCTTTGGGGGGGGGGGGACTTCAACGTTACACTTTCTGCTGTCCTTGACCGCTCGGGCCCCCACTCGTCGCACCCGCAATCTGCGGCTTTCTTACAATCCTTGCTAGCCGATAACTCACTGTATGACGCATGGCGACACGTGTGGCCTGAGGCCCGCGAGGGAACTTGTGTCACCGGTACCCGTGGCTGCTGGTCCCGTATTGATCTTTGGATCACCTCTCCTGACGTCCTCACTTGGCTTACATCCGTCACTAATATGGCGCGCACTTTTTCTGACCACGCGCCGGTCCAGCTCTGTTTACGCCTTCCCAACTCCCCACGTAGGGCCTTTGCCTGGTGGCTCCCCTCGAACGCTCTCCGCGACTCTGTCTTTTGTGCCGAGATCCAAACTGCGATCTCCAACTATTTTGACTTGAATGTCGGCTCCGTGGACTCGCAGTCTACCCTGTGGGAGGGTTTTAAGGCTGTGATTCGCGGTGAGTGTATTTCAAAACAATCCGGAGTCCTCCGCTCCATCCGCACCACATTAGGAACACTAGAATTGGAGATTAAGGCCCTGGACTCTGCTCAGGCAACTCGCCCCAACTCCGAGACACTTGCTCGCCTGCGCGAAAAGCACTCAGAATTTGCCAGGGAGGCCGAGAGGGAACTCTCCTTTCTAGGCAGAGAGGCCCGGGCGCGCCGTTTCGGCGAGGGCGATCGGCCTGGCAAGACCCTAGCCAGCCTCCTTCGTCCCCCCCGCGCTGCATCGTATGTCGCGGCACTCCAGGATGGCGGCCCTGCTAGAACCACCTCCCCAGAGGAAATTAAGTCACGGTTTACGGATTATTACACGCACCTATACGCCGCGGGCCCCACACCTTCGCGGGAGGACTTCAACCAATTTTTTGACACCATCTCACTCGTTTGGCTCGAGGACCATCACCGCGAATTTCTTGACGAGCCTTTTTCTAAGGAAGAAATACTTGCTGCCATCACTGGTTTGCCCGGTGATAAGGCCCCTGGCTCGGACGGCCTCCCGGTTTCGTTTTATAAGACATTTGCCCCGCTACTGGTGCCGCACCTGGCCGCTATGTACAGTGACTCCTTCGATAGTGGCCTCTTTCCGCCATCGCTCCGTGAGGCGATCATAACACTTCTTCTGAAACCAGACAAGCCCCCGGATTGCCGCGACTCCTACCGCCCCCTTTCTTTAATCAACACGGACAATAAGATATTTGCGAAATTGATAGCCTCCCGTCTTCTCCACTTCATGCCCCTCATCGCTCTTCCGGACCAGTCCGGTTTCATTCCGGGCCGCGCAACATCTCACAACCTTTGGGCTATATTCTCCGTTCTGCACCAGATTAATCCTAGCCTCCCTGCAGTGGCTGCTCTTCTCGATGCCACCAAGGCATTCGACACCTTGGAGTGGCCCTTCTTATTCTATCTCTTGCCGTGCCTCGGCTTCAGCAATGTCTTTATTCGTAAAATTCTACTTCTCTATACGCGCCCTTCTGCCCGCCTTCGGCTCAACGGACAAGTTTCTGACCCTATTCTAATTGAGCGTGGCACTCGACAGGGGTGCCCGCTCTCCCCTATGCTCTTCGCCATTGCGATGGAGCCTCTTGCGGCCAGACTCCGGCAACACCATATTCAGAGGGGCATCGGCTTCTCGGCCCGCGCCCTCCTGGTCTCCATGTACGCGGATGATATTACACTGTATGTCCGCCACCCCCAAGACAACCTCAGCCCCCTTGTGCGTGAGATACTACGGTTTGGTGGATTCTCCGGAATACAGGTGAACTGGAGTAAGTCAGTGCTGTTCCCTCTTACTGATGCCACCACACCATTCACCCCGGACTTTGCTTTTAAATGGGCCTCCGGCCCCACCCGCTACTTGGGTGTCTGGCTGAGCAGGGATCTGGACGATCTCTGGAAGGCTAACTTTGGACGTGCCGTAGACTGGCTCGAGTCCAAGATACCCCATTGGAACCGGCTCCCCTTGCCATTGCCAAGATGGTAGTCCTCCCGAAATTTCTTTATCTCTTTTTAAATATTCCCATACCACTGACGGCCCATTTTTTCCGCAAGCTTCGCTCCCTGATCATTTCTCTGGTTTGGGCTGGTGGGCAGCCCAGGATTGCTTATGATGTCCTTACTCTCCCCATGTCGGCTGGAGGCATGGGCGCCCCCAACTTCAAACTGTATGCCTTAAGTGCCCAGGCCAGTTTCCTTCACTTCTGGATTCATCCCTCCCCTTTTCAGCCGCACGCTGCGGTCGAAGCTGATCTTGCTGCCCCTTGGCCGCTGGTTACCGCCCTGTTTGCTCCGGCCGGCCGCG
The DNA here is from genome assembly GCA_963921515.1 of Calotriton arnoldi. Taxonomy (NCBI): domain Eukaryota; kingdom Metazoa; phylum Chordata; class Amphibia; order Caudata; family Salamandridae; genus Calotriton; species Calotriton arnoldi. The sequence goes on along the minus strand of CAWUFW010000686.1, from coordinate 2,151,886 downwards.
CGCGGGCTGAGGTGGACACGGTCGGGACTTTACGCTGGGCCTGGTCGGGATTGCGTCGCCTCTCCAATGCTCCGTTGCTTTCAGCAAATGCTATGCCGATTGTGCGCCACCACGCTTTCCCACCTTTCCATCCAACCGGCATGGCTAAGCATGCCGCCCGCTTGGGGCAGGAGACACTGGCGGATCTCTACCCTGGAAACACCTTCTATTCTCTTCCTGCTGCCTCTGGCCCTACGGACACATTGCTCTATTATCAGCTGCGGGCTATTTGCAAGGAATTACACCCCACGTTCCCACAACCTCCACCTTCGATGCGCGTGCTTGATTTTATATATTCTTCTACCTCCCCCCGGAAGCTGGTGTCCAAATTATACGCCCTTACGTTATCAACCTCCGTCGTCTCCACTGATCGCGCACGCGTGGCGTGGGGCGAGGACCTTGGTATGGACATTTCCCAAGCCGACTGGCTTTATTGCTGTAGCCAGACGAAGAAACTCTCTCCCAACTACCGTCTCCGCCTTATACACTTCAAATACCTGCACAGGCTTTACCGAACCCCTGTTCAGCTACATAAAATGGGACTTGTTCCCACTGACAGGTGCTTGCGTTGCTCTGCCCCTGCTGCGGATTTCGCTCATCTGGCTGTGCCCAAGGGTGTCGGAGTTTTGGCGGGAGGTCTGCGCCGCCCTTACTGAGATCGTTTCCACACCGGTCCAGCCCGACCCACCGTTGTGCTTGCTGGGCTTTGTCAAGTTCTGTCCGGATGCCTCTCGTCGATTGGTCGCAATGCTGCTTGTCCTTGCGCGGCGTAGGGTGTCCATGTGCTGGGGGCGCAGGCCGGCGCCTCAGTTCGCTCACTGGCTGGAAGACGCATCGAGATGTCAAACTCTTCTGTCTGAATTCTGGGACCTTATGCCTGCTAGGTCTCGCCCGATTGACATATGGGGCCCCCTGGTGACATACCTCCACACCCGATCACATTCTGGCCAGACTGCCTCTCCCGCGCTCCCCGCCGGCTCTCCGCCCGCGGCGGCCGCCGGTGTTGGTCGATGGCCCTCTCCCGCCCAGTCCCCCTCTCTCCCCCCTGACCGGACCTAATGCCCCCCTCTGCAGTGCTGCCCCCACACATTTCAGATATTTGTTGCTCAAGGGTGCTTTGTCATGCTGCATATTATACTGTTTATTTTTTGTCTGAAATACTCCCCCTACTATTGAGGTGATTCGTAAATGGCCCTATGTGCTCAGTGCTTTGACTTGATGCAAAATGTATGTTGGTAATGCTGATTATGCTCAATAAAGGTTTTGAAAATTTAAAAAATAAATAAATAAATAAATCATGTCGTTGAGTTGAGGCCCAGGGTGTCTTTCCCTCTCGATTGCCGTGTTTGGCACTCTCATGTCAACGCATATGTGAATCTTTGAAGTGTTTTTCTTTGGTACTGCTACTATTGGAGATACCCAGGGGGTCGGTCCTTCAGCTGGCTCTATGATATCCTGTGCCAGCAGGCTTTGTATTTCTTCTTCCACCTGGGGTTGCAGATGTATGGGCACTCTTCTGTGATGCTGAGTCACAGGTTTGATCGCTTCATTGATATGCAGTGTTATTTGCTTTTCTTTTAGTTTGCCCAGCCCTTGTAGTATGGCTGGATGTTCCTTCAGAATGTTCTGTCTTCTGACATGTTGTAGGTCATTGCTAGGAGACCCATTACCTGTGCAGTGAATTTGCTTAGCAGACAGGGTGCTGGAATGTCTCCTCGTAGTACATGTATTTCTTCTTCGACCGACCTTCCTTTGTATGTTAGCTTCTCTGTGAACTTCCCCATGTTTACCACTGGTTTTCTCGAGCCACAGGTGAATACATCAACAGTGGACAGTGACAGCGGCGGTTTCATCCTCATCTTCTTCTTTTTTTTTTTTTTTAATTTTCAAAGACCTTTATTGAAGTTCTTGCACATCAAGTTACAAAGCAGATAAGCAGTGCTTCCGCAAATAATAAAGGGAAAAAGGAAAACCACATCAGTTGCATACATCGTGAAGGCATTAATACAATAGTAGCGCACAGTTGAGTGTAGGGGGAGTGACAGGAGGTGAGGCCGGGAAGAGCGTGGGGAGCGCCAATTGGACTATGGGGGGCGGGGTGCAAGGGATCAGCAGAATGCAGGGGGAGGGTGGTAGGCCTCTACAGACCAACACCGGCAGCCGCCACGGGCGGTGTGCCGGCAGGGAGCGCGGGAGAGGTCGCAGAGGGAGAGGCATTCTGACGGAGGAGGTACGAGACAAGGGGACCCCAGATATCAAGTGGCCTACCAGTGACCGGCGTCAACTCCCAGAATTCTGACAGGAGCGTCTGACATCGTGCAGCATCTTCAAGCCAGGCATTCACCTTGGGAGCAGGTCTCCGACCCCAATGCATGGCGACTCTGTGACGCGCGAGGACGAGCAGCATAGCGGTGAGCCGACGGGAGGCGTCAGGACAATGCTTCACTAAGCCTAGAAGACAGAGCAATGGGTCTGGCGAGACCGACGAGGAGGTAATCTCAGTGATGACGGTACACACATTGCGCCAGTATGCAGAAATCCTGGGGCACAGCCAAGCAAGATGAGAAAAGTCCGCCGCAGGAGCTGAGCACCGGAGACATCTATCACTGGAGGTGAGGCCCATTCTGAACAGCTGAGCGGGGGAGCGGTACAATCTGCAAATATTTAAAATGTATGAGGCGCAGGCGATAATTGGGAGATAAACATTTGGTCTGCTTGCAGCAGTACACCCAGTCCTCCTGAGAAAGATCAATACCGATATCCTCGCTCCAGGCAATGCGGGCGCGGTCAGCAGATGTCGGAGATGCCGCTAACGTGGTGGTATAAAGTCTAGAGACCAGTTTGCGGGGGGAGGTGGAAGTGTATGCCAGGTCGAGGGCAGCCATCGAGGGGGGGAGGCTGCGGGAATGTGGGGTGCAGCTCCCGGCAGGTCGCTCTAAGTTGGTAATAGAGCAATGTGTCCATTGGGCCGGACTCGGCAGGAAGCGAAAAGAAATTGCCATTGGGGTAGAGGTCCGATAATGTGGCCAGTCCCAGGTTAGCCACGCACTTTGTCATCCCGGCCGTGTGCAATGAGGGAAATGCCGGGTTGTATGCGACGGGCATGGCACTGGCGGAGAGCAAGTTGGAGCCCGAATATTTCTTAAGACCGTCCCAGGCCCAGCGCAGAGTCTCCACCGTGTCGATCTCTCCGCGTGGTGGTTTTGCGGGGACAAAGATAGCAGTCCGGAGGGGCGAGGGGGCCGCTTGGTCGGCTTCAACCGCAACGTGGGGCTGAAATGGCGTCGGATGTAACCAGAAGTGTAGGAAGCTGGCCTGGGCACTGAGGGCGTATAATTTGAAGTCCGGGGCACCCAGCCCGCCGCACGTGAGGGGGAGCGTGAGAATATCATATGCAATCCGGGGCTGACGCCCAGCCCAGACGAGAGAGATGACGAGGGAGCGGAGCGTACGCAAAAAATGAGCCGTGAGGGGAACGGGAACATTCAGGAACAAATATAAGAATTTCAGGAGCACTACCATCTTGGCTATGGCTATGGCGATGCGCCCCGCCAAGGATAGAGGCAAACGTCGCCAAAAGGGTATTTTGGTCTCCAGCCAGTCGACCGCCCGGCCGAAGTTCGCCTTCCAAAGTTCGTCCATGCTCCTGCTGAGCCAAACGCCCAGGTATCTTGTGGGCCCTGATGCCCACACAAACGGATAGTCCGGAGTGAAGAGGACGGTGGCATCCGTCAGCGGAAAGAGAATAGATTTACTCCAGTTGACCTGGATGCCGGATAGACCCCCAAAGAGCACCACCTCGCGGACCATGGGGCCGAGATTCTCCTGAGGTTGGCGGACATAGAGCGTGACATCGTCCGCGTACATGGAGACGACCAGGGCTCGGGCCGCAAAGCCCAGGCCTCTCTGAGGGTGGTGCTGCCGGAGCCTAGCGGCGAAGGGCTACATAGCCACTGCAAAAAGCATGGGTGAAAGTGGACACCCCTGCCTCGTGCCCCTAGTGACAGGGATGGGCTCAGAAATCTGGCCGTTGATCCGAAGGCGAGCAATAGGGAGGGTGTAAAGGAGTTGGACTTTGCGCAGAAATACCGGGCTAAAGCCGAGGCGGGGGAGAAGGTAAAAGAGGAAGGGCCACTCAAGGGTGTCAAAGGCCTTGGTGGTGTCTAGAAGAGCGGCCACGGCCGGGAGAGCGGGGTTGATCTGGTGGAGTACCGCGAAAATCGTGCAGAGGTTATGGGACGTTGCGCGCCCGGGGATGAAACCGGACTGGTCCGGACGAGCAATCATGGGCATGAGGGGCAGGAGGCGAGAAGCCAAAAGCTTGGCGAAGATCTTATTATCAGTGTTGATAAGAGATAGGGGGCGATATGAGTACAGAAGCTCGGGAGACTTATCTGGCTTCAGGAGCAGTGTTAGCAGGGCCTCGCGAAGTGATGGGGGAAATGGCCAGACTCGAAGGAGTCGTTATACATAGCGGCGAGGTGTGGGATGAGGATAGGCACGAAGGTCTTGTAGAAGGACAAAGGAGCGATCACCCTAATCGAATTTTAAACATTATCAAAATAAAGAAGATACTTGAAGAATACACGTGGACACGAATTTAAAGATCTTTTTTTCTTCCGTGTCTGAGTTCATTTGTGGTGCACCTGTGCTTTTTGTTTAAAGTCTTGTAGAAGGACGCTGGCAGGCCATCGGAGCCAGGTGCTTTGTCCGCGGACAGACTATTAATGGCTGCCAGAATCTCTTCCTTAGAAAAAGGTTCATCAAGGTACTCTCAATGACCGTTGCCCAGCCAGAGGAGCTCGATAGTGTCAAAATATTGGTCAAGGATGTCGCGCGGAGGAGTGAACCCCGCAGTGTAGAGTTGAGTGTAAAAGGCGGTGACCCGTGAGATCACCTCAGTAGGAGAGGTGGTGCGCTCAGGGCCTCCGTCCTGGAGCGCTGTAATGTAGGAGGCGGCATGAGGTCGTCGCAGGAGGTTAGCTAGAGTCTTACCCGGGCGGTCACCTTCGCCATAGCGGCGCGCCTTAGCTTCCCTGCCCAAAAAGGAGAGTTCTCTGTCGGCCTCCTGTTCAAATTTGGAGAGTTTACCTCGGAGCTGCGCGAGGGAGTCAGGATTGGGGCTGAGAGAGTGCAAAGAATCGAGAGCCTTGATTTCTCCTTCCAAGCGCTCGAGGGTGCCACGGATAGAACGCAGAACACCAGACTGTTTGGAAATACATTCGCCCCGAATCACCACCTTGAAGCCCTCCCAGAGTGTAGAAGGGGAATCCACGGAGCCAGCGTTGAGTTCAAAGTAATTTTCGATTGCGGTTTGAATCTCGGCACAGAACACCGAGTCGCGGAGCGCATTGGGGGGCAGGCGCCAGGCAAACATGCGCTTGGGGGTGTGCGGGGGGAGCAAGCTGAGGCAAACGGGAGCATGATCAGAGAGAGTGCGCGCCATGTGCTCGACAGAAGTGACCCATGCAAAAGCGTCCTGAGTAGTGATCCAGAGATCCAGGCGGGACCAGCAACCCAAGGAGCCAGTGACACATGTGCCCTCGCGCGTTTCCGGGTGAGTGTGGCGCCACGCATCAAGCAGGGAATTGTCGGCTAAGATAGAGTGCAAGAGGGATGTGGAGCGCGGGTGGAGAGCGCGAGGCCCAGAGCGATCTAGAGTGGCTGAAGGCGTAATGTTGAAATCACCCCCCCACAGCAAGGCAGCTGGACCCAAGGAGGATATGTGTCGCCATACCTGTACGAAGAAGTCAGGGTCGTCAGAGTTGGGGCCATAAATTGCTGCGAGGGTCAGGGGCTGAGCCAAGAGGTTGCCAAGCAGAATGACGAAGCGCCCCTCAGGGTCCGCAATAACCTTAGTGGTATGCCAGGGAAGCCCTCTGCGTAAAAGGATAGACACCCCACGAGAGTAACAGGAGTAGAAGGAGAAGTGTATCTCGTCCCAATGTCTAGAGTGAAGCCTGGAGGCAGTGGCGGGAAGTAGGTGAGTTTCTTGAAGGAAACAGATGTCAACCTTATGGCGAATGAGGTGAGCATGTACGAGGCGGGCCTTCCGATGGTCATTGAGACCGCGAACGTTCCAGGTCCAAATTGTAGTGGACGTCCTAAGGCTATGCCAGAGGGGTGAGTAACGGATGGGAACATATGCAGAGTGGAAGCCAGGTGTGCTTGAGACAGAATATGCAGTGCAAAAGGCAGTGTAACAAGTGACATGATACAAATGAGGTCATAGAACAAAACCAACAACAAGCCTCGGAAGAGAGGCAACAGAACCCAGAAATCCCCCCGCCACCCACGCCAACCTCCCAATCAGGTTGAGAGACCATCCCCACCCACCCAGGGAACCCCCAACAGGGAAAGGGAAGAGCCAAATAAGAGATGAGGGGAATTATCCCGTGGAGACGTGGCTCGGCACAGCGAACACCCCTGCCACTAGGACAGGGTGGCCAAGCCGCAGGTAAGAGAGAACAGTGAGCAAAGAGATGGGAGACCAAGAAGGCACCCCAGACCCCGGGGCCCATCAAGGACGCGAACAGCAGATACAGAACAGGGAGATATAGTTACTGCATAGGAGAAAAAAGGAGTGTAGAATTAAGGAGTTAAGAGCAGTAAATGTCTCTGCAACAAGAGAGGTCCGTCAGGTCCACGAGCCGGGGAGCGAGAGAGCGCCCCAGGCGGGCCGATGCGGGGGAGATTGGATAGACAAAGGGCAAGAAGGCTAGAGTAGGCAGGACCGTGCCAGCAGGCGCATGCAATCAGAGTCCATGAACAAGGGCGGCCATCAGTCATTATCACTTAAATCGCCGTCAGCAGCTGTTTGGGAGCTGGAAGGGGTGGGATGCTGTGGTTTGTCCAATTTCTTGGCAAAGGCCAGTGCCGCCTTTGGCTCCGTGAAGGTGTGAACCTGCGAGCCGTGCCTGACACGCAGCTTGGCCGGATATGCCACGGAGTATGAGACATCATGTTTTTGCAAAAGTCATTTGGCCGGGAGAAATTCGCGGCGGGCTGCCTGAACTGCCATCGTATAATCAGGGTAGAAGGATATTGAGTTCCCCTGATGGTGAATTTCACCCTTCTCCCTGGCGGCTCGCAGGATCGCATCACGGTCTCGGAAATTCAGTAGTTTGGCGATGATAGGCCGAGCGGGAAGGCCAGGAGCGGGCCGAGTCCCCAGAGAGCGATGGGCACGCTCGACGATGAACACAGGGGAGAGAACCTCACCGAATGTGTCTCGAATCAGCTGCTCGACGAAGTCCTCTATTTTGGTGATATTGGAGGATTCGGGCACGCCCGTGATACGAAGGTTGCTTCTGCGGGAACGCGCCTCCAGATCCTCATTCTTATTTTTAATGAGTTCCAGCACCTTGTCCATCTGAAGGAGTGTATGGCGATCCCGGGTCGCAGCGTCCTCCACATCGGACACCCTCGCCTCAACGTGAGTCAGCCGCGTATCGTGTGAGTCCACCCTGGCCTTGACCGTGTCCAGACGGGCGGAGAGCTGGTCGAGCTGGGCGGCGATGCCAGTAACCGTGGTCTTCACATCCAGCATAATGGTCTTGAGGTCATCTTCGCGAGTTGGGCCAGCCTCAGGCCGAGTAGCGGGCTCGGCAGCGTCCATGGTCGCCCTCTCCTGTCTCACCGACTTGCGTTGATCAAACGCCAACTTCGGTTGCTTGGGGTCCGACCTCCCCATGCTGGGCACCTGTGTACCTCACAGGCCCGCAGACTGCACCTCCGGGAGACTGGGGGGGGGTGGAGCGGCGTGCGAGGAGGCAGGGGCTGGTGAGTAAGGCTGCGACAGGAGGAGAGCGCCAGAGAAGGCGGCAGACACCAGGCTTGAAGGGCAGGCCGGGGAAGGTGAAGAGCCAAGCGGCCTACTGGGCTGGCAAGGGGAAGCGGCGTTCGAACAGAGTTCTGGGCGGGCAGATGAGCCCGATGAGGAGGGAGCGATCCGTCCAGCTCTATAGGCTGGGTTGTAGCTGCAGCTGCAGCGGCGGGCGTCAGTAGAGCGTCTGGGGAGGAGGCCAGGCAAGGCAAGGCCGGAGATTGGAGGCCCTGGGGTGGAGAGGCAACACTAGTTTGCCAGCAAGTGGGCGCCGGGTCCCAGAAGACAAGCACAGCGCCAGGTCCCAGTGGCTCAGGGTGTTCCCAGAGGGAGAAGATGGAGGGCAGCCGTCAGGAGGAAGTCCTGTACCCGATAAGTCGGCAACTGTTGCTGTCCCAGGGAGGCGACCATGCAGGTATCAGCGGCCAGACAGTGGGCGGTAAAGGCGTCCGGAGCTCCAGCCAGGCCGGCCCCCGGCAGGGCCCCACCCAGGGAAGAAACTGGTGAAGGTCTGGCTCGCCGGCACAGGCCGCAGGGACCGCGTGGAGCAGTGGAAGCAGGTCCCGGGCTGTGTGGGGGCCACCTCCGAGGCCTTGGGCACCGGGACGTAGTGGCGCACAGATGGGAAGTAGTAAGGCAGTTCCCGGTCATGGCGGCAAAAGTTCTGAAGAGGCAGCCGGGGGTCAGCGCCCGCGGGGGCCTAAAGCAGCGGAGAGTCGCGGGGGGTGCGCCACCCGCGTCGCGGGGCCCGGGAAGAGCGGGACGAGGCAGTGAGCACCAGAGATGGAGAAAATGGCGCCCGTGCGGAGTAAAGGCCCGGGCCCTGCGGTACAGCACGCGCGCCCCCTACCCCGCCACAAGATGCCCACACAGCGACGAGACTCACCGGGTCCGGTGGGCCAGGGCAGCAGGCCAGCTCCGGTGCGGCGATCCGGTCTCGGAGGATCCGCTCAGGGAGGCAGCAGGGCAGCAGCGCCACCGCGACTCAGGTCAGGCGCCAGCAACACACCGGCAGGAGGGCCCAGACGCCGCGCGCGGTCCCAGCAGCAAATCACGAAGTGTCGGCTCCGGCGGGGGCCCGAAGTGGTATCGATCAGCGCCCCAGGGTGAGGTGAGGTTTAAAAGCGTGGTGCTGGGAGTCAGCACCGCAGATGTCCGCAGGATTAGTAGCGGATTATCGGCTTGGCCGGCAGAGCCCACTCAGAGTGCGGCCATCTTGCAGCCGGCTAAGCCACGCCCCCCATCTTCTCATATTCTGACATGCACATGATGTTGCATGTAGCTCCACTGTCTAGTACGAAGCTTGTGCTGTGGCTTCCTACCTCAATGTTCACTGTCGCTGTTTTCTTTATCTGGTGTTTTTCTACAAGATGAATGTGTTCTGGCGTGCGGTCTTCCGTTGGGGCATCTGACATCAGATATAGTCGTTCCGCAGCCTCTGGCGTGTTTGCTCCATCCAATTCAGCTGAGGGACTGCGATTCTGTGATTCTATGTGCCTTGCGTATCTGCTTGTCACTGTCCGTGGTCTTGCTGGTCTCTCTTGCTCACTTTTGAATTGTCCAATCATGCAGGCGCTTGCGAAGTGGTTTTCTCAGTTGCATTTCCTGCATTTGTGGCCCATTGCCAGGCATGCGCCCGCATGTGGAAACTCAAGTCTGCATCGATAGCACGTTCTTTCTTGCTTTTTTCTTGGTGATGGTGTATTGTCTCTTTTCTTGACGTTTCCAGTGACGCGGTTCGCTTGTTCCACTCTTCTTGCCTTTCCCAGTTCCATCTGTCTTGCATGTGTTGTTGCTCTGGCCTCCGCTCGGGCCATGGTCAGTATTTTCTCTAGCGAGGACGGTTCCTTCAGAATTCGTGCGCGGAACTCCACTGACTGACAGCCTTCAATGATGCGCAGTCGTATCGCTTGTTCGTTGTCAAACTTGTCGAATTCGCAATATGTTACTAGTTTCCGCAGTCTGGTTGCGAAATCGTCGAGGGACTCCTCTGCTAGTTGACACGTGGTATTGAACGTGTACCTCTCAAAATCTACATTTCTTTGCGGGTCAAATTTGTCTGTGAGACATTTTATCAGTCCCTTGTATGTTGCTGTTTGTTCTCGGGGAAATGTTATTAACAGCTCCTCAACCTCATCACCTACGAAGTTTAGGAACAAGTCTATGTTTTGGTCATCTGTGTATGCCTTGCATGTGGCACGCATGTATCGTTCGAATTGTCTTATCCATCTTTCCCACCGAATGCCTGTTTGTGGTTCCGACAAGCTGAACGGTAGGGGTCTGCGGAAGATTGCATTTGCGCTATTCTTGTCGTTTGCGTCTTCTGTTATTTTGTTGTGGTGCCTTCTTTTCTTCTGTGTGCACCGTCTTCCTTTGCTCTCTTTTCTTTCTTTATATCACCTTTATATTGTTGTAATTTTTTTTTTATTTCTACTTTTCTTCCTTTGTTCCACTTTATTTCGTTGTTATTTCCTTTCTTTTTGCCCTTTTTCCTTTTCTTATGCTTTTTCCTCTATTCCTGACCTTAAAATGGCCGCCGAGCCTTTCTCAGCCTCCTATTGGCTGTCCCGCCTGACTTCAAGATGGCCGCCGAGCTCTCGCGAGATTTCAGCTTGAAATCTACACTTTGGAGGCTCGGGGCTGTCTTTTCAGTCGGCGGTCGGCTGTGGTCACGGCCGGGTGCACCGCTTCTTCTCTTCTCACCTTCTTTTCTTGATGCGGCCGGGGTGGGCTCCTGATGTCGCTGCAGTCCCCTTTACGCGGACCAGGGTGGGCTCCTGGCTCCGCTCTTCTCGCGATCGGGTGGGCTCCCGATTTCGCGTTTTTCTTTTTGGGGCACGACGGACCAGGGTAGGCTCCCTGGTTTCGTTTTCTCGCGACCGGGGTGGACTCCCGACGTCGCGTTTCCGCTCCTTGCAGTCGGCGGACCAGGGTGGGCTCCTGGCTTCGTTTGGACGTTGTAGGGGCACGCGCTTCTGGCGGCGACTTCGTATCCCACCTTCGTCGCCAGTTGTCGTGTCGTCACTCAGGAAGCACGCAGAGCCAGGTATGTTGTTCACAATACTTTATTGCTCTTCTTCGTTGCTGTGCCCACACGCACGTCTGTCCCCGTGCCCTTGTGTCTCCAGACAGCCCTCCCCACTGCCTGACTGGAAGCGGTGTCCGGTTGCTGTCCCCTCCCTCCATTAGGGTGCAGGGTCCTAGTGCCCTCTGCCCCAGGTCACTACATGTGGAACGAGAGGTGGAGGTTCAGGTAGGCAGGTCCGGTGTTGTGGAGGGCTTTGTGGGCGTGGGTGAGGAGCTTGAAGGGGATTCTCTTCTCAACGGGGAGCCAATGTAGTGTTCGCAGGTGTTGGGTGATGTGGCAGTGGCGCGGTAGGTTGAGGACAAGTCTGGCGGAGGCGTTCTGGAGTTTGCGGGTGAGGTTCTTGTTGATCCCGGCGTAGAGTGCCTTGCCGTAGTCCAGTCTGCTGCTGATGAGGGCGTGGGTGACGGTTTTCCTGTGTTCGAGTGGAATCCAGTTGAAAATCTTTCGTAGGAGCCAGAGGGTGTGGAAACAGGAGGAAGTGACAGCGTTGATTTGGCGGTCCATTTTGAGTTCAGAGTCCAGGATGATTCCGAGGTTGCGTGCATGGTCAGTAGGGGAGGGTGGGTTCCCGAGGGCGGAGGGCCACCAGGTGCCATTCCAGGCGTTGGGGTGTGGGCCCATGATGAGTACTTCGGTTTTGTCCGTGTTTAGTTGTAGGCAGCTGTTCTTCAACCACCTGGCAACTGCTTCCATTCCTTCAAGGAAGTTGTGTTTGGAGATGTTGGGTTTGTAGGATAGGGAGTTGGGTATCGTCTGCATAGGATACAATGTTGAGTCCATGGGATGTGACGATGGGAGCGAGCGGGCCATGTAGACGTTAAACAGGGTGGGGCTGATGTAGTGTTATGTTTCATATAGATGCTCTAATATAGGCATAGTTTGAGATGCCCTAATATAGGCATAATCTTTCACCTACATTAGTTCCCTATTCTCCACAATAATGGGCGCTGAGGGCTGAACCTTATCTAGACTGTGGTTTGGGTACAGAAGGAGGGTTTTTCATGAACAATGGCCTCCTATACCATCTTCGATGTGCTCATCCAGTATGATTAAATATTCATAAGAGTTCTAGGAAACCAGGCAGGGGCTAGGATCCACCTGCATAAACATCTACGTAACCGGTTCATCCCATACGTCATCTTCATACCCAACAATGGCTAACACAAGACACAAGGGACAAAGGGACTCTATACTTTTCTGTATAAATACAGCACCTCTTGCTATCAGCAGTTAGAGGGAACCGAGACTTCCAGGCCGACACCCTGACCAGAGACGCTGAGGCTCCTGCATGCAGTCGCTCCAGCTGACAGTGGTCTAATCATCCCTTGCGGGGTGTCCAACTCGAGACCAGGACGAGGTCCCACACTCTCATTATTCAGGTAATGGGGTTTGACTAAATCCTAGCGGGATTCTTGGCTTCTTTCGAACCTACTCACATGCTAGGTACACTTAGGTACATCTAGACAGGCATCGTAGGAGTATGCGCTTTATTTTATAAATGCATTTTATATTCATGTATATGTTCATGACTATTGCAAAATGGTAGAACTGTACTATCATTTCTTATTCACTGTACTGCTGATCATAAATCTCTGCTACTGTTTAACAGTTGTCGCAGCATATATATTTTATACTAGAAGAACAACTGTGCAATAAATTCTTATTGTAAACACGCTCGACTGTTTCTTCTGTGTAACTCTCTGAGACCAAATGAGCAAGCACGAGTGACTGAGCGAAAAGTAGTACTTTGTTTCCACGAGTCTGAGGAATCAGGGTTGTCGTGTTCTGAGGGTGCCAAAAACTAATCTCTCTGATAAAAAGGAGATTCTAGTGGCACTGTGAGCTAGCTAATGCAAACAGGCTAACATACACGGCGGGGGTGCACAGAATCAGTCTACCACCAAGCCCACAGTGTATGTTATCCAAAAGCGCAGGTCCTGCAGGGGTACTATAGGAACTACACTACATGGCGCCACCAACGTTGGTTTGGTACTTATTTAACAGTAGAATCTGAGTAGTTCAGTCGTGCTTATTCTCAGAGACCCCTACTCACAAAAACCAGAGACGTCTGGAGTGGGTGGGCACAAACTCCGTCACAGCTGAATAGGCGAGATATCCTATTTATTGGCTGTTGGTTAATCAAGCTTGAAGGACATTTAGTTCCCAAAATTGTGCAAAACACCTTATCTTAAATTCCTTGGACAGTTATTCCGTGTTCTTTAACACAATGATTACCGAAAACGGAGAATTAGACCCGCTGGCACAAGTAGGTCAGTCAGTTTCTGAGGAAGATGCCAATGCAATACAAATTGCACCCAATATAAGACACACACTCACAGTTAAACTCCTCAAAAATGGTGTACCAGCCAGAGGAGGTGTAGTAATATTCGTGATAGAGGCACACGAAGATTTCCAAACAGAGGTGTTCTATTCATGGGTTACATTCCCAGCAGCAAATGCTATAACAAAAACTTTTCATTATTTTACACATGAAGAAGTCCCAGCGGTCTACACTCCATTTGAGGAGATTGAGATTCCGCTTACCTACCAGGAACATAATTTCTGGTTTAATGGCGCCCTACCCCACTCAAGAAGAAGAGCAAGACTTGGTCCATTAGGAAGACCAGGAGCAACATGGCCGATATTAGCGACCTATGCACCACATCCTGACATTGACACAATGACAAACGATGAATTGCTTTTTCAACACAAAGAGTTGATAAAACTTTACAGAAACATGACTCAATACGTCATGAGGACACTTACGGTCCAACCAACAGTAATTACATCAAATACAGCTCCTACACAGAGCACAGCTACTAAAATTACTCCACAAACATTACACGCGGTAATGGGTAAATTGCCCACAAAACGTGAACAAATTCCTTTCTGGGTAGCTCAGAAAATAACCCAGTTAGAAGCAGTATTCCCAAATACCACACCATTTGAAAAACACAGAATGTTAACAATCTGCTTGCCCATGGGGATTTCACCACAGTTAGAGGATTGTACCTCTTGGGGTACAGTCTTTGCTGCCATATATACCAGAACTGAGTACGGAGCAGAGCCTGCTCTGAACCTAGGGATGAAGTTATTAAATAACTACGACCAGGTATCAGCCATAATACTAGCTAACATTAAAGGGGAAGCAGCATCAGTGGCAATCCGCCTACGCCTTCGGGAGTTCTCTCCATTAGAACAGGAGAATGAACTACCCAAAATAATTGAAACTGCGTATGCAGAGTTAGGCTGGGATAGTTTGGGGGGAAAAGCTGTAAAACCTCAACTAATGGGCAGTCCCGAAAAGGACACTTCTAAGCAGACACCGACTTCTTTTAAAAAGAAGTGGGATAATAAAATACAACAAAAGTTTAAAGACAACAGATCTCAGTCCGGAGGTAGGTCTCCTCCACAGAAGCCCTCTGAAAAGAGGTACAACCTTAGGAATAGGGATAATATTAGGAAACCTGACAGGTATCAAGATACTGATACACGTTCCTCTCGTTCCTTTCAGGACTCGAAGAAAAACTCAGAGAGAGAGAAGGACGGTCAGAACACAGAGAGGAGCGCACACAGTCCAGAGACAAGCAGCGCGCTCCAGACTTTAGTTCCAAAAAAGAAGATAAGCCAAAATCAGAACCTCAATTTAAGAAAAAGAAAGTTGCTGGTCTGAAAATCAGACATGCCCAGAATTCTGAGGACACAACTTCTGAACGGGGAATGGGCTCTGACGATGCTAGACAGTGCAGCAGAAGTAACAATAGCTCGCCAGAACCTGAAGGAATTTCTGGTGACAGCGGACTTGAATGATTACATCACAGTGGAAACACCAGACAAAAGGGTGAGCGTCCCACATAAGTTACATGAAATAACACTCCGGATGGAGGGGGACAAGCCCAGGAAAATAAAAGGTCTCTTTTGGAAGAACTTATCATCTGGGTATGACATCCTGTTAGCCAAACAAGATTGGCCGCCAGCATTCGTAATGGAGTGCCCCAGGGGAGAAAGTATAATTTTTCCTGCATTTTCCGACCATGTTCCCATTCACCTTAAACATACATATGCATGGGAGAGGGCAGTAGCCCAAGCTCCAGCATTGTACAAAAATCACGCTGGGTGGGATGAGGATTCAACCTACCACGTGATCCTGTTAAAAGTTTCACCTAATGCTCAGAGGCAATACCCAATAAAGCAAGAAGCTAAAAAACAGGTCAGGGAGATCTTAGATCAACTTGAATACCAGGGGGTCATTGAAAAATGTACCTCTCCAATGAACAATCCTTTGTTTCCCGTCTCTAAACCCGACAATACATATCGTCTAGTTTTAGATTACAGACATTTAAACTCATGCACAAAGACATTTGCTGTCCAAAATGCACATAGTGCCGCATTAATGAATAACATTGTGCGGAAAAAATACAAAACAACACTTGATTTCGCAAATGGATTTTTCTGGCAAAATATAGCACCTGAAAGCAGGTATTTGACCGCATTGTAGGCGTTAGGGTCCCAGCGACAATTTTGTCGACTCCCCCAAGGGTATAAGAATAGCCCCAGGGTATTTTCAGAAAGGGTAACAGAGTTACTTTAAAAATTTGATGAAGAAGCATTGTCCTATGTTGATGATATTTATCTAACGGACGATGACTTAGAGAGGCACTTGACCAGGGTAAGCACCATTATTATGGGATTTGCCACTGAGGGCTACAAATGTAACTTTAAAAAATCAAAACTAGCCCACCTCAATGTCCTATTTTTGGAATATGAGCTGTCAAGTGAAGGGAAAAGTCTAGCAGCAAACTTTTTAGAAAAATGTGCGCTGCTCCAACCTCCAAAATCATAAAAAAATTTACAATCAATCCTGGAATTCCTAAATTTCAGCAGAACATACATTTTAGATTACGCACAAAGGGTAAAACCCTTCTACGGCCTAATAAAACCTGACTTTTCAGTCGGAAATTGGACACAAAAACATACTAATATTCTTCGTTCACTCCAGGAAGACATGGTAGCTTCCAAACATTTGCAAACACGCGTAAACGTACGCCACTTGGTGATCCGTATAATTGCGGGTCAATGCGGGTACACTTACTTACCCTTCAATGAAGGAGAAACAGTACCAATCGCATACAAATCACACCTGTACACAAATGCAGAAATGCGTTTCACTTCAACAGAGAAAATACTGACAGCTGTTCAGACCGCTGTAGCAAGAGAAAGAGCACTGGCTCAGGGGAAACACATGATTGTCGTAACCCCGGTACCGGCTTTAGAAGCTGTTACAAAGGCTAGCATTCCAAATGCGAAAGCTTTACATCCAAGATGGATACAATGGGCTAATTCTCTTACTGCAACGGACGTTGAATACAGATTTGATCCAAGTTTAAAAACACAGGCATTCCTGCAATATGAACACGAATATCCTCTACCAAATGAAATCTTGCCTCTCGATCAGTATGAATATATTATTTATACTGACGGATCTGCGCAACCGGCCATAGGAAGCAAGCAGCAACACAGCGCAGCGTGTGCTATCGTTAAAGGTCACATGCAGGGTGGAAAGTTCTATCCGAGTTGCACAAAAACGAAATCGCTAGGAGACTGCATGGCACAGTTGACAGAGTTAAAAGCACTGATACTGGCACTGGTAAATACGGATCATGAATTCCCACACTAATCGTGTGTGATTCGTTTTACTGTGTTCAGTCATATAATGAATACCTAGACCATTGGGAGCAAAACGGGTTTAAAGATGCGAAAGGTGGCACAATTAAGCATAAGATGCTATGGGAACAGGTAGCAGAGTTGAAAAACGAGCTACCAAGGACTCACGTGATCCATACACTGAGTCATCAACGTGACGGCGTTCACGTTGAAGGGAATTCATTGGCTGATGAAGCCGCAAAGGGGGCTGTTCGCACGGCTTCCGTAGCTGCACTCACGCGTTCCAAAACGAGAATAGACGGTGAGATTATGGTAGCTGTCATTGCTTCACGCAAAGGCAGCACAGCAGTACCTAAACAATTTCCACTCAAATACTCCTACAAGTTAGATGCAAGTAACATTCCATATGCTCAGATTCCTGGAGTGGGGGATAGGGTAATACCAAATATGGATCGTAGGCAAGGTTTAATACGAGCAGCACACAAGGGTTTGGGCTCTGCGCACACAGGCGTTACAGCGACTATTTCTTTATTGAAACAGCGCTATTGGTGGCCAGGGTTAACTAAGCAAACTAAAGACTATGTCTTGAATTGCGACATCTGCCAGCAGATGAAAAGCTCCACGGTAGCGAAATCCGCGCAGACGCCATTACTAAAATCAGACAAACCTCTTGCATGTGTGTACTTGGACCACTGCGGCCCCTTACAAACGGACGGGGCTTACAAATATATCATGGTTGCAGTGGATTCCTGCTCGAGGTTCCTATGGGTATGGCCTCAGCGCTTGGCTGACGCTCGAACTGTTATAAAAGATTTGCGAGTCTTTATTGGCACTTACGCAGTTAGCACCTTACATTCTGACCGCGGCCCTGCGTTTAGCTCTCGGGCTTACAAAGAGGCCATGGAAGGAATGGGCGTAGCATTGCGGTACTCCTCTCCGTACCATCCTGAGGGAAATTCGGTTGTGGAGAGGAAAAACCGGGACTTAAAGCAATCTTTAACAGCTAGGGTATTAGGCAAGGGCAGTAGTTGGGTCAAACACCTTTATGGGGTACAGCGGGCGTTAAACAACCAGCCAAGAAACTCTCTAGGTGGTGTCACTCCATATGAAGTTCTCTTTGGGACACAAATGTGGGTACCTGATCTTGATTGTGAAGGCGCAGTGGCGGATGAAAAACCATTTGATATCCATGAATGTTTGGCTGTTTTACAGGATCTAAATGAATCCAGGACAAAACAAAGCAATGTCCGACTAAAGCAGACCGCCACTGGGGAAGTCAAGGCTGACACGGCAAGACCTGTCTGGATCCCAAATGTCGGGGATCTGGTCAGAGAGAAAATTGCGGACAAAAAGGAATTTGGACCTTCATACAGAACACCTGTACCAGTCCTCGCAGTACAAGGAACAAGAACTGTACTTTTGCCACCTCTTGCCGGGAAAAAGGAGAAAAGATTTGTCTCAATCGACTTAATCAAACCACACTATGTGGCCAATAATAAGCAGTAGGCCTCGTGGTCTCCACAGTAGCAGACACCCTCCTCTAGCTATAATCCAAGAAGTTCAAACAGAAAGACTCACCACATTTGAAGACCCACCTGTAAGGAATGAAGGACTAAGCAACAATGCTATGGAACTTGTTCCACTTGAACCAAATATTCAAAATCAAAATGAACATCAGATTAATTCACAAGTTGCAATTAGACCTAATACAGAAGTCTACGTCAACATGCCTCGTCAAGAGTAAAATAACATTTCAACTAATCCCGATGCAATTCCTACAATTGACGAACTGCTTCTGGCTATTTCATGAACTTTGATACGTTTTCTCTGGATCCAAGCGAGCCGGAAACGACGCCAGCCAAAACACCATTCAAGCAACAAATACAGAACTTTCTTCACTTTCTAAAAAGACATACCTGGTATCGCCTTGGATTGAACTCTGGGTAATTTCTGGGATATTGTTTTTTCTTTTCTGGCTTGGCTTAGTACTAACTTTTAGCATGCTTATTAATGGACGCTATCTTCAACAAAGCTCCACAGCCCAAAAGGTCAACATACTACTGAAGCCACATCCATCATCACATCGTGAGCAAAGAGACTTGTCATCAGTGAACATTACAGCAGTTCCTATACCTGATGGTATAGTATGGGACAAGGTTGATTTTAACATATTCGGTCTGACAGAACTTTTAAAAATTAATCATATATTTAAAATTTCATTAAGTGATATCATTACCTCAAGTACATTTTCTGATGATTGGGACTCTGAAACAGTCAATAATATGTTGTCTGATTTAGAGAAAACTGCTGCATTTTCTAATAATGAAATGTTAGAGGGTTCTTCAGATTATGACACATTGTACTGTAACCAACATTATGGTCATCATTTCCTGCACAAATCCATTTCACCTAGGAATATTTTTGAATACTATCAGTGGGAACA
Organism: Calotriton arnoldi; assembly: GCA_963921515.1. Taxonomy (NCBI): domain Eukaryota; kingdom Metazoa; phylum Chordata; class Amphibia; order Caudata; family Salamandridae; genus Calotriton; species Calotriton arnoldi. The sequence continues at coordinate 2,132,827 of CAWUFW010000686.1, read as the reverse complement.
TTGCCCAACACCACCAAAAAGTAGTTCACAAACGTTTGCACAGAAATGTTCTTACTTTTCAGGGTTTAACACCACAGATCCAGCCTCATATTACTAGAAGGTTGCACCAATATCAGCACTGAAAATTATGTTGACAAACACTAAACAGATTTACTCTGCTTCCTTTCTGGCCCAATTGTCTGAACAGGGTTTCGACCTATGGAAAGACGAAATTGACTTAAAATCAGTTTGGGGTTCAAGGGACTGGCAAGTCCAGAGTACAGAGGCACTATTTAGAGCATGCCTCATTCCACAGCAGATGATCTTTTTAAATGATACTGTGCAACAGACATCCTGTCTTGGACTAGCCAAGAGCAAGGTTCTGAAAACCCTTAGGTTTCCAACACCGACATATGGGGGGGTGGCAGAATTCAACTACAAAAGAAGGGGCAAAAGTGGATGACATCTTAGAGTACAACAGAACAGACCCAAATTGGAAACAGTGGGTGGTTTGGCCCTTAGACACGAATAGCTGTCATAAGTGATTCCTGAACATCACCGAGGGACTCAGCATCCATAGGCCAGACCCACGTTATGTACAGAGAGAACATCCAGGGGTAGTGACATCCTATAGTGTTGGGAAGTTGTGCCTCGGTTGGCTAGAAACCTCAACACTTGCAGAAGTGAAACAACACTTATCTTTACTCTCACTTGACATGTATCTTAGGGACTTTTTACTAGGACCCAGGAATACACGTCAAAAACGTTTCATATATGCAGGCATATATGCTGCCTATAATGAAAACTGGAAGATTTCCCAACAAGAGGCCGCAGAGAGAATACGGGAAATAGACCGTATAAACTTAGAAAAAGCTTTAGCTGTGGTAGATAATGGGTTAACAACTTTGACCTCCAGGATATATTCATTGGGCAACATTGTATCTTCTGCTATCGACATACTGGAACAGGATTTAGCCATATTACAACACGGCCAATCTCAGTTGCTTTCTATTATGTTATTAAGATGGACGCTGCAATCTTTGCGTGCAGGCTTTGTGCCTTGGCACATTATAAACAGTACGTCTCTGTTTTCTGAATACAATCTAACAGATACACAGATAGAAATGGCACAAAGGGTAGCTAAATATACAATGCTGCATATTGAAAAACTGGACAGGCTACCATTTACAGTGGCGGAATCACCATCAACAGAATGGCTAATCCACGGCCATATCACTCTCCAGGTCATGACCTTTCAGTTTCAGTATTGCTTTGAGCAAAGGCAGGCAGGCAGATATGAAAAATTGGGTAAAGAATACATTAAGGAATCCTGGGAATTACCATATCGATTTCGATGCCGGAGTGGGGATCGTGAAGTATTCCTGAGTGGTACAAACTGCAGGAACGCTTTAAGCGGCTCTCTCATGTGTCAGGACATTATTTTACACAGAGCTTGTAATGGTTCGGTGGCGAATCTGTCTTGCCACATGAAAGGAACTCCAGCTGCCGTGATCACGCCAGTTTTCGAGTTACTCTCAAATGGGAGCTACTTGATGCTGAATGGTCAAGGTTGCTGTGGCATGCTTCTGGGCATCGCCTATCTGGTCACCGTGAACGCCAGGGTCACTTGCTGTATGCAAGTATTGTTTCCCCCAACAAGTACAGTCAGGGAGGCGCCTTTGTGGCCTTCGCTAGAGATATCTTTTATAAAATTTGACGCTTTGAGCAGAATGAAAGCCATGCTTTTACAGCGAACTGTACCCTTAACCTCCGCTCGAGAGACCTTTGATCTTCAAGTTGCAAGGACCTCGACCGAGATACAGGCACTTATTCGTACAAACTGCCCCTTTCATTTCGTAGAAATGGTGGGTCATATCTTTAACATGTCTGATAGGAGTGGTATTTTACACTTATTTAAGACCATAAGGTCAGGTTTTCTAAGCACCTTCCAAACAGTCCTCGGAGTTATCCCAACTTTTATACACTCTGTATTTGGAAGCATCTTTGGAGGTTTTCCTCTGATATTGCTTTTAATAGCTGGAATCCAGACCGTTATTTTCCTGATACGCAATGGACGGCCCAATCACGAACGAAATGGCGAAAGCTCTTCTGGAACGTAGATACCGTGAGCGCATGGTACAACATCTGGGCGCGCCTCGCCTACGAGAACTGAGTGCTTCTTGGTTCTTATCGTTTGGACCAGTCTGGATGGACTGCAACTTACCTGTTCTTCGATACCTGTTTTGTGGTGAAGAATGTATGTTGGACATCTGTCTGACAGTCGAGTCAGAAACGCCTGCGGACTTGAACACGAGGCTGGAACCGCTGAGGTCCCATGCTCGGCTGTGTCCCCAGGGTATTCCTATCCTGACTACTGCATTCCTTGAAAACCCGCAGGTGCCTTTAACAACCGGGGTGAGCATCAGCTCAGCCACCACCAGCGCTGACACCAGCACAAGCGCTACAACTAGCACTACGGGCACTGAGGTATCGACTACAGCACCGGCTGCTGATATGCCAACTATGGGCAGTACTGAATTTCATCTGTGCTCCATCGACGTACTGTGTGAAATATTACAATTCCCGTCGCCTACAGCAAGTGACTGTGATGTTGCGTCTCCCAGCCAGGACACTGAGGGGCCGATTCTGATGCGGGTTGGAAAAGCTTCCCGACCGAATCGGTTGGGAAATGGTGTCCGACCCACTCGGATCGGGAAAGTCCGACCGGCGGAGTAGGATGCATCCGGATGCTTCCAGATACGATTTGGTTGAACTCCCATTGACTTCAATGGGAACATTTGTTCCTAACCGCATCAGAATTGGGCCCTCGGTCGGGAAGACACGTTCCCGATCCGATTTGGAAGGAGCAAATGCCGTTAGGAGGCCTTCCTAACCGCATCAGAATCAGGCCCTCGGTCGGGAAGCTTTTCCAACCCGCATCAGAATCGGGCCCTTAATGTTCAATTGGCTCATCATGAGCTGGGAAAGAATTCGGAGTTTCCTTTTTCAGTTCGACTCTGATTACATTTGGAACATTTCCTACTAAATTGACACTATCGCTAGAGAAAGCATGGCCTTCTAATAAGCTTGTAAAAGTTTTAAATTCTATAAATGAACTCAGTTAGAACTTTAGCTTCGGTACAAACTCAAAAACTGACTTTACAAATGTTTTCCCTTTTAGAAATGTTTTTTAATATGCTTTTAAAGTTTAAAAAAATGTTTTTATGTGGCTCACTGACAATTATATGCGCTACCTCCTAGTCATTGTTTATTATTGTTGACTATTAAGAGGAGTGGGTGTTATGTTTCATATAGATGCCCTAATATAGGTACAGTTTGAGATGCCCTAATATAGGCATAATCTTTCACCTACGTTAGTTCCCTATTCTCCACAATAACGGGCGCTGAGCGCTGAACCTTATCTAGACTGTGGTTTGGGTACAGAAGGAGGGTTTTTCCCGAACAATGGCCTCCTATACCATCTTCGATGTGCTCATCCAGTATGATTAAATATTCATAAGAGTTCTAGGAAACCAGGCAGGGGCTAGGATCCACCTGCATAAACATCTACGTAACCGGTTCATCCCATACGTCATCTTCATACCCAACAATGGCTAACACAAGACACAAGGGACAAAGGGACTCTATACTTTTCTGTATAAATACAGCACCTCTTGCTATCAGTAGTTAGAGGGAACCGAGACTTCCAGGCGACACACTGACCAGAGACGCTGAGGCTCCTGCATGCAGTCGCTCCAGCTGACAGTGGTCTAATCATCCCTTGCGGGGTGTCCAACTCGAGACCAGGACGAGGTCCCACACTTTCATTAATCAGGTAATGGGGTTTGACTAAATCCTAGCGGGATTCTTGGCTTCTTTCGCACCTACTCACAAGCTAGGTACACTTAGGTACATCTAGACAGGCATCGTAGGAGTATGCGCTTTATTTTATAAATGCATTTTATATTCATGTATATGTTCATGACTATTGCAAAATGGTAGAACTGTACTATCCTTTCTTATTCACTGTACTGCTGATCATAAATCTCTGCTACTGTTTAACAGTTGTCGCAGCACATATATTTTATACTCGAAGAACAACTGTGCAATAAATTCTTATTGTAAACACGCTCGACTGTTTCTTCTGTGTAATTCTCTGAGACCAAATGAGCAAGCACGAGTGACTGAGCGAAAAGTAGTACATTGTTTCCACGAGTCTGAGGAATCAGGGTTGTCGTGTTCTGAGGTTGCCAAAAACTAATCTCTCTGATAAAAAGGAGATTCTAGTGGCACTATGAGCTAGCTAATGCAAACAGGCTAACATACGCAGTGGGGTGCACAGAATCAGTCTACCACCAGGCCCACAGTGTATGTTATCCAAAAGCGCAGGTTCTGCAGGGGTACTATAGGAACTACACTACAGTAGGATCCTTTGGGAACTCTGCAGATGGTCGGTGTGGGATCCGAGAGGAAGGATGGGAGTCTGACCCGCTGCGTTCTGCCGGATAGGAATGAGCGGATCCAGTCGAGGGCCTTGTTCCAGATTCCTGCGTTGTGAAGTCTGCGGACTAGGGTGCGGTGAGAAACAGTGTCGAAGGCTGCGGAGAGGTCCAGGAGGATGAGGGCCACAGTCTTGCCTCTGTCGAGGAGGGAGCGGATGTCGTCTCTCGCGGCGAGAAGAGCAGTTTCAGAGCTGTGGTTTTTCCTGATGCCGGATTGGGAGGGTTCGAGGATGTTGTTTGCTTCTTTGAAGGAGGCGAGTTGGCTGTTGACGGCTTTTTTAATGACTTTCGCCTAGTACGTTAGTTGATTCATGACTGTCCTCGGTACCAGGTGCCAAGCTGTTGAGCCCTGCTGCGCGAAGGTGCCCTTGTGCTCTTTCCCAGAGCCCAACTATTTAAAGACTGGGTTGCAGCAGAAAAGGCTCCCAGTATCAGCTTTTTCATCATTTATGGCCTGCAGGATCAGGTCTTATATGCCAATATATGCGTCCCTTGTGCCTAACTATTGAGGTGATTGCAGCTTTTAGGGCACCTTTTAGACCATTACATTTCAGAAAACGATGTCATTTCTAAAAATGATCTCTTTACACAAACACAACTGCTTTGCTCAAAATAAAGTGTCACTCAAAGTATCAGACATAAGGTCTTGAAATGTCACATATAACATTCTGCAAACATGGAAATGACACATAAGCAAACTGATAACTTGGCAGCTATGGGTTTAATGAGATCCTATTTGGGAAGCATTTTGTTGTATGTGAGTGACTGGAGAGGGCCTCTCGTCTTCGGGCATAGCGCCTAGCAGTGTGAAGGAAGAGGAGGTGTGACAGAGAGGTGGGGAGAAAGACAGGTGAGAGAGGCAGGGAGCTACCTGGGTGGTCTGCATTATAGGTAGTCCAGTTTGAAGGCATGGAAGCTAAAACATATGGACAACTAGGGCAAGAAACATGTTGACCGCATGAACCATAGCGCAACTGCCTTTAACATCACTATAGACAGTCGCCATTACTCTTTTTAATCAGGGTGGGAGACAGGATTATTAAATTAGTTGCCCTGATCCTCCCATTTCCCTGTTTTAACTCACTTGGTCTTTTAGAAACCACAACACTACACTTCTACTCTTTAGGGCCCCTTACACACACCTCACCATACGGCAAGGAATAAAAGATCTCCGCCAAAGAGCCCCCACTGAGGGTGCCCGTCGGGTATTGCAGCGCCGACCCGACGAGGAGCATGCCCAATGATGAAGCATGACACCCAGCGGGCTGGGTGTGTGAGGGCCCTAATTCCGAAAGGAAGGATTCCCCATCCTCCCTCTTGGTAGCCAGCTATTTGCACCTACTCCAAAGCCACTGTCAGCCTCCTTAGGAACTGCATACTCCTTTCTTTGTTACCAGCTACGCAGTACCCACCTTGTCAGAGAGCACATGGAGTACTGTGTGGGTGTACACTAAAAAAGAGAGTAATCCATATGGCCAAATACACAATGAAGAGATAGACATTGTCAAATTAGTAAAATTATGCCAGATGGGCAAGACTGGAAGTTGGTGACACGAGCATAAACAAGTCACCTTTTTAAAGGTAGGTCTACTGCCTCCTACTGTACAAATAGACCTTATAAATGAGGAAAGATTTGGAAAAGCAATCAGAGTTGGGAATCTGAGTTGAAACTGCACAATCTTTAAAGGCCCGGATTTCACCTACTCTTGCTAAACTGAAGGATGCAAACATTTCAAGCAGGGTTTCATGCTCTGTTGGGATGAGAATGTCCCCTACATGGTTTATGGGTGTGTGCTACTGCCCTGAGTAACCCGACTGAATGTGAAACTGGTATCCTGATCTTTTCTGTGGTCCATCTAACAAACTAATCTAGCATGCGTATCGGGGTCCAAAGCGGTGGAGTGGGAGGGGGGAGACAAAAATAAGCACAGACAATAACAAAAAAACCTTTATTTACCGGTCGCTGCGTTGCTCCTTTCCCGATCCTCGACTCCAGGGCGGGCTGGTGCACACTGCGCAGGCTCCCAGATGCCAATCTAAGCATACTATTGCCAGCATGAGAGAAGTGCTGGGATTGACGTGAGCGGCCTGGTTTGCCACTCAGACAGTGCCTGGGAGCCTGTGACTTTTCTCCACCCAGCTGAACAACACAGCCGGGTGGAGAAATGCTAAGTGCCCATGATGGTTTGGCCGCCCTAAGACGGCCGGCCAAACTGTCATGCGCACTTAGTAGTGCTCATCACTCCTCCTCCCCATTGTTGTTATGCATTGCATGGCCCCGCCCTATGGGCTCGCTTGCAGCCTGCAGGTAAGAAGACAAATAAAATGATAATAAAATTGGTTTATTATCATTTTATTTTTCATGTGTTTTAATCTATTGCCACCTGGTCGGACGACGCTCCTCCACCATAACAGAGGAGCCACCCCTGCATGCGTAATTCTGGTCTGAGCTCCAAAGCCCATTCCGTGAACTGGAGGGTTGCATTAGGCATGCCCACTTTATTTACATGGGACTTCTGTCCATGTCCTTTGTTGTTGACAAATAGGGGGTTGCAGCATAGCATGTTTTTGTGGATTATAATACTGAACAAATCTTATTCCTGGTTCAAATGGAGTTCAGTGCCTACTGCCCCCCGCATATAAAGTTCTGCTTTATTGTGACACTCAGACCCTTGAACTGATATTCCAGGTGTGTGTCAATTGCATGTGTGCAAGGTATGGATAGTAGAAATACTCTGTGTTGTGTTGTGTTGGGATTATGGTAGCTGGGACCAATAAGATTAATTTTAGACTGCACCTGGTTTAACATAGCATAGGATGGGACATGTGCTACAGCTTCCCCAGACAGAGGAAGTGTAATGTCTGCTTTCCTGGAACTAGATTAGGGAGCCCCAGGCACTGACATGTGGGAGGGTGGAGACAGGAATACTCGAAGACCTTTTAGCAGGGTATTGCTTATTATTGCTTCAAAAGCACTGCAGGTTGGTTGGTAGTAGGGGAAGGGGAATGAGCCAGTGGATTCTGTTGTTAGGGGTGAGGAATTTTCAAGGCAGGACCTGACCTTTTGTCTTTCCCTCAGTGCTACTTCAGGAAGGCTGATAACAGCCTAGTGCAGAGTCTTCATATGTCATTATGGTTTGAATACTCTTACTTGGAGCCAGCATCATTACTACATGGGGAGAGACATAGCCTTGCTAAAATACTGTATCTGCACTGCAGCCAAACAATTAAAGTTGAAAAGGGACCAACCCAAACTGGTTCCTGCACGCACTTTTGCCAGTGGATCAACATCCCTTGTCTGGAAAATCAGCATAAAGGTGGCACCCAAATCATCTCACTTTTTCCCATTTCCAAGTTCCATAGAGGACTCAAAGAGCTGTTGTAATCCAGGTCTGGTTTCTGCATGACGGGCAGTCTCCCAGAGATGAGGGGACACCACCTGAAATATGAACAACTTGCTGGAGAGCTGGTGAATTGTTGGGGATCTGCCAAACAGCTAGAAGCCTGCCTGCCTTCACAAAGAGGAAAGAAGGGTGCCAGGCCCTAGAAGAGGAGACCTGTCCAGAAGGAGAAGCCTTGCCATGTTTCTAAAGTGTGGCGTACCCTGAAGAGTTCACTTGCTACTGGGAGTATAATCTCCACCTGTCCAAGTTGTGAGAGGTCACCCACTTCCCTGCATGGTTCATGTGCCGCCTGCACAGTTTCAATAACTCCCCAAGCAACAGTGTGCCATCTGGCATCACAGTAGTATAACCAAGAGCACCTGTTCTGCTGCTGTCGCGGATGTGCTGCAAGTCATGTGAGGCCTATCATGCCTTAGTGAAGGTCCCCCACCAACTTTTTCTTCGCTCCTAGATCACTGACGTGGTTTAGGACCTGTAGCTATAGTTGGTGTGGGAACTTGGCAAGCGCTCCAAAGTTGCCTTTAGTAGCACACTTAATCAGAACCCGCATTACTGTGTGTAGAATCTTGTTTTGCTGTGATATTAAAGTACTTTTCTTACTATGAACCACACTGGCCAGGACAATACTTTATTGTGTCCATTGTTTGATTGAGTTCTAAGTCTCTACCCCCATACCACCTCTATGGGAAGCCTCTGACTGCTCGCCCTCACTATCCTGAGAGTTAAGTGTGGAAGGGTTGGACTAGGCCTAGTTTGGAGAGCCCTAGTATGAAGGACCCAAGATACTAGAGGCAAACAACTCCATTGTTGTTTTGGTATGTGTATTGGAAAAGTGCACTATTACCTGAGAAAGTATCTGGCACTGAGCAAGTATGTATGCTTAGCCCTGCCTAGTGTAGGTTGGTTAATTGAAAAGCCAGGTCTTCAGCTTCTTGGAGAATTCAAGCAGAAAGGAGAAGGTCTTGATGTGGAGTGGGATGTCATTCCATGCTTTAGGAGCGATGTAAGAGAACGCCTGTCCTCCTGGTATGGTTCTGTGCATGCCTGGAATGTGTTTGAGTATGAGTCCTGTGGAGCAGAGGTGTCTGGGTGGTTGGTGGAAGCTGATGCAATTCTTCCGGTAGGAGGAGGTATGAGTTTGGCCGGCTACCATTTGGATTCCCATGGGGAGGTGTTCTTGCCGAAGATCACTACTTCTGTCTTGTTGGTGTTGAGCTTGAGACAGTTGGCTTTCATCCAGTTAGCAACTTCTGTCATGCAGGTGGTAAACAATGACCACGGATGGAGCCCAGTAGTCCCTGCCTGCCTTTTGGCACCCCGAATAGGTTCTCATATGCCCCAACCCCCTCTCATGGTCCCAAAGGCAGATGAGCATAAGCCAGGTGAGCCCTGGTCTGGTAAAGGCTCAGTCCATAGCCAAACTAGCACCCTGTACATGTGAGTGTCGGAGGTAAAGTACTGGATTGGTTGCTGCCCTGACAGTGCAAGGACAAATTAGTTTGCCCGTGTTACTCATCTAACATCACCTCTCCATGTGAGCCCAATACTTTTTCTTAGGTCCCAGAGATCCTTCCTCTTTATAGTTTATAAGAGGAGGCATCCTCGTGCCATTTTACAATTTCCTCCCAGACTACTTATTCCAGACTCATTATTCGTAGGGAATGGCATTACAGGGTACAAAGTGCTAAAAAGAGGCTTACCTTGCTTCCATTGTTTTGATTAGGATAGCAGCATTGTATAGATTTGGTAGTTCATTTGTTCAGTGTTATACAAGCTCTTCTCTGATCTGTGAGCCTTTTGAAATAAAACCATTATATAAGTCTCCACAAGTTAGCTTTCATTCAGACTACTTATGCCTGCTCCCTTCCCACTGTCTCCCCCATGCTCTATTAACTTTGCTCTCACCTCTTGCAAGAGGCCTATGATCTAAAATAACAGTACCCAAACTGGTGTCATTGCTTGTTGATTACTCTAAATTCAGCTTCTCTGATATTGACTCCAGCTAGCAAAGTGTGTTGAGTCTACTAGACCCTGCAGCTCACATCCGCCCTTGAGGAGGAGCCTTTTGTCACTTGCAGTGCTGTGTTGTATCCTAGTTGTGGCACACCAAAGCACGTTATTAAACCAGTAGCATGCTACACCGTGGGCGAGTGCGTGGTTGCAGAGTGTTGTATTTGTTGTGTATAGTGTGTAAAGACAGCAGAGCTGTTGCTCAGTTCACACTGGTCTTACAGGTAAAGTTTAATTACAGCAGAGCAATCACTCAGGCCACACAGGTCCTGCAGATAGAATGTAAAGACGGAAGAGCTTCTGCTCAGGTTACAGAGATCTTGCAGGTAAAGCGTACAGACACTTGAGCTATCTCTCCGGTCACACAGGTCGTCCATGTAGAGTGTAAAAACAGCAGACCTATCTTTCAGGTCATACAAATCTTGCACATAGAGTTTAAAAATTGGAGAGCTTATACTCAGATCACACGGTTCCTGCAAGTAGAGCGTGAAGATAACAGAGCTGTCACTTAGGCCTTGCAAGTCTAGCTGATACAGAGTTAAAGGCAACAAAGCTATTGCTCATGGCAGACAAGTCTTACAGGTAGAGTGTAAGAACAGCAAAACTATCACTACGTTCACTCTGGTCTTGCAGGTAAGAGTGTAAAGACAGCAGAGCTATCGCTTAGGTCACACAGGTCCTGCTGGGTATTGTATTGCAACATTTATATGCAGCACTTACATACTTCTTTCCCCAAGTGGGGTGCTGGAGCGCATTATCGGATGGACTGCAAACTACACCGTGGGGGACTGTGTGGTTGGCGGAGTGTTGTACTTGCTGCGTATTGCATTGGTATTTATATTGCACTTTCCATACCCCATGAGTTTCCTACAGAAATTTCCGGGTTGTCTGATTGCGTCATTAATGCAGCACTTTACACCCTTGGCGAGGTTGGAAAGCACAATTTGAATCAGGTTCCTGGATGCCCTCCAAAGTGCATTATTCAAAGGCTGTTGTGTGTGATTTGGGCTATATGGGATATGTTGGGTGAATACAGACCATGAGGTGGAAGCACACTGTTCCTAATATCACTGCACACAAGAATGGGGTGTAGCGTAGTGTGAGAATAGACACCATCGCACATGCAGGTGAAGAGTTTCAAATATATGATCTGGGATTAGTGTCTATGAGTTGGGTCCACTAAGTATTCGGATTCTACTCCGTAGCATCAAATATCGAAGCCACCGTTAAGCCACCAAGGGAGTGGCGTTGCATCCACCCAGGAGCGATGGAGGACCATCTTATTGGAAGTGCAGTTAAGCTGCCAAAGGAGTTCTATATGAAGTAGGGGTGGGCAAGCCAACACCTTCTTAGTCAATCCAAGGGTCTAGCTCAGCCTTAAAAGCTAAAGTACGAGGCAAGTTATGACAAGATTTGGTGTGTAAATCATGCAATGAATGTCATGTAAAAAATATGTTAGAGACTCTTAAACATTAAAACAAAAGATTTTGTCTTCAACGTTTGTGAGTTTTTCAAGTTCATACATTAGACTATATCAGTGGATTGAGTGACATTTATTGAAAATATTTGTTTCTAAGTATAAACCGAGAAACCTTAACAAATACCTTCTGTTCTTGGGGTGTTGCCATGAGGCAACAAAGAAGAACATCAGTTTGACATGCCCTTTGTGTACAGTCAATATTGTTATATGTGAAGTAACATTATTGTCTATTATGCGATGTACTCTGTATTCAAGAAGTACATATATTACATTAAATTCATGCAACACTATGTATAAAAAAGTCTTTTTAGAAAAAAGTACACTATTCAGCGAAAGGTAAGGCATGACACTATTTTCGTGTATATATCACGGACTTAACAAAAACAGACCGAGTCTATGTCTGGCTCAACACCTCATGACTGCAGGTAAATAGATCAGCACAACAGAGCAACTTCAGATATTCCAGAGAGAGTGCTCTACGGCAGGACACAAGTCCTAAAAAAAGAAGTTGGGGGACTAACCTAGTTAGGCAGATGTGCAAGTGACATCACGGCCGGCGACATCACGTCCCGCGACATCATGCCCGCAACATCATGGCGCGCGACATCACGGCGCACGATATCACGGCGCAAGATATCACACATGGCATCACAGGAATTGACATCATAGAAAGTGGCATCACAAGCCACGACTTTACAGGAAGTGGCATCACAAGATGTTACATCAGATCTAAAGCCCTCACATATATGTTTAGCAGGTCTATCATGTGTACGTTTGAGCGCATTGCGAGGATAATAGCACAGTGAGCTATGGAAGATGATATGTGACTTCTACACCTTGCAATCACCCACTTTTATGTAAAACATCATGTACATTTATTTACAAACTTATATAATTTATTGTACATGTAATATGCACGTGTTGATGTAAAGCACTCTTACACTCTGCATTAGGATGAGTAGGGCTATACAAGAAAAAATAGTGATACTTAAATTATTTCAACGCCTCCTCAGGGGAAGTAAGCTCTTTATAAATACAATTTGCTTTGTGTAAATACTGGGAAAGACCAACACATCTGAAATTCTTACAGTGCATGCATATCTCCTAAACTGGGACTGAACAAAGTGAAAAGCTGCTTCTCTTAAGTATGTGTGAAGTGCTAACAAGGTGTAAGCCTTTGTTTCCCCTCCGCTGCATTTGCATCAGGTGTGAGGCTCCTGAGTGCTCATAACCAAGAGACTCGAACAAAAGGAGGCCTGATGACCCCTCAAATTCGGCCTTTGTTATGGGCCCAACAGGAGTCTTAAATAAGAAAGCCCCATCCCCGCCGCCTGCACGTTGTTGCTTGTTGCAGATGGAAAGCAGACAACGTGCAGGCGCTGCTGAAAGTGTCCCGGTGTTTGGAAATTACACCGGGACGAGTTCAGCACATTATTCAGTGGGGCCCAAATTCTTAGCAGGGTGGACGGCGTTCACCCTGTGAAAATAGTGGGTGGACGCCGTCCACTCGCGGGTACCCCCAACTCGTGCCATGTTCTACGGGGCTTCACGAGACACGTGATGCGTCGAATGCCTGGCAAAAAGAAACATTTACATGTTTAACTTTTTAGTTCAAACAGAAAAGCAGACTTTCTATATTTGTTCAGCTCTCCTATGTTTAACAGTTTTTGTATTTCAAAAACTGCATTTGGTAGAGAATGGAGCAGAGGATGTAGTGTTTAACCCGCCTCTACTTTTGGGCCTGTCCCCATGGGACATAGGTGAAGCCACAGCCAAGCATTTGGTTGAGCCAGGGTACTGCATGCCTTGGCTTGTCCACCTCTTATATGGATTTCAACTAGAACCAAGAGGGAGCCCACCCATTGGAGGCAGAGGGGCTGGCCAATTGGGAAACTTCACCAAAGGCATAAAAAATTTCAACAATCATCATATCACCAAGCAAAAAAACTGTACAAAATACCAAACCCTTTCCACGCGATGACACAGAGATGGAAAAATCTGTAGAAGTGAGCTTTTCAGAAAACATTTTCCCTAAAACATGAATTCAACACGTATGGTATAAATCTTTACAGAGAAGCAGAACATATTCCTTATGTAAATTACCTCTTGACACACACCGTGAAATACATGCAGACAACAGGTGGAAAGCCAGCAAAAAGTCTTACTGAGATAAGAATCAGATATTTAGCCATTATTTACAGTTTGCTTTGCATTTGATATGTAAGTACCTGAAAGTGTCTCATCAAAAATTAGTGTGCCCAGTTGAAAGCTAGAGACAAAAAAGCGATACACTCAAAGCTCTGCTATTTATGCCCATGCTTACTCAAAGCTGTGTCCTAAACACCGAGAGTGCCTCAAAACTGTGCTTATGAAATACCTCGGCTAAGCTCGCAGGCCAGGGTATTGCGATCTTGACAACTGATGCACTCACTCAAAATTCTCTTAGACAAGCTTCTGGTTTTAGTAATGCCTAGACTCATTCAAACCTCTACACCTGATAATATCTAAATAGTTACCTCATCATGAATTCCACTAAAACTTCCCTCCAAAAACTTAAATTATTCCCATTAGAAAAATTATGTTCCCAGTTGGAACCCTGGACATCCAACATTAGAATGTTTGCAAAACAGTTCAATAATTTTTGGAGTGACCACACAGCACCTTTTTTTTTTTACATAGTATCAAAGTACATTTATGAGTTGAAACAGTCTTTCCGACTCATAAAAAGGTATTTTGCCACCCATTACTAATCGCAAATAGGAGGGGACGTGAAAAGTAAATAAAATTCCTATTTGGGAGCCACAGTGGAACATATCAATGCTTCATGACCACAACTTTGGTCACAAACCACTGATCTCATACTGATGCCTCAAAGGGGGTATTTTCAGTTCGGCGGCGGGTTGAAAGATACCGCGTCGCTCGAGATGTGCTCATGGACTAACTTCTATTAAAACGAAGAGATTTTACATGTCTCACCTATCATAGTGAGTACTCTACAGTTTGTCTGAATACAAGGACAGGAACTGGATTTGACCTTACAATTTGGAATCTGATTTCTTCGTTTTGAGCAACTACGGACTTTACGAGAACTTGGGTACACACCAATGATTATGACTGGGATTGATTTTATATTTTGGAATTGAACTTCATCAATTTGAGCTATATTTTTCTGTAGTTATCTGGGATGTTGAAACAATCGGGATATATTTCTGAATACTTTCCGGATTGCGGTACTTTTTGCCTATTGCCCTGAGGAAGCCCTATTTAGGGCGAAACGCGTTGGCTGCATTTTGTCATCGCCTCATGTCGTTTGAGGCTCAAGTATTCATTAAAGGATCAGATTTAACATCACCGAAGAGCCTGGATAGATTCTTTTGCTTTGCATTTGTGCTTGTTTATACTTATGTTGCCTCTCTGTGCTTTTCTTTGTGTATCATAGTGTTGTGGTTCTTTGGCAGTGGACCAAGGAGGTGGGCAACAGTGACCGTGTGCATTTTTGAAAATAGTGTATAACTAGGTGGTGCGGCTTTAATCATCCCTTACTGCCATTTTCTCCTTTTTCTAGCACTAATCGCAAATAGGAGGGGACGTGAAAAGTAAATAAAATTCCTATTTGGGAGCAACAGTGGAACATATCAATGCTTCATGACCACAACTTTGGTCACAAACCACTGATCTCATACCGATGCCTCAAAGGGGTTAATATCTATTTTGCAAATGAACAGCTTCCCATTTGGGAATCAGGTTAGGCAACCTGGGGTGGGGTAGGCAAGCAGTGGTCAGCAGACCACTGCTTGTTCCTGCGATGGGTTTTCAAACATACAACATTATCTTTTTTTTTTGTGGAAATATTTTTATTAATTTTCAACAAAGCATTGAAAAATGCAGATATATCTGCTTCGAATCTTATAGTAATCACGGGTACAACCATACAGAGTACAGAGCATTACAATAGGATTTAAGGAGTAAGTTGGTCATCGGTGTCTGGGTCCAGGGGGGGAGCACAAATACCCCCTCGATAGTTGTTCCATTTGTCCCAGATGGAGGACCACTTCCTGGGGCACCCACGGGAGATATATACAGTTTTTTCCCTAAACATGCACCAGTCCATGTCGTTTTTCCAGGAGATCACCCCGGGTGGTTCCCTCGCCCCCCACGACTGTGCTATGTTCCGCTTGGCTATCATCTGGCCCAAAGTAACCCACAATTCATCTCTGCTGTTGAGGTCTGTGGGCTCCCAGATATTCAAGAGGCACCGCTTTGCCTCCGGTAGTGTGGCCACCCCTGTAACCCGACTCATACACTCAAGCACCCTGGTCCAGTAAGACTGAATGAGGGGACACTCCCAAATTATATGCATGAAGGAGCCAATTTGTCCACAACCACGCCGACAATAACCCCCATCCATCCTACCCATTTTAACCAGTGTTGGACCAGAGATATAAATCCGATGTAGGATCTTTAACTGCACAAGACGCAATCTAGAAGAGATGGCCACCTCCTTAGGGGAGGCCAGGGCCTCCTGCCATTCCTCATCGTCTATCTCGAGCCCATCGCTTTCCCAGCGCTGTCTCAGGAGAGCCAGGGGGTCAGGTGTGTTGTTGACCAACTTCTTGTACGTCAATGATATGGCCCTATCTAGTAAATAGCCATCCAGTAGTCTGTCCTCTAACGGCGAGGCGTCCGGCAGGGAAGTGCCAACAGTAATGTTTGATTGTAGTGCATGCCTAACTTGTAGATAACGGAAGCGCTCTGAGTCCGCAAGGTCGAGGCTGTGCTGCAAGTCTGCAAACGACACCATTCGCCCCCCCCTTCCACAGGTCACCGATAGTTGAGAGCCCAATGAGTTCCCACTTGTCGAATCCCTTGGTGGTGCCGAGTGTGCCTAACTTCTCCGAATCCCATAGGGGGGTCGCCAGAGAGAGTTTCCCATCCCACCCAAGGCTTTTGCTCACCGTGTGCCATACAGCCACCGAGTGTTTGGTCGGGCCCGTAAGTTGATATCGGCTGGGTCTGGAATATAGCGCTCTATGGTATGTGCCCCCAGGAAGCAACCATTTATCCATCCTGTAGGCAGGGTCATCCTCGGGTTTATATACGCAATGATTTATAGCCGCCAGATGCGCGGCCCAGTAATACCTTCGTATGTCC
Organism: Calotriton arnoldi; assembly: GCA_963921515.1. Classification (NCBI taxonomy): domain Eukaryota; kingdom Metazoa; phylum Chordata; class Amphibia; order Caudata; family Salamandridae; genus Calotriton; species Calotriton arnoldi. Next base: position 2,116,301 of record CAWUFW010000686.1, on the reverse strand, counting down.
GGTAGACCAATACCCCCATCGTACCAACCCAGGATCAGCTTTTGGAGTGCTATCCGAGGCCTGCCCTCCCACAGCAAATTTCTCTGCAGGGCTTCTATTTCTTTAAAATAACTGGTCGGGACCAGATCAAGGGAACTCTGCAGGGCGTATAAGAAACGGGGTAATGACATCATTTTGAATAATGCCGCCATTCCCAGGAGCGAGAGCGGGAGTTGTCTCCACACCTCGACATCACGTTTAAGCCTCATCAAGGGGGGAAGTAGGTTACGCTCATAACGAAGCCTAGGGTCGGCAGCGATAAATATGCCCAGGTATCGAAATCCCCCGCTCGCTACCTGCATCGGGCAGTCACGGGGCAGGGGTGGAGGCTCCCCGTTAAGGACGTAAAGTAGGGACTTGCTCCAGTTTATTCTGTAACCCGAGTACCTCCCAAAGACAGTGAAGATATCGAGGACTACCCGTATGGAGGACCTGGGGGAGGCCAAAAATAGGAGGATGTCATCCGCATAAAGGGAAATGCGATCCTCCCATCCCTCCGTCCATTTGAGCCCTCGGATCGAGGGACTCCAGCGGATCCATGCCGCCAGCGGCTCCAGGGACAGGGCAAAAAGGAGAGGCAAAAGAGGGCACCCTTGGCGGGTCCCCCGGCTCAGGCCAAAAGTCGCTGACTTTTTATTGTTGACTACCACTTGCGCCAGGGGTTCCGAATACAAAAGCCGCACCCAGCCAATGAAGCCCGGGCCGAAGCCCAACTTAGTCAGGACTGCAAAGAGATAAGACCACTCAAGTGTATCGAATGCCATTGTGGCGTCTAACGAGACCGCGACCGCCGCCTCTCGGATGGTGTCGAGTCTGCCCAGAACGCCATGTACGCGCCGTAGATTTAACGCAGTATTGCGGTGGGGCATAAAGCCCGACTGGTCAGGGTGGATGAGGTTGCAGATTACTGGTAGCAGACGATTCGCCAGCACTTTGGCTAGGATTTTAGGTTTGGCATTTAACAGGGAAATTGGCCTATATGAAGAGGTGTGAGTCCTGGGCTTACCGTCCTTGTGTATCGTCACCAACGTGGCAACTCGCTGGTCGTAAGGAAGGAGTCCCTTTTCGCAGCTTTCGGTGAACATATTACGCATGTGGGGAGCTATAGCGTCTGGTTTCAATTTGTAAAGCTCTATCGCCAGTCCGTTAGGACCGGAGGCTTTGCCAGTATGAAGGCCGCGGATCGCCTGCGCCAGTTCGTCATCCGTAAGGGCACTGTCAAGCCCGTCGCGTTCGTCAGCCGTGAGGGTCGGCATTCTGATATCCCGGAGGAGTTGCTCCGAGTCTGCAACAGAGAGGCTGGGTGTGGATCGATACACGGAGCAATAATAGTCAGCAAACGTGTTTGTGATTGCTTGTGGGTCAGTTATTGTGTGCCCCCCTTCAACCGTCAATTCCAGGACTAGCCTGTTAGCCAGTTCCTTCCTATCCAGCCAGGCTAACAATTTCCCCGCTTTATCCCCCAGGTCGTAAAGTCTACCGGCTTTCTCTCTCCCCAGTGTTTTGGCCATGTACGTGGCAATGCTCCTGTACTCTTCTCGCTTGAGTTGCAAATTGTGGAGCGCCTCTGGCGAGGGATCACCTGCCTCCGAGTCTTCGAGATGGCGGATCTCATCCTCCACCCGGACCAGTTCTTTGACCCTATCCTTCCGAATCCCGGCGATCGAGGACAGGGCCTGTCCCCGTAACACCGTTTTAAACGCCTCCCATAGTACCTGGGCCGACTGGACCGTACCCTCGTTGTCACTAAAGTAGTTAGTAATTGCCTGCAGGAGTGTCTTTTTGACAGCGGGATTGCGGAGGTACCAAGGGTTAATCGGCGCTTCTCTCCCGACCTGTTCGCCCCCCAGAACCAGATGCGCCCAGATGGGGGAGTGATCAGAAATACCCCGTGCCATGTGTCTGACTTCCTGAGTTTCTGCGAGCAGGGCCGCTGGGGCCAGTAGGTAGTCCAAGCTAGAGAAGCTGACGTGTGTGCCGGAGTAAAACATGTATTGGGTAGAGTCAGGGTGTAGTGTCCGCCACAAGTCCACCAGTCCCATGGCCTCAAGAAAGTCCGGGTGCCATCTCTGGGATTGTGCCATGTCCCGTGGGGGATAACGATCTAAGTGCCCCGAGACCACTGCATTGAAGTCACCGCCCAGTACTAACCTACCCTCGGGAAGGGAGAGCAAGTGAGTGCCCAAGTCCCTGAATGTCAGGCTCTGCAGACCCGGTGGTACATACACTGTAGCTAAATTAAGGGTTGTGCCCTCCCATTGCCCGGACACTGCAGCATACCTCCCATGTCATCCACCCAGGTGTGCTGCACTGCGAACGGAAAGGATTTCTTGAGTAGGACACCCACACCCCGGGACCCGGAGGTGAATCCAGAATGAGCCACCAATTTGTATCCCCACCTGTCTAACGCCCTACATGTGTTACTGACTAGGTGCGTCTCCTGAAATAGGACCACCTCAGGGGGAGTGACGTTTAATATGTTGCAAAACTATTCTGCGTTTGAGTTTATCCCCGAGGCCATTAACATTCCAACTTAACAATCTAATCTGCCTGTCACGGCCGTTTCTCATTGTATCTGACACAGTACACACTCAAATACCCAAGTTCGAAGAATAGTACAATCGACATGAAAAAACAGATAATGAGAAAGGAGAACAAAACAGCGTCCCCAAAACCCACCCAACAACCCCCCCTCCCTGCTCCCCTGCACTCTGGGCCTAAAACTGCCCATCAAAAACTCTGCAGAGTGCCTGTCGCCCAAACTGATCTAACTGTAGCTAAACACCAGACGGAACCACGCTTTGTGCATCCAAGACAGTTCAATCAGAGCGCAGGTTAGTCCCGGGCACCAGCCCGGAGGGCTCCGCTAGCACCGGACGTCGGGGGCCCAGAAATGACGGATGGCGCCGGGACCGCTCCTCCAGCTCCCGGCAGTCAAATGGAAGGTGAAGGTCCCCAGGAAGCCTCAGTCTGCGCTGCGTTCCAGCCAGGCACCAGCGGGCTTCCCCCGGCCACAGGCAGTCACAGGGTCCCCAAGCGCCAGCGCAGGTAAAGGCCGCTCTCCTCTCCCGCTTCGGGGGGCACGTCTGGTCCCAACAATAGCAGGGGTGGGCCAAAGGGAGGATGGAGTCGGGGCACTACCCCGGCGGGTCCGCTCAATAGTCTATTGCGAGTCGCAATTAAGGAATGCCAAGGAATCGCAAAATATTTGCGAATTTTTTATTACATCCCGTTTTGCGATTCTCAAATAGCGATTCTCTAAAAATCGTTATTTGAGAATCGCAATAACGGTATTTGATACATATGCCCCCATGCTGTAATTGCTTTTAAATAAAGAAAACTTCCTTTTTTAAATGCACATTATCCTTGACACTTTTGGTGTATGTTATTCCCTCAGTTCTTGTCTTTTAAATGTTTTTCATATCACAGTTTCTTGTACCACAGAGCTTTTCAACTATCAGAGTTTCTCATGCCACAGAGGTTTTTTATATTGTAGTTTTTTCCTTTGAAATTGAGCCCCTGTTCTGGAACAGTTCGTTCCTACCCAATTAAACAAAACTCTTTTTCCAAATAACACTTGTCTTTGCCAAGACAGTATGTGCTGCACAAAGTGCACATTCTCTTTGCAGCAGGCCTGCTTTCACCAATCTTTTTGTCTTTTCTCTTTGTTTTTTGCAAACGTTTCCTGGGTGACTGGACCAGGGGACATGGAAGTGACCAAGAACAGAATTACGCTAAATCAGGGTTCTCGTCAGGTAAGTGGCAAATCTTTCTGAAAGCTGCTGTGTCTTTACAAGCAACAATGTTGTCATGAATACTCGAGACCAAGTGATTGATGGGTGCAGTCTTGGACAAGGCTTTTATAGCTCTGAGTTCAAGATGGCCACAGGGCCCAAGCATTGCAACATTTCTTCTTTTGACACTCTAAGAGGTTTCAAGGCCTCACGTTTGTTCACCCTTAAGTGATAATTTCTTTTGCTCGTCGGGCACTCATCCGCCCCAGAAAGCCCTATCTAATGCCACATGCGTGACTCCGCTGGTCCTGCAAATGAGGTGTGCGGTTCATGACGCATAAGGGGCAGCGCTGGTAAATGCACAGTATGATTTCTCAATTATGTTAACTGTGGCACAGGCTACTCCATGATTGTTAGTAGGTACCGTATGCAGTTTGCATTTTTTAAGCATGGACGTCAATTCACCAAAACGTCACGGGTAGCGGAAGTCACTTCACATGTCCCTTGACCTTCACTTTCACTCACACATACATATGCTTATACATACACACACATTCACACATACACACACTAACACAAACACACATTCTGTGCCTATACATGCATACACACACTCTCTTACATAAACACACTTAAAACTGCAAGCAAACACACAACATACATACATTTAAAACCATGTTTTTTACTTACCTCAACTGCCAGGGAAAGTCATATTCCAGCTATTTGTACTCCATTTTTTTATTAAACTAATAGCAAATAATGGAATATTATTCACTATTAGTATAATAAAAAATGGACAGAAAACGAGGTGAGTGAAGGCCCTACCGACATCCATTAGGGCGAGCTGCTTCTGTTCCTGCCATTGATTTTGCCACTGCTGACGCTAGGGGTCGCAAAGGCAGTGCCAGGGGTCACAAGGGGCATGCCAGGGGTTGCAGCAGCAATCCCTAAATGACGCCCATGATTTTAGGGTGTCCCGCCTGGAGTGACCAGAGGAGATGACTCGGCGCCTGCTAGCATTGTGGCAGTACCCATTCGCTGGAGGTAGTATGTGGGGCATAGCCTGTGGTGTGCTGAGCTGGGAAATATTATTATCTTCTCATGAGAAGTTGCGTGGTGGTGTGCCCTGCTGTGTGCTAAGTTGGTAGAAAATGTAGTACCCTGTTGTGAAAGTTGCATGAGGGAGAACCCATGGGTGCAATGTGACAGACGTGAAGGACCATGTTGCAAGAGGTTATAAGGGGAAGTACCACATGGAGTGAAAATTTTGGGAAGTGTAGTACCCTGTGGTGTTGTAGGTGATAGCAATAAGTTTTACATAAGTGTGCTTTGGGACCAGTCGTCTTTCAGCACAGATGAAAAGATTTGTGAGACATGTAGTACAGGAAGCATTACATTTATGAATGTTTGGTGATGGGTTTTATTCAGTTTGCATATAATGGAGACGGTCGGTTTGTTTAAATAGTAGTTGTTAGAAATGGGATCTCTGGTTGGCTAAGGCTTGCGCCAAAGCCAGGCAGAGACCACCACTCTAGTCAGGGCGAGGGAGTTACACGCCGACGATAACCCCTGCTCACCCCCTTGGTAGCTTGGCACGAGCAGTCAGGCTTATCCCGGAGGCAATGTGTAAAGCGTTCGCGCAACCCACCCACAGCAACAACATACTAGGCACACCACAAAAAGGAACTCCACACAAGGTTATATCAAAAATAGCCTTTGTATTATCATAAAACACATTAGAATAGTACTCACATAATATACATCATGCCACCTGGCACGGGGTCATATTTACAAGGGAATTATTTACACCTGACAGGGCCAACTGGACCACTGTCAGGACCAGCACAAAGCGAACTTAGTATAGGTAGTACTTATAATCAATGTAGAACACATCATGAACGTACAACCAGTAATCACTGGTAACCACTGTACTTAGCATCAGCCTGTAACATAAACTACATTATGCACAGTATCACATCAGGCGCGAATTACATTCTGCGCCAACCTCACCAGCATAACCACAGTATGCAAATAACCTCATAATCATAATTACATTAGAGGTATAAACCAGGGTGCGTAAATCATACTACATGAATTCCATTTCCTAGCACCCAAAATCACATTAGCACATGAATCACATTAGGGCCTGGCGCCCTATAAACCTTACATTCCCCTTGGGCCAACTGGCCATCTAAAGGGGCTCAAATGCCCTATGTCCAAGAGTCAGGGCTGCTGCCTAAGCAGCGAAAGTCAAGGGTGCGCCACTGTGCAAACCTAAACGTAGCAGCTGCCCACTACTTGCTGGGCAGCTATGGGGCAAAGGAGTGCATCTCACTCCTGAGTTCACAATATGTCCCCTACAAGAAAGACCTAAACGGTGCAGCTGACGCTAATGGCCGTGCAGCTGTAAAAACTGTAGGTATGGGGCACTCCTGTCCCCTGAGTCCCCCACTAGGACTCTAAACTCAATGGGGCCCAACCGTTGCAGCTGCCTGCGCGCTCGCAGGGCCGCTGGGAATAGCACTGGGCACCAACTGTGCCTGGGGAGCCCTGATCACCGGGCTCCTCCGGGTGCCATAAAAAGAAAAATGCCCCCTTCGTGGGAGCGGCCCGCTGCCAACACGGGGCCGCTCGGGATCTGTGCATCGCACTGGCACCGAAGAGCCAGCTATGCTCCTTCGTGGTGCGGGAGCGCAAATGCGGCCAGGTTCCCCCCTCAGCCCTTACTCACCGGGCTATGCGGGGGGGCTCCTCTCGTTTGGACGCGGCGAAGGCAGGCACCGGCAATGTGCCTCGCGCCCTCCCCCTCCGCGGGAAACAGGCTGCAGCACCTGCGGGGCTCTCTCCATTCATGAGAGCCCCGCGTCACCAGGCGCCACACTTCACCCGGTCCCCCATCTCGGGACCGGGACTTCAGTATCGAGCCAGCAAGGCTCCCAACTGCATCTCTCTTCACCCGGGCCCCCTCCTGGGACCCGGGACTTCTCTTCACTTTTGCCGCTACCGCGGGGCTCTCCCTCAAGCATGGGAGCCCCGCGCTGTCACGTCCGGTTGGCCTCTTCCGGTCCGGCGGTAGGCCCCGCCCATGTCCCAGGCAGACGTGCCTGACTTCCTGGTCGCGCTGCAGCGGCCGGGAATAGATTTCCTCGGCAGCCCAGTGGCTGCGGCGGTGAAACGCGGGGTGGGCACCCGCAACCTTAAAATATAGAAATAAGCGGGGTGGGCACCCGCCGACCACAGCACCACAAAGCGGAGTAGGTTCCCGCTATTTTAAGTAATCGGGAAGCGGGGAATCCCCTCGCTGGGATTCCCTCGATCAGCAGCTCTGCGCTGCGAAGCCCACGCTCTCCCTCTCCTTGGAGGGAAGATAAAAATAAAGCGCTCACAAGGCGCTAGAGGCAGCCACAAGTCCTGGAATGAAAGTAAGGCAAAAGGGTCCTTTAGTCATCAAGGGGCAATGCAGGGCCCAGGGAGGCAAGCCCTCATGGCAGCCCCCCTGGGCCCCAGCAGCAGCACGCCCCAGCAGGAACAGCAACCAAGCACTGAACATTTTCATGGGGTCACAGCCCCTTCTTTTATACACATTTCCCTTTGTGTCACAGCACAGGGCTGGGGAAAAACCAGACGCAACTGGTTTGGGGGAGCTTTGGAGCACTTTGTTTTGCTCAGCTCCTCTCTCCTTTCACAGGACAGGCTAGGGACATCAGACGCACCACAGGGGTGGAGCCAGCATTGTGGAGGGAAGGCACAGCCCTATTCAGGTCCCAGGTGCAACTCCTCCCTCCCATCTAGATGCAGATCTCCCTATTCACCACTGCGCTGACTCACCCTGCCCCTGTCACTCACAAGCCAGACATGCAATTCACATCAGGCAGGCAGACACAGAGCACACATAAATGCCAACTTCTAGAAGTGGCATTTCTACACAAGTTATAATAAATCTGCGCACACCATTGCGCAGCATTTATTCTCACGAGTTCGCACATACTAAACTCGCCCCTGCACTCCTCTCACACCAGGAATTACCATGGACACCCATATCCCCCATGCATTCCTATGGGAGGGCAGGACAATCTCACCACACGCACTCAGCGCGCACGCACTTTACACTGGCCCACAGTGCTAAAGTGCCCAGAGACTTAAAACTACTGACATACAAGGCAAAAAGTTTAGGGGTGAACCGGCCAAAAAGGGCCAAGTCCAACACAACCCCCTTCCAGCCAAAACGCAGGGCAGACCAATCACCACCGTGATGGGCTTCCCTGCTTGGGGCGATAGAACACGGACGCGGGCCCGCACTGCAGGGACACCCTCCGGTTCTACGCCACTTGGAACCCATGGAATCCATGTAAGAGAAAAAAACTCAGGACCAACTAGGCTACCCCACCGGTACTCCTTAGTTGTCCACGGCCAGGACCAGGCCCTAGGCCACCCAGATGCCACTGGTCCTTGCCAATCCAGAGTGGGGGGCAGTAACCCCTGGCATACAATAGCCATTCTCCACTCTCCCTCTCAGTGTAGTTCCAAACTACCACTGATCCTTCAACCTAGGGTCCGCACCCTCAGGCTGACCAGAGGTCACGGGCGAAGCATCCTCTTCCCCTACCTCTATTTCTGACGTTTCGCGCTCTCCCAGGAGAAGCACCTACCAGAACACAACTCTCCCACCAGTTCAGGACCTCTCTCCATCACTGGTCTACCACCTGGGAAATAAATTCACCGGCTGCACCGGGGTCAGAGGCGAGGACTCCCTCCCTCTGCACCCCCTTCCAGAGTCCGATACCCTCCCAACTGAAGTGGTACCCCCTAGAAGGCAAAACCGGCCAGGACACTGATTACAGTCGCCCTGCCGTCCAGATCCGGAAACACCGGCTACTGGCTCCCCAACCCAGGGACGTACCCTTTGGTCAGATGCCCGGCGAACCAGGACTTCACGAGGGTGACACATAACTAATGGGTCGTGTGACAGTCTGCCCGGCGCAAACCCAGGGCAGAAGTGGCATCACCATGGTCACTCATTGGCGACTCAGCCCTGCTGGCTGGCCCCTGACCCACTGGCTCTTCCACTGGGTACTTTTTCCCCCTCTCACCCCTCACTCTGGACTTCTGCACCCTCCCAAGGGGAGTGGTACTACCAGACACTAGGACTGCTGGAGCTCTGATTACAGACGCTCCACGTCCTCTAGACACTGGGAGATCCTCCTCAAATGGCCTACAAGTACAGCCTAGGCCCCCAACCTGATGTTCCCTTTAAGAAACAATCCAGGTCCTGAGACTGGGTTTCGGGCACTTTGGGACAGAACCACTCACTCTTTCTCCTCTTGAGACAAGATGTGAGCCCCTACACCGGGACCTAGCTGGGCTACACTGAACCTCCTCCACCACGGAAGACACCTGAGCCACTCTTATTGGAATCACTTCCAGCTCACCTACTACGGGGAGGTCCCCCATACAGAACAGTCCAACAGGACAGACTAGGTTCCTTTCCTGGTGTTCCTTCTAAGAACCATCCAGTACCGGAGACTTGAGATTGAGGCTCGGAATACGGCCCAGTCTCACACCTTCCTCGCAGGACATGATGTGAGGCCTTGCAACCTCCTCACTATAACGGTTCCTAGTTGGGTTCCTCTGAACCATCTCCGCCACACTGGTTGGGAGACACCTGCACCATCCCTCAAGGTTACTCCCCAATGCAAGTTCCTTATTTCAGAGAACTCACACCCAAGTATTCAGCAAGCTCCTTATTTCAGAGAACTCACACCCAAGTATTCAGCAAGCTCCTTATTTCAGAGAACTCACACCCAAGTATTCAGCAAGCTCCTTATTTCAGAGAACTCACACTCACTCGTCCAGTGCAACACACCATTTATCCACACACACCCCCCCAGACCGGTGAGACAGTATCTACTGCCCCTGAATCTCAACCTGCACCCCTCTTACTGAGCACCAGGTACCATACTCTGGGACCGGGACGGGGAATTCATGCACTGGACACACTTCTGCTGCCACCACTGGATCCCACCCTTACTGGGGAATCCAGAAAACTCACACTGCACTTAGGGGATAATCTACCCTCCCGAGCTAGTGACCATACCAATTAAGTCCCCACTGTAGGCCAACCCAAGAACCAGCGCAATGGCTCAAGGGCAGTCTCTCCTCCAGATTCTCTGGTTTCTCTCCTTGGCAGGACACCCAACTCATAGTGCACAAGCAACACATTTCAAAAAGAAATGACACTTAAAACAAACTCAGAAGCAATAATCCCTTTCCATGTGACTATCTAAAATGCAGAGTTTTGTAATGCAGCCAGTTGTCGCTGTGGTATTGCGCAAACGCAAGTCCTAATCCCCACCGCTGACAACCAATGTTAGAAATGGGATCTCTGGTTGGCTAAGGCTTGCGCCAAAGCCAGGCAGAGACCACCACTCTAGTCAGGGCGAGGGAGTTACACGCCGACGATAACCCCTGCTCACCCCCTTGGTAGCTTGGCACGAGCAGTCAGGCTTATCCCGGAGGCAATGTGTAAAGCGTTCGCGCAACCCACCCACAGCAACAACATACTAGGCACACCACAAAAAGGAACTCCACACAAGGTTATATCAAAAATAGCCTTTGTATTATCATAAAACACATTAGAATAGTACTCACATAATATACATCATGCCACCTGGCACGGGGTCATATTTACAAGGGAATTATTTACACCTGACAGGGCCAACTGGACCACTGTCAGGACCAGCACAAAGCGAACTTAGTATAGGTAGTACTTATAATCAATGTAGAACACATCATGAACGTACAACCAGTAATCACTGGTAACCACTGTACTTAGCATCAGCCTGTAACATAAACTACATTATGCACAGTATCACATCAGGCGCGAATTACATTCTGCGCCAACCTCACCAGCATAACCACAGTATGCAAATAACCTCATAATCATAATTACATTAGAGGTATAAACCAGGGTGCGTAAATCATACTACATGAATTCCATTTCCTAGCACCCAAAATCACATTAGCACATGAATCACATTAGGGCCTGGCGCCCTATAAACCTTACATTCCCCTTGGGCCAACTGGCCATCTAAAGGGGCTCAAATGCCCTATGTCCAAGAGTCAGGGCTGCTGCCTAAGCAGCGAAAGTCAAGGGTGCGCCACTGTGCAAACCTAAACGTAGCAGCTGCCCACTACTTGCTGGGCAGCTATGGGGCAAAGGAGTGCATCTCACTCCTGAGTTCACAATATGTCCCCTACAAGAAAGACCTAAACGGTGCAGCTGACGCTAATGGCCGTGCAGCTGTAAAAACTGTAGGTATGGGGCACTCCTGTCCCCTGAGTCCCCCACTAGGACTCTAAACTCAATGGGGCCCAACCGTTGCAGCTGCCTGCGCGCTCGCAGGGCCGCTGGGAATAGCACTGGGCACCAACTGTGCCTGGGGGAGCCCTGATCACCGGGCTCCTCCGGGTGCCATAAAAAGAAAAATGCCCCCTTCGTGGGAGCGGCCCGCTGCCAACACGGGGCCGCTCGGGATCTGTGCATCGCACTGGCACCGAAGAGCCAGCTATGCTCCTTCGTGGTGCGGGAGCGCAAATGCGGCCAGGTTCCCCCCTCAGCCCTTACTCACCGGGCTATGCGGGGGGGCTCCTCTCGTTTGGACGCGGCGAAGGCAGGCACCGGCAATGTGCCTCGCGCCCTCCCCCTCCGCGGGAAACAGGCTGCAGCACCTGCGGGGCTCTCTCCATTCATGAGAGCCCCGCGTCACCAGGCGCCACACTTCACCCGGTCCCCCATCTCGGGACCGGGACTTCAGTATCGAGCCAGCAAGGCTCCCAACTGCATCTCTCTTCACCCGGGCCCCCTCCTGGGACCCGGGACTTCTCTTCACTTTTGCCGCTACCGCGGGGCTCTCCCTCAAGCATGGGAGCCCCGCGCTGTCACGTCCGGTTGGCCTCTTCCGGTCCGGCGGTAGGCCCCGCCCATGTCCCAGGCAGACGTGCCTGACTTCCTGGTCGCGCTGCAGCGGCCGGGAATAGATTTCCTCGGCAGCCCAGTGGCTGCGGCGGTGAAACGCGGGGTGGGCACCCGCAACCTTAAAATATAGAAATAAGCGGGGTGGGCACCCGCCGACCACAGCACCACAAAGCGGAGTAGGTTCCCGCTATTTTAAGTAATCGGGAAGCGGGGGAATCCCCTCGCTGGGATTCCCTCGATCAGCAGCTCTGCGCTGCGAAGCCCACGCTCTCCCTCTCCTTGGAGGGAAGATAAAAATAAAGCGCTCACAAGGCGCTAGAGGCAGCCACAAGTCCTGGAATGAAAGTAAGGCAAAAGGGTCCTTTAGTCATCAAGGGGCAATGCAGGGCCCAGGGAGGCAAGCCCTCATGGCAGCCCCCCTGGGCCCCAGCAGCAGCACGCCCCAGCAGGAACAGCAACCAAGCACTGAACATTTTCATGGGGTCACAGCCCCTTCTTTTATACACATTTCCCTTTGTGTCACAGCACAGGGCTGGGGAAAAACCAGACGCAACTGGTTTGGGGGAGCTTTGGAGCACTTTGTTTTGCTCAGCTCCTCTCTCCTTTCACAGGACAGGCTAGGGACATCAGACGCACCACAGGGGGTGGAGCCAGCATTGTGGAGGGAAGGCACAGCCCTATTCAGGTCCCAGGTGCAACTCCTCCCTCCCATCTAGATGCAGATCTCCCTATTCACCACTGCGCTGACTCACCCTGCCCCTGTCACTCACAAGCCAGACATGCAATTCACATCAGGCAGGCAGACACAGAGCACACATAAATGCCAACTTCTAGAAGTGGCATTTCTACACAAGTTATAATAAATCTGCGCACACCATTGCGCAGCATTTATTCTCACGAGTTCGCACATACTAAACTCGCCCCTGCACTCCTCTCACACCAGGAATTACCATGGACACCCATATCCCCCATGCATTCCTATGGGAGGGCAGGACAATCTCACCACACGCACTCAGCGCGCACGCACTTTACACTGGCCCACAGTGCTAAAGTGCCCAGAGACTTAAAACTACTGACATACAAGGCAAAAAGTTTAGGGGTGAACCGGCCAAAAAGGGCCAAGTCCAACAGTAGTGTTTCATGTGGCTGTAGTGTGTTGTAGGTGAATACTTCTTCACCCAGGCCTTGAGAAATCTACTCGCCCACTCGCTATGGCTAGTCAGATTTTATCAGAGAGAGATCCAGCTGCCAAAGAACAGGTGTTCTGTTAATTCAGAAAGTGAATCAGCAATAAATATACCTTTAAATCTTGTTTTTATCTTGTCACATTTTCTGTGTGTTCTTAGACAGAGGGACAATGTTATCTAATGTCTTCTTACAAGTTACTGTTTATTTTATTCTGGAAATTGGTATTTACTTTTCGTTCTCTGACTGCAAAGTTAGAGGATTTTGTAAAGTGAACGGTTTGAAAGTCGTACTGGGCATACAACAATTGAATAGCTTTTGTAAATAAGCCATACAAATATCTTAAATATCTTAAATATGTTTCAGTAGTTAGGAAAGTACATTTTTTGTAATTCTGAAGTGAGATGGAAACAAAGATTTTCATAGGATCTAAACAAATCAGAATGATTTACTTGGTGATTTGCAAATGATAATATTTGCTTAAACCCGATTTCCACATTATTGTTTATGTGCTATATAATTGTATCAGTAAAACTGCATGTCAGTGAGAAAGTTTGTGGCCATTTCAATAGAAATTATCAGTCTGTAAATGACAGTCAACTACCACATCATGCTTTACTAATATTTTTATTAAAAGCAAGTTTTTAAATATGAACTGAGAAACATTTCTGCCCCCTGCCCTGATGATAATGCTATTAGTAAACTAAGAGGCAAGCCAGGGGTCATGTGTTACCCTATATGTAGGCTAAATGTTTATTATACATGAAGTAAAAGTTTCGAGTTTTTCGTATAGCAGACATGCTGAACTCACATAGTTGAAGGTGCTCTCATATGTGATAATGAAGAAAAAGGCGACTCAGTGACATAAAATATTTGCTTAGGATCACACAGTTTGAGACGAGTTAATGGGTCAAGTGCATTACAGTTAGTTTGAGTAGGTTATTCAAGTGATTAGACCTGCAGGTCTGGTGACATTTTTCTGATTTTTTGAGGCCTGTCTCTATCTGCTGACATGGTCTAGTTTCAGGGTTGTATTACTGGCCTGCTCTAATGTTTGATTCTTGTGTTGTGTTAATAATGTTTCAGTATTTGTCCAAAAACTACATTGTGAAAATCACAATTTGTGTGTGCAACTTTCTACGTGGGCAGATTTGAAAACGTCAATCTTGCCAAAATAGGGCTATTGCAGTTCATACTTCAAAAAGGAACCAATACCTCTGTACAATGAAAATTGGCTCTTAGACTCATTTCCAGCACACAATTAGGGAGCACACCTAAGCCAGTTTCATATCTGTTTATTGCCTCCCTGTTAAGAGGTGTACAATAATCAATATACTAATCCCAAGTCACAAGCCCACCCACAAAGTCAACACCTACCTACTTCCAGGCCACTTTCGTGTACTCTTCCCAACAAAATTTCATCACTTCTCTTATCAGCATCTCATCGACCACCCTTCTCCATCCAATCCCCTTCTCAAGAGCCTAAGGAATTGTGGTCCTTGCTGTGTCTTATTAAACTCATCTCCAATTTTTAAGAAACTGGAGACTGGCTGCATACCAGGGCACAGTACTCTAACTGATGAGGAGACAGCAGCCCACAAAGGCACATGGCTGCAGTTCTCACAACCTACCTGGCTCCAACAAGATTTTATGTCCTCTCCGCTGTGACTTCAGAAGAGTGGTGGTGGGGTCAGAGGTGTGACCAGATGGCCACTCTTGCATTAACTCCCAACAAAAGCTCTTTCTTACTACTACACCATGCCTCTGCAAGAAAGTGGAAAAACTCCTCTTTAGGAAGCTGAGTTAGGTGGTTGATCGCAGCAGCTGGTGAATCAAACAGCATGGAGCAACTGCCAGGTTATACTGACAGGGACTGTGCCGAGAGGAATTGCCATTGATGGTGAGGACTGTTACACCTACGCCGACTGTACAAAGTAAGGTGCTTGGAGAAAATGATCACTAGTGCCAACTCAGAAAGCCTCCAGGCAACTACTGTTCTCTGAGGCATTCTTTGAATCGCAACAAGGTGCTCCGTCCTCTGCTGGATGCCGGAAGTGGACACGAGGATACATGAAGGAGTTCTCAGTAATACAATTGTCCATCTCATCCACAGATGAAAAACAGTATAAATGTCAAAATAAGTTAAATCAATGAGTTATGATCTTGCCTCATTCCACCAACACTTAGACAAATCAGAGAAAGGACTGGAAGAACTAGAAGAAAGACTCAGTACCACACCTGAACAGGCACATGCAGCGTGGACCATCCATGCAAAAACCGTTTATTTGGAATCCTCCAATTATCTCGGAGACATTCTGTTATACAGTATAACAGAAAAAGTGGAAGCAACAAGCAATATAAAATTCCTGATGGGCTTCCAGTCTAGACTAAATAAAAAAGAGATCTCTCCCCCCTGCAATTTCAGTATGTGCACAGGATCCACTCACGGAAACCTATGATCTCCTCTTCTTTAGATATTGACAAGCGAGACATGTCGTAAAGATGGCAAAGAAAGAATGGCCCTTACACATATGATGATAATAAAGTCAATGTCTCTGCAGTCTATTTTTTCAAACTAAGTAGAAACAGAAAGATTCTTGGAGCTCAGACCGAGACATAGAAAATAGGACATTAAATCTGGCCTGGTGGGTCAGGCTGTCATGCTGATAATAGTGTACTGCGGTTCTAAAGAGTATAATTACTCAGAGACCATCCAAGCATAACTGAAGTCACTGAGGGCTACAGTGATGGAACTACCCCTCACAGTGAAGCAATAAAGAAAGGCTTAAAGGAAATGACGGCAGAAACCCCTCATTGAACTGCAGTAAGTGATACAATAACACCAACATGCTGACGTTCGGAACAAGGGGGTCTGAACCAGATTACAAAAAACCCTGGGCAGGGATAGGGATAAAGTTCCGCTCGCCACTGAAAGCTGCAGAGGATGCCAATGGCAGTGTATTGGCCTGAATCGCCATATAATTGCCAATATCAGGTGCACTTGGGGCTGACTACTTGGTGGATGTAGATCACTTGCTTCCAGTTTGTATTTATCCAGAGATATTACTGTTTGGCTCCAGTAGTTATTCTCCTTTTATTGATAATAATATGTCCCAAAGGTACTGTTTATGCTGCTATTATGGCTTTTCTTCATTTTGGTCGATATTCACTCTTTACAGTTTCACATATGGCTAGAGTTATTTACAATCTTATTTGTGTTGTCTGCTTTGCCCTCCCATTTATTATCCAAGATCCATTTGCTGCACATCGAGCCTTCACTGTTGTCTTCCTTTCCCTTTGCCACCTTTATTTCCTGTGACCTCAGTGATGCTGCTCAGAATGTGCAGACCCTTCAATGAACTTTGAAACCTCCCATGTCCTCACAGCAATTGTATGATGATATGTAGTGGAAGCAAGGGATAAGAGTCTTTCGCTCAAAGTTTCATCTCCCCATAGGGCGACCTTCTCGATCCTTGGTTGATACTTTTTTGCTCGTGTTAAAGCTTGTTTATCTCCCCTTTCTACCCCACCTTTCCCTCCCCTCCACGTGCCCCCATTCCTTTCCTCCCATTTCTCTTAACTGGTTGGCGATCATATTTCTGCACTGACTGCTGGACACCTACATACTGCATTCCGATTTAGCACACATTCAAAGATCCAACCGGACCTTTCTCTACACACATACACACCATTTCTCACTATTTTGTTAATTTCAGAATTGGAACCAAGCCACATTTGAAGCTCTTAGCCACAGTTTTCCTAATGTGTTGAAAATTCTAGGACATCTAGCCTCAAAATCCACCAACATATCATTCTTACAAAAACACACCTCTCGCCTGTGGAATAATTAAAACTTAGGAGAGACTGGATGGACAAAGTGGTTAGTGGCAGCAGAACGACTGCTCATAGACTTTGTAGACATCTTACTTGTTAAAGAAGTGTGGGGTAGTAATTGTTTTCATCAAAAGCCCTATAAAAAAATGTGCACATTTTGGACAGACCCAGAGGGCAAGTTTGCTTTCACCAAAATTCCCACAATGGCCAAACGCCGCTAGTTGACTCGATGTATGCCACAACTGTTAGAAGCACAGATTGTTCAACTCACTTCCTAGACTACTGGCGAGTTTGGCCACAAAACAATGATCCTGTCCTTCACAGGCCTTGTCCTCATACTAATACTAACATCGGTGATAGAACACTCTTTCAAGATGTAGTAGAGGCTAATGGGGTTTTTGGCACAGGCAAAAGGAATACACGTTCATGTCTTGTCTTGTCTATGTAGCTCTCAGATAATTTCTTTTGTATTTCAAACACTGTACTCCCAATTGCTGCACAGTCCTCCATCCTTGAGGGAGGGTTCTTAGATCATTCATGAGTATTGATACAGTTAGATTTGCTTCTTCTGTATCAAAGAAATTGAAGATTAATCTTTCCAAATTCAAATTACCATCTGAACCAACACAGCCTTAATAGATCAGAACAAGGATATGGTCACTTCAACTCAAACCCTCTGGCTGCATTCAAGGCAACTATATGGGGTCAAATGGTGAGGCACTGTGAAGTTTTTAAAATCCCATTCGCAGCCAAAGTCATCGAAAAAGCCGTCAACACCCAGCTAGCAAACTTCATCGAAGCCAACAACGTCCTAGACGTCTCCTAATCCGGAATCCACAGCAACCACAGCACAGAGACCGCCCTACCCGCCGCCACCGATTACATCCGCTCCCTCCTCGACCAGGGCCAAATGGCAGCCCTCACCCTCCTGGACCTCTCAGTTGCCTTCGACAGCATCTCCCACTGCACACTAGCCACCAGACTACACGATGCCGGCATTCGCAGAAAGGCCCTTGACTGGATATGTTAATTTCTCACAGGCAGAACTCAGTGAGTCAGACTCCCGCTTTTCCTCTCGAAACCAACAGAGACCAGATGTGGAGTAAACCAGGGATCCTCCCTCAGCCCCACCCTCTTCAACATCTACATGGCCCCCCTCGCAACCATCGTCAGAAACCACGGGCTCAACATAATCTCCTACGCCGACGACACCCAGCTCATCCTCTCCCTCACTAAAGAACCCAACATCACCAGGCACAACTTCCAAGAAGTGATGGAAGCCGTCGCCACCTGGATGAAGAGGAGCTGCCTGAAACTCAACTCAGAGAAAACAGAAGTCCTCATCCTTGGCCCCACCCTATCCGCCTGGGAAGACACCTGGTGGCCCCTGCCCTCGGAACCCCCCCCCCCCACCCCGATGGACCATGCACGAAACCTCGGCATCGTACTAGACTCAGCGCTCACGATTAACCACCAGATCAACGCCATATCCTCGGCATGCTTCAACACCCTCCGCATACTCCGAAAAATGTTCAGATGGATCCCTCCCTGATCCAGAAAAACGGTCACGCACACCCTCATCAGCAGCAAACTGGACTACGGCAACGCTCTCTATGCCGGAATCAACAAGAAACTACTTCACAAGCTCCAGACCGTCCTGAATGCTGTAGCCAGATTAGTCCTACCCGCCACCACATCACCCAACACCTACGCAATCTCCACTGGCTCCCCATCGAAAGAAGAATAACCTTCAAGCTCCTCACCCACACCTACAAGGCCCTCCACAACATCGGACCAGCATACCTAAATGATCGCCTCTCCTTCCATGCACCCAAAAGACACCTCCGATCAGCCGACCTCTCTCTGGCCACCATCCCACGCATCTGCAAGGCCAGAATGGGAGGGATGTCCTTCTCCTACTTCGCAGCCAAGGCCTACAACGACCTCCCCCTCTCCCTCCGGCAAACCCCCTCACTGCCCCAGTTCAGGAAAGACCTCAAGACCTGCCTCTTCGGATGACCCCAGCACGCTACTGAGCTGCCGCCCCTATAGCACCTTGAGACCCTCACGGGTTAGTAGCTGCGCTTCACAAACCACTGATTGATTGATTGATTGAAATGTAGACTTAAACAGGAACAGGAATACTTTTCAAAGGAAATTGAGCGTATAAAAGAACAGTACTTTAGAAATTAGACTGCTGATCTTGTGTGGCCATTAAAACTAGAAAAAATGTCCTCGCCATGCACTCTACACCTCCAGGGTGGAATAAGCCTCATACCAGCTATAATACCACCATTATGTGCTGCGCCCCCCCCCCCCAGCGCCTTGAGACCCTCACGGGTGAGTAGCGCGCTTTACAAATGACTGATTGATTGATTGATTGATGTACAAGGGGAGAAGGGGAGTAGGCTGTCCATCTCCTGGCTGCTCAGTTGAAACAGAGGGAGGCACACAATATAATGCTGGCACTATATGATGAGGATGGCACTCTCCGCCCACCCTATATGGATGTATCCAACTCTTTTGCATCATTTTTTAAAATGTGTCTATCTTTCGGTCCTGTCAGAGGATGTGGCAGTGGAAAAAAATTCTACTTGGCACAGGTCAGAATGCGTAAACTGTCTGATGAATATGGACAATTGTTGGATGGGGAGATCACAGTACAGTGGATACTTGAAGCTATAAAGGAACTACCATGGGGAAATGCTGCTGGGGACGATGGATTCCCTAGTTAGTTTTATAGAATTAACAGCACATAGGTTGCAAAAATAGCACATGATAAATTCAATGAATCATAGACATTTGGTTGTCTCTCACGAGGGTTTAAATAAGACACTGGCATATCTTCTCCCTAAGCCTGGGAAGGACCTATACTACTGGGCTAGCTTTCGACCTATATCTCTCATCAATGCCGGCGTAACAGTTTTGTCCGAGATATTGGTGTCCTGTCTCTGAAAAGTAATACCTATTCTTGTACATTGCTCACAGGTTGGCTTTGTACCAGGCTGAATCTCCAGGAATCATCTCAGGACCCTCTTTGATTTTTTTATAGAATGTTAATGCTGATCAGGAATACATTGTAGCAGTTTCTTTGGATGAGGACAAAGCCTTAATATCCCGTATAGTAAGAAGGGTCACATACCCAGCCACTATGGTAATGATAAAATAGAGTTAAATGTATGCCACTTAATTCACTCCGACTCTCGACTATGGCATAATGCTGGTCCCCGGGTTGATAACGCCACATCTCACTGTCTGCATGGAACACAAAGGACATACTTCGTATTGAAGGATGCTGCACTGGAAACCTTTGTGGAACTGAATTTGGAATGCCAGCTCCCATATTCCCAGGACTAGCACTATAGGCAACTAGCACAGTGTTTTAAACATAAGCTGGGGCCTCATCCATGCATACTGCTGGTTTATATCCTTGCATACATTACCAGAGGAGTCATAACAGGCGTCTGAAATCATTTAATAGCCTATCTTCTTGAAGACTGTAGAAAAGGAGTGATGAATTGAATTGCCAGAAACGATTGAATCTAGACTGCTCAGAGATAAATGGTCTTCCGTACTGCTCTGAGTTTGCTTAGGCATGAACTTCATGGCATAATCCTTCGGCACTATCAGATCAACTTAATGCACGTGTGTTTTGTGTACTAGAGAAGCTATATTTTGCATAAACCCTTTGTGTATGTAAATTAGCACCCATCTTGGGAGAAATGTTTTAGTGCAGAATGGCACAAAATGAGGAGTGGTACTGCCAAATATAGAACATCAAGCAATAAAATGAATACAGTTTGCACTTGGGGCAATCATAGCCAGAAACTAGTCTGCATCAGAAGAAAATACTGCCAGAAAACAGAGGCAAACACAGTCACAACACCATTTTAACCAGGTACTGAAGCACAAATTTCTGTAGATGCACTAGGGTGAAAACTGACGGAGAAGAAAAGCTACCCTGCTGAACAAAAACGGAACTCGAAAGGATGTTTCACCATCAACACGTTATGTCACTTGAGTATAGTAAATTTAAAAGAATATTGTTTTCTGATTCCTGACTATACTTTGTTAGACCATGTGAGCTTGGACAGGTTTTTGTTCACTTCTGCCTTTGTAAACAGCTAGCGAATTGTTAGTACTTAGACATGCTCAAAGCCTTTGTTCAATACAAGCAAAGATTTCATCGTGCCAGCGGGGAGGAAAAGTTGCAAAACTTGTTTGCAACTCTTTAGAAGGCATAGTGTTAGGTAACTTTATGAGAAGGAAGTTGAAATCCTCAGGATGTTGCAGGGTATTTCCACACTGTGCAACAGAAGGTGTGCCCTCGTTACTCCTATTCCAGCAACACGTTAAATGTGTCTTCATCAACAGACCCACTTTACTGCTTTCTATTTACAGAGGCGAGGCACCGGTTTAATCTGCCCCGCCTTTACCAGGGGTTTAAATTTCCTGGTGATCTGACTGCTCGGATGGCTACTTTGTATTTTGGTGTCCTGCATGTTTCAGTATTAGTCATTACTTTTTTTGTACGAGTTATTTACAACGAGTTAGTGCAAAATTATACTTACGACTTCATAATTGGGTGAAATTATAATCTGAAGATGATTTTTTATAGAGATTTGTCTCCAGTTTTTGTGGAAAATTTCACCTGCCAAAAATCTGTTTGTAAAGCTTTTTCCAGGAACATATGCAAAAGCTGAAATAGAGGATTTTTTTTCAAAATCTGTTTTTATCAACTTTTGTCTTGTGCATTGTTTCTAATATTTCACAAAATGTGCTGAAGATGAAGTTTCACAGTTTTGCACACCCCTAACTGTAGACTCATTTTGACTGTTTTTATTTCTCTTCTACCCGAGTTATTAGTCCGTTGACCTGGGATTGACATGCCACCCAATCAGTTTATTAATTAACTGAAGTCCTGGTTATATACATCAATTGCGACAGCTAGATTTTGAGGCAGTATTAGAGATGACAAAAAAAGCAGGGCCTCGATGATTTTTTAAAGGCAGTGATGTGGGCCACAGTATTTTTCCAGGAGGAGTCTAATTTAAAGAAGGGGTTGCGAACCCACAATCTGGAGCATGCCATCGGTTCTGGACTCCCGACACACTGGTGTCAGTGCCACTACGCGGACACACTCCGGAAGAACCATCACATCTTAACTGCCATTGGGTATGGTCTCATTGCAGCGCTGAATGTGTCTTTCTGGATATATAGAGTATATTCACTAGGATTGGTATGATCAACCCGCTTCAACGAAGTCATGTGACTAGATGTGCATGCAGAGATCGAGTCCTGTGAGGGACAGCAGACCTTCACCTGCAGAAATAAAATGGTCAAAGGGAAAAAGGCAATTGACAAATTGTGACACATTTTGGGGGGTCCTGTGGCAATTAGTAGTCAGTGGGGCAGTATTCAGTCTGGGTAATTCTTACAGGTAGTGTCCCAGTGTCACAAACACTATTGCCCTCCAACCAAATAACCAAGAGCAGTGACTTGGGCATTTTCATTCAGTGTCATCTTTATGAAAGTTTTTCTGGAATTTGGGCAAGATTGCCCGCTGCTAGAGGCCCTTATCAGTTCTAGTTATGGTTAGATGTTCAATCAAATTCCTCAGAAGTCTTATGCATGAGTTTTAGTCCTCTTTATTGAAGTTTATTTATTATAAGAATTGCACATCAGCCCAGCCAGCGCGTTTCGTCCATACAGACTTCATCAGGGTTAGGTAGTTACTCAATTCCTATTGTTGAATGGAGTGAAGAAATGTCAAATAGCAGACGTCCAGTAAAAGTTCAATGTAGTAAGTTGGGGGGTATAGTACCCCCAGTTCAATCTCATTCGTCCAAGTCAAAGTTCCATATACCAAGCAAAACGGGCTGTGTACACTTGTCATAATGCTGTTAATTGAGTTAAACGGATTTTATAATTTTATGCTCCTTTTCATTTGTTATTGTTGGTATTTGGATTGTCAGTGACTGCAGGGCAGTGGGGTTACAAGAAGTTGAGCATAGACAAAATGTTTAGTAACACTATTATGCACTAGTGCGACATCTGATGGCCCACACTGCTGGTGCATCATAATTGTAGTTCCAGTTATGGATTAGTAACAGCCCTTGCCTGAGATATTGTAATGGAATTTTTAGTGTGCCCTATCAATACCCTGCAGTGATGTGTCTGGGTTTTCGTGAAGGCCTGTGACTCTCTCTGCTCTAATGATAACCATAAATCAAAGAAAAAAATAACTGAGATGATTGTAGATCTGGTTAGTGTTGGCTTCCTAGATAAGTCAGCTTCTCATCCAAAGTATGGGTTACTAGTTGCCTCGTCTCATAGGAGAGATATTTGTGGAGCTGGGCTTTAAGGGGGATCTCTAGTCCATGCTGAGCCATGTTTGCACCTTTTCCTGACGAGGGCAGACACATGTTGGCCTGTCTGCATGGGTCGAATAAACCCCCATATACTTCAAATCCTATCCTGCAGGGACTAGAATAAAGCAGATATAAGTCCAGCACAGAGGTAGTTTTAATCATTTTCCACTTTACCCTCTGCCCAGCTTGCCCCACTTCACCAGTGCCTCACTTCATCAAACAAAGGGCACCCATTGACCATCCTGTGCTCCCTACTCCTATGTTATAGCTCGCACTTGGACGTGAAAAACCAGTGCAAGGAGGGGCCCGATGTGAAGCGTGCCACATTGCAGATTATGTCCACCAGCAACTAAGGACAGCCAGCAAGGAGGCCACCATCTTGTGCAGCAATGCACACGATGTCCCAATGGACACCCATCGTTCAAGTCCTACAAACATACATCTCACACATACCGATAGGCTATTGAGACCACTTAGAGACACCTGGATGGAACTGCAACAGTAGAGTCAGTAGGCACTCTTTACAAGAGGTGCAGATTATTAAGCACCTCTGAACTGTAATTTCACTGACTTACCTCCCTGAGAATGTAGGGTGGGCTGGAATGGATAAACAAAAACTCTTAGGGGAATGGAGGCTGCATATAAGCATAAGAGAAGAGGAAATAAGCTCTTAATGGAGTGAGTAACAGGAGCAGAGGGTGCCAGGGAGCCGGAGGAGGCGTGCAAGATGGACAAACTCTTGTGAGGCTGTGGCAGTCGCAGGCACCAATCGCCAAGAAGTTGCGCAAATGCTCTCGAGCCTGAGCGGCCACTCAATATGATGAGCCAGATTGAGTGTTGTTTTCACGGAACTGTCTCCGGCGGCGGCCTGCTTACCTGATGCCTGCACTCTGGCAGCGGTGGCCAGGTGATGCTGGCAACCAGGCTGCAATCTGCGCTGGGCCTGCTGTGGGGAACATCTGCGCCCTCTCCCCACCCATGTGTCTAGCTGTCTGCCTGGTGAGTGTAGCCGGGGGTGATTTCCTGACGCGGGAAGGGACGATGACGTGGTCAGCACCGGAGGTTGCTTCGGCGGGCTTGCTCATTGGGAGGGAGGGGTGCAGTAGAGAAAACTGACCACTGTTTGTGTGTGAAAAAGGCTGCTATATTGAAACAGGTGCACATCACACATTTTCATGGCAAACTGCCTTACAAAACGAAAACCTCGCTATTAATCCAGTGAACTAGCCCCTACCCCACCCCCACCCCTATGGCCCCCCCAACATACCCACCATGCAGCTAACTCATTTAACGCTATTGCATTTCAACATTTCCAACTTTCTATTCCCCCTACATCCTATGACTATATGTATGAACCTGTAAGTGACCAAATGTCCTAAAGTGAGCCCTGAACTACCAGCCTACCCTCCCCTTGCACATGGTTCCCCAACTGGCAACGCCAACCAACTCCTGCCAACTCCTGGCAAACGTTTCATGCCCCTGCCACCCAGACAAGGGGGGTTGGGAACCTACCCCCCTTTTCTGACCCCTGCCTCTACGTATGGTGGGTGATTCGATCGCCTACCGCTTAACATTCAAAGGCCTAGCCAACACTTCTCTTATCTCCAGCAAGTATAAGTCCATTCCCATCCGAGACAGATGTACCCCGTTCCCCCTAAAAACTCTGTGGTCTCAAATTTAATGTCTGAGTGACAAATTCAACCAAAACCGATCTCCCTACAAAAATGTGACATCTTCCTATTTAATTTCCTCCGGGCCCTGTCTATTGCCACCAACTTGCACGCCCCTCTTCAAGACTGCTGCGGCACAAACTCGGTCCATAAAACATAACACCCTGCCCAACGTTCTTTTATCTCCAACAAGTCACTTTTCATAGTCCTCAACGACACAACCCCCTTCTCCTTCACTAAATCATTCTCCCCGAGGTGAAGAAGCAACACATCTGGGCACCTTGCCCCGACCATCATGCCATTCAATGTGTGTAAAAGATCCCTCCAAAGCATTCCCCTTACCCCTCCAAGTAACCCAAAAAAGACAGTGATTGAAACCCAGATTAGACCCCACGCCCCTCTCGCACGCCTGGATAGTTGTCCACTTGATGAAGGAGTGGCCCACCATCCAGATATCCAATTCCTTAGCCACTGGGCCCACTACTGCACCTGGAAGGAAACAAACAAACAGTAAGCAATTCACCATGCACCACCCGCCGCGTGTCCCTCATCCCCCAGAGCCCACACATAGCGCTTATAGCATTCAGATGACCAGCGGTCCAGTTACTTGAGATCTTGGAGCGCCCAACCCCTATTTCCAGCTTCCGACGCTGCCTCAGTGCCAAAAGAGTGCATGCCGTACTCTGCTGCCTGTACTTCCAGCCAAACCAATGCCTTTCGCAGCAATGCTAGTGACTGATAGGCCGTTACTTTGCCCCAAGTGATCTGTCAGAAGACCGGACCACCATCTGCCATACAACAAGCTGCCTAGCGCTCCCCCTTTGCCACCGGACATATGCCAGACGAAACCACTGAGTTTAAAATGACCGCCTTCCCCTGCACTCTCTGATCGGATTTGGAGTGGCTAAGCTATATCTCCCATCTCCTTGTCGCCCTGTCAACACTCTCCCAACTAACTCCATCCGTGCCCCTGTCCCCCAACAATTCCGACACTCTGAATGCCCCTAAAAACATCCACACCATCAGTGTTGAAAATAAGCAAGTTTCTCCTGCATCCCTACACACCTCAGGCAGTTGCTGCAGCTCTTTGCCAAGTAAATTCTAGGACAAGGGCTTTCTAGCCTGCCCCCTCTGGCCCTGCTCCTACGCCCAACCTTCCAGTATCCTGCGTCCCAGCTCTCCCGGCGATGGAGGGTATCCCAGTAACAATTTTCCCATAAAGGCCAGTCCCGCCAACTTCCCCGCGATAATAACCCATGATAAACCCTTGTCTGTTAGGTCCAAGATATATTGGATCACATCATCCACCTGTAAACGACCTTCCTCCCGGTGCTGTGCACCCGCCGCTATAAATTCCTTCCATGCCTGAACATATGCACTGCGCATTGATTCTGTGAGGGACCCTACCACCAGCTGTACCATCCTGCGTTGCCTACGGACCACAACTTCTCCAGCATGGGCGTCGGGTCTCCATCTGCATCCTTGGCTAACCCAAGGAATCTCCCCCACTGTGAACGAGACAAAGCATCTGCAATGTCATTGTCCACCCCGTTCACATGTTGCGCCCTGAAAGAGATGTCATAGCGCAAGCAGCCCAACACAAACACCCGCAACAGCTTCAGGACCTGCGTGTTCCTAGCTGACTGTCAGTTCACCACCTCCACTACTGACATGTTGTCGACTCAAAAAAGGACTTTCCTGTGTGCTAACTCCGCGTCCCATAGTGTCACTGCTACCACCAAAGGAAACACTTCCAAGAAGGCTGCTCCTGCCCCCGTTGCTCCACTGTGCCAGCCATGGCTCTGCGCACCATCTACTCTGCCAGTAGACTCCAAAACCCTGCCCCCCTTCTGCATCTGAAAAGAATTGCACGTCCCAGTCTACAGCCTCCCTTCTTGCCAAAGGAATGCCATTGAAAGCAAAAACACCACATTCTCAGTTCCTCCTTGACCCCTGCCGAAGGCTGGACATGGTGATGAGGCAGTGAAAACCCGGATAATGCCCACCCCAACCTACTGCAGAACGTCCTTCCTGCCTATACTACCCTGAGCACAAAATTGAGGTGACCCAACAGGACCTGAATCTCCCTCATTTTCACCTTCTCCCTTCCCAGCATGCACATTAACAGTGTCAGCATTTTCTCCCTTTTGTCCTGTGGTAATCTGGCCTCCATCCACATGGAATCAATCTCAGTGCCCAAGAACGATAACACTATTTGTGGACCTACCATTTTCCCTGGCGCCAATGGCTTCCCTAGTTCACCCATGAGCTCTTGGAACCTTGCCAGGAGAGTCTGGCAGTCCACCGAATTGGGTGCCCCCACGACGAAGACATCATCTAAATAGTGGGTTACCAGCTGATGGCTCATATGCCATGTAAACAACCATTGCAAGAAGGAACTGAAACACTCAAACAAAGAGCATGAAACGTAGTAACCCATTTTAATGCTTTGCCCATGTACCATTTTCCTTCAAATTGCAAACGCAGTAGCTGGAAGTCCTCGGGGTGTACCAGAAGCAGCCAAAAAGCTGACTTCACATCGAATTTGGCCAGTAAAGCTCCTGGGCCCGCTGTCACCACCAGTGACATGGCCACATCTACCAAAGAGTAGGAAACCAAAGCCACTTCCTTCGCAATGAAATCGTTCACTGACCCACCCTCGGGCCAAGACAAGTGCTGTATCAAACGAAATTGACTCTTCTCTTTCTTTGGCACCACTCCAGTTGGTGACACGATCAGATCTGCCATTGGCTAATCATAAAAGGGTCCCGCCATTCTCCCCTCTTTCTGCAATTTCTCTTGTACCGCCTGTCTGTGCTCTTTTGCTGAACGCAAATTGTCCGCCCACCGCCGCTTCCAAGAACCCCCGTACCCCAAGCAAAAACCCCAGTGAAACCCCTCCCGCAACAACTTTGCCTCCTCAGCTCGCCCGTAAAACCATAGTCAGTACTCCAACCATTCGAGATTAACCAGAGTACAAGCCTTTTGCATCAGATCCCTGGGCCCCCCCTCCCACCTCGGGGACCTAAGAATTGGTGCTGATGCCCTCCTTGGGTACTCCCATAATGCTGTCACTGTCCCCCACACTGGCCATAGTATCCATTCCCTGTCCCGTAACAGTTGACAAGGAGTTGTCGCCCTGAGCATTTTGAGCATTTGTGGCAGAGTTTGCGATATTCTCACGTTCACATTCCTTTATTAAAATTCCAGCAGGTGCCCCCAGTCCCTGTCTGCGCCTTTGGTACCCTTCCCACCCCTCCTCGGGTGGGACATCCCTGAAAGGGACGATACACTATAGGCAGACAACTCGCTGTAAAGATGGTCTTCCCCAGTTCCGTGACTCCCATGGTTTGCTGCCAGAGATCCAAGTCCAGTTCTCCCCATTATGCCTCTGGATTCCAAGCCAGCTGCGTCCTAAATTCCTCATCGTATTGCGCCCACGCATATCCCCCTCCCATGAGTTGGGCTTTCCACACCACATCCATTTACTTGAACATGGCTACGCATCCCTCTGAATATTTTTCACAGTATATTCTACCATAAATCAGAAATGCTGCAATCCAATTTTCTATTGTGAGGGGTACCCTTGGCCACTTTGCCAATTCGTACTCCTCCCCCTTTGAACACTCTTTCGAACACACTTCTCTGTGTAGGAGTTTAAGCATCTTCACGTACTCCCCCTTCCAAATGCGCTCTTTCGTGGCTAACTTTAAATGAGCCCCCAGGAGTTTAGTATTATTATAGGGTAACCTTTTAATCTTAAGCTCCTTGCTTTCGGGCCCCACCTTCTTCTCCCCTGCCTCTTCTGATCCCCTGCTTCCTACCCCAGAACCCTCCTTTTTGCTAGTGCCACTGCACTGATTGTGGGCACTGTCCTTCTTCTCAGTTCCCACTCCCACATCCATCACGTATTTCCCTTTGCGCAGCCTTTTCCTCCCCACTCCCGACAAGACGCTGGGGTCCACGCCAGTGGATACCATCTATGGTGCATCTGCCATCTCCTTGAGCTTACCTGGCGCCAAGGGCGGTGCCTGTGCCCGTACAGTCCGCCTCACCAGTGGTCTCTCCTCCTCCAAGCTCTTATTCAGCCGTTACTTGTGCACCTGTAACACACTGGACAAGTGATTAGTGGACCCCTGCTAATGTCTGGCTCCTCATCCACCTTTCTAAGCACACGCACACACTCATCCCAACCAGCTTGCCAGCAGATACGGGATGAGGAGAAATTGAAGACCCAAAGGACTCACCGCTATTAGCACCTCGGCAGTCCTTGGGTCCGACGACGTCGTCGCCACTTCGTCCAGAGGAGGCGAGGTTAAAGACGAGGTACGATCTTGTGGAAGATTTGGGGGAGGGCTGCACAGGTTGTGGGCCGAATCCATAGCCGGGTCGGATCTTTCCCACTCCTGGGCCGCCATCCAGGTGTGAAAAGGTGGTGGTTTGTCCCCCCCCCACCCCCTCATTCTCCCCAGCAGTCGAAGGAGGCGAAGGGACTGACTGACAACCCCCACGCCTGCGATGCGACGAGGAGAAGGAGACAGTCAGAGGAGCAGCGACGGCCGCTCCTGCTACGTCTGGGGTGAGGAGGCGTCGTGCGAGAGGAGAAGACACCAAGCACAGGAGCAGAGACGGCCGCTCCTGCTACGATCGAGGTGGAGGAGGTGCTGTGAGAGGAGGAGAAGATGCCAGTCACAGGAGCAGTGATGGCCGCTCCTGCTACGTCCTAGGAGGCGAGCCGGAGCTCGGCGAGGCTTCCATTCCAATCAGGAGCATGGGGGCTGAGACAAGTGAGCGAGAGACGCTTATGGTGAGCGCCGCTCGATAGCGTAAGGAGGAGCGTCCAGCCAGGGGGGCGACTGCAGTACATGCGGTGGTGTCTATAAAGCAGCTGTCTGTGTAGTCAAATATATTTAGAACATTAACGAGAGGGAACCTCCTTCTCTCTCATTGGGGATTAGTAGTCGGTAGAAGAGGCATATTTGGGAGACATTTGGGCATCTGAGACGGCCCGTGGTTCTGAAGGGCAACCAAGCAATCAGTGGTGATTGGGGCATAGAGCGATATGAGCTGCCCTAGGTTAGCCCTAACCACTGTATACTGCCACTATATCCTAACATTTTGTTGGGGTCTGCTCTTCACTCTCTCTACTCGGAAGCAGCAAAATGGATAAGTTCTGAGCTAACCACTCCCACAACAATCACGGAAAGAGGACTAGGGAGAAGGGGTCTAAAATCTCTAGAAACCAAAATTTGACTTGCAACACCATGTAAAAACGAACACCCATCAACTGAGGTCGGAGTTAGCTCCCCCCTCACAACAGTTGCAGAAAGTGGACCTGTACCAGCGAAACTGAAAAAGGACAATCATCAAGTAAACCAGGAATTAAAGACGAGTGTTATTAGGTCTCCCATTTTATGAAGATTGCTAAGTGAATCAGTGTAAATAATTATATAAATAATTAATTAAATAATTAGGAAAGACCAGCATTCCCAGAATAAATACATTTATAAACACATTAATAATTATAAATGACGATCCTCACCAGTAAAAAGATAAATTTGATCAAATAAATAAATAAATGAATATTTGGAACATAAAGAGTACTAACACCAAGTGAACTAGGAAAGTATGATTAAAGGAAATAGTCTGCCATGATAATAGGTTAACTTAAAGCTTTCGATCAACATCATAGATATTATCATTCACTGCGGGACACTCATAGTAGTAATTATGCTCGTACCACCTGCCTTAGAACATAAACTCTGACAAAGTAGCGGAGGAAACTCCTTAGCAGGAATTATTATAAAGACTACCTACAAAATGAAAGGATCAAATCTGATTCCTGCAGGTAATAACTTTTGAGCGATAGCATACCCTTCCAATCTTTCTAAAAATGCATCCAAAACCTTTAAATACAACCTGCTCAGAAAAAAACCCTGAAACACTTATCTCAGATCCCTCCTTCAACTCACAAAATGGAGTGATTATTAACGATTTAATTTTCTTCACTAGATCACTGGCTAAATGGCGCACTACGATGTCTAAATTGCTAAACATCAAAAAAGCAAGAAACATCCCTTTCGGAACTAAGTTGCTTATAACACCTTCGAAAAATTTAAGGGCCACACTGATTATAGCTTACTACAAAAATGGCACGGTACTCATCTAAGCTGCCAACAAAGATCTCGAGCTGTTTGATGACTACTTTGCTACGTTAAAAGACCGTGTTCATAACATCCCTCTCTCAGCTCACCCACAAGGCGGCACTGCAGACACCATCACCCATACTCCACTGAGGGTAACGGCTAAGAGTGATAGCGGGACAGATCAGGAAAGTCAGCACCCTAGAACCCCCAGTACAAGACACAGTACAAAGACACACCTTGCAGCCAACAATCCAAGATTGGACATACACAAAGCAGTTATCAATGAACCCCTAGAAGCAAACCAGTTAAATTCTAGCAAGACGTCCAATCGGCACACGTCAGAGGCAAATACCTCCACAACTGTACAAACAGCTGATCTCTCGGATACAGCACCCATCAATCAGTACCCCAGGAGGATAAATCACAAGACTGATAATAATACAGGGCTTGCCCCTCAGATTAAAGAAAAAGCTACAGAAGGAACTAAATGTATCCACAAGCAGTCTGAAGTTGAACCATCCAGCATACCGTTCCACAGGCCAACAGTCAAGTTTCAAAAGCATCATCTCTCTCCTCCCTCAAGAAGGGAATTAGAAATTCTCAATGCCCAGACAGATAGGATAGCTACAGACTTGCAAAACACTATTAGGAACATGAAGAATATTCTACTTCTCTCAGAAAGCTATCTCTCCAAAATTATCCAGAGTCAAAAATCGGTACACATTCTCCACAATAAGCTTAACACTACCCCACTGCCTCTGTCGAATTGGTTGTACCATCCACGTATTTCCTTAGATATCTGACGGACATTGAAACTCAAACCTTACTACTATCTTACGAGGCGACATCCAGCATCCCCGCTAAGATAAATGAACAGAAAATTCAAGTTGTCCCAATTAATGTAAACAGAATAACACAAACTAATCACAGAAAGCTAATACCCAATAACCTGCAAGAAATAATGCTAAATCCCACGGGGCAGGACTCTAACCTAGATAACCCTACAAAAAAGATCTCATGCCTACTTATCAATTGCCGCTCAGCAATGAAACATGCCGCTGACATTGCCGACCTAATCCTGAACCAAGACATTGACTTGTCTATTCTAACGGAATCGTGGTTATCTGAATCATCCTCCCCATGCCTAGACCTACTTGTGCCACCAAACTACAATATTATAAGACTAGACAGGCTAAACAAAACTGGTGGAGGTGTGGCCTGTATCCACATATCAGACATCACCATCTCTAAAGTTCTCTCAGACCCTATCGATTCACGTGAATACCTGGGGCTCTCAGTACGATTCACAGATAACCAACTGTACAAATTACACGCATTCTACCACCCTCCAGGCAAAAACTTAATTTTCATAGACCAGCTAATGGAAATTATTATAGCAAACTCAGATCCTCACTCCAATGATATTTTCCTAAGGGACTTCAATCTTCATTGGAACGACATCAAGGATAATCAGGTCAATATTCTTAAAGAATTCCTAGCCAACCACTTACTAGTGCAAGCTTGTGCTCTGCCAACCCATTCTAAAGGCGCTACATTAGATAGGATCATCTCCAAAGAAAACACGGTCCAATCAACTTCAATCGTTCCTTGTGACTGGTCTGATCACCACATCATCACTTTCCAAATAACATCCACAAAAAAGAAAACAATCTCACAACCAGTCAAACCCAAGCATTGGATTAGAGACACTAAAGGTCTGAACTCGGTGAGTCTAACATTATGCGGCGAGAGTGAATTTCAACCCCCTTCTGAACAGACGGACATCAGCGAGCTTACGGATCATTACAATCGTACAATGTCTAAAATAATTGACAATATAGCCCCTCTAGAACTTAAAAGAATACAGGTCAAAGATAAAAATCCATGGTTCAACGGTTCACTTAATGAAGAAAGACAGAAACTCAGACTAACAGAACGGAAATGGAGACAAATTCCATCACCCCCCACGTAAAACAATTAAGAAAGACCAGGAAAACCTACAATAAAAGCGTACTTAAATCAAAAAAAGAATTTTTTAGAAATGAGCTTGGTAACGCAAAGAACAGACAGAGAAAACTCTTCGATCTGCTAAAAGAACAATCGAACAAATTGGTCAAATCCTCCCTATTAACTTCTAAATTGGAATTGAGCTGTGAAGATTTTTCAACATTCTTTACCGATAAAGCCAGCTCACTGGAGAGAGAACTCAAGAATACCGCTGACAAAGCCTTGAATCTAAAGAGTAAACAAGTGGAGAATCCAGTCCTACCTGCACAAGCAATACCCAAAAATAATGCTCATTGGTCAACCTTCAAACTATATGACCAGCATGACATTGCCAAAATCTTACTAACTTTGAAACCGAATAACCATTACAATGACCCTCTTCCTGCAAAATGTTGGCCCACATTCAACCACATGGTCATCCCCTATTGGACTAAGATAATTCATTAATCGCTAGGCTAAGGATCTTTTCCTGACTGTCTAAAAATGGCCAGGTCATCCCTCTTTTAAAAAAACCTACTAAGAACCCCTCGGACCCAAACAACTTTCGTCCGGTAACAATCATTCCCTTACTAGCCAAAGTACTAGAAAAATGTGCTCAACAACAATTAAGTCAACACATTACCGAATTTAAGCTACTAAACGACTGCCAATCAGGATTCAGATCAGATCACAGTACGGAATCAGCAATTCTGCATATAGTAGATGACGCTCTGCTTGCTCTCGACCACAACGAAACCTGTCTCCTGCCTCCTTGACCTATCGTCCGCATTTGACACCGTAAACCATCCCAAATTATTAGACCGCCTGGAGAATAGGATGGTCTTATCAGGAACAGTCCTGAAATGGTTTTATTCCTTCCTAGAGAACAGATCGCAAAGATTCCTGGTGAACAACAAGCTATCCCCACCATCTCCGATTCAAATTGGGGTTCCACAAGGATCAACTCTATCCCCTTCACTATTCAATCTGTACATCGAACCATTAACAGAAGTATTACAACAGGTTAACATTTCCTTCCACATGTATGCAGACGACACTCAGCTGTACATGAAGATTTCATCACCAGAAGAGATCAACATAATGAACCAAGCACTACAGAGAACCGTTGAATAACTAGCTGGCAATCATCTTAAGCTTAACTCACAGAAAACTGAATTCCTTCTGATCTCCCCTCCTAAAAGTTCTGCCAGGATTAAGGAATGGACCAAGATGATCACTGCGCTAAATGGTACCCCGATTCTAGTGGATTCAACTAAGTCTCTTGGAATCACGTTGGATAAAGAATTAAACATGCAAACCCACATCAACACAATGGCAAAAAACGCCCGTTTCCATCTGAATTACCTTGGAAAATTGAAGCCGTTCATCGATTCAGGTGATCTTAAAACGGCAGTCCAGGTGCTGGTCATATTAAGAATTGAGTATGGATGCACAAGTCTATCAGGGCTTCCTAAGATTTCAACAGCACCCCTAAAAGCTTGTCTCAATGGAGCAGCTAGACTTATAACGGGATCAAAAATTTGACCACATCACTCCACATTTGAAAGCGCTCAATTGGCTACCGTACGAGGCAAAAATATAGCTAAAGATTGCATGTATTACACATAAGGCAATACACCACAAAACTCCACGTTACCTGGCCCAGAAAATTACGCTGTCTGGAGGCAATAGATCCTCTAGGGGATCAGAAGATTTTTTACTGAAACCAGCATTCTTCCGTAAGAAGAGAACATACGATAGAGCGTTCACTGCAGCTCTTCCAAGGATTTGGAATTCACTCCCACCAAATAGCAGAAGAATCACCTACGCTCCACGATTCAAAAAGGAGACTAAGTCCTTTCTGATGGGTAAATTTCTCCCATAACAAACAACAGGGAATACTTGGACTTTTCTGAGAACTGCAGACAACCCGTCGATCCTCTGCAGTCAGCTGTTCAAGTAGGCTGCTGTAAGCAGGATTAAAGTCCTGCTATTCGCAGAACAAAGAAACTGGTCATTGCACAAACCAGTTTACTTGCATTGATTGGGCTCCACTGGCTATATTCAGCTAGGTTGGATACATTTAGTCCCCTCGACTGTCAACAGGGATGTTGTCTATGGACAGGTACCTCGATCAATCCACATGTATATTTGATTAGACTAGCAATACTACAACCAGTGTGGATA
The DNA here is from genome assembly GCA_963921515.1 of Calotriton arnoldi. Classification (NCBI taxonomy): domain Eukaryota; kingdom Metazoa; phylum Chordata; class Amphibia; order Caudata; family Salamandridae; genus Calotriton; species Calotriton arnoldi. Next base: position 2,081,174 of record CAWUFW010000686.1, on the reverse strand, counting down.
TCTAGGATCTTCAGTAGTGGTTTTATTTTGAAATTTAATTATGATATGGCACGTTTTACTGTGATCTAGTGATTTCTAGTATTCTTCATTTTGTGTGATTTGTGTAAGGGTAAGCATATGCCAATGTTATTGGAATATGTATACTTTGTACCTGACGTTAAAGAATTGGATATCTGCTGATTTTGAAGGTGGATGTAATGTAAAGCGCTCTGACACCCAAATTTTGGGTCTTGTTGGCGCTATAGAAAACACTGAATAAATAAATAAATAAAATCCTGCAAATCCTCTTCTTCCAGGCTATGCTCCTCATAGTCCAAAATTGTGACCCCTAGCAGGTCTTCCATTTCACCCCAGTTGGGGCCCGCCCCAATTTTCTGTGCACAATCCGATCCAAATGTCACATACGTAGTGCGACATGCCCCGGCGGGGGGCTGAATTATCCCGTCACTGCTGCTCTGCCTGCGTTACTCGCCTGCCTGCTGTTGCACATGGGCCAGAGGCCGGTCGAGATCTACCAGCCACTGGGGCCAATGAGGTCGTCCTGGACCTTCGTACGTTGGCCCCACCGATGTCAGGTGAACCACGCTGGGCCCAGCCTTCTCTTCCCCTCGGTGTTGATGAGTCGCATCTAGCTCTATAGCGTCTGAAATGCTGCACTGTACCTGAAAGAAAGATAACAGGACTGGCGTGCTGGCACCCTGCGCTTGAGCTGTCACGTCCTTTGCAACCAAAAAATTCTCCAACCATACCTGGTGTCCCTTTCCTCGTCCCATGACACCTGTGCTCCACCCAACCCCCCCTGCACCATCCCAATGGTGGAGCTCCCCCCCATGACCCCGAAAACCTCATCCTCCAAGTCGTCCTTGTCTAAGGGATTGTCATCCCCACTCCATTCCAGAATAGCCGCCACTAAAGCAGACACGGGGCACCGCCCAGCCCTAGTTGCCCCCACCTCGCACCACCTCTGGAAAAAACCACCCCCTTGCCCTGCTGCCCTGCGGCCCCACATTGAAGAAAACCTCACCTACCTATGTAAGCGTCCCCTTGGGCCACCCTGTCCCACTCCCCCTCCCTTGAAGCCTCCTCCCAGTGTTCAAATGTTTCCAAACCCCCCAGTCCGCCCTGTCCCCGTGCTATGGGACCACTCCACGGTGTGCTGCTCCCAGCCCCTCCCCTCAACTCTAAGCCTTCTGCCGGTTGTGTCAATCTACCTGGCTGCTGGCTATGCAGCGTGATCTGAGCCTCCGTGAGGGACTCCCCATGCGCCACCCCCCACCCTTCTCTGCTCCTTCCCCTTATGCTGCTGATTCACCACGGGCGGCTCCAACGATGCAGCTCGTTTATGGCCTCCCCTACCCCCTCGCGTCCCATAAAACGTGTGCAGCTCGGCTGATGCTGCCCGCTTGCTCTATTCTTCTTTATTTGTGGCCCTGTACACGCGCTTACCACATGGCAGGGCCACTCTGCCCCTGACGCCTTTCAGCGCAGCCCCCGCGGTCAAGGGCTCAGCCATGCCGGCCTCGTCAGCACCTCCCTTCGCCGCACCCTGCCCCTCCCACCTACAGCTCCATTCCTGCACAGGCTGCGGGCTGACCTATGCCAGAGGACCCACCCCTTTCTCCTGGCACCCTGAGGGGCCACTCCTCTGTTCATGGAGTGGCCCCCTCACACTCACCTCTCCTACCACGGCACCCGCCGCCCTCCATTTCCTTGACGGGGAACACGCGACCACTGCTGCAGCCACGCCTGCAGACGTCCTGCGAGTTGGTAGGGCAGGGCGACCTCCGCCTTCCGTCCCAGCACAGGGTCTAGCCTCCCGGCCTCCCTCAACAGCCTCATCGCCTCAGCCACGCGAGCGTCATTGGACAGCATTCTCCTGTAAGTCACTCACACTAATTATACTAATGTGAAACTAAAACCTAAGTCAAACTACCTTGCCGTATTTGAACAGCTCTAGAAATTTCACAACGCTGTGCACCCTGCTACCAGCCACCAGGTCACCTGAACCTAAATTGGTGGCAGGTAGCCCAACTTGATCCCCCTAAATATATGTTGGGCTATGTTTGGGCTACAAACATAGCCCAATATAAAATGGCAGTCACTGGACTGCACCACCCTCCCAATCTGTCCGGGGGGCAGAATTCCCTCTGGTCAGCTACCACCCAAACCCCCATGGAGGGCTGCCCGCACCCTAACGGGCCCTTACGGAGCGGTCCGAGGCTGTGGTCCGAGTAATTACCAGCGGCATGCGGTACATAGTGGTGGCCTGGTTGTTATGATGATAAGCAGAGCCACAAGAAGATTAGAAAAATGACTTTAATCCTAAAATAAAGGAGCCCAAGCCCAGCAGGTCCTCCTCGTGGGACTTCCAACTCGAACTGCCTTTGGCTGTGTTGGTTAGGACTCACAGAGAGCAGGGCTAGAACATGTACTGTGTTACAAAAGAAAACACACCATATAAGAGAACATATATACGGAAACAAAGGTAAGACTAAATATAATACTGTACATCATAAATATAGTACTGTACATCGGCGGCTTGGTATGTCCCTAAATTTAGATATGCTTGCGGGCGGCCTCTGTAGCCCATCTGTGCCCCACCCTGCGTCTGAGAGGGGCTACTCTCTGTGGAGCTGCCACCATTAGAGCCTCGTTGTGGTCCACAGCATTGGGCTCCTCTTCATCTACATACTCCAGTGGGCTGCTCGTGCCCAACCTACTCATCTCGCTTTTGGACGCAGCATTGTAGGGGCAAGGCCGGACCGAACACAGTGGCACAGCTGCCACACTGAGTTTGAAGGAGTGCTATATCTTCCCCCTTGCACCCTGAAATTCTGCATCCACACGCGAGACATTAAACTGCCCTGAATAACCTGCTCAGAAGTCACAGAGTGTTCAGCCGCCTTCCCTCACCAGTGCTCTTTCACAGCACATCAGGCGACAAAGTCTATTGAAGGGTGTCCTGTGACCAGCTCAAACACACATAACAATGGGGAAATCCGACGCCAAGCAAACCAAGCTCCATTTTGACTCGTACAAAAGTGCCCTATCGATGACATCTGATAAGTCCCAGTCTCAGGATCAAGGTGCCCCTTGCGAGGAGATGAGGGAGGGCAATGACATGGAGGCACAGTTTGTGCCATAAACAGTACCCTGGTTTCAATGGAATCAAAAATGCACACACTGTATGCTAGAATGGACACGGTTTAGAGCACACTGGAAAAGCATGATGGCAGACTTCAAAAGGCAGCGCAACACATTTCTAATCCTGAAGATGACTTGGTGACAAAAAGTGAATAGACTCGCAATATGGAAAAGGTCCTGAAAGTAACAGATGCTAAAATTCAGGATTTGGAGGCATGTCCCTACCGTAATAACATTCACATATTGGGAATTCCAGAGTCCACCAATACTGGCAGGCTGGAAGACTATATTGAGAAGCAGCTGGCGTTCCTCTTTAGGATGTTTGCCTTTTCTAAAATGCTAGTAGTAGAAAGAGCACACAGATTGCTTGCTAACAACCCCACGTCTGGCGTGCCTCCACACCCCATTATTGCCCTCCTTCTGAATTATAGAGATGGGGATGCCACCCTCTGACTGGCTCGGTAGAAGGGCCCTATGTCCTTGGATGGGAAACTCCATATGCCTCTTTCCGGACTATTCAGGGGAGCTGCAGACTGCAAGTCAAGTTTCTGGGGAAACATGCTTTGTCCCAGATTTATGGGGGTGATGTTGGGGGTAGAGACCTGGTAAAACTTTAGATTGGGTTCTTACACAGAATACTAGACACACAATGCTATCATCACTTCTAAAACCAGCTTTAGTTAATTACATTATGGGTCCATATTGATCTTGCAAGACCACATGCATCCCTGCCCCGGTGTATGGTTATGCCGAGATGGTTTACTGCGTCAGTACGCCAGAGGATCGGATTGTGGAGCCAGGCTTGAAGTGCACTGGAGGTAAGTGGCAGTATCTCTGATTTGTCCCCATTATTCTTGATCCCTGAGCGTGTTCCGAATTGATGGATCTCCTCAACAAGTCCAGAAAATTGGAATTAGGATTCTTGAGAGCATTATCTTGTCCGTGTAGAGAGAAATCAGAAATCTCCTTGTGGGGGAAAGCAATGCTTCTTGGGGAGGGATATTCCCCCAGTCACCACATGAGGTGCTCTACTGGGCCAGCCAAGATGAAGGGCAATAGGGAGCAAAACAGCCATGTACTGCTGCTAATCTGTTGGCCAAAAGGTATATAGTGATGATGTGGATGAAGGGTCTGCTACTTAGGGTGAAAGACTGGCTCAAGGGCACTGTTTTTTTGTGATGATACAGTTGACCTGTACACTGCACTTTAGCACCGCACATCATGATGGTGAGACATATGGGGGCCTGTTGTGTACCTACCCTTCTAAAAAAAAAAAAAAAAACTGCTCCATTCACCGTGGAGGCCTCAACTAACTGCAAGTGAGGATTTGAGTGTGGCCTGGGTCCCACTCAGGACAGATTTATAGAAATATTCCGCAGGTGGAATGGTAGCGCCTAACAGGTGGTGAAGGAGCCAATCTCCCTCATCAACCTTTCCCAAGCATATCTCTGGGTATCTGGTGGATAGGGGTCCTAAGCAGGCCCATTGCAAGAGAAACAGAAATACAAAGAGGCAAACCAAATTACAGTCCACACAGCCAGAGAGGCTAACAAGTAGGCAGTTTTTCCTCAGAATCATACGTTTTACAGAAAGTATTACACACCCTTAGTTTTTCCCACATGAACATCTGTAGGTAAAACCTGCTGAAATTTACCATGGGCAATGCCTGGTAAATACCGGTGCTTGTTGATTTGGTATGTGTTCAGAGCACCAACTTTGCATGTTGTGCCCCATTTTAGAGGGCGCAACTTGTAACACGGGGAAAATTATCATGCCTTTCAAATTTTGAAAGGCATGATAATTTTTGCATTCCCAGTCGGGTCACTCATGTAGAGGAGCATAGAAGTGGTGAAGTCACCCGGAAATACTGGGCCTTTCCCAGGGTGACCTAACAACCATATCATCCATTGAGAATACTCCACTGGCCATCCTCTAAGATCCCAAAACCAGTCAAAGATTGTTGGTTGAACTAAGGAGATTCTTGCCCTGTTAGGCCTCCTGTGTAGCAGTTGTTCTCCGAGAAGGCAGCAGAATAAATTTGGAGTACAACTGTGTGTCTTGATTGCTGTCTTTTCTCCTTCTCAGTCAAGTGTTCTTAGGCAGGGGAGGGAGGTGGGAAATAGAACCTTAACCAGGGTAAGGGGAGGTAAGAGAAGAGGGAGAACATGTTGCAGTACCACAGTGTGTCTTGACTGCTGCCTTCTCTCATTCTTATGGAAGGGAGGAATACCAGGATCCTTGGATCCCAAGTGAAGAAAAGATACTGCCTATCAGATTAGTTAAACCACTCTGAAGGACCAGTGACCCAGAGAGAGAGTAAGAGACTTTACTATGGACTTAGAAGACTGCATGTGATCTGAAAGAATATCTCTAAGAGTGAGTGCATAATAATCATAATTAAAAGAGTGACCCAGTGATGAGGATACCTCCTCGCAGACTGTTTCTAAATTACATTTTTTTCCGAGGGTTTAGTAAGGGGATAAAGATTCTTAACAATGCATGATTATTATTGGGAAGATGATATCAGAGTGGACCATCTGATGGTTGTCCAGCATAGCTACTTAATGGCGGCAAACTAATTTTGTGCTACCACAGGTGGTCAGCAAGGCTCATATGATATAGCACTAACTGAGTGAAACTACAGCTGAAATCAGCAGCCATGGAGATTTAAGTCTCTCACAAAAACCTCACTTGTGTGCAAGATGTTGAAAATTGTCTACGACTTTCCATTGATGTTCAGTGCTCTGTTGCTCTCCAGCTGTCTTACTGGGGCAACTGTTCAACTGCCAGAACCTATACCACGACTGGGTGCATGAGATTTCAATGCAGCTAAAACCACAAACATTGAAGAAGTGAAGGCGGTAGGAGGACATGATTGAGTCACACTGTTATATTGTGTTACATCCACTTCAAGAATGCAAAGAGTGTTAAGACCTTACAGGCATCCACCTGGCATGATTTTTGCATGGCTGGGCTGCGTGCATACTTGGATGCTCCTGTCTGAATGACCGCACCGGTGCTCCCATGCTCCCGGTTAACCAGAGAGATGTTCCACAAGCTGTATGGTCCATCGAGCAGGAAGGGCAGCAGCAGAGCAGTGGAGTGCAATGAGGAACAGAGGATGTCAAACTTCTTCTTTGTATCCCAAAATGGAAGAAGGTTTTTTTCATGTGATATCAGTTCCTGTTTAAACCATATATAAGGGGTCATCTACAGGTGATGATGTGTCTCAATGCAGTCATTCCCTTATTTTTCGTTGCTTTTATTGCCCGTTTGCTGCTGGTTTTGTCCCTGACTTTCGATCCATTGTAGCTGGAGAGGCTTTTGGATTTTGTATTATTCTTGCTTGGCTCTCCTCCTCCTTGATGGCAGTGAGTACTCGGTGCGTCACTGATGCTCTCTATAATAATGTTCATCTGCAAGCACGAGCTCCAATATTGCCCAGGTGATTTAGTACCCTTTGTGTGTCTTCCCTTCTTTTTGGGACCCCCTTAAGGAAACAGTTGACATCTTTCACGTCTAGTCCTAAGTGCGGAGTGGCACCGAGGTGAGGAGTCATCCTTTCCTTAGGCAGACCTTCTCAGTGTCCAGTCCTTTTACATAATTCTTCAAATTCCTCTTCTTGAGCTCCTGGCTGTCCTTCTTTATCATACCTGTTCATGCACTGCCAATGAAGTTTCGATTAGTTAAGTCCAGTGGATATGAATTCTGTCGTGGTGGAAAGTTACATACCCGCACCAGTTACGGTAGGTCTTCAGTGTGGGTCAGTCTGCTACACTGAAGAAGTGACAGGAAGTGGGGGCAGCAGGAGGACATAGCTTCCTTTAACTGATCACGGTGTTATACTCTCTAGGTTTGCTAACTCTAGTGGATCTGAAGTGTGACTTTAGAGGAGAAGTTACCCAGCTGTAAGGGTCACTCTCTGGTGTGTGTCTAGTCTTCAGATTCAGACCAGCCACTGGATAGCAGGAGCTCGTAAGCACCTGATTTGGGGACTGGGAAGCAGGGTGGGAATTTAGGCAGAGCTACAGTTACTCTGGATGTCGGACAGAAAGAATAAACACACTATCGAAATGATCAGAACCACGCCCTGTCCTAAAGAACACTTGTTCAAGGAGATGTACACAGAGTGAGGCGTGGACAGGAGATATTGTAGGATCTGAAACAAACTAGCCTGACATTGGCTCTGATGTAGATATCCAGTTCTTTGCTGCTGTCTGTGTCCTGCTTACTGCTCCTAATTATAGTCCGCAGATGATTCGATTACCAGGGACCGGGCTCCGAGCTCAGTAGTGTTTGCATACATGCTAGGACACGATAAACCAAGCGTCAGGGCGTTTGAGTTCACAGTCAGTGCCATCTAATCTCTCTGGTTAACCGCATGGGCACTGCTGTGTGCCAGACGATTTTTTTTCCAAGTTCGTATGATGTCAGTATTATCGCAGAAGGCCTATGCGTTCTTGCCTCTGTTATTAAAAAGCATCTAATCAAGCTGTAATATCATATTTTGAATATAATATTTTGTTATATAGTGTTTTATACCATACTTTTCCCGTTCCTAAGCACTGTAAACAACAGGTCTTACTATTACAGAATGTAATGATACCCATCATAGCCTTTGCATTCCATGAAACAACTGCACTAACAAACACAGATTCACACATATCTTACTACAGGGCAAAAATCAACATTCTGTGTTATTCATATAATATAGCGGAAGTATCATGGGAAGTCCCTGCTTATTACTCCCATTTATTCCACGTGACAATCACTTTCTAAGGAAAATAACTCAGACCATTCTCACAAGTTCTATTTAATAAGTCCAGGTTCTGTTTTTTGTTAAATGCCTTTGTTTATATTTCATACACCTAAAAATAGCTTGCCATAAATTATCAGTGCAGATGCGCCGAGAGTAAGACGGTATTTATTAGCATTGTTGAGGGAAGGAGGGGCATCGTGACACACTCGAGGTTTTGTATCCTGCCTCATAATCCCTCCTCACACGTAACACTTGGCCCATCTGCATACCTAATATGCATTTCATGATCTTCTGCTCTCCATCCAAATGACTAGTAAATGCTGGAACAGATAACTCTATTACTTTAGCCATATTCATGATTGTTTCTAGCTACTGTGATCAGTTTTCTTGCATTTTGATTTTCAGATTGTGATAGAGCATCCCGTGTATAAGCACAAATTAATGGTTTTCTGCAGTTGATTTTGGGTTCTGGTTCCTGATGTTCTCCTGTTCTGTCACCTTCCAGTGATTTCGCAGCTTCTGGTATACCAGTCTTAACATTTATAATTAGATCCCGACGTGTTAACAAAAGACCATGCCTTCCTGAGTAATCGCTCAAATTCTGCCACTCTTGGCACCTTGCCCTTGACCAGAGATGTTTCAGTGAGCTCTCGAAGTTCACATATTCCGTTAACATACACATGCGTAGACCACATCATTTGGATAACCTTTTTAAGATGGAAGTAGCAATCAAAGGCCAATGAGACTGAAATGCTTTTGAAAGGTTACTGAAAGGAGTAATGCATCTTTAACAGTTGCCTCCCCGTTAATGAGTCGTCGGGGAGAGTGCTCGATGTCTCACAAACATAAGTCCTCCTTTTGGGGGCTCAGAGGAGTTTCCAACAGAGTAAAACCAAATGAAACGAAAAACTATAGGTACAGTGTGGACAAGAAACTAATTCTGCAGGCCCGTACAGGGGCATCAGCTTCATCATTTAGAGTAAAGTCCCTGAGTTCGAGCTCAAAATTGTCGCCCCAGTCAATTTCAGGCTAGACAGTACTGTAATGTCTTGCCTACAAGACGTCCAGATAAACGAATGCATCGGCTATACCACGTCAAGAATGTGTTTGATGAATCAGCTTCCACAAACCCCGAATGTGGTTGTTGAATCCGCTTTAACAAGTCTAGAATGAGGTAGCTGAAGACCAGAATGTAATCGTTGAATCCGCTTTAACAAGTCTAGAATTAGGTAGCTGAAGACCAGAATGTGGTGTTGAATCTGCTTTAACAAATCTAAAATGAGGAAACTGAAGACCAGAATGTGGTTGTTGAATCCGCTTTAAAAAGTCTAAAATGAGGAAACTGAAGACCAGAATGTGGTTGTTGAATCCGCTTTAACAAGTCTAGAATGAGGAAGCTGAAGACCAGAATGTGGTTGTTGAATCCGCTTTAACAAGTCTAGAATGAGGTAACTTAAGACCAGAATGTGGTTGTTGAGACCGCTTTAAAAAATCTAGAATGAGGAAACTGAAGGCCAGAATGTGGTTGTTGAATCCGCTTTAACAAGTCTAGAATGAGGAAACTGAAGACCAGAATGTGGTTGTTGAATCCGCTTTAACAAGTCTAAAATCAGGAAACTGAAGACCAGAATGTGATTGTTGAATCCGCTTTAACAAGTCTAGAATGAGGAAACTAAAGACCAGAATGTGGTTGTTGAATCCGCTTTAACAAGTCTAGAATGAGGTACCTGAAGACCAGAAAGTCTAGAATGAGGTAGCTGAAGACCAAAATGTGATTGTTGAATCCGCTTTAACAAGTCTAGAATGAGAAAACTGAAGACCAGAATGTGGTTGTTGAACCCGCTTTAAAAAGTCTAGAATGAGGTAGCTGAAGACCAGAATGTGATTGTTGAATCCGCTTTAACAAGTCTAGTATGAGGTAGCTGGGATGTATGACGATACCACGCATGCATTACATCGCATGCCATTAGATTGCGGTTTTAACAACGCAAGTCGTTACAACGACTTGCGTTGGAGGGCGCTGGACTTAGGAGTAGTTTAATTTACTATTCCAACTCCAGCCTACGTACAGTAGGGAAGATGTTGGATAGTAATTTAAACTACTCCTTGTCCTATAGCGCCCTCCAGTGCAAGTCGTTGTAACGACTTTCGTTGTAAAAACCGGAATCTAATGGCATGCGATGTAATGCATGCGTTCTAAAGGTTGTTTCCCAGGTAGCTGAAGACCAGAATGTGGTTGTTGAATCCGCTTTAACAAGTCTAGAATGAGGTAGCTGAAGACCAGAATGTGATTATTGAATGCGCTTAACAAGTCTAGAATGAGGAAACTGAAGACCAGAATGTGGTTGTTGAATCCGCTTTAACAATTCTAGAATGAGGTAGCTGGAGACCAGAATGTGATTGTTGAATCCGCTTTAACAAGTCTAGAATGAGGTAGCTGAAGACCAGAATGTGGTTGTTGAATCCGCTTTAACAAGTCTAGAATGAGGTAGCTGAAGACCAGAATGTGATCGTTGAATCCGCTTTAACAACTCTAGAATGAGGTATCTGAAGACCAGAATGTGCTCGTTGAATCCGCTTTAACAAATCTAGAATGAGGAAACTGAAAACCAGAATGTGGTTGTTGAATCCGCTTTAACAAGTCTAAAATGAGGAAACTGAAGACCAGAATGTGGTTGTTGAATCCGCTTTAACAAGTCTAGAATGAGGTAACTGAAGACCAGAATGTTGTTGTTGAATCTGCTTTAACAAGTCTAGAATGAGGTAGCTGAAGACCAGAATGTGATTGTTGATTCCGCTGTAACAAGTCTAGAATGAGGAAACTGAAGACCAGAATGTGGTTGTTGAATCCGCTTTAACAAGTCTAGAATGAGGTAGCTGAAGACCAGAAAGTCTAGAATGAGGTAGCTGAAGACCAGAATGTGGTTGTTGAATCCGCTTTAACAATTCTAGAATGAGGTAGCTGGAGACCAGAATGTGGTTGTTGAATCCGCTTTAACAAGTCTAGAATGAGGTAGCTGAAGACCAGAAAGTCTAAAATGAGGTAGCTTAAGACCAGAATGTGATTGTTGAATCCGCTTTAACAAGTCTAGAATGAGGTAGCTAAAGACCAGAATGTAATTGTTGAATCCGCTTTAACAAGTCTAGAATGAGGTAGCTGAAGACCAGAATGTGGTTGTTGAATCCGTTTAAACAAGTCTAGAATGAGGTAGCTGAAGACCAGAATGTGATTATTGAATCCGCTTCAACAAGTCTAGAATGAGGAAACTGAAGACCTGAATATGGTTGTTGAATCCGCTTTAACAAGTCTAGAATGAGGTAGCTGAAGACCAGAATGTGGTTGTTGAATCCGCTTTAACAAGTCTAGAATGAGGTAGCTGAAGATCAGAATGTTATTGTTGAATCCGCTTTAACAAGTCTAGAATGAGGTAGCTGAAGACCAGAATGTGATCGTTGAATCCGCTTTAACAAGTCTAGAATGAGGTAGCTGAAGACCAGAATGTGGTTGTTGAATCTGCTTTAACAAATCTAGAATGAGGAAACTGAAGACCAGAATGTGGTTGTTGAATCCGCTTTAACAAGTTTAAAATGAGGAAACTGAAGACCAGAATGTGGTTGTTGAATCCGCTTTAACAAGTCTAGAATGAGGTAACTGAAGACCAGAATGTGGTTGTTGAATCTGCTTTAACAAGTCTCAGAATGAGGTAGCTGAAGACCAGAATGTGATTGTTGAATCCGCTTTAACAAGTCTAGAATGAGGAAACTGAAGACCAGAATGTGGTTGTTGAATCCGCTTTAACAAGTCTAGAATGAGGTAGCTGAAGACCAGAAAGTCTAGAATGAGGTAGCTGAAGACCAGAATGTGATTGTGTAGTGGGCTTGCCCCACGTGTTCAAGTGACATAGTGAACGTAGCCGAGTTGAGTTTCTTGAAGTTTATTAAGTCCTTAGGAAGTATATACAGCAAGCCCCACCAGGAGCAGCCTGCTAGCTGCTCAGCCCATCATCCAACTGACAACACTCACACCAGTCACCCAAGCATTCCACTCATGTCAATCACACCAACATTCTACTAAGAACACTCACACTGGCTGAGCAGCTAGGAACAAGGTCAAAGGGAACATTACAGCCTAACTTGAGAATACTACATATCCTCTCCCTTTTATATTGAAAAAATAAATAGAACCACATTAAAAGGAAATCAACTATACACAGCAATGTACAAGTTATGAAAACAGTCCATAAACCCTGGGATGAATGGTAAAACCACATCACGAGAGGAAAACAGACAAACAAAGGAGGAAAGGAGAATGAAAGGATAAAAACACATACTAACACCATCCTCCTCCTTTAAAAGTGAACAAAAGGTGAAAAGGTAAGAAGTGTAAGAACAGCTCACGGATACCAAGTGAGCAACAACCAATTTGAAAGTAAAAGGGAAACGTAACCCAAGACTAAGATGCTGTGGGTGGACTACACCCAAAGAAGTACTCCTCAACAAGGAGACTGTGGCAAAAACGCCACCCCTCATGTAAGGGACAATGCTAAGATAGGATGGGACTAACCCATAAGCTAAGCACTGTAAAGACTAATGTTGCATGGGACTGGCACCCAAGAACATGTGCAGCACGAGAAAGCAACACAAGTGCAGCACAGTGTGGCAAACGCACACATTACGTCGACGTGAAGCACAGGGCGACTTACACACACACCATGACGACGTAAAAGTACAGGGTGAGGCGCGGGGCGACTTACACACAACATGAGAACGTGAGGCGCAGGGAGGCTTACACACAACATGACAACGTGAGGCGCAGGGCGACTTACACACAACATGACAACGTGAGGCGCAGGGCGACTTACACACAACATGAAAACGTGAGGCGCAGGGCGACTTACACACAACATGACAAAACGAGGAGGTGGGGCTGACACCCCCAAACACACCCAAAAAGGAAAAAAGTGTTGTGTCCAACATACGCAAATGGGGAAAGCACCCCATAACCCAAACGACGAAAGGGTTAACAGCAAAAAGTGACATTAACGTAAAGAAGGGAAACGGGACTAAGACCCACTGCCATCCCTTAGGCAGGGATGCGACAACATCTAAAAAGAGAGCATGCATAAACCATCAAAGTAGTACAGTCGTGAGGGTGGGTACACCCAACAAAAGAAATCAGTTTACCAAAAAGCATAAGACATGTAATGCAAAATACGTAACTTGTTTTTCCTTTGAGTGAATAGAAACTAGTGATAAAAAAAAACTAAAATATGCACTGGTGTGCCTGTCACCGCAATGATGAGGGACAGGCGTACATGGAATCTAAACAGAACAACGTGGAGATGAATCAGATCCCGGAGACTTTGAAAAAGGTGGAACAAAGCAAGAGAGACGAGACCCACTGAAGTTGAAAGGCTCGAAAAGCGTTGCTAAAATGAGTCACTGTCCATGTTATACAGGACTGATTCAAACGGTGTTGATCCATGCCAGCTGTATGAGGGGACATGTGGAAACTGCAACAACCAACATAACAACAGTGTGCAAAATTGATACCTGAAGAAAAGGAAACCACACATTTCCAAAAAGTTGTTGGAATACACGTCAACAGTTTCACAATATGCTTACAAACAAGCAGTCAACAGTTCCTCCATTTGGACCACATCGGTAGAGTAAGAGCTGCGACCAGATGAAAAACATGCATTTCACGTTGTACCCGGACTGACTAAACCAGGTAGAGGCAATACAAAGAGAATCCAAGATGGCGGCACGCTGATCACGTCGCGTCGGGTGGCTCCCGGCAGGTAGGTGCTCCGAAACGTCATGTGTCAGCCAGATGCCTTGTAGAAGTAATACGTCACAACAGATCCTAGGAGGCATCGCTGGAAAGCAGGAGAGCATGACAGGTAGGACTGCACGCGCTTAAACTGTTTTTCAAAAAATGCTTGCGCGCGCTAGGCACAGCTTGTGCCTCATTTAAGGAGACAAGCGGCGGTTTAACTGCATTTACTGTGAACAAATCTCAAGTGTTCAAAACAAATAATGGACCAAAAGTGGAACACATTAGCCCCTATGTAGCCCGAAAGTTTGCGTACTCCACCCATCTCCAGAGTAAACAAAATGTCACAAACCATCTTGTCAAACGAGCAGCTACAGAATGTCCACTTGCCTCTGGCAATGTAAGATGCATCCAAGATCCGCTTTTGCGCAACCACACGCTTCGTTGCACACCGATGCAGCGTAGTGGCAAACACCATCACACGGTTGTATTAAAAAACACTATTGAGATTGGCAAACTGTATCTCGTGGTAACTTGTGACTGAAGACTAATTGTGGCAAGCGTCAGTGCAGTTAGAGTCCACATGAAGCAAGTCAAAATCAAAAAGGCTTACCCTCCTTGAAGACGCAGTACTTGCAGATATGGCAACATGAAACTGAGTACAGCACGCTATGGCTGGGGCTGTCCGATGTTATTGACACTGGTGGGGCTGCGAAGAGTGCTGGGCCAGTTTCCTGTTTTTTTTTAAGTTCCTTAGTTTCAAACCTTACTCCAGTAAGTCTTCTTGCGCAGACTGTGTTGCCAAATTAACAAAGTACTTCTGTGAAATTAGTAGGTCCTTTTTAACATGTAAAACTCTCGTAATCTTCATCTTAAATTTCCATAAAACCATAAGTTTCCATAAGACCTCCTGTAGTGTGTGGCATAAGTTCCAGATCGTCGCCAAAATGTAGTGGGCTGGCCCCACGTGTTCAAGTGACATAGTGAACGTAGCCGAGTTGAGTTTCTTGAAGTTTATTAAGTCCTTAGGAAGTATATACAGCAAGCCCCACCAGGAGCAGCCTGCTAGCTGCTCAGCCCATCATCCAACTGACAACACTCACACCAGTCACCCAAGCATTCCACTCATGTCAATCACACCAACATTCTACTAAGAACACTCACACTGGCTGAGCAGCTAGGAACAAGGTGAAAGGGAACATTACAGCGTAAGATGAGAATACTACAGATTGTTGAATCCGCTTTAACAAGTCTAGAATGAGAAAACTGAAGACCAGAATGTGGTTGTTGAACCGCTTTAACAAGTCTAGAATGAGGTAGCTGAAGACCAGAATGTGATTGTTGAATCCGCTTTAACAAGCCTAGAATCAGGTAGCTGAAGACCAGAATGTGGTTGTTGAATCCGCTTTAACAACTCTAGAATGAGGTAGCTGGAAGACCAGAATGTGATTATTGAATCCGCTTTAACAAGTCTAGAATGAGGTAGCTGAAGACCAGAATGTAATTATTGAATCCGCTTTAACAAGTCTAGAATGAGGAAACTGAAGACCAGAATGTGGTTGTTGAATCCGCTTTAACAAGTCTAGAATGAGGAAACTGAAGACCAGAATGTGGTTGTTGAATCCGCTTTAACAAGTCTAGAATGAGGTAGCTGAAGACCAGAATGTGATTGTTGAATCCGCTTTAACAAGCCTAGAATCAGGTAGCTGAAGACCAGAATGTGGTTGTTGAATCCGCTTTAACAACTCTAGAATGAGGTAGCTGAAGACCAGAATGTGATTATTGAATCCGCTTTAACAAGTCTAGAATGAGGTAGCTGAAGACCAGAATGTAATTATTGAATCCGCTTTAACAAGTCTAGAATGAGGAAACTGAAGACCAGAATGTGGTTGTTGAATCCGCTTTAACAAGTCTAGAATGAGGAAACTGAAGACCAGAATGTGGTTGTTGAATCCGCTTTAACAAGTCTAGAATGAGGTAGCTGAAGACCAGAATGTAGTTGTTGAATCCGCTTTAACAAGTCTAGAATGAGGTAGCTGAAGACCAGAATGTGGTGGTTGAATTTGCCATAAGAGGTCGAAATGTGGTTGTTGCATCAGTTGTAACAAGATAATATCCATGTTGAATCACCTATAACAAGCCCAGAATGTGATTGCTTAATCTGGTATAAGAAATCTGGAAAAGAGTAGTTGAATCAGCAATGAAAAGGCCAGGATGTGGTTGTTGGATTAGTTAGAATAAGTCCAGAAAGGAGCTTTGAATCAACAGTAACAAACGCATAACGCTGTAGCTGACTTAGCTCGAACACATCCAGAATGTGGTTGTTGAATCAGTTATAACAATATCAATATTGGATCAGCAATAACAAACTGAGAATGTGGTTGTTGAATCAGCTTTAGCAAGCCCAGAATGTGGAGGTTGAATCAGCCATAGACAAGCCGAGTTGCGATCCAAATTGACATTGATGGCTCTCCTAGCTTCTTCTCTTACTATAACTTGTACCACAAAGTCAATCTTCTAAATTGTAAATTTGAAAAGGTCTGGTACAGGCAGGACTCATCTCACTGCCCATATCAGACCTCAGAAAACGACTAGGTCTTTGGAAATATTATCCTGCAGCCTCACTAGACTGAGCTAGTACCTCATCCCAAGAGATGGCAGGACCTGGAATGCTACATTTTTTATGGAGCGAACGTGAAACATGTCTATGATTGGAGTGGCACAAAATTGAACAGAGACCACTAACATGCTAGTAAGTACAGGAGATGGCACTTTCCTCTGAGCTTCTGATATGCTGCTAGTTGTTTACCTGTCCTGTCCCAACAAGTGATGCCCAGAAAGCTTCAGAAGGACATTGATGCAAAGAAGATTCCTTAGGGAAGGCATCAGGTCCTGCTGTATTGGCATGAGACCCTGAAACTGGTGATGTTCGAGGGTAGAAGTGCCCTGCCTGGGACTGAAGAGTCAAGATGAGAGGCGTGAGTCTTAGGACGTCAGCACTCTCTGTGTGCCTGCAGTGACAGCATGGGTGCTGAGGAAGTGACAATTGTTCTGCCAGCCTGAGCGATTGTGGAGAAATCTCCATGTTTTCTGATAAGGGGGTCAAATGAACCCTGGCAGAACAAGAGGTACAGTACTGCGCAGAATTGGACAGATGAGCTCTGGGTGGGCCCACCAGTCATTGTGGCACAGATCAAACTGCTGGTTGGTGGATGCGCAATGGTGGAAAGGCCAAATGTCCAAACATGAGAATCAGTTCAAGAGTATCCTCACTCCCTGGAGTGAATTAGAGTGGGCTACTGCAGAGTGGCAGGAAAAATAAGACGTGGCAAAAAAGAATGTTCTAAGACAAATACTCCACTGCAGCATGTAATACGATGGAGGAGGAGGTAAGGAGAAGTGGATGCTAGGATCCTTTTGACAGTCACCCAGAACACAGATTGGCCATGTTCCAATAGCCTAGAGGAAGCATTCTTTCATCTGCGTCTTCTGTAGAAACAGAGGAAGTACCTCTGAATCGCAGTAAGAAACCAACACCACCTGGGTCTTTACTAAGATCTTAGCACTACTGGTGACTTTCAGTGGTCTACAGCCTGGAAGACTGTCATATCAGATTAGTCTCAAGGGGGAAGTCAATTTTGGCTTGACCTTCAGGAAAATGTTCATTCAGGAGGATCCACTTCATTGGGTCCATTCTAGACTCAAATCTGAGGAAAGGCCTTCTTTCTGCAGAGAGGGTACCAGCAAGACAGTAGACCACTCGGTGCACAAGGCAGCTTTCTCAGTATGACATCCGACAAGCCTGATGCACTTGCTTTGGCTTATTTGGGGAGAACATCTAGTGTCAGATCAATCTCTGACAGATAGAGCTGACCTTTCTTCATGTTCTACGCTAACAGATTGTCCCCAAATTCCATTAGCCGACTCACTCCACTATCTTGAAGGCCTCCGGTCCGGCTCTCCAAGTGATGCCTGCCCGGCTAAACTACTCGCCTCCCTTGCCCCCACAATCAACAACACAGTAAACATGGTATTGAACTCCTCTCTCTCTGCTGGTAAGATGCCTTTCAGATGGAAACAGGCCAAAATTCTTCCTCTTATGAAAAAACCTCTGGCTAATCAGAACGATCCAGCTAATTATAGGCCGATATCCCTTCTTCCAGCTCTTTCAAAAGTCCGGGAAAAACATGTCAATAAAGTTATATCTGACCATGCAGAAAGACACAATCTGCTGCACCCTTCCCAATCCGGCTTCCGAGCTAATTTTAGAACTGAGACCGCCCTATTGGAGGTAACCGAATATATTAGAGATACGCTGGATCAGGATGGAAGGGCTGTGTTGACATTACTCGATTTGTCGGTAGCTTTCGAAACTGTCCCACACGAAAGACTCATCGACAGACTGGGGAACCTGGGAATAGGTGGGACAGTATTGACTTGGTTGGATTCTTTCCTGCAGGACAGAACCCAGGAGATATAGCTCCCCCCTTTTTCAGCCCCTATGCCAGGAATAAGGGTCGGAGTTCCCCAGGGATCTATTCTCAGCCCTACGCTTTTTAATCTGTACTTGTCCCCCCTGGCATATATAGCAGAAGCAAATGGTGCTAAGATCGTATCTTATGCAGACAATACGCAGTTGATTTTCACCTGCGGAAAAGGAGCAGATTTTGACGGGACAAGTATTAGGACTTGCCTCTCAAAGGTTTTCCAGTGGCTGATGGAGAACCAGCTCAAATGCAACTCGGATAAGTCCGAGATTGTTTTCTTAGGCCAACCGGTTGTTAGTAACTGGAACGCCTGGTGGCCTGAAGAATACTCGCCGCCTCACACAGAGCAATCAGTCGTAAGAAACCTTGGAGTTTTACTGGATAACACCCTGTCTATGAAGTCTCAAGTCCTGGCTCTGGTTGGCACCTGCTTTGGCATTCTGCGCTCGTTGAGAGACTATCTTCCTCTCCTGACAACCGAGTCCAGGAAAATTGTTTTCCAGGCCTTGGTGACATCAAGACTGGACTACGCTAATGCTTTGTATTTGGGTCTTCCGGGCTAAATTATACAACGTTTACAAGTGGTACAGAACGCCGCAGCCAGGGCGATTCTCCAACCACAGCCAAGGTCTCTGATGTCCCCCCTCCTTAAGTCACTTCACTGGCTGAGACTCAAAGCTCAAAGCTCTGGTTGTCTTTTTTAAAGCCTTTCATGGGTTAGGAGCCGGATACCTTACCAAACGAGTCAAGCGGTATATCCCTGCTCGATCCTTAAGATCCTCCTCCACAAACCGCGCCTGCACTCCTAAAGTACGTTTAGCCTGAATGGGCGGCAGATCCTTTGGGTTCTTGGGGGCCCAGGCTTGGAACAGGCTCCCAGTTTCCCTATGTTCTATTTTAGATCTTCCGGGCTTTAAGAAACACCTGAAAACGTAGCTTTTTCAAATCTAGCAGCTACCTACAGCTCTTCTACCGCTTTTGGCAGCGCCGGGACACTCATTTGAGTAGCCGTTTTGCGCTATAACAAATATGTTTCATTCATTCATTCATTCATTCATTTGGAGCCCCAAAGTCTTTTGAGCCTCAATCAATTTCTAGCTGGACAGAGGTGTAAACCTTCTAAACCAATGCCTTCATGTGACATGAAGCTCCTCCCATGCATGACTTCTTTTTGGTGGCCATGATATCAGCCACGCACATAAGTGAGCTGCAAGCCGGTTGTGTCTCAGAACCATTCACTGGTTTCGACTGGGACAAGCTAGTCATCAGTTGTCACCACCCCTTTGCTGTGGTGATTCTGTCAGAATTCCAGTTCAGTGAGATTGTATTCACAACATTGTTCTACATGGTCATGCTTCATCAGAAGAGGAGACACTACAAATTTAAAGCAGACAGTCAGACTCAACTTACACTACTCAGTAGAACTAGATACTTACATTCTACTTACCGACTGCTTGTGACTTTTGTTGCAAATAATGCTCCCTGATCAGCTGCTAACGCCACCTTTGCCAGAGGGATTAAACCGTGTGTCACCTATTGCTGCATTCTGCATGGGGCCAAATCTCCATCTGGTGGCTGAGCACACCCTTCCAGGGTTAAAGGGGTTTAGGTACCATTCTCCAGGCACAGACATATGCTGAGTGGCTATGTGTGCAAGCCATGTGCATTCAGGTGACATTACGCGCGCAAGGCTTTCCCCAGGGCTAATGCTAGGTTTGACTAGGAGGTTCTGCATAACTTTTTGCCTATAATTGAGCTGTGTGCTGCCTTCTTTCTCTCCCTTTCTTATTTTCTATTGCTGTGTAACCTACCCACAGAAAGGAAGAGTCAGAACGTAAGAGTAGGATAAAGTTACCTTTAAGTTTACTCCTTTATTTTTAGTCCATAAACTCTTGCGCACTCTTCAGCCAAAACACACACTAATGATCTTACTATTATGTCCTGTCATTTGGAGACATGGGGTCCACATTGTTGAGAATGGGATGAAGTCTAAAGCCCAAGAGCAACAGAGTCCCCATAAAGCCCCACTAGTCCCCAGATCACATTTGGTCTTCATTGTTCTCTTTGAACTCATACTACTGCTCAATTTCCTGCCGAAATACTGACAACTTTGGGGTTCCTGAGAAAAGATTAGGGTATGCTAAACCTCCTCTCCTTGTCTTCTGGATTGGTCCATTCCAAAATAACAGCAGAGTTATCTGATTTGTGTCTAAACTCAATTTCACCTGTATTAGTTTTGTATTAGTTTTGAGAAGCTCTTCGCCTTTATTATTTTTTAGAAGCTCAGCAAAAAACGCAACATACAGAGTCACTGAATTAAATTCCTTGTTGTATAGAAATCATATCACAAAGCCAATATTCCTGCCTCATACCAAAGTGGATAGGGGACATACATAGGCAACGCAGGGGTTGGGGGGCAACATAGGGCAAGAAAGAAAGCAAGAGTCAAATGGTTCATCTGGAAAAGGAAGACAAAGTTTTAACCCTTAGACACTATAATATCAGGCAAGGAATAACATCACATCAGCCTAAAACCACAGTTCTTATGGCACAGCCTTCAGGATCTCTGCATCTGGAGTCCAAACAAATGAAGGCAGACTGAATGTGTGTGAGGATATGTGGGAGATACCACCCCTCCTGAGTACGAGTTTACTGGATGCCTACTTGCACCTGGCATTTTTCTCTGGTTTTCCGCTTACTGATTCCATCGACACAAAGCAGGAGGAATCCAAGAGTGGAAACAGAGCCAGTATCAGGACAAAAACATGCAGGAAAGACCCTGGTAGTTCCAGAACCTGCATGTTAATCTTCTGAATACCGTAATTGCACGGTACCCGGGTAGATGTACCAGCTGAAATTGAACATTTCAGCCCTGGTAATTCCCAGAATGCACCACTGTGCAAGTCAGTATTGGGCTTAAAGGCTCTGCGCGTCTCCACTGGACTGAGCCGAATATTACATTGAAGCTCAGATGTTCGAGCTGCACTGCAGGCCAAGTATATTCTTCTGTCATCTAATCAAGGTAAGGAAAGACAGGAATTGTATAGCCTCCAAAGATAAGTCACTCTCTTTGGCTACAGCGTGAATAACCAACTCAGTCTATGAAAAGTTCCTCAAGGTCACAATGATCGCTCTTGCACCACGAGCCCTCAGCACAAGTCCCATTCTAGCTTTCTAGGAAGGCAGTGGAATATGTGGCTCTCCAGCAGGACCGCCAGATCAACAAGGATTATGTTATCCTTGAGGGAATTAAGGAGTGGACTCTATGGGAATGTGCACTCTGGAATGGTGGGAATTCAAACATATGAAGCCTGGAGGCCCTCACAGCATTTTCAAGGCTTTCACTGTCACTCTCCAACCGTACCATGGTTGTTGTAACTCCTCCTTTAAAGGATTTGTAAAGCTGTAGTGCTTCATGATGGGTTGGAGGTCTGGCAGAAGGCGCTATCACACACATTCTACTGAAGTGCAGGGACCTGAGTTTTATTCTCTGCAGCCTTTGACACCAGCTCCTCACGATTTTCCATTCATTGGTCTATGTTCCCAGCTGTGACACTCGGGTCTTTCAATAAATCCATTAGCAGGACTTTCCATTGAGTTAGATGGGTCACTCAGGGATCTTCCTCGGCCTCTGGCTCCTCAGCCTGGAGTCCGGCTGTTGACTTTTGGAGGCAGAAAAATCTTGTTTATCTTTGCTTCTTTCATCAGCATGGTTTGATGGAGGCTATCCCACCCAACATTTTAGGAGCAATACTTGTATCTGTGTCTCTTCACAGCGTGATGATTTACCACCATTCAGCACTCTTTACATCAACAACCATAAGCAATTAAGACACCAAAGAAGGCCTTCCCTCCTAAAGTTCTCACTTCAGCCAAGAATCCCAATAGCTTCTGTGGCCACATTAGGTGGATGTTAGAGGGAAAGCCCCGCATCACTGGACCGCCACAGAGCCTCTAAAAGATCAAATCTGGGTTTCCACAACTCTCTCTTTCTGTAGATGTGATGGCTATATTTCTCCTCCGCCATTCTGACTACTTATGATTGCGAGGCACTGGAACCAAAATGGCAGACCAAATAGAACGAGTCACTGGAGCACTCTGTTTTTCAGCTGGAGGGGACAAAATCCACTGATGAATACACACCCCACTCGTGTCCCTTAGACGTATGGTGCTGAAGTTCAGCCCCAGGTCCTAACAGGCCCACTCAGTCTCAACCATGCATTGAGAAGGAACCTTGCTAAAGCCTTGATGAGAGAAATTCTTTCAGCTTCTGAATGTCTTTTCACTTTGGTGTATGAAATGATTGGATAGTCAATGTTCCTTAACTGCTAATATATCTAGTTATTGCCTCTTGTCCACAAAACACGATCTTTGTCAAATTATTATGTGAAATTAAATTTGACTTTTCTGTAAATAGGCCATAGTTCTCTCTTGTTTAATATTCTAAAGAGCATTGATATTCCATGTTGTAATCCTAGATTTCAGAATGATCTATAGAATAATTTGCAAACAAAATGAGAGAAATTGAATCAGAAAATCAGCATTGACAAGAAGTGGGGCCGCTCTTATCCTGATCAGCAGATTTACTTAAATTCACACAGTGTAAAGTAGTGTGCAAGCCAGTTAGATTGCATCAGCTAACAAATTTAGTGTCTCGTCATATTTACCATGACATCATCACTGGTTCAAACACAAGCAATATCCTGTCCTATGAAGTGGAATGTTGCATAACTTGAACTTGAAGCATAACCTTGAGTTCAATTATCTTCATGCAGACAACCACCCAATGGCAAGCCACGTAATATATGTACATTTTGTGCTTATTACATGTTGACAAAAAATCACATGATGATTCACCTCCATTCTTGCCCATTGTTTATTTCTGTTTTGATGGAGAGTTGATATTTTATCCAATACTAGGACCCGGCACTTTGAGTGACTCTAGTAGGCATGGTTTTGCTTTGACTCCTTTGGGTGTTTGCACAGTTCTTGCCCCGTTATGCCCACTTTGCATATATTATCAGGAATTTCAAGCTATATGGTGAGTTTCCATTGAGCTCTGTACTGTCAAAGGCTTTCAACGCAATAAACCTTTTACGAATGAAAGTGAATTGACACTATATTCACGCCGATTTGTATTGTGCGAGCACCCGTGTAAAACTTTAGTTAATCTGGGTCTGAATTTCCAAAGTGTTCTCATTTTGAATACAAATGGAGGAAGAAAAAACGTACCCGCATAGTATTTTGAAAATTGTGGAAGATCTTAAGGTTATGTATGGTGCTTCGAAAACAACTATTTTGCTTTGTTTTTTTGATTATCATGCCCTGATAAATTATATGGTAAAAATGTCAATTTATTAATACATATAAAATGATCTTATCATAAGTTAACCTTTCTCAGTACACTCCCTGATGCTGCCACTCTCCTCATTATCTTCACCTAGGAGAATCTGGTCCGTTCTTTTTGCGGGTCCCTCCTGTATGGTCCAATTCCTTTGCCCACGTGCACCACTTTCCTTTTTATAATGCAGAGTGAGTAAACATCACCCTCTTGTACAAATTGAATCCCTAAAATTATGTTGTGTTTTAGCTTTACTTTGACCATAAGCCGTTCTTATGGCTATATTCACAAAGGTAAATGTATATGTGTAGAGTTACTCACATGTGAATTTACTCCTCACCTAGGTTTTAGTCTTCACTTTTTCACTATTCACCATTTCTGAGTATACATTTACACCAAAGTGTAGACTTACATGTCTACAGCCCTTCAGTTCAGGGGGACATCAAAGGCTCAATTGACAAGTTTATGTATGGGTCTGAATGTGTGTGGTGTTTGTATAGCCCAAACCTAGCAGAAAAGACAGTTGAGCACTGTTCAGGGTGAAAGGCAAGCATCCAGTCACTGAGAGACAGGAGATGAATCTGGTAGTTGATTGTTACTGCATTGTGATGTAGTGGTCTTTCAACAGGTGTGCCTTCAACTCTTTCTAAAACTGGAGCAGCTTTGGATGGTCGTTGTGGATACAGGGTGGTGTTCAAGATCCTAGGTGCATAGATGGAAAAGGCCTGCTGCCTTGTTTTTACTAGTTTTACACTTCAGTCTGATAGTGATCCCCAGAGCCACAATAGATGGTGAGCTTGGCCGCGAGATAAGCAGGAGTGCTGGTTATGTTGTGTTCGACCTGACATCCTTGGCTTGGTTTTCCATAATTTTTTGCCTTCAACCCTCCTGTTTTTGCTGACTTTTTTTTCTGCTGGCCTTAGGCCTCTGCTTACTGTACAACTTCTAACCAGCGCTAAAGTGCTTGTACTTTTTCCTTTAAACATGGTTAACTTTGACTTACACCCAATTGACGCTTTAAATTCACTTGGAAGTTCTAATTAAAGTGGTACTGCATGTACCCAGGGCTTGTGAATTAAATGCTGCTAGTGCGCCTGCAGCACTCATTGTGCCACCCACTTAAGTTGCCCTTTAAACATGACTCACAATTGCCATTGCAGCCTGTTGGCAGTTTTACTCTGCTGTTTCGACCTGGCAAAATACACCTTTTGCCAGGCCTAAACTTTCTTTTTTAGTACATATAAGTCACGCCTAGGTTAGGCCCCTGAACAGCCCATAGGACAGGGTCAGTGTATTTAAAAAGTGAGACATGTACTTTTGACTTTTAAATGTCCTGGCAGTGAAAAAGTCTTAAATTTATTTATCATTACTGGCAGGGCTGCCTCTTTCTAGGTTAACATCAGGTTACATTTTTACATTTAAATAAGTGATAACTTTCAATTGTGAGCAGGTAGTGATGTTGAGTATGGTCTTTAAAGAATTGTAATTTAAAACCCTATTTAATAGTAAAGTTGGATTGTAAGTCACAATTCAGAAAATGCCACTTTTAGAAAGTTGGCATTTTCTTGTCCCCACCCTTTGGTGCCTTCAGCCTGTACCCTGGGTAAAATTACTAGGTGTAGCTGGGAGTTGCTCTATGTGAGGTGCTCGTAACAGCTAGACAAAGGGGGAATAGGTATTGGCAGGATGGGCCAACTCTGACTTGATGGGGTGGTGGTGCTGTCACCTACCTCATTTGCACATAACAAAGACTATGCCTCAGCACACTCACAAAGGATTTCACACAAGTCTTTTGCGCCCCCAGACACGTGGGGACCAGGGGGGGGAGGCAGAAAATTACGAAAACCTCTGTTGGGGGAGGACTCTAGATGCTTCTCCTACTTCAAGTGGGCACCAGGTATAAACAGTTGACCTTCAGACTGAACTCTTCAGATCACTTCTGGACCTGTGGACTCTGCCAGGAAGGGCTGCCCAGCTGTGAAGTCTGCCCTGCTGACCAAAGACTGCTTTGCTGCCTAAGGCTTGCTGTTGCTGCACCAGTACCTGCCTGCTGCTGAGAACTGCAGTGTTGAATCCAGCCTGCCTGTGTGGACCCAGAACTCCAGGAAATCCCCAAGGGTCAATTGGCTGGCCACCTGTTCAAGCCATATGGACATAACAGGCTTCTTCGAAGTTGACACATCTCAACGAAGCACGACGCAGCCTGCTTTCAACTCCAGCCCAGCGTGACACAGCTCGTCCTCGTTGCCAATGCATCTCAGCTCAAGTTCTCGCAAGTACCAGCGGCTTCTTTAATGCAGCCCGACACCAGCACCAGCCCAGTCCAGCACATCTTGTCCCATGTGCTGATGCATCGCAGCGCAATTCTATGCAAGCCTTACTGGCTTCCTCAACGTCGATGCAGGACCCCATATCACAGCTCTTCATTGACGGTCATCGACTCCGCTGCTGTTCAACGCATCTCGACTCTGGACCTCGCATTGCAGCTCCTCGTTGACAACTCTTTGAGGCTGGCTCGTACTTCTCGATGCAAGGACTTTGCATCTTGACACCCAGGCCACAGGGTACTTAATCAGCTGACTGAATGCAGTCCTATATCCACCCCTCGCTCCATCGTGGTCTGCCTGAACTAGTGACTTGGACCGGTCTACCGTGAACAGATAACCGCAGTTGGTGCTTTTTGCTTCTTAGCATTTGATTTTAACAAAACTTTTTAAATTGCATATCTCCGATTCTACTAATTGGGTTTTTGTCGATCTGTTGTCAAATAATTTATAAAATTTTACTCTATTTTTCTAAATTTGTGTGGGATTTTTCTTGTGTTGTGTTTTCACTTTATTACTGTTTGAAGTGATGAATAAATACTTTACACATTGTGTCTAAGTTAAACTTGACTGCTTTTGTCCGAATCTAACAGAGGGCTTAGCACAGGTTAATTTGGGGTTTGCTTGTGTTTCACTCTGACAGGAATTCTGGTTGCTGCTTGAATAAGGTTTCACCCCCCCTCAACCAGTAACCCAGTTTCCTACATGCTGACTTTGTAAATGATGCAGCTGGTTTTGAAGATGACTATCCATGGAGTTCCATCAGGATGGAGGTCATGTGATCGTATTTCTTCTGGCCATGGATGAGACATACTACGGCATGTATAATGCCCATAAAGGATACCTGTGTGGAGCCTGGTAGGCCATGGAGCAGGGCTTTACCACCATCCAGAGGCAAGAGCACAAGGAGTTGAAGAGCTGTTCCAGAGTTGCGTTCTGGAAGAAACTGGTTCACTTTCTTTAGAATAGAAAACTGGTACCTCACCATCTTTTTTTTTTTTGGCAAAGTGTTCCTTGAAGATGAGGTTTGCGTCCAAGCTCAATTATAGTAACTTGGCATTCAAATTAAAGGTGAGGTTTGAAGCTGTCAAAGTTCATGTCACTGAGCCAAGTTTGTCCTGTTTCGTGCTTGTTGTTCTTGGCAAATACCAGGAATTATATCTTGTTTGGTTAGAGCTTTGAGTAGGTGTTGAACATTCAGATGTGGATGAGGTACAGGCACTGTTTGAGGAACTGGAAGCCAGGAGCAGGGGAGATTTTCATGCAGGATTGGTGTACGAGGCTGGCTATTTATGTAGTGTACTAAATTTAGGGGTACAGCATGCAAATAGTCCAGACGACTCTTATTGGTTTACATGGGCTTACTTTAATAATCCCAAGTGCTTTTCTAGCGGAAGTGTGGGTGAGCAGCTTAGGCTTCTCAGAGGGGAGTGTTGAGCATTTGTTGTACACACAGAGTCAATGAATGAGACACACGCTCAAAAAGAAATTCAAGAGTTATTTAGAAAAATAACACAGATTTTTATATCGTTTTAGACACCAAGATCATTGGGATTAAGTAAGTACTTTCGGAGATAGGAATTTTTATAGAAATAGAAAATACAGTTGAATAATGGTTTTTGAGCTATGAAACTCGAACACAGTAATGTTACCCTATGGAGAAACATTCACTGCATGGAAATACTTGCAAACGTGCATAGGTGCTGGTCGCGTTGGTAGCCCTGAGCACCACGCAGTAAAGTCAATGAAGTAGTACCTGTAAAAGAAAGACTGCAAGGGGAGACTGGGGGACTAGTCCAGCAGAACCCAAAGGGGGGCTCAGCTCTTGAGGGTCTCTGGAGCACAAAGACACAGTCAGTTTACATGGACCAGGGCTTGGAGGCTTGGGTTTAGAGGTGTTTTGTCTGGTGGGTCGCTCGAGTCAGAGGCTCTCACTTGGTTTCGGGATCTGGAGAGGGTGAGAAGACAAGACTGCAGAGCCACTTTTGGTGATGACCTTGGAGATCCTGATGTCCCTTGTTGGCAGGTCAGTGTTGGCATCAGTGGTGTCTGGGCTGGACACACAATAAGCCTTTGTGCTTCCAAGAGCTCTGGTATCCTGGGTAGTGGTGCAGGGAGGCTCCGGGAAGGCTCAGCATCTCGAGACTTGGTGAAGCGACAGGGTTGACCTGCTGGACTCTCGATGACCTCCTCCTGGCAAGTTGCTCCCTCAGTAGACCCCGATGGTCAGCAAAACCTTGAACCGGGCAGATGCAGTCAGTGCCTGCAGATGCAGGGAGATGGCTCCTCCACCTCAAGGGAGATGCTGCTTGGTTGACGAAGAACTGGCAGTCCTCCAATGGTTTGTGGAGGCTTTTCAGTGGCAGGACGAGTTGTTTCTTGCATTTGTTGGGAGAGCAGCAGCCGGGCAGGGTTTGGCACTAATTTCGGTGCTGTTCCACAGTTCTTGCATTGTTGGCTCTTCTTTGTCCTTCTTCTATTCCTGGTAGACATATCTGAGTTCCTGGTGTCAGGGGGGAACCTAAATAAAGAATTTAGAGGTATTAAGAGGAATGTAAGGTTGTAGCCAATGGGCTACCTACCACTGGGGTGACTGCACCCCCTACATGACCACTTCCTGTGGAAAGTGGGCATAACCCTGACCCAGAGTTCCTAGTTTCACCAAAAACAAGATGGCAAAACCCCTCTTTGAGTGTCCACTTCAGGTGGCCCACTTTAGGGGTGTCCCTAGCCTGATAGTGCAACACGCCTACTCACTAGCCAATTTACCTGCCTGCTCTGGTGCCAATCGGCCCTAGGGAAGGGTGTGGCATTCTCCAGGTCTAGAGGAAGCTGGGGTTGCATATCAAAGGTAGCGAAGGCTTTGAAGCCTCTGGCATTGGTATGCTAATTAACTATCCATCCTGCTGGAGGAGGTGGAGGAGACCTTCTTCCAGAGCAGACATTGCTCCTAACCTCTTAGAGTGTTGACTCACCCAAGCAGGGAGTCAGAAACTCATCTGTGGTGGCAGGCTGGAAGAGTCCAGTCGGCCAGCACAGTAAATGACTAGTAGGTTTCAGGGAGTACCTCTAAGGTGCCCTCTGGGTGCATGTCATTATAAATCCAACACTGGAATCAGTGTGGATTTATTAAGACAAAGGGGCCAATTCCGATGTCCAACAGACCGGAGTCCGTCTGACATCGGTTGGGAACTCGAACCGAACGACCTCCTGTCGTCGGTTTCAGCCCAGGAAGCAGGATGCGACCAAATCATGTTCAGTTACAATCCTGTTCTTTACAATGAGAGCATGCATTCCAAACGCAATGCATGCTCTCATTGCAAAGAGCAGAGGTGCAGTTCATCCCTGCACCCTGTGGCAGGCACCTCAAGGTGCCTGCCACGGGGTGCAGAAATCAACAGGGGGGCCGGCCGAGGGATTACTGCAGACTTTCCGAATGGTGGACGGGCTCTCCGAACCCGTCGGAGGCCATTCGGAAAACCAATTCGGATTCCATTCGGCGGGCTTGCACCCATGGGGGCCCTGCTGGGGGCCCCCATAGACAGATTCGCAATGCCTTTCTGTGTTAGAAAGGCCGGCACAGAAAGCCAGTGGGAATCTGCCATCGTAATCCCTCGGCCGGAAAGGGATTACTGCAGGTTTTCCAAATGGCGGACGGGCTCTCTGAGCCCGTCGGAGGCCATTTGGAAAACCGATTCAGATTCCCTTCCGACCGACCACATTGAAATGGATCGGTCGGAAAGGAATCCGACCAGCCGATTACGATGCGGGCTGAAGGGCTCCGACCGACGGTCGGCGCCATTTCAGCCCGCATCGTAATCGGTTCCAAGGTGTTTGATACCAAACACCATTGGTTTCAGTGCAGCCATCATGTAGCTAGGTAACTCGTAATTACCAGAGGCAAGTACATGTCCTTCAGATGGCTGCCTGCTCAAGAGCAAACTTTAGTAAAGGAACCAAACATCGCAGGGCCCATCTGCTTGTGCATGGCATGGCATTCAGGGAGTATTTTCAAAATGGTTTGCACCATTTCACGCAGTCTGCAATGGTACTCTGTGGGAAATCTGTGTGTGGGTTCCTTAGGGTGGCATAATACATGCTGCAGCCCTTAAGGACCCTCTATAGAACCCATGCCATAGGTACCAGGGGTACCTTTTACTAGGGGCGCTAAAGTCCTTGCCAATTGGGTTACAATTGAACATTTTACCTGTTTGAAGGGAAAGAGCACTGGCATTGGGAACCTGGTTAGCAGGGACCCAGTGCACTTTCAGTCGAAAAGCATCAGTACTAGGTCAAAAAGTGGTGACCATGTAAAAAAGGGAATGAGACTAACCTTTCCCAGGAGAGACTTCATTGTCTAAGTGGAAGAACCTGGAAAGGCCATCTGCATTGGCATGGTCAGTCTTAGTTCTGTGTTCCACTGTAAAGTTCATTCCCTGTAGGGAGATGGACCTTCTCAGTAGTTTAGGATTTTCCCCCTTCATTTGCATCAGCCATCTGAGAGGTCTGTGTCCAGTTTGTACAAGAAAGTGAGTACCAAACAGGTATGGTTTCAGCTTCTTCAGGGACCAAACCACAGCAAAGGCTTCCCTCTCAATGGCACTCCAACGCTGTTCTCTGGGGAGTAACCTCCTGCTAATAAAAGCAATAGGCTGCCCCTGGCCATCATCATTGGTCTGTAAACAGACTGCTTCTATCCCATGCTCAGAGGC
This sequence comes from Calotriton arnoldi, assembly GCA_963921515.1. Classification (NCBI taxonomy): domain Eukaryota; kingdom Metazoa; phylum Chordata; class Amphibia; order Caudata; family Salamandridae; genus Calotriton; species Calotriton arnoldi. The sequence goes on along the minus strand of CAWUFW010000686.1, from coordinate 2,050,631 downwards.
ATCAGTGTTTACAGTGAACTGCTTTGTATAATCTGGAGCTTTTAGAATGGGAAGCTCATTGCTTCCTTCAGAGTGTCAAAAGTCTTTTGACAGCTTACTGTCCAGTTTTCTTTCTTGAGTTACTTCTTTGAGGTAGATTCAGTAAGGGTTGCCACAATAGTATCATACACCTCCAAAACCTCCTGTAGTACCCAGTCAAGCCAAGGAATGCCCTGATTTGGGTCTGGGTTGTTGGAGCCTCCCAGTCCTGAATAGTCTGGATCTTGGGCTGTAAGGGTTGAACTTGGCCTCCACCTACAAAGTGGGCCAAATATACAACTGAGCCCTGCCCTATCTGGCATTTGCTTGCCTTGATTATGAGACCAGCTTTCTGCAGGGACTCAAGGACTTTTCCAAGGTGGTTCGGTAGATCTTGCCAAGTAGAGCTATAGACAGCAATGTCATCAAGACATTCTGCACTAAAAGACCTCAGCTCAGCCAGATCTTTGTTCACCAGCCTTTGGAAGGTGGTAGGGGCATTCTTTCAACCAAAGGGCATTACGAGAAACTGCTAATGTCCATCTGGGGTCGAGAATGCTGATTTTCTTTGGCTCCTGGGGTGAGATCAATATGCCAATACCCTGATGTCAAATCAAAAGTACTGAGAACCTTGGCTGCACCCAACCTGTCAATTAGTTCATCACACCTTGGAATAGGATGGGCATCTGTCTTAGTGACAGCATTAAGACCTCCACAGTCCACACAAAACCTCAGCTCTCGTTTACCTCTCTTGGTATGAGGTTTGGGGCCTAAGACCATTGGGCTGGCCCAGAGACTTTCAGAGGGTTCAATCACCCCTAACTCCAGCATCTTGCTTACTTCAGCTCTGATGCTTTCTTTGACTTGATCGGACTGCCTGTAAATCTTGTTTTTGACAGGTAGACTGTCCTTAGTGTCCACATCATGTGTACACCAAGTTGCCTGACCAGGGGTCAAAGAAAAGAGCTCAGCATACTGCCCCAGAACTTGCTTGCAGACCGTTTGCTGTTGAGCAGAGAGGGTTTCTGAAAAGACAATTCCCTCAACAGACCCATCTTTAGGGTTCTTCCTGATCCTCACCAGTAACCAACAGCATGGTCACATCAGCCCCCTCATGAAAAGCTTTCCAGCAGTTTACATGGATGATGCTGTGGGGGCTCCTGCAAGTGCCTAGGTCTACCAAGTAGGTGACCTCTCCTTTCCTTTCTAGGATAGGGTAGGGACCACTCCATTTGTCTTGGAGGGCCCTCGTGCCACAGCCTCCAAAACCCATACCTCCTGCCCTGGCTGAAACTCAACCAGTGCAACCTTTCGGTCAAACCATTGCTTCTGGAGATCTTTGCTTGCCTCAAGGTTTTTGTTTGCCTTTTCCATGTACTCAGCCATCCTGGAACGAAGGCCAAACACATAATCCACAATGTCAAGTTTGGGCTCTTTGAGAGGTTTCTCCCAGCCTTCCCTCACTAGACTCAGTGGCCCCTTAACAGGATGGCACTTCTCTGTAGGTGAAAAAAGGGCATGGCAAAAGGACATCCCATCTCCTTCTGAGTTTTCTCAAGGAGTCCCATGATCATGCCTTTCATGGTCTTGTTGAATCTTATAAGTCACACCACATTCATTCCCCATTGCCTTTAGGTAAGCAGAAATAAAGTTACTATCTCTGTCTGAAACATCTCCTTAGGGAAACTCTAGTAAAAATACTCAAGAGGGTTCTGGTAACTGCAGGGGCAGTGACAGTCCAAAGGGGAATTGCTTCGGGATAAGGCAAACACAAGGAAATGATGGACGGAGCGCTGAAACTTTTCAGACACTCACCCCCAGTCACAGACCTGGGTTGAATCCATCATCGTTCTTTAGCTCACTTCGCCACCCCAGTTCAGACACAGCTATATGAAATCAGTCTTCACCCTGTGCCTCATGGGAACAGTCCAGCCCGAACTGACAAGCCATGTCTTCCCTGGACCGGAAACAAGCATCCTGGGACCGGTTTCAGGCTAACAGCCCTCATCAGCCAGGCTAGCTTGAATCCAGTGGCAAAGTGAGCAAGGGACCCACGTCTGGGCATACCCTGCCAACTTAGGGCGAACAAAGCAAACACAAGGAGATGATGGACGGAGCACTGAAACTTTTCAGACACTCACCCCCAGACCTGGGTTGAATCCATCATCATTCTTTAGCTCACTTCGCCACCCCAGTTCAGACACAGCTATATGCAAATCAGTCTTGACCCTGTGCCTCATGGGAACAGTCCAGCCCGAACTGCCAAGCCATGTCTTCCCTGGACCGGAAACAAGCATTCTGGGACCGGTTTCAGGCCAACAGCCCTCATCAGCCAGGCTAGCTTGAATCCAGTGGCAAAGTGAGCAAGGGACCCACGTCTGGGCATACCCTGCCAACTTAGGGCGAACAAAGCAAACACAAGGAGATGATGGACGGAGCGCTGAAACTTTTTAGACACTCACCCCCAGTCACAGATCTGGGTTGAATCCATCATCTTTCTTTAGCTCACTTTGCCACCCCAGTTCAGACACAGCTATATGCAAATCAGTCTTGACCCTGTGCCTCATGGGAACAGTCCAGCCCGAACTGCCAAGCCATGTCTTCCCTGGACCGGAAACAAGCATCATGGGACCGGTTTCGGGCTAACAGCCCTCATCAGCCAGGCTAGCTTGAATCCTGTGGCAAAGTGAGCCTGGCCTGGCAGTTCGCGCTGGACTGATCCCATTGGGCACATGATCAAGACTGATTTGCATATGGCTGGGTTCAAACTGGAATGGCATGGTGAGCAAAAAAACGATGGATTTAGGCCCAGATCTCTGTACTGGGGTGAATGTATGACATTGTTCTGCATTCTGTCCATCAATTGTTGTTTTTGCATTTGTCACCCCGAGTGGGACGGGTATGCCCAGACGTGGGTCCCGTGCTCTCCATGCCACTGGAGTCAAGCTATCCTGGCTGATGAGGGGTGAAACCCCGAAACCGGTCCTAGGATGCTTGTTTCCAGTCCAGGGAGGACCTGGCCTGGCAGTTCGGGCTGGACTGTTCCCTGTGGACTGTTCCCATTGGGTCCACAGGGTCAAGACTGATTTGCATATGGCTGGCTTCAAACTGGAATAGCATGGTGAGCAAAAAAACGATGGGTTTAGGCCCAGATTTCTGTACTGGGGTGAATGTATGACATTGTTCTGCATTCTGTCCATCAATTGTTGTTTTTGGAATTGCTTCGGGATACCAGGAGGGAACCCCAACCACTGGTTGCTGGATTAAGGGGGCCTTTGCTTTACTACCTGTCTTGCCACTAGCTTGACAGGTAACACATGAGCTGCAAAACACCTTCACTTTCTGGGACATACCTGGCCAGTAGATGTGGGTAACTAATATCCTCCAAATTTTAGTCTGGTTAAGAGAGATGTCATGTGCTAAGGTGAGTAAGAACTCTCTGTACTGCTGAGGCACTACCACTCTCCTAGTGGGACCGGGTTTGGGGTCTCTGGCCTCAGTGTAAAGGAGTTCCTCCTCACAATAGGTCCTGTCGAAGCCACTGACATCTCCCTTTTCCTGGGTATTCCAACAAAATATTGAAAATGTAATATCGACCTACAGAAATATCGTGTTGGAAATATCGTCATAGAGAATTATCGTCAGCAAAAATTTCGATTACAAGAATATCTATTTTAAGATAAGTAATATAGATGTTAAAGATATAGAAAGTGTTAATATCAATTAGAAAACTGTCAATGTTGTTAATATCGATGTTAAAAATATAATTGTTAATATCAATTTTGTATTATTTTAATGTATTTTAATTATTTTTATGTATTTTACTATATATTTTATTTGTATATGTTATAAATTGTTTGTCTAAATATTGTTAATGCTTTTGAATATAGTTTGTAAATTTTTATTAGTTTTTATATTGAATTTAATAGTCATTTTTAGTACCGTTGCAGGTTTTGACGTTTATGGGGGTAATGGGTTGGAAGTAAGTTAATTATAAGTAATCAATAAATAATTTTTGATTAATAATTAACCCGGGCGAAGCTGGCATAGTGCCACTACACGGAGTTCCACGGAGTTGGAAAAAACTCTGTGGAACTCCGTTCCTCCACCCTCCTAATTTAATTATAATTTTAAAAAGGCACTTACCTGCTGTGGCTGCCTCCTCGTCGTCATGGTCTCTCTTTCCTTCCTCGTCCTCGTCCATGGAAACCCCTGCGTTGTACTTCCTGCAGGTAAGTGCCTTTTTAAAAAATTATAATTAAATTAGGGAGGGTGGAGGGGCCGGCTAACTCTGCTCCACCACGGAGTTGGAGTTTTGCCTGAATTCCGCGTTCTCAACGGAGGCAAAACTCCGTAAACTCAGCTGGCGGAGCGGAGTTACCCACCCGGGCTTATTAATAATTATTTAATTTATAATTATTTGTGTTAATTATATAATTACATCTTTTTTAAATTCAAGTTTTAGGTGTGGGTTGTCGGTTTTGTAGGGGTATAGGGTGGGAAGTAAATTAATTAAAAAATATATATATATATTATTTATTATAATAAATTATTTAATTAATTAACTATGTAAATTGTAAAATAATTGTATTTTTTATTTTGTGTAGTTTGGTGTTTTTGTATGGGTAAAGGGTGTCCTGGAACAAAATTCTAATATTTAATTAATGTTAATTTTTAATAATTATTTGATTGATAATTAATTATGCAAATTGTGTAATTAAGATATTGTTTGTGTTATATATTAGGTGTGAGTTGTATTTGTAGAGGTAAAGGGTGGGAAGTTAATTAAATATAATTAATTTGTTATTAGTTAATTATTATTAATTGTTTAATTGGTAATAAATTATGTAAATTATGTAATTAACATTTTTAAAATATATATGTTAGGTGCGGGTTGTTGGTTTTGTAAGGATAAAGGGTCGGAAGGTAATTAAATATAAATATTTCACTATTAGGTCATTATTATTAATATTTTAATTGATAATTATGTATAATGTGTAAATATAATTTGAAAATATATTTTAGGTGTGTGTTCGGTAGTTTATATGTATAGGGTAGGAAGTTACTTAAGTAATGACAAATTTAAAAATATTTAAATATTTTTAAAATGTTTGTTTTTTATTATGTTATGTGTTAATTGTGTTGTGCTTTTTAATTTTAAATAATGTATTTATTGGTTGTTATTAATGTGGGAATATATAGTTTGGTATTTTAATTATAATAGTAATATTTGTATTAATTTATAATATGTATTAAAGATTGTAATAAATATGTGATTTGTTTTATTTTTAAATAAAATTATATATATAATTGTTCTATCAAATATTATTTGTTTTGTTATTTAATGTTTTTAAAATTTGTAATTTTTTTTCAGTGAACTGCTATGTGTGTAATGTTGCATAGCGTGTAGTGGGAATAGTAAAATGTACCCTTCCTCAATCCAGCACTTTCCCTACTGTTGCACTGACTGGAGTGGGAATAGTCAATTTTACCTCTCCGCAATTCAACACTTTTCCTACTGTTGCACTGACTGGAGTGGGAATAGTATCTTTTACCCCTCCACAATCCAACACTTTCCCTACTTTTGCACTGACTGGAGTGGGAATAGTAAATGTGGCCCTTCCTCAATCACACACTTTCTCTACTGTTCCATTGACTGGAGTGGGAATATAAAATTGTACTTCTCCGCAATCCAACACTTTCCCTAATGTTGCACTGATTGGAATGGGAATAATACATTTTACCTCTCCGCAATCCAACACTTTCCCTACTTTTCTAATAGCTGGAGTGGGAATAGTAAGTTTTACCCCTCCACAATCTAACACTTTCCCTAATGTTGCACTGATTGGAGTCGGAATAGTAAATTTTACCCCTCCGCAATCCAACACTTTTCCTACTGTTGCACTGACTGGAGTGGGAATAGTATCTTTTACTCCTCCACAATCCAACACTTTCCCTACTTTTGCACTGACTGGAGTGGGAATAGTAAATGTGGCCCTTCCTCAATCACACACTTTCTCTACTGTTCCATTGACTGGAGTGGGAATATAAAATTGTACTTCTCCGCAATCCAACACTTTCCCTAATGTTGCACTGATTGGAATGGGAATAATACATTTTACCTCTCCGCAATCCAACACTTTCCCTACTTTTCTAATAGCTGGAGTGGGAATAGTAAGTTTTACCCCTCCACAATCTAACACTTTCCCTACTATTGCACTGAGTGGATTGGGAATAGTAAATTGTAGCCCTCTGTAATCCAACACTTTCTCAACTGTTGCAGTGATTGGAGTGGGAATAGTAAGTTTTATCCCCCCCTCACGCAATTCAACACTTTCTCTATTGTTGCACTGACTGAGGTGGGAATAGTAAGTGTTTCCCCTGCGCAATCCATAGCTTTCCCTACTGTTGTATTTATTGTAGTGGGAATAATAATTTGTACTTTTCCTGAGTTTAATGATTTTTGTACTGTTTTGGAAATTGGAGTAGGTACTATTTGTGGAATTTTATAATTTAGTTTATATTGATAAAATGTATATTATTATGTTTTTGTGTAGTTAAAATTCTAATATTTTTTATTAGTAATGTACACCTTGGCATATACATATATAAAAAATACTTAAACTTTTCAGAAACACACAGTCACTGGATAATGTCATCAGTGATGTCATTTGAGATGTCATCAGTGATGTCATCAGTGATGTCACTGACCATGTCATGAATGATGTAATATGTGATGTCATCAGCAGTGCATTGCGGGCGGGAGTTATAGTTAGCTGAACTAACTATAACGGCCGAATTTCTCTGGTTTTGTATGAGTGAAATGTCCAACTAACTATAACGTCCCTGAAACCTATGGTTTTTTCAGTGAATTTCAAAGGTTTTTTAAATGCTCATTTCTAACTATGCCTACAGAGGTAGGACATGTGCAGAAAGAGGAAGAAAGGCGCAGAAAGAAGCAAGAGATGTGCACAAAGAACCAACAGAGGAGCAGAAAGAGGCCTTGTTGCAAAGTCATCCTGTGCCCCCAACTTTTTGCTGACGGTACTGGTGGTAACTGACTCTGACTAACCAGGCCTAGAACCAGTGCTATGCTAAAAGACACTTAGAATACAGTGAAAACACCTACATACACTAGGGAACACTATGCGTTGGGGTACCCCTGTGATTGGCATGACCTCCTCTGTAAGGCCCTAGTACATAATAGGGCAGGGGGATTAAAACTACCTCTAAGTCAGAGGTGCAGAAAGATGCTTCTTTAAGTAGTAGTCACGTTTGCAGAGTGGTGGAGAAAGGGTGCTGGGCCTCCGACCAGCGCTCAGGAATTTCGCTGCATAGGACATAGAGGAGGTACCAGGAGGGCTTCTTGGCCCCCAAAGTCCCTCAGGAGTAAATTGGACTTCATCCCCCATCCCGTAGTCTGCCAGGAGGCGCGTTTGCAGAGTGGTGGAGAAAGGGGGGCATGGCCTCCGAAGACGTCTTAGCAATCCCACTGCTGACATGCAGCTTCCCTTGTGCAAAAGCAATCTGCTTTGGTTTTTGGACGCGAGAGCAGAGTTTGCTATGACAGGGTGGGAGCCGCACGGCTCCCGCCTTGCATAGCAAACAGCAATGTCCCAGGGGTGGGCACCCCGGGACATTGCAGGAGCCGGCCCTGGGGGGTGGCGGTCCCCAGGGCCATCAAGGGCTCCAGGAGGGGGGCCGCGCGGCCCCCTCCCATCATTTAACATAGCCCCGGGGAGGTGGTGGTCCCTGGGGCTTGGGGGGGCCCATGAGGCCCCCGCAAATAATTTGATGAAAACCCCGGGGAGGTGGCGGTCCCCGGGGCTTGGAGGGGTCCGTGAGGCCCCCCATCCACATTTTTAATAAAACCAAATTTAAGCCCCGGGGAGGTGGCGGTCCCCGGCGCAGCGGGGGGGCCGCATGCCCCTGCGCATATTTAAATAAAGCCCCGGGGAGGTGGCGGTCCCCAGGGCTTGGGGGGCCTGGGAGGCCCCCCCGCATCTTAATAAACAAGCCCCTGGGAGGTGGCGGTCCCCGGGGCTGCGGGGGGGCGCATGCCCCCCGCATATAATTAGTATAGCCCCGGGGAGGTGGCGGTCCCCGGGGCCACTATATATTTTGGCATTGCCTCCGGGACCTGGCCCACCTGGGGGCTTAAAGATAACGAAGCGCGGGAGTCCGTGCTTCATTTTTTTCTTTTTTTTTTCTCAGCAGGATTCGCGCACCCAGCGCAAATTCTGCCGATTTAAAAGGAAAAAAATGCTTTTTTGGGCCCTGGGGGTCCCTGTGGGACCCCCTGAGCAGGCCTAGGGGGTCAGGGTGTTTCTACCCTGCCCCCTTTTCTTGTTTTTTACCTTTTTTTGTACCTTTTTCTTGTGACTCGGTTACCGAGTCACAAGATGGCTGCCAACACTTCCTGGTTTGGCGTGTTGGCAGCCAATCAGAAGTCAGCTCCTGCTCGGGAGGAGTCGCGACTCCTCCTCGGTGCTCAGATATTGAAAGTTTTCTTTTTTTAATTTCTCAGGAACTACCGAACGGATTTACACCATTTCAAAAAAAGGTCGCTTTCTGAACCAAGAGCTACCTTTTTGCCAAATGTGGTGTAATTCCGTTCAGCAGTTCGGGCTGTAGCCTGTTCCAATTTTTCCTATGGAAATTAACATGGGGAACATGCGTTTTGGGACCCCCCTTTTTTCTCGGCCCTCGCTTGACGAATCACCCCGAAACTTTCAAGACAGGAATTGACAAGAGCGCCCTATTATTTTTTAAAATTTCGCGAAGATTCGTCAACCGGCGCCAAAGATATTGGCAAATCAAAAAACGCTTTTCCTATGGAAAATAGGTCCTAACTATAACTACCATACTATATATATATTCCACAGTCTATTGCAAGAGTAACAGACTCTCAGGACGTGCAGAGATGATACAATACTCAGATTTAATGAACTTCACATAAAGCGTTTCGGCTGTCCCACAGTCTTGATCTCACAGCCCCCTCTTTTTCTATAGCCAGGATTATGGTTTCCAGGGCTGCTCTTCTGGCTAGTCTCTCAAGAATTGCTTCTTCATCATCTAGCTCTTCTCTGAGCTTTGAGTTGCTTGACCTACCCCTATTTGGTGAAGGCACTTGAGGTACAGTTCTAGGGTAGATGTGAGAGGATTTCTCATCACCTTCTCTAGAGAGTTTAGGGCGTAGTCTCCTGGAGTACATTCCCTATTGTCAGGGTCATTGTCCACCTCCTTCTCTAGGAGGGTGTCAGGATCTTCTGTTATATTAGCTGCCTCAAACTCTGCAGGAGCTCCTGAAGCTTTGTCTTGGTAGGGTTTGATCAAGTCTTAATGTTATAATCCTTACAGAGGAGCCTTAACTGCCTCACCTTAAGATGCAGATAAGGGGTCAGGTCGAGTTCCTGAACTCTATCCTCTGAGGAAGACATTATTTTAGTACAATTGGGACCTTTTTAGAAAATCCCCCAAAAAATCTAAAATGACTTTTAAGGACTAACTGACTAGTACACATTTTAAATTTCTAATACAAAAGAACTGGGGGACTTACCACAAGGCCCTAACAGTTCAGATTTAAAATGTAGAAAAAAATTGAAAATCGAACATTTTCAAAAATATTTTTGACTAAAGTCAATTGTAGATTTCTTAGTGGAATCGCCTATTGACAGAGTGGTATCAGGAAATGCAAAGTCTTGATCCCACCGCTGAACCACCAATGTAGGAAGCTGGCTATATATGTAGTGTGCCAAATGTAGGGATACACCATGCAAATAGTCCAGACGACTCTTATTGGTTTACTTTAATAATCCCAAATGCTGTTCTGGTGGTAGTGTGGGCAAGCAGCTTAGGCTTATCAGAGGGGAGTGTTGAGTATTTGTTGTACACCCAGAGTCAATAAATGAGACACACACTCAAAAAGAAATCCGAGACCAATTTAGAAAAATAACACAGATTGTTATCTAATTTTAGACACCAAAATCATCATGATCAGCTAAGTACTTTCGGAGATAGGAGTTTTTATAGAAATAGAAAACACAGCTGAATAATGGTTTTGAGGTATGAACCTCGAAACGCGGTAATATTATCCTATGGGAGAAACATTCACTGCGTAGAAATATTTGCAAATGGTTTACAGGGTTCTTCTCCTGAACTTAAGGGTCTTAGGGGCCAAGGTCCAAGAAACCACCAGCATTTCGGTTTTACCTGACCTGGTGGTCTGGGTGCAGAGTTGCTGGTTGCATTGGTAGCCTTGAGCACTACGCGGGAAAGTCAGTGGAGAAGTACCTGCAAAAATAAAGGCTGCAAGTGGGGACTGAGGGACAAGTCCGCTGAACCCAAAGGGGGGCTCAGCTCTTGAGGGTCTCTGCAGCACGTAGACACAGTTGGTTTACGTGGACCCGGTCTGGGGGGCTTGGGTGCAGAGGTGTTTTGTCCGCGGGGTTGCTCGAGTTATAGGCTCTCACTTGGTTTCGGTGACCTGGAGAGGGAGAGAAAACAAGACTGCACCGCTACTCTTTGATGACCTTAGAGATCCTGATGTCCCTCATCAGCAGATCAGTGTTGGCGTCGGTGGTGTCCGGGCTGGACATACAACAAGCCTTGGTGCTTGCAAGGGCTCCGGTACCCCGGGTATGAGTGCAGGGAGGCTCCGGGAAGGCCAGGCGTTTCGGGAGTTGGTGAAGCGATGGGGCTGAGCTCCTGGACTCTCGATGACCTCCTCCTGGCGAGTTGCTCCTTCGATGGACCTGATGGTCAGCAAAACAGTGAATCGGACAGCTGTAGTCGGTACCAGCAGATGCAGGGAGATGGCTCCTCCACCTCAAGGGAGATGCTGGTTGGTTAGCAAAGTACTGGACAGCGCTCAAAGGGTTAAGGGAGATTCTTCAGTGGCAGGATGTGTTGTTTCTTGAGCTGGGGTCACATATCAAAGGCGGCAGAGGCTTTGAAGCCTCTGGCCTTGATATGCTAATTCAATAGTCATGCTGCTGGAGGAGGTGTGATCACCTTCCTCCGGGGCAGGCATTGTTCTTGACCTCTGAGAGCATTGGCTTTCCTGAGCAGGAGATCAGAAACTTGTCTGTGGCTGCAGGCTGGAAGAGTCCAGTGAGCCAGCATGCTAAACGACTGGTAGGTTTCAGGGGGTACCTCTAAGGCGCCCTCGGGGTGCATGTTATAATAAATCCAACACTGGCATCAGTGTGGAATTATTAAGACAAAGTGTTTGATACAAAACACCATTTGTTTCCGTGCAGCTATCATGTAGCTGGGTAACTCATAATGATCAGTGGTCAGAACATGTCCTTAAGATGGCTGCCTGCTCACTTGCAATATCTAGTAATGTAACCATACATCACAAGGGCCCATCTGTTCATGCAGATGTGCCCTCACATATAATATAATGCACCCAGCCTTAGGGCTAAAAGGTATGCTGTAGGGGTGACTTACACATAGTATATGCAGTGTACATGGGCATGGCACACAGGGAGTGTGCCATGTCGTGTTTTCAAAGTGGTTTGCACCATTTCACGCAGCCTGCAATGGCAGACTGCGTGCAGTTTGTGGGTGGGTCCTTTAGGGTGGCATAATACATGCTGCAGCCCTTAGGGACCCTCTTTAGTACCCAAGCCCTGGGTACCAGAGGTCCCATTTACTAGGGACCTACAGGGATGATAAAGTCCTTGCCAATTGGGTTACAATTGAATATTTTACCTGTTTGAAGGGAAAGAGCACTGGCGACCTGGTTTGCATGGATCCAATGCATTTTCAGTCGAAAAGCAACAATCCTATGGCAAAAACTGGGGGTGACCATGTCAAAAAGGCAGTGGCGGCTGCCGCAAATCTAAAGTGATGGGTTGGGGGAGGTGTTAGGGGAATAATAATTAAAAAAGAAAACTTACCTGTGGCTGCCGCCGACGCTGGCGCTGCCGGCCGCCTCGGTGCTCCTCTGCTCCCGGCGCACACTGGGGCACAAAGCACAGGCTCTCCACCCAATCCAGACGCTGCCCTCAGGCTATACCAAGCATGAGAGAAGCTCTAGGATTGGCCTGAATGGGCTTGTCTCGGTCAGGCACAGGGAGCCTGTACCATTTCTCCACCCAGCTGTGCAACACAACTGGGTTGGAGAAATGTAAGTGTGCATGGCGGTTTGGCCGCCCTAAGACAGCCGGCCAAACTGACATGCACACCACTTACAGTGCACATCACTCCTGCTCCCTGCCATGGCATGGCCCGGCCCTAGATTCCATTGCTCAGTCAGTGGAAGATAAAATTAGAATATTGTTTTATTATCATTTTATTTTTGCTGACTGACTCTGAGCAGTGGGGCGACGCTCCTCTGCCATTACGTAGAAGCCACCACTGCAAACAAGGGCGTTTTCCTACTTTTGTGCATTGGCACATTGGCATATTTGTAGCCTTGAAGCTGTTATTTGAAAGTAGAGCCCGAAGGGTCTCCATGTAGATGCTGAAGATGACAAGAGACAGTGTAGCTCCCTGGGGGACTCTGCAGGCGACAGGGATCTTTTCTGCCTCTTACCATTGGTTTCTGACCCCTATTTTGCCTCTTCATTCTCATTTCTGACCTTTATTCTGCCTCTTTCTGCTCCCTTCTGACCTTTAGTCTGCTTCTTTCTGGTCATTTTGGACCTTTATTTTACCTCTTTCTGCTTGTTTCTGACCTTTATTCTGCCTCGTTCTGCTTGTTTGTGACCTTTATTTGCTGCTCGTTTCTGACCTCTATTTTGCCTCTTTCTGCTTGTTGCTGTCCTTTATTCTGCCTATTTCTGCTCATTTATCACCTTTATTTTGCCTCTTTCTTCTTGTTGCTGAGCTTTATTTTGCCTCTTTCTGCTCGTTTCTCACCTTTATTTGGTCTCTTTTTGCTCGTTTCTGACCATTATTCTACCTCTTTCTGCTCCCTTCTGACCTTTTTTCTGCCTCTTTCAGCTCGTTTCTCACCTTTAGTTTGCCTCTTTCTGCTCGTTGTTGACCTTTATTTTGCCTCTTTCTGCTTGTTTATCACCGTTATCTTGCCTCTTTCTGATCGTTGCTGACCTTTATTACGCCTCATTCTGCTCATTTCTCACCTTTATTCTGCTTATTTCTGCTCATTTATCACCTTTATCTTCCCTCTTTCTGCTTGTTGCTTACCTTTATTCTTCCTCTTTCTGCTTGTTTCTCACTTTTATTATGCCTCTAGCTGCTCCTTTCCCCCGGGACCACGGGGGAGCCTCAGGCCCCCCGCAGTCCCAGCCGACTCCCCACCTCTTGCGGGAGCTGGCATTCCTCTTGCACAAAGGGAGCTGCTGGAAATGCAGCTCACTGTGTGTGTGAGAGCAACCTTTCCCTGCCTGAATGACTGCAATGAAACCTCCGCTACCAGCAAGCGGGAGCTGTTTGACAGCTCCTGCTTGCTGGAAGCGGAGTGTTTGCGTTTGCTTGGTGGGAGCTGTCAGCTCCCCCTGAGCAAACACAAACAGCTATGACCCGAGGGTGGGCACCCCGGGACATAGCAGGAGCCAGCTGTGGGGGGGGGTGGGGGGGTGGCGGTCCCCAGAGGCACATATGGCTCCAAGAGAGGGGTAAATAAAGCCCCGGGGAGGTGGTGGTCCCCGGGGCTCATTTGAGCCCATGGATGGGGGGTGTGCGCGGCCCCCCTCCATTAATTAAAATATAGCCCCGGGTAGGTGGTCGTCTCCGGGACTCAAAGATCCTCAGATGGGGGGGGGGAGGGCACAGGAGCAATGTCTTAACCTGAACTTAACCCTCCTGAACTCTCCTTTTTTTACAAAATGCCCCCAGGACCTGACCCATCCAGGGGTACTTTTCAAAACAAGCACTGGAGCCCACGCTTGTTTTTTGTAATTATATTTCTGCAGTGAATTTAGCACATTTACTGCAAATTATTTAAAAAAATGCTTTATTGCCCTGCCGTGGTTCCTCTGGGACCCCAAGACCAAGGCTTGGGGGTCAAGGTATTGCTACCCTGCCCCCTTTTCTTTTTTTTCACATTTTTGGGGGACTCTGCTGAAGCTGAGACACAAGATGGCTGTTAACACTTCCTGGCTGAGGTGTTAGCAGCCAATCAGGGCTCTACAGTTCTCTGCATGAGCTCGATATTATTTGCAAATTCGACGGGATTGCAGATATCCAAATTTGTGTTTCCTTATGTTTCTCAACAACTATTGAATACATTTACACCAAGTAACTGAAAGCGTGATCTGCGAACCAAAATCTACCTTTCTGCCAAATTCGGTGTAATTCCATCCAGCGGTTTGGGCTTTAGTCGTGTTCAAAACTCCTATGGGAATTAATATGGGAATTTCACTTTTTTTTTAACCCCCCCGCCTTTTTTCTCGGCCCCTGCTTGACGGATCACCCTGACTTTGATGTGATTGACACTAACAGTAAGAAAAGTTTCTGGGCATGTGTTTTACTGCAACCCATGAGGGTTACATTGGGACTCCCAATCCCATAATACATCAGACCAATTAAGCAACTCACTTGAGGGTTAAAGTGTAATTAAGGGGATAAATAGGGGCAGTGCTGCAGTATTTCATTTGCCGCCTTTGAGAAAAGACCTCAAGTCCGAAACGCGTCAGGCATGGGACTGCCTTATGGTATTCATATTATGGAGCTGTTTTTTGCTAATAAAATCACAACCTGTGAGAGTGCACTTGCTTGGGCGCACTTGTTTGGATTTAATTAATACGGCCAGCCGGGCCGTGTAGTTGCACCACCGCTCGAAAGAAAAGTGGGTCCGTTGCATGTTTATTTGGACAGCAACAAAAGGAACCAGGTTGGCATTGAATTCAACCTGACTTTCATGTGATTGACACTGACAGTAAGAAAGTTTCTGGGCATATGTTTTACGGCAAACCCACAAGGGTAACATTGGGACTCCCAATCCCATAATGCATCGTACCAGTTAAGCAGCTCACTTGAGGGTTAAAGTGTAATTAAGGGGATAAGTTGGGAGCAGTGCTGCAGTATTTCATATGCCGCCTTTGAGAAAGGACGTCAAGTTCGAAACGCGTCAGGCATGGGACTGCCTTATGGTTTTCATTGTATGAAGCTGTTTTTTTGCAGATAAAATCACAACCTGTGAGAGTGCTCTTTGCTTGGGGGCACCTCTTTGGATTGATTATATATATATATATATATATACACATACATACATATATACATACATATATATATATATATATATATATATATACACATACATACATATATACATACATATATATATATATATATATATATATATATATATTCACTGAAAAAAACCGTAGGTTTCAGGCACGTTATAGTTACAAATTAGCATTTAAAAAACCTTTGAAATTCACTGAAAAAACCATAGGTTTTAGGGACAGTTATAGTTGGACATTGCACTCGTACAAAACCCGTGAAATTCCCCGTTATAGTTAGTCCAGCTAACTATAACTCGCGCCCACAATGCACTGCTGATGACGTCACATATTACATCACTCATGACATGGTCAGTGATATCACTGATGACATCACTGATGACATCTCAAATGACATCACTGATGACATCACTGATGACATCATCCAGTGACTGTGTGTTTCTGTAAAGTTTAAATATTTTTAATATATATAGGAAAAGACGTATTGAAGAATGAGTGGGTGTGTAAGTGTCTGTATGGATGATTTAGTAGGTGCGTGACTGACTCTATAAGTGAGTGATTTAACGTATCTTACTGAATGCATGGGTTAGTGACTAAACTGGGTGAATGTCTGTATCCGTCTGTCTGTTGCTGTGTAAGTGGCTGCATGTGTTTGTGAATAGCTACATGAGTGTCTATATGAGTTATTGAATGCTTGTCTGAGTATCTGTATGGGTGCCTGAGTGTTTGTGTGGGAGGGGTGTGTGCAACTCTGTGCATAGATGTGTGAGTGGGTGATTCACTGGGTGGATGGTTTCAAGAGTGCATCTGTGATAGACTGTATGGGTGGGTAAGTGTGTGTAAGAGTGTGTTAGTGAGTGAATGTATGTCCCAGTGGTACATGTGTGAGTAACTACATATGTGAAAGGCAGTATATATGTGTGTTGGAGTATATAAATAGCTATAAGCGAGAGTGAGTGATTGTGATAGTGGCTGTATGGATGAGTGTGTGCTTGTATCAGTGATTGTATAAGAGCGTAAGAATGTGCTACTATTTGTATGAGTAAGTGAGCTGGTGTGTGTATAACTGTATAGGTGAGTAAATGGTAGTGTGTTTAATTATTTGCATGACTGACTAGGTGTGTGAGTACCTCTATGGATGAGTGGCGGTGTTTGAGTGTCTATATAGGAGTATGAGTGCATATGATAGTCCTGTACTGAGTGACCGTAAGTATGAGTGACTGTACGGGTGAGTGAGTGGATGTGTGCGTAGACCTAAGAATCAGTGAGTGGGTATGTAGTTATTGGTGTTGGAGTGTCTATGGTTTTGCGAATGGCAGTCTGTAATTTAGAGTGGGTGTATCAAAGGTTATATTGGGGTGTGAGGAGGTGCATCAGATTATCACGTGGATAATGTCATCAGTGATGTCATTTGAGATGTCATCAGTGATGTCATCAGTGATGTCACTGACCATGTCATGAGTGATGTAATATGTGACGTCATCAGCAGTGCATTGCGGGGCGCGAGTTATAGTTAGCTGGACTAACTATAACGGGGAATTTCACGGGTTTTGTACGAGTGCAATGTCCAACTAACTATAACTGTCCCTAAAACCTATGGTTTTTCAGTGAATTTCAAAGGTTTTTAAATGCTAATTTGTAACTATAACGTGCCTGAAACCTACGGTTTTTTCAGTGAATTTCAAAGGTTTTTTAAATGACATTTTTTAAATGTATTAATTTTTATATTAATTTTTTTCATACTGATTTACTACATTTTTAGCAACAATTTCTTTTACATATTTTATTTTTTAAATTACATTGTAATTACATTATACATTACATTACAAAAAATACTTTCTCAGAATGAATTACTTTAGTTTAAATACTTTGCACATAGGCAATAGACTTTTAAGTACAGTAGTTACAGTTGTTGCAATGGGCACCACATTTTCAAACACAATGCAACATTCAGCTCAATGTGAATTTCTAGTTAAATGCAATTAGTTACTTTATGGATTACTTTTCTAACCACAGGACTGGATCCTAGATTCAGTCCTGGTACATCTCCTGTAAACAGTTGAGTAAAAGCGTTTTGGTTACAGTCGTGATTTTTAAGGAATATTATTGTATTTTAAAAGTTGACACTTAGAAACTTTTTCTCATAGAATCACCAATGTTATCCTATGGAAGGAAATTCACTTAGCAGGTAAAAACTATTATCGTTACTTTTTCTTACTCAGTGTTGGATCCTGGATCCAGCACTGGTGCATCTCCTGTAAACAGTTGAAAGAATGCGTTTAAGTCATACAGGCGATTTTTAAGGAATATTTGTAGTTTGTGAAAATCGACACTTTGAAACTTTTCTGCTGAAAACCAGACAATGGATTCCTATGGAAGAAAATATAAGTTACTGGTAAGTACGGTTAAAATTACTTTTCAGGACCAGTACTGGGCTGAAAGATGCAGCACTGAGGTCTCTCCTGATAACAGGTGAGTAAATCGAAATTCGTATTTCGGCTGATTTTAGAGGAATATTTGTATGTTTCAAAAATCAACACTTAGAAACTTTTTCAGCAAAAAGCAGGCAATGATATCCTATGGAAGGAAATTCAAGTTACTGGTAAGTACGGTTAAAATTACTTTTGAGGATCAGTACTGGGCTGAAAGATGCAGCACTGAGGTCTCTTCTTATAACAGGTAAGTAAATCGGAATTCGTATTTCGGCTGATTTTAGAGGAATATTTGTATGTTTCAAAAATCAACACTTGGAAACTTTTTCAGCAAAAAGCAGGCAATTATATACTATGGAAGGAAATTCAAGTTACTGGTAAGTACGGTTAAAATTACTTTTGAGGATCAGTACTGGGCTGAAAGATGCAGCACTGAGGTCTCTCCTGATAACAGGTGAGTAAATCGGAATTCGTATTTCGGCTGATTTTAGAGGAATATTTTAAAGTTCCAAAACTCCACACTTAGAAGAATTTCCAAGTGAAACCAGTCAATGTTAGCCTATGGAAGGAAATTCAAGTTACTGGTAAGTACGGTTAAAATTACTTTTCAGGACCAGTACTGGGCTGAAAGATACAGCACTGAGGTCTCTCCTGATAACAGGTGAGTAAATCGGAATTCGTATTTCGGCTGATTTTAGAGGAATATTTTAAAGTTCCAAAACTCCACACTTAGAAGAATTTCCAAGTGAAACCAGTCAATGTTAGCCTATGGAAGGAAATTCAAGTTACTGGTAAGTACGGTTAAAATTACTTTTCAGGATTAGTACTGGGCTGAAAGATGCAGCACTGAGGTCTCTCCTGATAACAGGTGAGTAAATCAGAATTTGTATTTCGGCTGATTTTAGAGGAATATTTGCACAATGGTGAAGGGAGGGGCGGGGCCTGAGGTGACATCTGTGCAAACGCGCCCCGTGGCGCGTTTTAAGTAGGGGGATTAAGTCCCCTTGAATCATGAGGGTCCCTACGGGCCAACTAGCCCACCAGGAACCTCCAGTATGCGCCAGGGGCTGCGTTGCAGAGACGTGTAGAGAGGCCACACCCTTTTTACAACACTCTGCAACGCAGCTCCGTGGCGCTCACTGGACGTACCTGGTGGGCTAGTTGGCCCCCAGGGACCCTCAGGATTGAAGGATTTAATTCCCCATCTTAAAACGCGCCACGGGGCCTGTTTGCACACATGTCACCTGAAGCCCCGCCCTCCCTTCACCACTGTGCAAACACGCCCCGTGGCGCGTTTTAAGTTGGGGGATTAAGTCCCCTTGAATCCTGAGGGTCCCCGGAGTCCAACTAGCCCACCATATACCTCCAAAGCGCCACAGAGCTGCGTTGCAGAGAGGTGTAAAAGGGCGTGGCCTCTGTACACCTCTCTGCAAGGCAGCCCCTGGCGCATACTGGAGGTTCCTGGTGGGCTAGTTGGCCCCAGGACCCCCAGTATTCAAGGGAATTCGTTCCCCTCTGCAAACGCGCCAGGGGCGCGTTTGCAGAGTGGTGAAGGAAGGGGCGGGGCCTGCGGGCCCGATCGTTTTTTGTTTTTGTCCCCTGAAGGGGGCTGTGTAGCCCCCTTCCTTTTTCATGTTTTTGGGCCCTGGGGACCCCATCCCCCAGGGCCTTACCCCCTTTTTGTAATTAAAATTAAAAAACAAAAACGGGAAGGGGCCGCGTGGCCCCCTTCCCTGGGCCTGTATTGGCCCGGGGACCCCATCCCCCGGGGCATGGCCTTTTCTTTTCTTTGGAGGGGGCTGCGTGGCCCCCTCCTCAGGCCATTTAAGGCCCCGGGGACCCCATCCCCGGGGCCGGCCTTTCCATTTTTTTTTATTATTATTATTATTTTTTTGGGGAGGGGGCCGCGTGGCCCCCTCCCGAGCCACTACTTGCCCCGGGGACCCCATCCCCCGGGCTGGCCCTCTCCGTTGGGGACTGTGGGGGTCCCCAATCCCCCACAGTCCCGCCGGCTCCCGCGTCCCTTGGGAGCCGGCATTGCTTTTACACATGGGGAGCAGCTAACATGCTGCTCCCCATGTGGAAAAGCAATCAGCTTTGGATATTGGAAGAGAGAGCAGGTTTCCCTGCTCTCTCTTCCAATATCCAAAGCAAGTTTGCAATGGCAGGACGGGAGCCGCGAGGCTCCGTCCTGCCATAGCAAACTACAGTGTCCCGGGGTAGGCACCCGGGACACTGCAGGAGCCGGCCCTGGGGGTGGCGGTCCCCAGGGCCATCAAGGGCTCCAGGAGGGGGCCGCGCGGCCCCCCTCCTCAAGTGCACAGCCCGGGGAGGTGGTGGTCCCCGGGGCTATGAGAGTCCGTAATGGACCCCCACATTTATTTTGTAAGTGCCCCGGGGAGGTGGTGGTCCCCGGGGCGTGTGGGGGGGCTGGAGCCCCCCCCCACACCTTATTTAACATAAAAAAAGAAGCCCCGGGGCTGCGGGAGGGCAGAAGAGCCCTCCCGCACCATTTTTTATATAAAGCCCCGGGGGTGGCGGTCCCCGGGGCTTGGGGGCCCTTTGAGGCCCCCACACATAAAATTAACCCCCCACCATGCCCCCGGGACTTGGGCCACCCGAGGGCAAGATGCTAATCGAAGCGCAGGAGACCGCGCTTCGATTTTTTTCGGCAGGATTCGCGCACCCTGAGCGCATCCTGCCGATTTTTTAAAATGTTTTTTTATTTTTTTGCCCAGGGGCTCCTTGTGGGACCCCTGAGCAAACCTAGGGGTCAGGGTGTTTCTACCCTGCTCCCTTTGTGCGCTTTGCGCACTTGTTTCTGTCCCTCGGTTCTACCGAGGACAAAATGACTGCCAACATTTCCTGAATCGGAATGTTGACAGCCAGCTGACAGCCAATTAACATGCAGCTCGTGATCGGGAGGGTACGCGGACCCTACTCGGCCATAGATATCACTATCTTTTTACTTTTGATTTTCTCAGCAACTACTGAACGGATTTACACCATTTAACAAAAGGGTTCTTTCTGAACCAAGAACTACCTCTTTGCCAAATTTGGTGTAATTCCGTTCAGCAGTTCAGGCTGTAGCCGTGTCTAAAGTTTCCTATGGAAAATTGCATGGGGAAAACGTGTTTTGGGACCCCCCTTTTTCTCGGCCCCCGCTTGACGAATCCCCCGAGACTTTCAGGGTAGGAGCGGACCGGAGCGGGCCACAAAGTTTGAAAATTTTGCGAAGATACGTCAACCGGCAAGAGAGTTATTTCAAATAGAATGTCGCGGATTTCCTATGGATAATAGGTTGTAACTATAACTATCTACTGGCGACCGCCAGTAGATAATATATATACATATATATATATATACGTCGAAGGTTTCACCTCAAAGATCCCAGGAATCACAAAGCTCATGAAAACTGGAACAGATGAAAATAGACCCAGCTGTAAGTGCAAGTGAGTATTTATTATTAAAAGCTCAGCATGCCTGCCATGACGCGTTTCAGCCTACCAGAGGCCTTGTTCACATAGCGCCTTGTGAGTAGTATGCCAACATTTATAGTGCAAAGTGCAAAGTAACACACAACGTGATTGGTTGCCTACACCAACAATGGACATAGAAGAAATATATTGTTTTGATCAAACCAAAATGGATGGCCATTTAACCCAAATATCCACAATCCATAGCTTAAAAATACTTTTTGTTTAAGTACACTTTGTAAATGTAATTAATCAGTATTTAAAAGTGCAAGCAGTAAAAAACGAGTTTTTCTTAAAAAAGCATCTTATTTAAAAAAAAAAAAATTCTCATTTAAACATAGTGCAAACAATGTTGTGCAAAATACGCAAGGAAACATAAAACCCTAGTGGGTTAAGATTCACATGAAGGACACAACAGGCAACTTCATGACAAGACTAATAGATCACCAATCAAAAATAGAACATCACATGATTATCATCTATTTGTAATAAACAAGAGAGGGGACCGACATGTCTGAAAGATTTAAACTACCCGATAGAAGAATTTAGTCACAATTCAAAATGGTAATATTTTGCTTAAATCACAATGTTTGTACAGGTAAAACTGCTAGAATGTTATAAGTGGAATCGTTATCAATGTTAAAAATCATCACTATATGTCCTGAAGACAAAAATAGAACTATATCCAAAAAGTGTAGTACAAATCAAGTGCAAAAAGTGCGTGGAATGATAAAATATGGTGTTAAATAAAGTTAAAATTTTATTTATAGATTCAAGGGGCAAAGCCGATGTTAAAAGATATGTAGAAGTGGTGCAGTAATGTAACAATGGGAGCCAATTTACAGACATGTATAAAAGTCTTCGCTGGAATTTAAACCCAGTGGCGTTTTGGTATCGAGATCTAAGATGTATTTGGTCTCAAGAGCTCGCAAAAGGGCTTCACGGTTGCCTCCCCGTCTGAGGGGCAACACTGAGTCAATGACAAAATATTTAAGAAGCTCACTCTTGTTATCATGGTGTTCCTTAAAATGACGAGCCACTGGGTAGGATGCATCGCTCCCACTAATTGCCCTAATATGCTGGAGTATCCGTTTGTGGACCTGCAGCCTGGTGCTACCAACATATTGCAGGCCACAAGGACACTCCAGCACATAGACAGCAAAATCCGTCTTACATGTAAACATCCTAGGGATTGATCTTGGGGCATCGCAGAAGGGGATCTTATATTCTGTTTTGTTAACACCATGCCTGCATGCTTTGCAGCTGGTGCATCTTCTAAAGCCCTTACTGGAAAGGAGCCATGATTTGTTAACAACTACCTCAGGACTGGTTTTAACTAAAGAATCGCTCATAGAACGTGCTTTCCTGAATGAAATCTCAGGGCTAGCTGTCATTAAGTCCCCAATGACAGAGTCATTCTGTACCAGGCTCCAATTTTTCTTAAAGATTTTTCGAAGGGCCTGGTGCTGACGATTATAAGTTAGGATCAGTCTAATAGGCTCCTTAGCTTGTACCGATGCTACATTGGCTGTTTTACTTAGCAAGACCATCTGTCTAGGAATGTGGTTGGCTTTAGTGATGGCTTTGTCAATCATAGAAGCCGCATATCCTCTAGTCAAAAATCTAGATTTACTGGCCTCCTGTGCTAAAAAGCACTCAGAATCAGTGCTGCAAATACGCCTGATGCGCAACATCTCACCATATGGTATGCTGCGTATCAAGTGGGCCGGATGGTGACTGGCGGCATGTAAAACCGTATTACCAGCCGTGGGCTTTCTGAATAGCCTGGTCTCAAGTCTGTTGCCCTTGATGAAGATCTCTACATCCAAGAAACAGACAAAATCCTGACTTAAGTTAGCTGTAAACTGGAGATTGAGCTTGTTTACATTAATCAAATCAATGAAGTCTGTGGCCTGTTGTTTAGTACCTTGCCAGATTAAAAAAATGTCATCGATATAACGATACCAATGAACTACATGTCTAGTGAAAATCTCATGATGTTCAACAAAGAGGACCTGCTCCTCCCATCTACCCATGTGCAGGCAGGCATAACTAGGGGAGAAGCAGGCCCCCATGGCCACACCTCTAACCTGCTGGAAAAATTGGTTAAAAAACATGAAAAAGTTGTTATTCAAGCATGTAGTAATCATGGCAATCAACATCTTGTTGTGATTACACATTTGGATAGGCCTCTTTCCTAGATAATGGTTAATGGCCATTAAACCGTCCTGATGGTATATACTAGTATAGAGGGATGTAACATCCAACGTAATCAACCAATACGAAGAATCCCATATCACCCCTTCCAGTTTCCTCAGGAAGTCTGCTGTGTCTTGGATGAAAGAGGGCAAAGTCCTCACATGTTCCTGTAGGAAGGCATCGATGTAAATAGATGTGTTTTCCAACAACCCATTGCGTGCCGATATTATGGGCCTGCCAGGTGGTTTCTCAGCGCATTTGTGTATCTTAGGGATAAAATATAAAGCCGGAATTACTGGATGCTCATTTTTGAGAAACTTCAGTTCATCTTGACTAAGTAATCCTGCGCTTCTCCAGGCCACCAACTGTGTGTAGAAGTCAAATCGCGCCTGTTTCACAGTGGCAATGTCACACCTCTTATAGCATTGATGGTCATTTAGCTGGTTGTAGGCTTCTTCTAGATATAAATCCCTAGGCCACAACACCACATTCCCACCTTTATCGGACTGGCGAACTATGATGTTATCGTTGGCCTGAAGTTTCCTGATAAGCTGGAAGTAACAGTTGTTAAGTGATGTATGCTTATAATTATCACGCATTGTGGCAGTATAGAGTTTTTTGAGTTCTGCAATAGATAGCTCATGAAAAACGTCAATGTTATCATGTAACATCAGAGGTGTAAAGGTAGATCTTGGTTTAAAATTGGTATTACCAGGCATGTTCAAATTAATCTGTTCATCATTAATGCCAGGACCTGAGATCTCATTGTTCAGTTGTTGTAAATCTTGTAATAATTCAAGGTCATTCACACTTAAAATTTGAGTGGTATCAGAGGCCTGTCCTGTACCAATCTTAGATACCATCTTATTAGACAAGAAGTATTTGCGGAGTTTCAATTTGCGAGTATATTTGTACAAATCTATCCGCGTCTTGGCATAGTTGAAATTACTTGCTGGACTATAGGTGAGACCAAGGGATAATACACGCAATTCTGATTGGCTTAGATGGATGTCAGTAAGATTTATTACAGTTGATGCTGACCCTGCTTGGTCAATCACGTCATTTTGTAAACTTATTTCCTGTTCCATCTTTTGTTGGTATTGGTTTTTCTTTTTGGTTTGCCATCTATGACTTGATTTGCGTCGTTGCTTGCGCCTTTGGTTGTTTCTCTGGCGTTGTTTGAGTTTATCCTCCTGGGTCGCAAAGTCTCTCGTCGGTCCTGTCGCAAGCAGTCCACCTCTTGCGCTAGGGAATATTTGGTAAACCCCAATCTTGCAGTCTGTCTGCTTAGCTCAGTATCCGATTCACTGTCAGGCAGCGAACTAAGATCTGATAGTGAAGAAGCCAGTTGGAAACTTACAATGGTACTAGTGCTAGCTTCTGCAGGCAGCCGCATTGTTGGGTTCTTGGACGCTTTTATGGCATCGAATTTCTTAGCAAAGGTAAATACTCGCCCCTGCTGGTAATCGATTTTGTCTCGCTGAAACTTGTAAGTCTTCCTTTTTTTATCACCTCCTCATCTTTGTGTAGCCTAGCTTGCATCTCTTCCCGGAGTTTGGCACAGTTAGCCGAAGTTTCCACAGCGCTGATATGTGTAGCAAGGCCGCTTTGGGGCGGCCGAAACGCATCATGGACATGGGTGAAATCACAACAATAAACCAGCATTAATGAACGTTGGAGTCTGTGCCCGGCTGTTTAATTATAACGACTACAGGTTTGGAATTTATATATATATTTTGGGAGCGGAGGCATACTTTACCGCACTCTCAGTGGTCAGACCTCTACAGGACAGGCTTTATTAAAGCCGCCCGCACTATACACATAGGATTGCCTGCACAGGATACAACGCTCAGGGCTAAAGGTACTCACACGGGCAGGGGGCAGAAAGCGCTCAACTCCGGAAATGCCTGCAGCGTTTACATCCAGCAGCACGACGGGGGCTATCACCGGTTCTGACTGACATGCGGGTTATTTATAGTCCCTTTACACGGTCTCATACACACTGCAGTAAAATATGTGGTCATTCAGTTGCTTTACCACACGTTGCAAAACAGTTCATTCATGTTGATGAACATAGTAGAAACACTGCCACTTACACTTATGTATATATACCACTCAGTCACCACTGTAGCGCCATGTGAACAAGGCCGCATGTCTGGCGGCCGAAACGCGTCATTTGGACATTTGATGCTGCAATAAATCATCATTAATTCTCTTAGTTTTGCCTGCGGAGTCTGTTTCCTGGTGCTGCGCCACTCCTTTGGAATGTTGTACCCCTGGGATCCTGATGTGGCATATATATATATATATATATATATATATATATATATATATATATATCAAAGCTCAAAGTTGCCCACAAAGCATAGACGCACTCGGACATTTAGAAAGCAACCAGCCTTTTAATAGGTAAAACCGGAGCTTGCATACCAATACGAGATTACAGCGTTCATGTCGTCTTCACCTGACGCGTTTCAGTGCTTTCTGCACTTTCCTCAGAGGCTCGACAATCTCGTGCTGAAGGGTGAGAAGTTTGATTTAAATGGGGGGTGTGTCAGTCAGCACGAGATTGTCGAGCCTCTGAGGAAAGTGCAGAAAGCACTGAAACGCGTCAGGTGAATACGACATGAACGCTGTAATCGAGTAGGTATCATTTGGATTTGCACTAATAATGTTTTTGAGTGCAATGGTTTGGTAAATGGATTGCTTATTTGCAATTTGTTTCTTTTTACTCACAGAAGTTACAGAGGAGCCTTAACTGCCTCACCTTAAGATGCAGATAAGGGGTCAGGTCGAGTTCCTGAACGCTATCCTCTGAGGAAGACATTATTTTAGTACAATTGGGATCTTTTTAGAAAATCCCCCAAAAAATCTAAAATTACTTTTAAGGACTAACTGACTAGTACACATTTTAAATTTCTAATACAAAAGAACTGGGGGACTTACCACAAGGCCCTAACAGTTCAGATTTAAAATGTAGAAAAAATTGAAAATCGAACATTTTCAAAAATATTTTTGACTAAAGTCAATTGTAGATTTCTTAGCGGAATCGCCTATTGACAGAGTGGTATCAGGAAATGCAAAGTCTTGATCCCACCACTGAACCACCAATGTAGGAAGCTGGCTATATATGTAGTGTACCAAATGTAGGGGTACACCATGCAAATAGTCCAGACGACTCTTATTGGTTTACTTTAATAATCCCAAATGCTGTTCTGGTGGTAGTGTGGGCAAGCAGCTTAGGCTTATCAGAGGGGAGTGTTGAGTATTTGTTGTACACCCAGAGTCAATAAATGAGACACACACTCAAAAAGAAATCCGAGACCAATTTAGAAAAATAACACAGATTGTTATCTAATTTTAGACACCAAAATCATCATGATCAGCTAAGTACTTTCGGAGATAGGAGTTTTTATAGAAATAGAAAACAGAGCTGAATAATGGTTTTTGAGGTATGAACCTCGAACGCGGTAATATTATCCTATGGGAGAAACATTCACTGCATAGAAATATTTGCAAATGGTTTACAGGGTTCTTCTCCTGAACTTAAGGGTCTTAGGGGCCAAGGTCCAAGAAACCACCAGCATTTCGGTTTTACCTGCCCTGGTGGTCTGGGTGCAGAGTTGCTGGTTGCATTGGTAGCCTTGAGCACTACGCGGGAAAGTCAGTGGAGAAGTACCTGCAAAAATAAAGGCTGCAAGTGGGGACTGAGGGACCAGTCCGCTGAACCCTGAGCAGGAGATCAGAAACTTGTCTGTGGCTGCAGGCTGGAAGAGTCCAGTGAGCCAGCACGCTAAACGACTGGTAGGTTTCAGGGGGTACCTCTAAGGCGCCCTCGGGGTGCATGTTATAATAAATACAACCATGGCATCAGTGTGGAATTATTAAGACAAAGTGTTTGATACAAAACACCATTTGTTTCCGTGCAGCTATCATGTAGCTGGGTAACTCATAATGATCAGTGGTCAGAACATGTCCTTAAGATGGCTGCCTGCTCACTTGCAATATCTAGTAATGTAACCATACATCACAAGGGCCCATCTGTTCATGCAGATGTGCCCTCACATATAATATAATGCTCGCTGCCCCGGTGCGGCCACTTCGGATCGTATGAATTGACTTGGCTCAGGGTGACCAAAGCCCACTGGAGGGTTTTATTGTTTTAAAGAAATTGGGCAAGCGGAACAAACCCACTGGAGGGTTTAATGAAGTAGTAGCACTACAATTCCCAAAGTGCAGCACGGCGTAAAAATACTCACCTGCGAGTTCCCACTGGAGGGATATAATTGCCGTTAATGCCGATTGTTCCGTGATGCCGCATTAGCCTGTGATCAAGAGCCAGGAGGCTTGAAACGCGTTAGGCACTAGCAACTGTTGGACACCCTTAACCAGTCTTTGCTCCTGTAAATAAATAAGCTTTTGTAAAGTGATCCGGAGTGGAGTGCACCTTCAATTTTGGACAAAACATGGAATATGTGAACGGCTGTCCCGCCGGGAAGGTTGCACCGCCATGGGAATGTCGAGTGGAGCCGCGGGGGCGTAGAACTGCTCGCTGCTCCGGTGCTGCCACTTCGGATCGTATGAATTGACTTGTCTCAGGGTGACCAAAGCCCACTGGAGGGTTTTATTGTTTTAAAGAAATTGGGCAAGCGGAACAAACCCACTGGAGGGTTTAATGAAGAAGTAGCACTACAATTCCTAAAGTGCAGCACGGCGTAAAAATACTCACCTGCGAGCTCCCACTGGAGGGATATAATTGCCGTTAATGCCGATTGTTCCGTGATGCCCCATTAGCCTGTGATCAAGAGCCAGGAGGCTTGAAATGCGTTAGGCACTAGCAACTGTTGGACACCCTTAACCAGTCTTTGCTCCTGTAAATAAATAAGCATTTGTAAAGTTATCCGGAGTGGAGTGCACCTTCAATTTTGGACAAAACATGGAATATGTGAACGGCTGTCCCGCCGGGAAGGTTGCACCGCCATGGGAATGTCGAGTGGAGCCGCGGGGGCGTAGAACTGCTCGCTGCCCCGGTGCGGCCACTTCGGATCGTATGAATTGACTTGGCTCAGGGTGACCAAAGCCCACTGGAGGGTTTTATTGTTTTAAAGAAATTGGGCAAGCGGAACAAACCCACTGGAGGGTTTAATGAAGTAGTAGCACTACAATTCCCAAAGTGCAGCACGGCGTAAAAATACTCACCTGCGAGTTCCCACTGGAGGGATATAATTGCCGTTAATGCCGATTGTTCCGTGATGAAACATTAGCCTGTGATCAAGAGCCAGGAGGCTTGAAACGCGTTAGGCACTAGCAACTGTTGGACACCCTTAACCAGTCTTTGCTCCTGTAAATAAATAAGCTTTTGTAAAGTGATCCGGAGTGGAGTGCACCTTCAATTTTGGACAAAACATGGAATATGTGAACGGCTGTCCCCCCGGGAAGGTTGCACCGCCATGGGAATGTCGAGTGGAGCCGCGGGGGCGTAGAACTGCTCGCTGCCCCAGTGCGGCCACTTCGGATCGTATGAATTGACTTGTCTCAGGGTGACCAAAGCCCACTGGAGGGTTTTATTGTTTTAAAGAAATTGAGCAAGCGGAACCCACTGGAGGGTTTAATGAAGTAGTAGCACTACAATTCCTAAAGTGCAGCACGGCGTAAAAATACTCACCTGCGAGTTCCCACTGGAGGGATATAATTGCTGTTAATGCCGATTGTTCCGTGATGCCGCATTAGCCTGTGATCAAGAGCCAGGAGGCTTGAAACGCGTTAGGCACTAGCAACTGTTGGACACCCTTAACCAGTCTTTGCTCCTGTAAATAAATAAGCTTTTGTAAAGTGATCTGGAGTGGAGTGCACCTTCAATTTTGGACAAAACATGGAATATGTGAACGGCTGTCCCGCCGGGAAGGTTGCACCGCCATGGGAATGTCGAGTGGAGCCACGGGGGCGTAGAACTGCTCGCTGCCCGGTGCGGCCACTTCGGATCGTATGAATTGACTTGGCTCAGGGTGACCAAAGCCCACTGGAGGGTTTTATTGTTTTAAAGAAATTGGGCAAGCGGAACAAACCCACTGGAGGGTTTAATGAAGTAGTAGCACTACAATTCCCAAAGTGCAGCACGGCGTAAAAATACTCACCTGCGAGTTACCACTGGAGGGATATAATTGCCGTTAATGCCGATTGTTCCGTGATGCCGCATTAGCCTGTGATCAAGAGCCAGGAGGCTTGAAACGCGTTAGGCACTAGCAACTGTTGGACACCCTTAACCAGTCTTTGCTCCTGTAAATAAATAAGCTTTTGTAAAGTGATCCGGAGTGGAGTGCACCTTCAATTTTGGACAAAACATGGAATATGTGAACGGCTGTCCCGCCGGGAAGGTTGCACCGCCATGGGAATGTCGAGTGGAGCCGCGGGGGCATAGAACTGCTCGCTGCCCCGGTGCGGCCACTTCGGATCGTATGAATTGACTTGGCTCAGGGTGACCAAAGCCCACTGGAGGGTTTTATTGTTTTAAAGAAATTGGGCAAGCGGAACAAACCCACTGGATGGTTTAATTAAGTAGTAGCACTACAATTCCCAAAGTGCAGCACGGCGTAAAAATACTCACCTGCGAGTTCCCACTGGAGGGATATAATTGCCGTTAATGCCGATTGTTCCGTGATGCCGCATTAGCCTGTGATCAAGAGCCAGGAGGCTTGAAACGCGTTAGGCACTAGCAACTGTTGGACACCCTTAACCAGTCTTTGCTCCTGTAAATAAATAAGCTTTTGTAAAGTGATCCGGAATATATATATATTCCACAGCAGGATCCCAGGGGTACCACCATCCAAAGAAAGGCGCAACACCAGGAAACAGACTCCAAAGGCAAAGTTAGAAAGTCAATGATGGTTTATTTGAGCATCAAATGTCCAAATGACGCGTTTCGGCCGCCAGACATGCGGCCTTGATCACATAGCGCTCTACTGGTGAAAGGGTGATATTTATACAAATGTGTAAGTGGCAGTGTTTCTACTATGTTCATGGTGGTGACTGAGGAGTTTTGCAGCGTATGACTGTGGGCAAAATGCAGTAAAGCACGTACCGCAAGTGTAAGCAGACTATAAAATAGCTACCTGTCTGCTGAAGCCGGTGATTGCCCCAGTCCTCCCGCATATGTGTCCTGGATGCTGAAATCGGTGCCAGTGGCGACCACAGATGCAGTCATCCGAGCATGTAAGTACACAAAGTAGCGGAAAGAATGCCAAATAGTGAGCAGTATGAGAAGAAATTACCATGTGCTAATACATCTTAAACACGAGTTGAAATCCCCACACTAAGCGAGTCAGTAAATCACTGCTCTCGGCGCGTTTCTAAAAACAAATAAAACGCCTGTGGAACAACTAACGTGTCTAGACGCGGTGCACATTGAGATGGAAAGCATGTCTCTATTAAGAGAACATGCTGAAGTTTCCCAACAACTCGTAGTACGAGGTTAAGTCATGCCCCAAACAATGTGTTTGTTAGAGGAATTATGTTCATGGTGCGCCAAAAGCAGCATAAAACCAAGGCTCATGTGGAAATGTCCAAATAAAGCTTTGGTGCAAATAAAGATACATATGAAATAACTGCAAAATGCAATGTATCTCGAAACTGCCACTAAATATAACTGAAAGTTAAAAAATGTTAGTGAGGGTGAACTGTGCTCATGAGCGTGTATATACATATTGAGGAAAGCGTGAGTGCAAAAATAAGTAAAGTTACTAAAGTGTGGTGTTCGTGCCTCCTCAAGAGCATTAAAGTTACATAAAAATGCATAGAATGTACTGAGGAAAAGATGTGTGCGCTAGCGCTAGAAATATTCCAATGCCTGTCCGTGCTTGAACAAAATATGACTAAAGCAGCAATGGGTGTATAACTCAGCGTATTGAGAAACAGTAACAATCTAATTCATGTTCATACGCAGTCATGCTATATGTACGTTAGTTGTTGTTCAGCATAGGTTACAAGCCTGCAGTGCATATGTTTAAAAAACAAAATTAAGACTAATGACATGACAGTATGAATACTGGGAAAAGTCTTTGTGGTCGCACATAGCAAAAAATAACGGGAAACCCAGCTACATGTAAATACAATGGGTGCACGGGCAGAGCCTAATATATACAGTGGAATATAAACAGTAGATGTAAAAAGTGAAATATATACAGGTAATAACATAAATATACAGCTGTAAAGCGATGGTATGCTCACTAAGGATGTGAAAGCCATGTTACGCTAAAGGAAGTGGTGCAGATCCTCCGTTGTGTTGAGGCGGCGGGCGACTTGGTATTGAATTGCATATATATGTATATATATATATATATACATATACATATATGTGTGTGTGTAGCAAGGCCGCTTTGGGGCGGCCGAAACACATCATGGACATGGGTGAAGTCACAACTCGGACATTTAGAAAGCAACCAGCTTTTTAATAGGTAAAACCGGAGCTTGCATACCAATACGAGATTACAGCGTTCATGTCGTCTTCACCTGACGCGTTTCAGTGATTTCTGCACTTTCCTCAGAGGCTCGACAATCTCGTGCTGAAGGGTGAGAAGTTTGATTTAAATGGGGGGGGTGTCAGTACAGCATGAGATTGTCGAGCCTCTGAGGAAAGTGCAGAAAGCACTGAAACGCGTCAGGTGAATACGACATGAACGCTGTAATCGAGTAGGTATCATTTGGATTTGCACTAATAATGTTTTTGAGTGCAATGGTTTGGTAAATGGATTGCTTATTTGCAATTTGTTTCTTTTTACTCACAGAAGTTTTACAAAGAGAAGACATAGGTATTTATGGCGCCTTCACTTACCCTGGCTATATAGGGATTACATAAATATTTTTTTCACCAACACATTAGTGAATATTTTTTCGGCAGTCGTGCATACTCCAATTGTATGCTTAGATTCACTTTTACCACGTCCAGTGACTCACACGACCCTTTTGATTATCACTTATTTGGTGTTTTGTAACGTGCACTTGAATTTCACGGTGTAAATAGGTTTTCTTTCCTCCATCTTCCTTTCGGGTTATAGAAAAAAGATTTCTTATACCCATATTTTCCCGGTCTTGGGATATCCATCTGTTTTTGCTTGGCAATTCCACCTTGTGCATGAAAATCGATTTTTTTCCTGTAATTACATTTTGATAGAGATGCAATTAGTCTATGTACTACTGATTTGAAGGAAGTACAGTGGTTTGTTTTATGTGTTTGTACTTATACAGCCTTGAAAAAGTCGCGGGATAACCTCCCTGTATGCGACGAAACACGTGTCGGCTGTTGGAGGCTGGTTGAAGATCTACGCAATAAAAGAACTAAGAAGAGAAAAAAGAATCTTGATTATTTCATATGAACTGTGCTGATATAGTGCACTGTAAATTGTAAAGTTTCACTTGAACTCGACGTGTGCTGGGGAGTATCATTGTGTTCATTGTATTTGGCCCTGGGGGATGTGGTCCCCATTGCCTAATAAGGCTCGGGAGGGGGGGGGATGCACGCCCCACTCCCCTTTTTAGTTGGCTTTGGACCTGGGGTCCCTGAGGCCTGATAAGG
The DNA here is from genome assembly GCA_963921515.1 of Calotriton arnoldi. NCBI lineage: Eukaryota > Metazoa > Chordata > Amphibia > Caudata > Salamandridae > Calotriton > Calotriton arnoldi. Next base: position 2,017,780 of record CAWUFW010000686.1, on the reverse strand, counting down.
CTGGGGGAGGGGGGCCATGTAGCCCCACTCCCCTTTTACATAAAAAAGCCCCTAGGGAATGGGATCCCCGGGCCTAATAAAGCTCGGGAGGGAGGCCACAGGACCCCCTCCCCTTAGATTTTAGCCCTGGGGATGAGGTCCACAGGGCTCAAAAGAGCTTGGCGAGGGAAGCGCCACAGGCTCCCTTCCCTTTTTTATTGTATTTGGCCCCGGGAGATGTGGTCCCCGGGGCTTATTAAGGCTCAGGGAGGGGGGCTGTATGCCCCCTCTCCTTTTTAACTAAATTGGCCCCAGGGATGGGGTCCCAGAGGCCTGATAATGCTCTGGGAGGGAGGCCATGCAGCTCCCTACCCTTTTAAACAAAAAAAGGCCGCAGGATGGGATCCCCGGGGCCTAATAAGGCTCATGGAGGGGGACTGCCTGTCCTCCCTCCCCTTAGATTTTGGCCCTGGGGAGGAGGTCTCCAGGATTCAAAAGGCTTGGGGAGGGAAGCCGCATGGTCCTCCCCCCATTTTTATTGTATTTGACCCGGGGGGATGTGGTCCCTGTGGACAATTAAGGCTCAGGGAGGGGCTGCATGCCCTCCATCCCTGTTTAATTGTATTTTGACCCAGATGATAGGGTCCCCAGGGCCTTTTAAGGTGTGAGAAGTGGGTTCACATGGCCCCCCTCTAATTTTTATTGGAACTGGCCCCAGGGGATGGGGTTTGTGGGCCAATTAAGGGTCTGGGAGGGGGCTGCACAACCCCTCCCCTTAATATTTATGATTTGGCCCCAGAAAATGGGGTCCATGGGCCGAAGGCCAACCCCATGCTGCATTCACCGAAGGCTGTTCGCAGTGTGGGGTTGCAGCCTGACGGCAGGCCAAGCCCTATCGGCAAACCCCTTCTGCGCACGTCCAAAGGCTGTGCGCAGTATGGGGTTGGCTGTCTTCAGGGACTTGCAAGCAGGGCCCGGCTGCAAGACAGGCCCTGCGGCAACCCCACACAATGAAAGCCCATGCACAGTGTGGGGTTGGCTGCCTGCGGGGGTTGGCTGCCAAAGCCCGTGGGCGAATGGGGTTGGCGTTACATATGGTAATAAAATATTACTTCAAGTTAAAACAACTAGAAATTCACTGAAGAAAACAAGGGTTAAAGTAACATTATAGTTAGGTGTGATAAAAAGATTTGTTTTTGCTTTAAAAAAACTTAGAAATTCACTGGAAAAAACAAAGGTTAAAGTAAAGTTATAGTTAGGTGAATATGTGAGTGGCAACATTAACGTTTTGAACTCAAAGATCCACAGAAAGTCACTAGTTATAGTTAGCAGAGCTAACTATAACTTGCGCCCTGCCATGCACTGCTTATGATCTCACATATTACATCACTTGTAACATGTTCTATGACATGATTAATGACATCACTGATGACATCATCCAGTGAATTTGTTTTATAGTTTACACAGTAGCGGGTAGCTACCATAATACTTTTCTACCTAATTTTTTTCAGCATGTGTCCAGCTAATGGGTGTAAGTGTTTACAAAATGCATGTGCTTCTAATGCATCACAGGTGTGTAGAGGTATTGAACATGTTATATATCTTTGTATTGAAGAGTTACTCTGTGTGCAGTTCCAACAGGGCAAAGATTCTACGTAGTAAATACTAAGGGGCCGATTCCGATCTCGGCCGGTAGGGCACCGAATCGGATTCGGCTTAACCGGATCCGAGTCGGAGCCCTATTTCCCGACCGAGTCGTACGTGCGTCCGGGCGAGCGAGTACGATGCGTGCGCTCGCGAAATCTCCGACCGACTCGTTCGCAGGACCCGACCGCTCCGACCGACTCGCACGGGGACGACGCGCACCGCGGAATGGAGACGTTCCCCGGCCGGGTAAGTACGATGCGCACCACGACCGCTCCGACCGACTCGCGCAGTCCGGCTCCAAGGAGCTGTCGGAGCCGCACTTTGGGGGTCCGTGTCGGACCCCCCTGGAAGCGTAGGTGCGCGAGTCGCACACAGGGGGACCCATGGGTCCCCCTACACGTGCATGTACGGTGCGACCCGCATCGGCGCGAACACGCTGTAGGGGCGCCCTTGTTTGCGTCGTGCCCATTGAGTCAATGGGAGCCCGTGTACGCGTCGTACGACTGGCTCCCATTGACTTCAATGGGAGTCCGACCGAATCGAGTCCGATAGCATACGTGCGCATCGTACTCGTTCGGTCGGACTGATAGGGTCCGATTCGGTCGGAAATCTCTCCGGGTCCGGCTCGGTCGGGGAGATTTCCGGCCTGAATCGGAATCGGCCCCCAAGACGTGTAAGCAGCCTTGGGTATTAGACTGAATCCTCTCAGCATGACAATTTCTACATAACATAGAAGACTGTGTGCCCCAGGTACTAACCTTTGTACATGGGCTTCTTTTGCTTCCGAAGATGGGCTATCTGTAAACTTTTTACCAATGTATGAAGGCTGCAGGTAGTACGATCTTCAGACCTTGCTTATTTTAAGCGAACAGTGTCTTTTTTGACAAGTTTTGCATAGAGTGTACACTGTTCTTAGTAGATACTTTCTAATACTCTATAGTGTATTTCTCATGAGAGTTTCACTGTCTGCAAACAGTGTGGTACAGAGTAAACTCTCTCTATAGAGTAAATACTGTTTACAGTACCCACTTTTCTACTCATATCAACTTAATTTCTCAATGTAGGTTCAGTGACTGTGAGGGGTTTGATACAGATCAAAGCTGTCCATAGTAGGGAATTAATTTTGGAACAGACGTTGAGTATCTTGAGGAACTTGACTTTCTCTGAACAGTTTATACATATTGAACACCATGTTCAATGAGAGTTTCCCATATATGTCTGGTTGATCGTTAATGTGAACTTAGGCTACCCGTGAAGTGTATGGTATAGGGTCAATGTTGCACATAACACAGGCTTGCTACATCTAAGGAAGGTGTATCGGTGATGGCATTAATGATGCTTTATATTATTCTGAGCTATTTTGTACTTACTTTCAGGCCTCTAATGCCATATTAATTTATAGAGTAATATGTACAAAAGAAGCTTGGATGAAGTTATCAGTGATGTCATCAATGATGTCATTTGAGATGTCATCAGCGATGGTATAAATAATGGCATGGAACATGTCTTCAGTGATGTAATATGTGATGTCCGAAGCAGTGCATGGCAGGGGCACAATTTATAGTTAGCTCTGTTAACTATAACTGGTGGATTTCAGTGTTTTTTGTGTCCAAAATATTAATATTGTCACTGACATATTCACCTAACTATAACATTACTTTAACCTTCGTTTTTTTCCTCATTGAATATACATATATATATATTATAATTTATTATGCCATTTGGAGTGTTATATGTATGTACGTATGTATGTCTGTATATATATATATATATATATATATATATATATATATATATATATATATATATATATATATATATATATGTATTTGTATAGCATGAATCTAGTCAAAAAGACAACGAAGTGCTGTACAGGGTCAAAGATAAGCATAAAATCAACAAATGATAGGAGAAGAATCTGCTTATTGGATTATTACTGCATTGTGATGTAGTGTTCTTTAAAAAGTGTGTCTTCAACTCTTTCCTAAATTAGAGCCACGTTAGGTTAGATTAAGTCACTGCCTCCTGAATTTTGTAAGGGAGTATGATGCAGTACCTGAGAGTGACCATGTTTGGTGCTATACTCACCCCAAAGTTGGGCTGGAGTACATTTACTACTGTTTTGAGACCTTTAGGGTTGCAGTAACTTTAGATTCAGTTTGTGGATAGCAATGGTCTCACTCTTCTCTTTTGTGAGTGGTACATTAGCATGCCTCTCCCTAACATCCTCCCTGCTCCTCCTTAAACCCCACTTCAATTGTCTTAAACTCCTCCTATTAATTAGTAAATATTCCCCATTTTGTAGCTATTTCCCATGGTCCCATTCACATTTTCTACAAAAACGTTTCCGTAGGAGTATGGAGAACGCCGCCACTTTGGAAGAGATCTCCTCAGACAAGATAGAAGAGTTGGAGATTTTCACTCAGATACCTTGCAGAAACCTTCTGAGACACAAATCTGCTTACTCCGTTGCGGGAATTTCAGTCTCTGAAGTGGAATATATTCTTATTTTTTTTAAATACAGCCACTGCTGAGCAAGGCATGATTACAGGCAGGAAAGGCTCACATTTTGTGTTTTTGGAGTTGCTTAAACAAGAAGCCCATTGGCTCATCCAAGTCTACATTAAAACTTTCTTCCTCTATATTCATTGACTCCCTTTATGAAACAGAGGGTATTTGTATTACAAATCCCCGAATATGCTGAAGGAATATTATCAATTTTACTTTGCGTTTGTTGACACTTAATTAAAAATGAGATATAAAAAGTGGAGGTGATCATTTTTTTTTCATTGAAAGCACTATGGACTTGGTTCCTTTTCCCTGACAGGCTTTCATTCCAGTTCTTGTCCCTCCTCTAAGAGATGTTCTACATTGCTGTTCCTTCTTCTTCTTCCAAATCTACGAAAAAAGGCAGGGATGCTGAGGCAAGACCCAGTTTTCTTCTCTTCTTCTACTGTTTCTTTTGCCATGTCTAGGGCCGGAGTGTCCTGAATTACAAGCCAAAACAAGAAATAAAACGAACAGTGTTATTTACATTAAATAGTGCTCACATAAATTGACCTCTTGCCCACTCCTCCTCCTTAAGGACACACATGTTCTCTTGACCAATAAATTTAAAGAAAGTCTAATGCGAACAATATTTAAGCAACTTCATAAAATATTCCTTCTGAATACGACCAACCAGTTCCTTTGTTAGACCACATTTTTTAAATGGACTGTACAATCCTCTCCTAACTCTATCATGCATTTGGTCACTGAATCCACAGAAATTCTATTTACAAACTGAAAGATCGATGTCTAGTCTGTCACAACCTGAGCTGTTATAAAATTGATATGTAAGTTGTGTTGAACTGCCATTGTTGAACCCTCACACAATTAAGTTTTTGCTTTGGGCCTAATCTGAGAGTTGTCACAAAGAAGATAACCTCCATCATGGGATCATATCTCTGCAGAAATATGGAGTTTTAAAGGAAACTATTACTCTGTCTTCCTTAAGTGTCTCAAAAAGAGCACTGCCGCTTTAAGTGTCCAGTATAAGAACTTTGGGACACCTTTCCTCAAGCCTCCTTCCACATGCATAAGCTCCATAAATGCACCATCCACTGCTTCACCTAATTCCTTTTATTTATACCGAATAGGCGGGATTCAGGGATTGGCTACTCTCTTGCTTCCCTATTCCGGAAATTGCTGGTATTCTCCCCCCGCTGCCTCACCTTACTAGAAGGGGCGCATTATGCTACTTGTTTTTAAGCTTATTTGGATATGGAAGATATTGATTCCCCAAGCCACTCTCTCTGTTTACAACATGCTTCAGGCGGTTGCATGGAATGCAACAAACAGTTCTCGGCAGCTGACCCTTACAAGACCAAAGTCTCTTAACTGGCAAACCTTAATCCTGTGAGTTGTCTTTTTTCTGAATTAAATTTATCCATGGGAAAACATTTATTCTTGATGACCCTGAAGAGCTCGGTATCAAAGGTGATCCTGGACTTTTAAGGTGGATGGAAAATGTCACACTTATTTAATTAAAGGGTATTTGGGCCTAGGGATTGTATCAGAATTGGCAGCACTTATCGGTACCAGTAATAGTGTACCTACATCTGTTCCAGAGGCTTCTGCCCCCACTCAGGAGGGGAAAGCTCTTGATAGCCGCATTTCTGAGAATATGTCGGAACCAAGCTGCAGTGTTGCTACCTGAGGCACTGAATGACCTGTTCATTCCTGAATAGATTTGTACTGTACCACATAAGGGTGCTCCTGCTGTGGAGCTCCAAGGAGCAGGTGCTTGCTAATTAGGCTTCTAGGAGAAACTCCCCAAGGAGATAAATAGGGCTTTAGTGAAGTCCCTCTCTTTGGAGGTTGAGCCTGTCTCCCTTTCCCAGGTCCCAGTTAGTTCATCAGTACTAGGGTACCTGGACCCAGGGCCTGGTACCAAAGATCCTGAGAGCACCCCATCCTACCTTTCAGCTGCTAAAACACACTCCATAAATGGGTAGAAAGGATGGTTTTGAGATCATATTTGACACCTCCTTTGTTTCTAGAGCCTGCTTGGGAGTTCTTCTGATTTTGTACATGTAAAGAACTAACAGGGACATGCATCAATCTTTTTTGCGAGCGCAAACGGTGCGATTCGCAAAAATCGGCTGTTTGCGCCCGCAAAAAGGGCTTCTGCGATGCATCAAACTGAAAGGCTCTCGCAATTTAAGAAATGGCAATTTATTGCGATTTCTTAAATTGCGATTGCATTTAAGGAATTGCAAATTGCGTTTCCTTAAATGCAATGCATGATGAAATCGCAAATAGCGATTTTGGTAATAGGGCCGCAAATTACCATCAATTTGAACTTGATGGTAATTTGCAAAACTTTGAAAAATGCACTTTAGTGCATTTTTCAAAGTTAGATACATACACACATGCCCTTGGGGCATGTGTGTACGCAACATGTGTGCACAGATCAATTTCAGGGGTGCAACAGGGTGTGCTTTTGACAACCTTGCACCCTTGAAATTGCATGCACAATTTGCGAGTACCTATTGGTACTCGCAAATTGCGCATGCAATTTTCCAATCATTCCTATGGGCCTGTAGACCCATAGGAATGAATGGGAAAGCATTCCTTAATTGCGACTCGCAATTAAGGAATGTTTGGGAATCGCTAATTTTATAGCGATTCCTACATGCATAGGCTTTTGCAATTCCTTAATTGCGATTCCTTAATAATCGCAATTAAGGAATCGCAAAACCCTACATTGATGCATGTGCCCCAAAGCGAAGTAGAAGGAGAGTGAAGAGGATAGCAAAAGTGAGAAAACATTCAGTAAAGGGATTGAGGCCAATTGCAAATGAAGCAGTTTGGACATCTGAAAACTGAACGCAGGTAATTTTAAACAGACTTCAGTGCAAAAATGTGTTGAGGCAACAAATATCTCCTTCGATGAGCAGTATGGGGAGCCCAGATTATTCACTGTCAGATCATCTCTAATGTAGCTCTCTCCTGATGACAGGGGCTCCCTTCATTTATATCCCACTTTTCCCAAGCAAATCATGTCTTCCACCTTTGCCAAATTAAAATCAGGATCCATCTGAGGTTTTTAACCAACACACAGTAAAGTAGATGATACTGTACATCAAAACACTATTGATACCCCCTTTTCTTTCCTCTTGGTTGCCCTGCTTCTACTGCAAGGGAGTTTGCAGCCTCTCCATTGTAAATGTCTAAGATATATTATGGAGCTGCCAATTCGGCGGAATTAGCCAAACACTTTACAGATGCAGGTATGCAAGCATTTTCAAGACCCAAGCATTTTGCTAAATGGTAATGAACCATCCCCGCACTCTTCTCCTAGATAAAAAATAAAAATGAACTTATACTGAATCTAAAACTACAAATGCTGATACAGAGCAGAAGCCATTACAAACAACAAAATATGTTCATGTGTTTATATCTTCAGATTGTTTACCTCTTTCCTAAATGATTTCTGCAGGTCTTTTAGGGTTTTGCCTTAATGGCGCCGCACCCAGCAAATTGAACTGAAAACTATTGTTGAGGAAAATAAAAATGGGGTTTTCACTCTCTTTGCTAGGAGCAGTTCAAGCAGTGTTGCCTTAATGATTTTGAGGCCCTGGGCAAGGCACATTTTGGGATCCCTATTTGTGACAACTTTTAATGTTATTGCCTATATTCTGGTCATTGAAGCCTTCATGATTCCAAACAAACTTTCAGAAATGGGATTCATTTAAAAACAGGGGCTCCAAAACTCCTTAAGATGACACTGGGCAGGGGGGCGTGGCTTAGGCAGCCAACATGGCGGACGCAGCTTGAGTGAGCTCTGCGCGTCTGCCTCTCTAATCCGTCTGAAATCCTTCGTACATTGACTCGGTGCAGCCCATTCGATGATCGGAGAACTGCTTGTTTGCTGGGTGCGTCTGGAGCGGTGCTGAGATTCGATCACCGGCAGCTGATCGTGCAAGGCTGCCGAGGCTGCCTGGGGCGCGGCGCGGATTGGGCCTAGGGCTGCTGGCCTGCTGCCGGCCCTCCGGGGGGACACAGCCGAGGCCCGAACCGGGGACCGAACCCTGAGGTGAGGAGCTTGGTGGCGTGGGGGGGCCGGGGCGAGTGCGGCGTGTGTTTCTGCTCCCGCCCCGCCGGGGTCCGTTATTGTGCGGCGTCCCTACCTGCGGCCGTGGTCCTGGTTGCGGGGGAGCCTCGTTGGCCCAGCTCGATTATCGCTGGGGCCGCGGGGCTTGTTCGGGCTAGGGTTCGGCCGGTGGGGGGGCGGCCGCTCCTGGTCTCCAGTGTTGGGGGTGGGGCGTGACGCGCCACGCTGCGGGGCCCTTCTGGCAGCCTGCTCGAGCTCTTTCTGGGGCTTGGTGCTCTGGGGGCCGGCACTGGGCCGGCGTTGTCCTGGCCGCGAGGAAGCAGCGCCGTGTGTACCCGGAGCCTGGAGCCTCAACATATCATTCTTGGCCAGATTTGCCGCGCCTGGCATGCGGCCCACGCCCCGGCCCCTGCTTTGGCCCCAGAGGCACTTATAATGTCCTTCTGGTGCTTCCTACGGGCCATTACGTTCTGATCCGGACCCCACTGGCCCCACCGCATGTGTCCCCCTGCTGACACGGGGCCATGTTACTGGGGCTGAGGAGCGGAGATTTACATTAGAGCCGCCTGGCTGGGGACGGGGCGAGTGCCCACAAGGTGCCCCGCAGGCAAAGGGGGCCCACGGTGTGCCTGACTCCTGCGCAATAGAAGAAGGTCGCCTTGCGGAGTTAGGGCCATCAGGGGTGAGTGGCGAGCTGGTGGTCCAGCGAGATAGGTCCCGATAGAGGGGCCTACTTGGCTTTCTGCTGCGGGTTGTGGAGGCGGCCGGGCTAGGCCCGGTGCGGCTTGTGACCTGGCAGTAGGGGGTTTCCGTGAGGACTGGCTCGCGGCGCTCTCCCTGGTGTCCCTAGTGTGGTGAATTGGCACTATCGGGACCACAGAAGCCAAGTCAATCCTGAATAGTGTTTCCCCGAAGTAGCTGAAGTGACTGATCTGCGGTGGCACAATGGGGAAGGATAAACCGGGTGCCGCAGGCTAGAAACAAAGCACCTTGGACCAGTACGCCACGTCAGCAAGTGGTGGTTCCACGCCTGGTCCTCTACCAGTTAATGCAGCTCTGTTGGCTGCCATCACAGAAGCGAGAGACACGCTGGAGGCTAAGATTGGCGCAGTGGGCACCGAAGTCTCTTCCCTACGTCAAGACCTGAAGAAAGCGGTGGACCGTATCACAGAAGCCGAGACTCGGGTGTCCACTGTAGAGGATGATGTGACAACCCTCCAGCAGAGCGTCAATAAATTGACGGCCATTTCTCAAGAGCTAGCCTCCCGGGTTGAAGATGCAGAAAGCCGCGCACGGCGCAATAACCTAAGCTTTGTTGGGTTCCCGGAGGGATGCGAGGGCAACTCTATGAACCTCTTTCGTACCTCGTGGCTTAGGGATTTGTTGCCTGCCGAAATGCTCTCCACGTGCTTTGTGGTCGAGAGGGCCCACCGGGCACTCATGAGGAAACCACCGCCTGGTGAAAATCCACGGCCGGTCATTGCCAAGCTGCTTAATTTTGCCGATAGGGATGCAGTGCTGCAGTTTGCTCGGTCTCGCAGAGATAAACTCATTTTTGACTCCAGGCCCATAATGATCTTTCCAGATTACACCCGTCTCGTGCAGCAGCAGAAGCAGTCATTCACGGCAGCAAAAAAGAGGCTACGAGACCTTAATATCTCTTATATGCTGCTTTATCCTGCCAGGCTCCGTGTGGTGTTTAACTCTAAGACTCACTTCTTTGACTCACCTGAAGCTGTCTTTGCCTGGTCTGACGAAGGGGCCCATCTGAAACCTCATTCCCCGCCGCCATTAGAGTCCGACTCTTCCAGGGGCTCGCAAAGTAATAGACCGCGTAAGACGAAATCAAAACCGCGACATCGCTCTGGTTCTACGCGACGATCCTCCAGCCCTGAACCTGCTTCTTGATCAATCTACAGTTTACATGGCTTCCACTTGATCGTGTTTGACTTGTTGCAGTTCGAAACTACTCCGTCTACCTTGCACCGAGTAGAGGTGGACACAGCACACTGTGGCTGACCTGACCCAGACACTTATACCCATTTGTTAAAGTTATATGGGAATGTTGGGATCCATTGGAAAGGGAGCCCTGGGATCTGCGGTTTGGGTCCTGGGTTGTTCCTTACCGTGACAGATGCTCCGATTTCTTGGTAGTATCGGGGAGGGAGGGGGATGGGAGGGGGGGTTGTTTTCTGGGTTTTAGGATCTGTTGTATTCAGTTTTTTCCATGTGCACAGACACATATCCCACTCTCCATTAGGCAAGCCAGTTTATTAGTCCCAAACTCGACATATGGCCACCCAGCCGGCTGTCTCCCACCTGGGTGATCTAACAGTAGTAACGTGGAATGTCCGCGGGCTGCTTAACAAAATAAAACGAGGGGCTGTTCTGCAACAGCCCAAACGGTATGGAGCAGATATTCTCCTCCTGCAGGAGACGCACCTATTGGGTAATAAGGCTCCGTGCTTAGCCAGGTTTGGTTATCAGCAGGTGTATCATGCGGGATTCACTAGGGGCTCTCGAGGATCAGCCATCCTTATTCATCGATGTGTCCCATACATTCATATTAAACATTGGGTGGATCCTGGGGGAAGATATGTCCTTTTGTCGGGCACACTCTATGGGGAAACACTTAATATGGGCAGTATTTACGCACCCCCACCTTTAGGTACCACGTTTGTAGAAAGCATCACCCGTCAGTGGGGTGAACTCCCGGAGGGCCTATCTCTTCTGGGAGGTGATTGGAATGATACTATGAGTCCGCTCGATAGGAGAAGGGGATCAGGTGTAGGTTCCTCCACCGCGGCCTCTAAATTGCCGTTACTGGCTGGGGCATTGGGATGGGTGGACATATGGCGAGAATACCATCCCACCGAGACAGGCTACACTTATGCATCCACGGTTTATGGCTCCATGTCTCGTCTGGATTACATATTTACACCACATAATTACATCCATAGGTTTTCCCTGGCTTCCCATCTCCCTAGAGGGTTGTCTGACCATTCTCGGGTCATGGTGACACTTCTCTTGCACTTTCAGAAGCCCCCCTTCAGGTGGCGAATGTCACCGTGGCATCTCCATGACCCTGACTATCAGGAGTGCCGAAGCACGGCGCTTCAAGAATACCTCACCCTGAACACTGACTCAGTTTCATCCAAAGAGACCCTCTGGGAAGCATGTAAAACTACAATTAGAGGGGTGGATATTAGTTACAGGGCAAATGATAAATGTAAACGCTCCGCTCAGAGGGCAGAGCTGGAAACCAAATGCACATCCCTGGAAGCGCGATACACGTTAGATCCCAGTCCCACTCTTCACCGAAACCTATCCCTCACGCAACAACAGCTGCACCAACACCTTATGGACGAGGCGAAAGATATCTGGTTGGCGTCTCAACACTGCATATACCAGTCGGGGGACAAATCGAGTAAGATGCTACACAGACTCTGTCAAGCAGGGAGTGCCCCAGCTACGGTCCCAACCATCAGAGGTAGTGATGGTGCCTTATGTACGTCCCCCGCAGAAGTCGTTACAGAATTTGCACGGCATTTCTCCACGCTATACACCCGGCGGAAGCAGCTTTCAGAGGATCTCATAGCAGAATTCCTTCGGGACATTTCCCCCCAGAGATTGACCGATCAGATGCGGGACCACTTAGATTCCACCATTACCTTGGACGATTTAAAGGCGGCACTAATCGCGATGCGGCCCGGGCGGGCCCCTGGTCCCAATGGGTTTCCCATAGAATTCCTTTGCTCGCATATGTCCATGTTGGGCCCACATTTATTAGACAAAATACACGAGGCCCTTGGATAGGCAGCTATTACCCCGGGACTGGCGCCAAGCTGAGATAGTCCTCTTTCAAAAGCCTGGTCGACCTCCGGAAGATCCATCCTCATATCGTCCTATTTCCCTAATTAATTTTGAATCTAAACTCCTAGGGAAAGTTCTAGCGGATCGCCTGCAGACCTGCATTCAAGATTTGGTCCACCTGGATCAATCTGGCTTTATGCCACACCGAGCCACCCGCCATAACATTTGCCGGGTCCATAACGCTATGGCATTGGCTCCGGAGCTGGGACGCCCTGCAGCCATACTCCTGGCAGATTTAGACAAGGCCTTTGACTCCCTGAGCTGGGAGTATCTATTCCAGCTTCTGGAGGTGAGTAATTTCGGCCCACGTTTTCTGGCATACGTGCGCCTGCTCTATACGGAGCCTATGGCCTCGATGCGTATTGCCAATCACCGTTCTCCATTCTTTCCCGTCAGCCGCGGCACACAACAGGGCTGCCCCCTGTCCCCGCTCCTCTTCGCATTGGCGGTGGAACCCCTAGCGATATGGGTTCGCCGGTACCCAGTGCTCCGAGGTTTCGACTGGCCAAGGTCACAACCAGATCGTATAGCATTATATGCAGACGATGTCTTATTTTTCATGACGGACCCATGGATCTCGGGCCCACGTATTTTACAGATTCTTCGAATCTTTTGTCAGACCACCGGTCTTCATACCAACCCTTCCAAATCAGTGTTGTTCCTAGTTTGCGGACAGCAAGGTAGAAGTACATGGGCATCCCAGCTCAAACACGCTACCGACGGTTTCCAATATTTGGGTGTATATATGTCTCCCTGCCCCAAGACATCCTGGATGCGCAATATCAACCCTCTCCTTGTTCGACTCCGCGATGAGACTTCCATATGGTCTTCCCTACCTCTCTCGGTGTATAGACGTTCGGTTATTTTTAAAATGGTTTCTCTACCCAGAGTACTTTATCAACTTCAAAACTTCCCATATCATATACCGCGGTCCTGGTTCGCGCAAATAAACGCTATCCTTAATAAATTCTTATGGGGCGGGGTCGCGGTTAGAGTAGTACTACAGACCTGTGTACAATCTACATACTGCGGCGGTATCGCCGCTGCCGACGTATACTCGTACTATGTGGCCTCTCACCTCCTGGTAATTAATGAATGGTGGTATAACGCACCTACCGACCCGGCGTTTGCCCTAGAACGCACAGTAATGGAAGGGATTCCTCTCCTACGGCTGCTATATAGCACGCAGAAACTCGATTCTCTACCCCACGCCAGCAGAACGACAATACGGGTATGGAGATCTACGGTCTGGCGAATGGGTTGGCATGGGCGCTTGACTCAGATAACGCCCTTGTGGCAGGGTTCCTACCTCCGCCAGGCGACAACATTGAAGGGGTTCCGACAGTGGGATCTGATCGGCATCTCCACACTAGGGGATATCATGCGGGGTACCACGTTAAAATCCTTTCAGCAACTACAGGAAGAGTTTCATCTTCATAAAACCCAGTTCTACAAGTATCTCCAACTACGCCACGCTCTCACTCCAATGCTTCAGCAATTAGATGACCTCCCTGAATTCCACCCGCTAGAAGGCCACCTCCTTATGGGTGACTTGGGCGCACACAAGATTAGACAAATTTACCAAACACTGACAATGCACTCCACTACAACTCTCCATAACACTAGGAAGGCATGGCAAGATGATATCCCAGAATTGACCGATGACGATTGGGCAGAGGCTATAGCTAGTCCCAGGGGTGCTGCGGTGTCCTCTAGATACCGTCTCATTCAATTTAAATATGTTCATCGTATATATTATACACGCCTTCGTCTCTGGAGGATGGGAGTCATTACATCTCCTGAATGCCTACGTTGTGATAGGGAAGAGGGGTCGTTTTTCCATATGGTCTGGAGCTGCTCTGCCATACAACCCTACTGGCGCAGAGTCTTGACCTGCCTCAAAGAGGTGTTGTCCTGGGACTTCCCACTAGACCCCAGACTATTCCTCCTCCACAGTACTGATGATATAGGGGGGAATCGTTACAAACAACACTTACTCTTCCTTGCGCTCACAATAGCCAAACGTGATATCGCTCAGTCATGGAAAGGGACTTCCCCACCGACAATGGCAAAATGGCGAAAGGCACTTGACACCTGCATGGATGCAGAAAAAGCAGTCTTCCAAGCACGGGGTTGCCCCCAAAAGCATAGGAAAATTTGGTCACGGTGGACTACCTACAGAAGCATAGACCTTCCTCCTCTTCCCCCGCAAACCCCTTAAACAGCAGCTTCCACGGGATGTTAATGGCCATATTGTATGATACTGTGTTTTACCTTTTTCAACTTGTGTGAGTTGGGTGGGACAGTCTGTGCAAAGTTCCGGTTTTTATTTTTGTTATGTTTACAAAATGTACCCAATGATATTTCCATTCTTGGTAATATGTCATCATCCTGTATGAAAACGGTTCATGTCGGGCAATTGCCGGTGCGGTACTTCAAAAACTCAATAAAATATGTTTTTTTTTTTTAAAAGATGACACTGGGCAGGGTCAGGGGTAGAGAGATAGAAGGAGAAAGGGAGAGAGAGAGAGAGAGAGAGAGAGAGAGAGAGAGAGTTTACTTTCCCAGGGGGGGGGGCAATTGCCCACTTTGCTCATGCCTTAAAACACTGCTGTATTGAATCTGTTGCTATGTGAGCTGAAGAGTGTATCCTTCCACTCACATAGCAAGGAGACCTGCATGGTCTTTCCTTGCCCATGGAGATGCACTGGTGGAAGGAAACAAATCCCTCTGCCAGTGCCTCCACTGTACCTGCTCCCCACCACCCCAAAACATCTGATGACTGCTGATATCCCTCACCCACCTCCTCGTTTAGTTCACGTCCCCACAAGCCCCCCACCCCAGTCACTCATTTCTGCCCACTCCCCTCTTTCACTTGATTGCACAACCCTCCTCTGCACTCCAGCTGAGCACTCAGCCTGCTCTCACCTCCCACTCCTGCCTCTCTGTTTTATTCCCCTCCGCTCTTCCCCACGCTTCATTTGTTTTGGGTCTGCAGTGCTACCGGCCTCTGGCCCTGCCAGGCAGTCATACTCACTTTGCCTTTAATTCCTCACACTCCCAAGCTGTACAAGTCACTTCCCCTCCTCCCTCTAACCCGGGAAGCGCAAGTCGGGAGCTCAGTGGGCGAGAGGAGAAAAAAAGACAGGCAGTCGGAGCCGGTAAGTCAAAAAAGGTTTTGCACTGTGTTTGTGAGTTGAGTGTGTGTGTGTGTGGGCATTTGTCTGTATGTTTGAGAGTGTCTGTGTGTGCAGGTATGTCTATGTGTGTGAAGGTGCATTTGTGCATGCCTGTGTTTGTAACTGTGTATGTGCATTAGTGCATGTTTGTGAGGGCGTCTTGCATGTGTGTGAGGATCAAGTGTTTGCTTTCACTCGTTAGATGCTGGACTTGACACAATAGTGCTAATTCCTGGCAATCTGCAGGCCCTGGCACACTGAGGTATTCCCTGGCAACATGCAGGTACTGGCACAGTGGTGGTGATGCCTGGTAAAATGCATTCCCTGACACAATGGTGGTTATACCTGGCATCATGCTGGGCCATCATACTGGCATCATACTGGTAATCAATGCCATTTTGTGGGCAGCCAAGGCATAAATAGGAATCATTTAGAATACATCAGCATCAGGCAGGCTTAGAGAAGAGAAGAACGAGTACAAGGGATCATATGTTAAGAGGTATATTAGTTTACATGCCTAACTAACATCTCCAAAACCCAAGACAAAGGCTGTGCTTGGGTTTTGAGGAGAGAGTTGTACAAGGCGAAACCTATTGCATTCATAAATACTAGTTTTGACATTGACATCTCATGCCTCTAACCAGCCTCTTCAGAGCATCGAGACTTCTCTAATGGTTCAATCCCTTACAGTGTTGTCTAGGTCAAATGCTGATGCCTCCTCTTCAAAATCCTTGGATGCAAAGTACAGAACACCTCCTTAATCTGCAACTGTAACTGCTGCTCTTCAGAAAGGAATGGGTCGAGGCTCATCATTTGAGTCCCCTTTAGACAAACAGGGTCAAGATGCAAATGAGTAACTCCTTTTTTTAGTTGCAGAAGACAAAGAGACAGCCCTGAAGTCGCCTCGACCTCGATAGGGAACATGGCGGCCAGCTAGCTAGCCGGTCGCGAGTCGTCTGCCCTCTAGTCTCCGCTATGGGCTCCTGGAGCTGAATATCCCGGAGTTTTCCAGAGTTTGTGCATACCTTCTTTTACCATCATTGTTGACCGTTAGCTGAGGACGGACCTTTTGTTTGCGCTCTGCGCTCCTCTCTCAGCCCCAGTGTGGGCGTATTGAGTCTTTCCCTGTTCTCTGTGCGGTGCGAGGTGGAGCGAGGAGGAGCCAGGAGCTGACGCGGTTTCACTTCGCAGGCAGTGTGTGGCGCTTTCGGCTCTTCGTAGCTTGGAAGGCGAGGCACCTTGGCAGTGGAGACGCGAAACCAGAGACAAGGTTGGAGAGCTGTCGCTCTGGTGTGGTGCGGTAAGGGGGAGGGGAGGTAACAATTTGGTTTATTAGTTGCTGGGTCCTGGATGTGCAGTGGCCCAGTATTTGCGCTATTTAGGGCAGCGGGGGCACTCGCGGAGTGTCGTCGTGCCTGGTGCTTCTCCTATGACCAGTTCTCTGCTCACTGGCCGGACTACTATAGGGGTAGTCTCCGCGGTACACCCTATCCAGAAATAAAGTCCCTCACTACCTTTAGGTACCATTTAGAGCCAAATACAGAGATAGGCACAGAGTTCAAAGTTGTCCCAGAGAGAAGCTATTCAGCAACCAGCCTTGCTACATTTAGTGATCAGCTAACTACAATAACTATAATAACTAAATTAAGGTATGAGACCGCCCCTTACCCCATGGAGTTAGTTACGCAGCAATCTGGGCAATTAGAGGAAAAAGGGAATCAGCCTACCGAGGGGGGTCGGCCAAAGCCAAATAAATCTGTACGTGGTGCCCCCACCATGGAGGTACCTCTGGGCAAAAGATATAAATTAAGATCACCCTTTTGGGAGGAGAACCTTTTGCGCAACAACCTAAACAACCTTGTCAAGCCACAGATACTTCAGTAAATAATCACAAGTATAGGAAGCCTCTCAATAAATCTGGGAAATTTACTCCTGTGAAGGGCAGGAAGAAAAATAAGAACCAGGTCCCCACTAAAGTGACTCCCTCTCTTAGGTCGACTTCATGGCTAACACCCAGGGTAATACGAGATCCGTAAAACAGGCTGCGTCAGTGCCAGGCAAATCCCAGGAATTCAATCCTGCCATTTCTCTTTCTAATCAATTTTCTCCGTTAAGTGAAGCGGCCACTATGGCCTCCATGGCAGGGGCTGGTTGTCAAGATGAACGAGATGAGTCAGGGGATACGTCCTCGGCGCTAGCAACACAGAGCCCGGACACATTACATGGGATGTTAAGGCAGCTATCGGTGGAGATTGGAGTTCGCTTTTCCATCTCTGAAACAAATCAGAAGAAGATTCAAGATACTTGCACCAGCTTAGAGGAAAATCTGTCGGCACTGACGCATCGGATGGAGGCCCTTGAGAATAAAGTGGGGGAACTGGGTTTGGAGGTTAAAGATAACACTCAGGAGGTGCTTAGACTGAAAGAAAGAGAGCGGGACTTGACGGAGAGATTGGAGAGGCTTGAAAATATCTCGAGAAGGAACAACATCAGGATTTTAGACTTGAAAGAAGGGCTGGAAGGTGATAACTTAAAAGCTTATGTTATAGACATTTTGACTAAAGCTTTCCCCCAGGTCGCTGCACCTCATGTTTGGGAAACTGAGATCCAGCGAGTCCATAGGGACCCCTTTAAGTTGAATTCTGCCCGGAAAAAGCCTAGGAAAATCCTAGTATATATCCAATCCTATCTTCTAAAGGAGCAACTGTTGGGGGCGGCCCTTAAACTTAAGACTGTGGAGGTTCAGGATGCCTCCTTCAGA
This sequence comes from Calotriton arnoldi, assembly GCA_963921515.1. NCBI lineage: Eukaryota > Metazoa > Chordata > Amphibia > Caudata > Salamandridae > Calotriton > Calotriton arnoldi. The sequence goes on along the minus strand of CAWUFW010000686.1, from coordinate 1,999,743 downwards.
ATTCGGTCTGATATTTCTCGGGTTACAGAAGATAGGAGATGGGAACTGGGTAAGCGGATGGATGCATTAAGGGACCAGGGAGCTCAAGTTCAGCTGCGATTTCCTGCCTTTCTAAAAGTTGTATGGGCTAACAAGATGTATAATTTTAGGTTCCCGGAGGAAGTAGATAGCTTCTTGGCACAAACTAAATCCAGTTTATAGTTTATAGATTAAGGGAATTCAGCATCTATTGTTATTTTGGTTTTTCTATTTACGTTGGAGACTGGAGGGCTCCGGCTCGAAAGGCAATAGTTTATTGCCAATGGGTAGTCAGGGAGGGTTCCCGTGGGTGGGTTGGGGGGGTTTGGGGGGTAGTGGGGGTTTTCACGTTTGATGGTGGGGAGCATTGGGTAAAAATAAAAAAAAAGAAGAAGACGTAACAACAATCTCATGTGATATAATAACCACCAGTATTGTGGAGGATGGTGGGGGATAGACCTGTTCGGGGAGGGAATCGGCATCTTGAATTCTTAAGTTGGAATGTTAACGGTTTAAGGGTTAAAGGAAGACAGCGCTTGATTCTTCAGTATTTAAAAAATAGTTCAGCTAGGATCCTTATGATCCAGGAGACCCATCTTTTACAATCTAAATGTAAGGCATTATTTGGAAAACAAAGATGGGTTGATAAGATCATAGCCTCGGACCAGCAATGTTGCTCGAAGGGGTTGCTGTTATACTTAAAGCTGAATTCAGGAGTTGAGCTCATTAAGTCCCAGGTAGACGATAGAGGACGTTGGGTTATCGCGGAAATTAAATGTCAGGAATCTAAATACACGTTAGCTAGCTATTACGGGCCTAATGAGGACGATATTACGCCTCTGAACAATCTTTGTCTTGCCTTGGCCGATTATGGGGCCCCTCTGATATTGGGAGGAGATTTCAACGTGCTTTTAAATAACAAACTAGACAGGTCCTCTTCTCGTACGCAGGTAGCAGTTCCGCGCGTTAAAGCCCATCTCTTGACTATATTAAAAAATGAAAACCTCTGCGATGTATGGTGGAAAAAAATGGGAGAGAGTAGGGACTACTCCTTTTATAGTAAGAAGAATTCTCATTACTCCAGAATTGATTATATATTTATGGAGCACTCAGACCTCGATAAAGTTAGTTTAATCGAATATCTGCCTATACACCTATCTGATCATGTTGCCATGGCTCTTAATCTGGAACTCCCTAAGAGCTCACTCTGAGGAGATGGACTCTAAATAGGAGATTTCTCCTGCAATCTTCAACTCCAGGTTTTTTGAAGTTTGAAACAGCTAGCTTCTTTCAAGACAACTTGGGGTCGGCCCCTTTGTACATTGTCTTTGTACATTGTACCTTTAAGGCCTGGCTGAGAGGGATACTAAAAGGGGCTGTTGTGGGCTGGGCTAGAGCCGAGAGGAAAGAACTGGCCGACTTAGAACTACAGATAGCAGGGGCAGAAGCAGATTTAAAGGCAAGCTGTCCTCTCGGAACGGAGAATGATAACTTAATAAAGAGAGTTGAAGAGTTGCAACTGAAGTTCAGAATAAAGTCAGAAGAGATTCTACTTCAAAAATGGGAGGCAAGTAAAATGAGGGACTTTGAGCAAGGGGAGAACTGTGGCAAGCTTCTTGCCATGAAGAGTAGGGTCGATAGATCTAACAACTATATTAGTAAGATTAAAGTTGGTACACAAATCACAGAGGACAAAACTAATATAGATCATGCTTTTGCGCAATTTTTCCAGGAGTTATATCAAGAAGACCTTCAGGTTGTAGAGGAACATACTGATAGGTGGCTTAAAGAGAAACAGCTTCCAAAAATAACCGAGGCTAGTCAAAAAATTCTTACACTAGAAATAACAGGGAGTGAGATATTAACTGTTTTAGACACAGCTAAGAAAGGGAAAGTGGCAGGCCCTGATGCGATCCCGATTGAGGTTTATTCTGTATTGACGGAGGAGGTTATCCCGGTCTGGCTGAAACTGTATAATGAGATTTTGGATGGTACATCCCCTCTGCCTGACTCCTGGAGCGATGCAGTTATTACATTGATTCTGAAGCCCGGTAAGGATCCAACCCAGTGCCAGTCATACCGGCCAATTTCATTACTAAATGCCGACTATAAGGTCTTTGCAGGGATTTTGAATAACGGGCTTTGTTAGATCATATGGCCAATAATTCATGAGGATCAAAAGGGTTTTCTCCCGGGCAGGCGGATGTCGGAACTGGTACACACTTTAATTGGGGCGGTTGATTTGGCGGCGTCACAGGGTATCCCTCTTTCAATTATTACTGTCGACGCTGCCAAAGCCTTCAACCGTGTGAACTGGCATTTCCTGGATAGGACCTTGAAGGTCTTTGGCTTCGCCGACGGTTTTAGGGAAGTCCTTAAAAAAATATATAAATCCCCCCGGGCTCGGATTCTGGTCAATGGTAGCCTTTCTCCTGTTGTTAAAATAGGGCGTGGCACTATGCAGGGTTGCCCACTGTCCCCCATTCTGTTCGATTTATATATAGAACCTTTAGCCCAGAGTTTAAGACTAAATAAGAAGATTGCTCCTTTCGAAGTAAATGGGTTTGTGAGGAAACTAGCGCTATATGCGGATGATTTAATTTTATTATCCTCTAATGTCAACACTACACTTCCGGAGCTTCTTGTTGAAGCCCAGACTTTTGGGAAATTCTCTGGCTATGAAATTAACAACGACAAAACTGAGATTATGGCATGGAACATCATTGATCAGGAGGGGATCTTCGCCAGGGAGCTCAGATATCTTGGAGTTATAATAACTCAGGACTTTAGAGAAATTCCAAAACTAATTTAGATAGAGTTTCGAAAGAGGTTGATGTTCTATTAAAAGATGGCAGAATATCCCACTCTCCCATTACGGACGGGTTAACCTGATTAAGATGAGTGTCCTTCCGAAATATACCTATCTGTTTAATAATATCCCCCTAGAATTTGCAAAAGCTGATATTCAAGGCAAGATATCTTCCTTTATTTGGGTAGGTAAAGGGATCAGGCTGTCCTGGAAAAAACTTAGGCGCAAATTAACGCGAAGGGGCATGGGCTTACCAGATCTCCAGCTGTATTGTTGGGCCTACCAACTAAAAAACTGTAGGATGTTACTGCTTACTCCTGATGACTCACTGATTGGTAGCATGTTTAAAGCTATGCTAGTTGGCGTAGAGGAGCTAGGATTCATGTATAAATTTGGCTCCCCTAAATTTTTTTATAAAGTCAGTTTGAAGATGTTGCGTATGGCGGCCAAACTATGGTCGGACTGTCGAGATTGCTTGGGACTTTCCTATTATAGCGATTGGGCCCCAGTGTGGGGTTCTCCTGGAACACCGGAGTGTCTTTTGGACGCTCTAGCTCAGCCATTAAAAGAGGCAGGAGTCTCACACTGGAAGGACGTTGTAGTGGGTAATAAATGTCATCCTTGGGACTTTTGGAGCCATATTACGAGTGGAGCTCTGTCTAGGTTTAAGTTTTATCAGCTCTCAACTTGGTGTAAGAGTCAACGCTGGTCCCTCCAGGAAGATAATCCCATGGAAAATGAACTACAAGATTTGGCCCCGAGGAAGAAAGAAGTGGCTCATTGGTATAATCATCTCCTGGCTGCAGTAGATAGAAAGATGGAAAAGCCATACCGGGTCTGGGAGAACTACTTGCCGAGTGAGGAGCTGAAAGATTTCTGGCAAGTATCTCTAGACATTCTTTACCCACTGATTAAATCTGCTGCACTCAGAAAAAAACACTTTTTCACACTCCACAGGATATACTGGTCCCCTCTTAAAATATCCAGAATAAAGGGCGGTAGAGAAGCTAGCTGTTTGAGATGTGGTTTTCAGAATGCAGATGATGTTCACGTATTCACCTCTTGCCCCAAGATACAAGAAATTTGGAGAAGCGTGGGTAAGACTATCTCCAGGGTCCTGGGTACCATTGTGGAGGTAAGCCCATCTCTTATTTTATTTGGCATTGTATCTACGCCTGGGGGGTGCTAGGCCAGATAGGGTTGCAACATAAATTGGTGTTTTATATGATCCTGTTGGCCAGGAGAGAGATTTGTAAATTGTGGCATCAGATGGTACCCCCACTTGGAATGCCTGGTGGAATTCTGTAAGATATTTTAGAGCTTTAGATCAGAGGGTAAATGTATATAGAGATAGGCCAGATACTGGGTTATTTTGGAACTTGTTGGACGATTCATCTTTAGATTAGACCAGATTAGATCAAGGTATAGGATAAGTTCCAATGATTAAAACCTCTGGGTCAGCTCAGGTTGTGTGCAAAGGGCGGTCCCCGTAAAGAACACCAGCTGAGATTGGAACCACCAAGCTATATGCACCAGAGGTGGACCAGGTCAAAAGGTTGCTATAGCTACGGAGGTCATATGAGGAATAAAAAAAAAACTAAAAAAACAAAGAGACAGCCCTTGTAGCTCCTGCAGGTCATCAGTTTGTATGACTGTCCATGCTTGGGTTTATATATCTTCTCCATACCAAACATTACGGATCTACCGTTTGATGGAGAATTTGTGTGCTTCTCATCAATGGATGAGATACTAGAGAAATGTAAGACTGGGTGGGACAGGGCCTTAAGTATGAAACACTTTTGTGGGCGCACATCACACAATTCGCAAAATCACATAGTTTGCATCCTCAAAAGTGTGTTTATTTTTTAGTGTACTAAACACCTTTGCGATTCAAAAGAATTCTGCAAATCATTTCAAAATTGTAATTACTGTCTACAGTCACTAAATTTGCATCAATGCTTCTCTAAGGTGTCGCACCCTTTTCTGGTGGCATACTTGGATCACATATGTCCTTACCTTTTAATGTACCACTATAATATTGTAGTGGCCAATGACTCATCTGCTGGATTCTATTGGGTTTAGCCGAAGCAATGTGCTGACACTTGGAGTGTTGCAAAGGATAAATTGGCCTTATTAGCTAAGGAAGTAGTTAGCATATATAGGACAGACAATAGACCAGCCTTTCAGCATAAAACCCTGGCTGATTCCTTGTTAGCGATGGGAGCATTTTTGCAGTTCTCGCACTTATTCCAGCCATAAACTGGGACATTGAAACGGGCCATAGTATCCCAGGTATTACGAGGCAGTGCCTCATAAAATCATGAGAGAAGGCTCAGCGATCCTAAGGCGATGTGTCTAGTGCATCCGCCAGAAAAAAAAACATGCCATCTTATGCTTGGAATGTCTCAGTTTGTGCCTGAACTCCTTGGACCTCCTGTCTCCCAGAAATCCTGTCATGATCTTCTGCAGAACCTGACTAAAACCAAAGAAATATCGAAGGACTCCCAGGACTCCCTTAAAGCAGACTTCCCCTGAAGCTGCAGACAGTGCTGGGTGAATAACCAGACTCAATAGGTGCAGGAAAGAATACAGAAATTACATTTATTTGCTGCAGAACATCAATTTAAGCCATCTTTTTCCAAGACACTAGAGCCATCATCCTGCCACTCCTCCTATGGTCAAAGAAGACTGGTCTTGCATCCTACATCTCAGTGTGATGAGGGATGACCAGGAATCTTGGAAACCACTGAATTCTCAGCTCAACATGGCACTGGAGACTCATCACCCTGGGCCTCAAACGCCAAAGGAATCAGCAACCATCCTCAATGCAGACGGTGAAAAGCTACAGTATGAATGGATGGTTAGGCTTGTCTTCCAGAGAAGCACCTCAGCAGTAATTTTTTGATCTTTCGCATATCACAATGAAGTCCTTGTACATCTGCCGAACTCTTAATCAGGCCCAAAGTCTCTGTAGGTATGGTCACTGAAATGTCTGCACATGGGGACACAGTACAGCCAACAAGGTTCAAGACAAAATATCTCGGTTGTATCAAGCATTCTATCTTAATCTTCATTTGAAACCTCTCCGAGTGTCAAGTAATGACTAAGAATTCAGCCCAGTTTTAAGGTAGGAAAAGTAGTTGGGGGTGGGGAGGGAAGCATCATCCACATTTGAAATAATAAAAGACACTATCACAATGCACCACCTGAGGTCACAGAAAGTGAATCTGTAACTTATTTATCCCTTGAAATCCCTTATGCAAGGCTCACTATCCACAAAGTATACAGAGAAGCACAATAAAGTATGAGGTAGAGGGGAGAAGATTAGTGAAAGGAGATGGGGCCAAAACCTATACGTTCTTTGTGTGGCAAACTTTATGGCTCTGCGTTATGCTCTTTATTATATGCATCCCAGTAGGTCCATATGTCCATGACGTCTGTTATTTAATGTAGAGTCTATTCAAAGGATTCCAACAGTCATTTGTGAATGCTCATTATTACTCAGGCAAAGCTGGCACCAACAAATTCTTATTCTGATAGTGACGTCTAAATGCCGAATTCTCACCTTTTGATTATTCTTCCAGACCTCAGACTGGATCTGGAAAATCTTTAGCAGTACTCATGTGTGCCAACAGGTGGTACCAGCAGCTCAGAGGCCATGTTGTTCCTCGTCGGACATGAGCTGCACTGGCCTATAAAGGTGCCACCCATACACGTTTTCAGTTAGTTTTTCCGTGCCAAAAGACATCGATCCAGAGATACTCCTTGTCTCTCTTGAGGCCACTCTTTAGACTAAAGTTCTGCAGTTTGAAAGGGAAAATGTCACCACCCAAATCTACAGGGCTCACACCCTGTGGGAACATCACAAACAGATGACTGTGACAAACCTTCACGTGATTTGTCTGTGGTGCCTGGGATTGGACCACAACTCCAAGGCCTGCAGTGATTGCACCTTGATGTACCCCAAGGCCACCCAGGACCAGGAAGCAAAGCTCTTTGTGGGGAAACATCACAAAACCCCATGTTGTGATTGGTTGAGGTCCAAAGGCAGGTCCCTGTCTAGCTCCTGAGGTCGTACCCGCTGCAGATCATCATCACGTTCCGAAAGCACAAGAAGCACTAGTGGGACTCGGCCCCTTGTCACCACTCTCGATCTCCAGGCGCTAGGGTGTCATTGTGTCTCCAGGTCATGCTCCTGAAGTCGTTCCACTTCAGAACCGATTCGACCCTTGTCCCATGGCAACCTGAATTTCTGGGGCCGTGGACGATGCTGAAGAAGATTGAGGAATTCCGTGAGACCATGCTGCTGCTTTTTAGCATGTTACCAGCTCCCTCTGATGCACCTTTCTGGCACTAAGGAGCTGAGAGGCCTCCCAACTGGGCTTCTGCTGGTGGTTTTGCATTGGCACCAGTTGGGCCGTCTGGTTGCGTTCTGGGTTCCCGTACCAATTTTAGTACCGGATCCCTCTCCGATGCCACAACCCACGCCAGAACACAATCCGCCGATGCCAGCTCCATAGATGACAGCCAACCTATAGGGCTGTCTGATGCTGAGCCAGCGCCACGCTGACCTCGACTAAAGCTGCCCGCTGCTTTAACTGAGTCAGAGCCATTCAGCCAGCCTCTTTACTCTGACACGATGCCTTTGCCCTACAGAAGACTTCATGTACTCCATGAATTGTTTGACACAGATTGATTCCTACAGTGGTGGCTATGATACTGGGGATGAATTTGGCCAACAACACGAAAAGGGACCCCTGGGATCAGCATTACTGAAGGTAAGTAACTTCCTCTTCTTGAGCTTGCATTTATCTTGAAAAACCTACTTGAGCCAACCTACAAGTGAACTTTTAATCATTATAATATAGGCAATGGGTTAGTTTGAAGCTGAAGCCAGGAGAATGCAAGAACCATTATCAACGCGTACAAAGAATCTTAAGAAAAATCAAGTAAAAGAATAAAAGGAATAAAAAAGCACCCCACCAATGCTAGGATGCCCTCTGGCGGCTCTAAAACAGCACACCATAGCAGAAGAGAGCATCGCATGGAAAAAGAAGTCGGTGTTGATGGTGGAAAACATCTCTACAGTATAAGTGCTGCCAGTGGCGGTGCGTCCATTGGGGGCGCTGGGGCGTTGCCCCACTAGCCACATCGCCCTACGTGCAAGCAAATGAAGGAATTCTGAATTCTTTCCACTCTCGCGCTGCTGGGACACGCGCGAGCGGCAATCGGCCGCTGAAGGGGGTGGGGGCGGGGCTGCGGCAGCACTCAACGCGGTTTGAGTGACAGTCAGACTGTCACTGACAACGGCGCGTAGTGCGCATGTTTGGGTTTGGGCTGGTCATTTTTATGACCAGCCCGTACATGCGCACTGTCAGCCACTACTATATCTTCAGTAGGAGAGCGAGGGAGGGGGGAACCCGAGAGGCCATCGCAGCCCCCCGGTCTCCTAGTGGGCGGGCCGTATCCATGCCCTAGCCAATCCTGGCGCTGCTAATGCAGCGTCTGGATTGGCTGAGAGTGAGACATCAGCCGCGCAGTTTGAAGTTGTTCCTGCTCCGGACCGGCCCAGACCTGTTCCTGCTCCGGAGTCCGGACCGGCCCAGGAACTGGACGCAGAGGCGGCGCGGGACCGGGATCAGGTAAGTTTTTTATGTTACCCCCCGCCCCCCCTGCCCCCGAGAATTGCGAGCCGCGACTGCTGCTTATGTGTACTTTTAATTTAATTTCTTAAGCACAACCCCTCGTATTGTCAATGAAGCAACAAAAGAACAAAGCTGCTGTGCTTGGCGTCAGCTTTTTCTAAACCGTTTGTGTGTTTTTTTCTGAGGTGAGGTAGGCTGAAACACATTCTCTTGACGTGGTGAGCTGTGAACACCAGTGCACACCAACCAGCGCCAAAAGTACACCGTTCGGAATAAAAGACCAGGCAGCTATTTTCTGAATTTATGTGGCTTCCCAGCCGAACATGTCATGTATATTATTTTTTTTAAACGAGAGAAGGAGTTTTCACAAATGATGTCTTCGGAAGGGATCATCACAATAAATTTATATTGCACATGAACGCCCTTTTCAAAATCTGCTCTTTGCACGTGACGTGAAACAGTTATTTTTTGTGACAGTTCGCATAACGTACTGTTTTGAAAATCTAAACAGTCCAAGGGCTTTGCACCTTGTGCAGAACTGAGCGCAGTTTAATTTAAAATGGATGTGAATTGGTGGTACAGTGAGCAGGGTTTCGCACTATTTGCCAAACAGGAAGACTTTGAACCAATCAATGTGCAGAGTCTCCTGGAGGGATAGTTGTTCTTTCAACAAGTTTGGTTGAAGTCGCTAGCCAGTGAGCGCATTGTAATAGAGAAAGAAAGGCTTCTTTGATCCGGGGCTCGGCAAGCTGCCCATGTTAGATACCGCCCTGGTTCTAATGGGGTTGGCACCAGTTCAAAACATTTGGGATGCACTGAACTTCCAGAACAATCAATGCCCTTCCCCCAAAACGTGTCTGGACGTCGTCGGCTTGTCTAATGAGGCACATATGCAATACGAGGATCGATAAAATGGCTGGGACTCCACTTAGAAAGCCATGAGTTAAGTCATTTATAATAGAAATGAATAGCAGCTCTAAGATCTTTAAAGCTCCGCAGGTGCCTTGGCTCTGATGAGGGGGGTTTCAAGGGTGGACAGAAAAATGGGCCTAAATTGGTCTCGGCCCAGAGATGAAGCTTGCTTCTCACTGCTTGGGTATTTGCTGGCAATGCAGGTAATGCAGCTCTTTTAGAAGTGGAGCTGCGGCATTTGCTCCCTTGTGAAATGGATCCAAATATCAGAGTCAGGCCCAAAGCGAGAGATATGTGCTTACTGTGTAACATGTGCTTACAGTGGCGAGTCCTCGGATGTATGGCATTAAAACTGGCCCTGTGTACATGCCCCTAAGTTAACACTGATGCCAAAAACATGGATTGACTTGCAAACAATGAATGTTAAAAACGTGGAGGGAATGCATTTCAGCGATTTAGTTCCCCTCTTTTTTTACGTTTACTTGATCTTGCATTCCCCACGAGCTAGCTATTTTATAATGTTGTTTATCTGTATTTTTTTCTGTGCATACTTTGAGGCTTGAGCCATGCCAGGTGTTTATGAGGGGCTTTGATTGAGCACGCAGGCGCTAAGGCTAAAGCCAAACAAAGTGCCTGTCAGTGGGTTGGCCTCTCTGCAGAGCACACAGAACAATATTTGTGTATTCCATTTGCAACTGAAATTCTGTGGAAATGTGTGTGAAGGGGGTACACTGATGTAAAAATATTTGCAAGGCAAAAGTAAGAGAAATTAAAGTGCTTATATTTGAGGGAGTGCAGTGCATGTTGGGGCGGTGAAGTGACAGAGATGTGAGGAAGGGCATTCGGGGAAGAGTGAAAAGAGGATGCTGAAGAGGAAAGAGAGGGGTTGAAGATGTGCAGATGGACAAGATATGCAGAGAAAAAGAGGATACATATCTAACATAAAGCACACATAATTGAAGGCCAAAACTCCTTCCACAGGCCTCAATGCTATTTAATTCACAGACTCACTATTTCAGAATTTCAGAATTTAAACATTTTCAATGTTAATTATTTATAAGAAATCATTGTTGTTACTCATTTATCTTAAACAGCTAACACCTAGTGACAAAGCCAATCATACTGACAGGCTTTAGGCGTATGTCAGTTGCTGTGCCATTTATCTGGATAAAATTACATCTCAGAGAGAAACCAAAATACCGGTCTGATGGCACACTATGGGAATCACAGAAATGTATTTGGCATGTTTCTTTATAGGGAGCACCCATTTTTTTCATCTCACTTAAAGACCTGTCTGCACATATTTCTATATGACTGGTTACAGCCAGCAGCTGTGGGTGCTTCCCGAAGTCTGGTTAGAGCATATTTTCCCAAAGTTAATGCTGCATGCAGTGCAAGACACTGGGCAAGCATACATTTTAAAGAGCTAAAGTTGTCATGCAGAACAATTTACATATTACAGTAACTGTTGAACAAATTAATGCAAGAAGATACGGGGCAGTTTTTAATGTGTTTAATATTTCAAGACTATACGTTCCCACTGCTTAATAAGCCTTGCTTTATCGCTGCATTCATTTGCTTTAAAATGCACCATTTGCCAATCTTTTTTAAATTTCTTTCTCAGGAGAGGGACTCTCCCTAGACCCCAGGTTTGTCCATTCACATCGCTAACTAGTGTTTTCTATTGGAAAGGGTAGAGCCAAAGCAGTCTTGCTTAGTACCCTAGCCCTCTTCAGAAGTCAGACTTGCTTGGCAACCCAGAAATTCTCTGAAATAATGTATGAGTTTTCGTTTATGAATGCCTAGAAGAACTGAATTTTTAGTCCATTTATCACAGAAATAGTGCTTAAAATCGCACCAAAAAGATGCCAATTTTAAAAAAAAATCTTCACGGGGAGAACCCCCCCGAAACCCCCTTATTGCCGTTGGGCTCGCTCGCTGCGCTCGCTCACGTTGATTCCTTCTGCTTCTGCCCCCACCAGTTTCAAATTCCACCAGCCGCCACTGAGTGCTGCAGCTCGAAGGACGCATAGCAGTCCTGGAGAACTGGAGCGGGGTAGAGCTGGTTTTGTGTGAGGGCACTGGTTTCAGTCTCCACGACAGACACTAAACTAAGTAAGATCTTCGTTTTGTCCAGCTAAATACCGACAACATAAAAGAGGAACTGTGGTTTCTCATCTTCCATGAAGAGAAGTTATTTTTTAGATTTCTGGCAGCAGTGGAAAAAATGTCTTTCCTCATTTTTAGACTGTCCCGAAAAGTGAAGAAGGCAATACCGTGTATTTTGAAGTTCTTCATGTTTTTTCAGTCTTTTTACTGTGCAAGTTTGCACTTGTAGCGACTTATTGTGCAGTTTAACGTGGTTTATTTCCATTGGGCGTGTTTTTGGATTTACAAGAATTAGATTTAGAAGAGATATACACGTGTAAGTGTTGATACCTCTGTCTGCATTGAGTCTTCTATTGTCTTATGTAGATGAGGTCTCTCCTAATCACTGACTCATTTCGGATTGCCCGTTTGTCCTGTGCATGTTATGCTCGCAGTTGGTTAGTTAATGTGCTGTGAATAGAATAATGAATTCTCTGAAGTATACTGTGCGTACATGCATCTGTATTATGTATGCTGTTTTGCTGCTTGGTGCATCCCCTGTTTCAGTTTGTCGTTTCCTGTGAGTGGTTGCATTGTGCATAGTTACAACTTCTTCACAATAGGGGCGAATATTGCATGTTGTTCAAACGAGTTCTTTGGTCTTTTAACATTATTACTAACCCTGGGTGGAGTTCGCGTAGTCGTGCTACACGGAACACCGTGAAGTGGGTAACAAACTCCGCCCCGCTATGGAGTTCCGTGATCGGGTGGAGTAACGGAGTTCCTTTGTTCCGTGTGTGTGCAAGGCTACCCACCACCCCCAAAACACCCCTCTCTGCAGGTTCTATGATGCCTTCAAATTCCCCCAGGGATTGACCTATTCTGTTCCTGGTTAGGAGGGACAGAGGGTTCACCTTGCGCACGCACCGTTTGATGATGGACTCAGCGGCGAACACCCATTCCCCAACCGCAGACAGCTCCATCTCTGCAGGAAGGCAACCAATGACACAGCGTGTGCGCACCACTGACAGTGCACACCCCCTCTCAAACCGGGAACACCGAACTCTTTTCACCGCGCGTGCATCTCTCTGACAGCCTGAATGCGCACAAGCGCTAAGATTCTCTCGTCACGATTGTGCTTGGCTGTCAGCCTGCCCTCGCTATTACCATTCTGTTACTACGCACGCGCAACATCGACGGTCCAGTGGTCCACTTGTTGTGAGTGTCCCCTTCGCTATCCGCCATTCTTACGATTGCGCAGTCTTGCGACTGACAGTAACGCGTGCGCCTCTTTAAGAAGAGTTGCTCATCCCTCACCTACATCATGCACCCCCGGGGATGGGAGAGCATTGGATACCTTATTCAGCTCAGCTAGCAGAACTCCGAACTGGCCGTTGTGGTAATGTTCTTCCACTCGTCCCCGTGAGCCCCTTCATTCCCCCGTGTTCATGCATGCCTGCCAGTCACAGTATGCCCCACCGCCAGCGGCCCACCACATGCACACTACGAGTGCTTCAAGTAACTCGCCCCTCCACGGTAACAAATGCACAGAGGGGATATTAAAATGTTCCAAATACAATCCTTCCTTACCTGAAATCAATGCAGAGTAAACTTTTTCATTCACGCTGTTGGCCCCGCCGGACCATGGGCATAGGGCTGGGGGCAGGAGTCAGGACACACACGGACTGGGAGGCAGTGAAGTGCGCAGTGAATGGGTAGTGGAATCTGCTTCTGTGCAGAAGATCGGCCCCTGTGCTCTCTCCGTCAACTTGCGCGCTCCCTCGCGGCCACCCACTAAAAGCAGACGTCTGTGGACAGGGGGTACCCGCACGCAGTTACAGCATGCGCAGACCGCAGATCCAGACAAAAGTAACCCTAAATCAAAGTCTCTACCCAGCGGGACCGTTATTGACTTTCAGGTTTCACTTTCAGCTTGCAGACTTCCTGTCTTAGTGGGCGGTGAACTCCGCTACGCGGCGGTCGTTACGGAGTTTTTTTGCTGAATTACGTGCTCCAAAGCAGAGCACAGAGTTGCACAACTCAGCAAACTCCGCCGGCAGCGCAGAGTTTACCGCCCACCCTTAATTATTACAGTGTTGTTAACTTATTTTCGCGTATAGAACTTATTGCTGTGACCTGCAGTGTGCTACATGGTAGTGTGTTGTAGAAGAACACATGTTTGAATAAAACCCCAGCACATACCAATTGCTTCGGAAGTTTTCACAGTTGTTGTTCACCCCGTATAAGTGTTTGGTTCCTTCACATGATGATTAAGTCGAGGATGAAGCAACGTGTATGTGACCTAAACTGAGGCTATTGTTGATTTGCTCCCCTCCATGGTTAGCAATCACTGGTATGATTCACCTGGTGTGCATTTTCTTGTCCTTCTTTTGTTCTGAGGAAGCCAGAATCAAATACTACTGAAACGTATCAGCTCTTATAAGCGGAGTAGTCTATTTATGTAAAATGGACATTAGACTAATTCAATTGTTTGGCAAGGAGTATGGTAACAAGTGGAGGTTTCTCCAGCTAATTCCTTGATATTGTGACTACCTCCTAGGTGGATTATGAACTTGAATCATCTCATAAGCACCTATAATGCTGAAAATCATTGAGAGTCAAGAAATTGTTTGACATTGTATAAACTCTACCCATAGAAGCTGTTTGTGTTATATTGTTAATACATGTTTATGTTCTAAGGTTTCTTTTTTGTTGGTGAGATATGGTGAATGGTTGTATGATGGAACTCTGCATGCCTTTATAACGCAGTCTCTACCCCGACTGCAACATTACCACTCATTCCTTTACCGCGCAAGTCGTTACAACAACTTGCCTTAGGGTGGCGCTGGACTTTGGAATAGTCTACGCAACAGTAGGAAAGATGTTGGACTTAAACTCCAACACCAGTCCAACAAGGCGCCCCCATTGTGATGACTTGCGGGGTAAAGAAAAGCGTGGTAACGTCGCAGTCAGGGTAGTGACTGCATTGTAAAAGCACATCGTGGTAGTAACTGCGTGGTAAAGGATGTTTCCCATTATGAATATATGTTCATGTCCTGAAACCCTGAAACAAAAAGAATGAAATGTAGATATATTGTTTGCCCCTTTCACCAAGATGTAATGTAATGTAATGCAATGTAAAAGGCATTTCTAAAGCGCACTGCTACTCCGAGGAGTGTCCTCCATCCCCCACATACACAGTTTTGGCTCTCCATCTTTCAGTATTCACATGACACAACAGGTGACTTTTTTCACGGTTCCCTTTCAAACGTAGCAATATCACTGTGGAACTATTACATTGTATGCCACATTATATGTGGCCACTATCAGAGTGATTTGTTTGAAACAATTATTGGCAATGGAAACATTAGCTTTTAAATCTTGTGCAATCATTTTCTGCTTGAACTTGAAAAGATTTAACACTGTAAAAGTTCTTTTGTACATTTGCTCAACCCTTACCTTGATGTGTTTAGGAAACATGCCGCTGGGAGAGGAAGATCGTGTATCCACATCGCCCGATTGTTTCTTGTCTTTAGAGGAATCTCTGTTTCTGCTCATTTCCTTCCAGTTGTCATTCTGCTTCTCTTGTTCGTTGAGTGGCTACAGATTGGATAGAAGTGAGACAGTGATGTTTGGGTTGGTATCATTTGAAGTGCTGGATAGTTGGCACTGCTTTCATCGGACTATGGCGCCTCCTATTAAAAGTATTCAAACTCTGCAGGTTATGGTGTCAACGTGTGGTTTGCCAAATATGTAAATGTATCATCGAGCCAACAAACATCTCCCAAAGGGTCTGATTTAGAGGATAGTGGATGTCTGTCTGCTGCCCTCATCATTCCGCTACTCTGCTTAGTTAGTGGCTGAAGACAGTGCTCCCTATGATGAACTGCCATCGGCCTTACCAGTGAGAACAGCAATGTAATAACTCCCAACCACTGGAAATAATGGTGGACTGCCACCCAGTTTAGGGTGGAAGGTCCATCGTCTCTTTCTTGAGTGCCTCTTGTGTGAACCATAGCAGTCTCAGTGAGAAACCACTAAAAATGTCCATGTAGAGACTCCGAACTCATTAGGAATATTTTAAATGAAGGTACTTGAAATGTACCTCCTCTTTGGCCCTCATTACAAGTGCCCTGGGAAGTGGGTTTGCACTTAACCCTCAGGATAGCAAGGCAGGGCAGTCCAAGGCTTACTCAGGGAGGTGGTGTGGGAAGAACATCATAATCAGACAATCAGTGTGGTGCACTGCACAATAAATTGTCTTTAATGGACGTACAAGGTATGCACTCTTCTGGATTGTAACAAAGCTGCCTCTGTATCTGGTACTGGATGCAGTACTGGATTCAGTGTCACACTGTACCTTTAAGAAGTTAATCGTGGGTTCATGTTCAGTTCTGTCAGCAAGAGGCTGGTGGTCACTGGCTCCTGCTGCTGTACACCTGCACAAGAGTCGTGCTGATATTGACCAGGCCCAGCTGACTCCACCTGTCTTTCCATTCCCCACTTCTGTGCCTAGGCACTAGCCTCTGACTCAGTAGAGGAGGTGTTGAGAGGGCACAGGAGCTCAACCCACCACTCAAACAAATGAAGAGCCCACCATGAGTGCCAAAGGTGATCACAGAGTGTAAAAACCACCAAGTACAGTGGCATATTCTTTAGCACCAAGTCATCACTGGCTCTTCTTTTGGGGATGAAACCATCAAACGTGGCGGTGATTTTCTTTCTCACCACGTCGTGACAGTTACTTCTTAGATTTTATACTTTGCAGTCACTTTTGTCATCTGAGGTCACCTTCTGCAATGTTCCGGGAGGTCAAAGGGCTACACAAAAGCACAGTTTTGGAGAGCAAGTTGCTTTAATCCTGGGCACATTGCAGGGGCAGCTGGGTCACAAGGCCTCACCATATGGCCTAGTAGTGTTGATCCTTCATTAGACTACTGCAGGTCAGCATTCAGATCTTTCTGCACAGCTCCTCCAGGCCACCTTCTTCTTGGCAACATTTTCTTCATGCAGGGATACCTCCTGTATCCTTCTTCAACAGTAACGTGTCTCTTTTGCTGAAGGTGGTTGAAGTCAGCTTCTTCTAGCAGGTTGCAGAATTTCTAGGTTTTTGTTCGCAAACCTGGCCAGGAGGAGTTGGCAATCAGCGACCAAAAGCCTGCAGCCCAGGTGTCTTTCTTAGTCTCTGCTCATGTGGTGCCCATGGCACTGGTCAATGTGAGACTGTGACTAGAAGTCGCTGCCCCATACTCACACCAAGTTTGCAGACACACATCGTATATTCCACAGGTCCAACTCTGGAACTGGTTACAACCAGTTCCTAACTTTTGCATATTCTTCCCAGACTGGTCAAGCCACAGTGTCTGTCCTTAATAATCCAGAGGAAGGAGGACTGCCTCTAGTAGGTCCCTGTCAGAGTGGCCCACACAAATGCATTAGAAATGAGAAGCTCCCTCAGTCAGCTTCCTCTCACCCTGTTGGGGATAACACCTCTTCGGAAGAATGGAGTTGGAAGAGGGCATGGCTATTCCTAACTTCAAGTGAGCCCACTGTGTCCTATCCTCCACATCCTATAATCTGGTCTAATTCAGAGGACCTTAGGGATGCCTTGGAGTAGCTCTCTAGCATGCTCCATCCACCCTCCATCTTATGTACCACACAAACACAGGCGATCCAAATGAATTCCTAGGTAGTAGCAGTCACACACAGCAAATATGCTCCACGCTCATCCTACTACACATACATAAGTTAAGCAAACATACAACATCCATTTCCCACTTGAATGGAGTGAAGGACCCAGTTGTTGTGAACTGGCAGACAATTTGAAACAGGAAAGGCCAATAGGACAGTCTCTCTTTGCAGGCAACACGTTAACTGGCCTGTTCAGCAGGTATAATCAGTCACTGCCACCATTGTGAGTCCTCCTTCTCCCAGTGAGCTGATGGAGGTCATGCTCAGTGGACCAAAAAATGGGGTGGGGAGGCTGCACACGGTCTGCTACTCAAGACCACAGCACATAGCTCTGGGTGATATTACTTGTCTCAGTTGGCCCTCAGCACACATGCATGATTGTTGTATGTGGGCTAAGGCCAAAAATACCTAGTGTTCCATGCAGACCTCATGGCAGGAGTGCATTCTCTACCTTGCCATGCAGAGGACTTTTCCATCCCAACAGTTTGTAAAGCCATTGCTATGCAACAACCTCCTATCTTTTAGAGATATATATCTCTAGAAGGTCAAGAACTTCTATGACTCTCAGTTCTCCAGTTCATATCCTGTGTTTTTCGAAATAGAGGACCCAAACCCAATCTTTTCTGGAGGTACCAAGTCCTTTTGGAACTTTCCTCCTAAATTTAGAATGTACCCTGAATAGCTTTGCCTTCGAAATGCTGTAGTTAAAAGCTGATGGGTCTGTCTATATTTATGAAGGACTCTACCTTCATGGATGGAGTACTGTAGGTCCAGCTGGTGGGATATCCTTCCTTCCAGTCGTCCTTGATAGAGCGTTTAATGGTAAGGCCAGATCGGAATTGCTTCCATATAGATCCATGCCGACTGCTCGTTGCATCTGAAGCACATGGACTGTCTGCTTCCTTATTCAGTGACTGCAGAATAAAAGCAAATAAAATTTGCTTATTTGCAAGATTATACTTTTTTAACAGACATGCTTAATGGCCTCAATTCGGCAATAAACTGCTAGGTATATAAATATCTTACGTGTCGCTAAATTACTGGTTGGAAAGAGCTACATTACAACACTGGATTAACTGAGAAGCAAAGCTAAGTCGGTCATTTAATTATTTTAATTAGTATGATAAAGCTATCATAGCGTTAAAGTCTAATTTTATGTTTGGTTTTATGCATGAATTTAACATTAGTGCTTGTGTGTTTTGAGTCCCTTAAGCAACCATGCTAACACACTGCTAAAGATGTTCAATGTTATAATGCATGTCTATTCTGCTCTGTGTGTTCTTTTATCTAGAAGAGTTTGGATGTAGTATGAGATCACTGAAGCTGAGAGGCTGGTACTCCAGTCAATGTTTGGGTTTTCAGAATCCATGTGCGAGAGAGGTATACGATTCTTGATGTGTTCTAATTGATTACGTCATTCAGGTGCAAAGGAGTAATTGCCGTATAGTCTACCAGAACAGGCAAGTTATCCAAAGTTTAAGGATCATGACGTGATCTATGACATCATTGATGACAATACTGCTACATCAGAAATTACATCATTGATGAAAAGACTGTGCATTGTGGGGCCTACTTTCCACCTTTCTTGAGCTTATGATACAGATGTAGAAACTTTGATGAGCGGTATTCAGGTTTTAAGAACTGAATGTTCTCAACAGAACTGTGATACTATGTATCACTGTTTGTGCTACAGTTGACTAGGTGCATTCTCTGGAACCAGTCTACATGCAGTGCAAGGGAGAGGATGTGGCCTAACAGCTAGATGGGTCGACCTCGAAGCTGGGGAACCGGGTTCGAGTCTCGGCAGGGACGATCAACTACCTGTGATTCTGGGCAAATCACTTAATCTCCCCATGACTAACAATCTTCTCCTTCTCACATCAGGGCGGTAGTGATGACAGCTACGTTCATAAAGGAGGTTCTAGGACTTTAACAGTTCAAGAGAAACAAGGCATAATAGAGGGCGTCAGGTGTTGGGTAGAGGGCACATGGGCCCAACATCGAGCTTGCTGCCCCAAGTGGTCATTTCAGCAGACCTCAGCAATTGAGGTCACAGGCTGTGACATTTTGACTCTCTCTCTGTCTCACTGTAGTGTTTGGGCTAGGCAGCAGTCTTGGCAGCCCTTTGTCGAAAAAAACATCTACAAGGCAGCACATGGAACAACTGAAACTGGGACTCTGAGCTGAATTGAGTCAGGTTATCTACAAGTCAGGCAGCCTATGCCATTTCGCTCTCAGACGCAGCAGTAGTAAGTTGTTGCCTCAACCTGAAGTTATATTCCTCGCTTGAGGCGCACGCGCACTGCACAGTTCTACAGAGCTTCAGGTGAAAGGGTGAACACTGAGCTGACCCGCTGCTATACCCAGAAACAATGGCAGTTCAAAGTTGTGCCCAACATTTTGGTGGGAAGCAATCATTACAAAGTGCATCTTTGTTGTAAACAAGTTTATTACAACACTTTCGGCCATTGTTTTTTCTTGCCTAGACAAGCAGAACATGTAATTATAGAAAATGTTAAAATTGCCTTATATGTATACAAACACATACATCATGATGAATGAAAGTGGCCTCTTCACATTCTGTAAATGGCCTCATAACAGATAATCTCTGAAACACTCAGGGATGATAATGTGATAAAGACAGAATTGTTTGAATTCTCTGGGACATTGAGCCTTAGTGTCTGGACTTCATTTACTTCCTATGGACCTGATAATGCATGTGTATCAGGGGGGTCCAAGGCATTGGATACAGTTATTCCAGTTAACGGCCAGCTGCAGATACTCCTTTAAATCAGGCCATCTTGGACTAGCAGATCGCCTTCACCTAAATGAAACAATTGGAGGAGAAATGCAACGGTTGGAATTGAAGGTATGCCGCGGTGATAAGTGTTGGAAAAGGGACACTAGTGCAGAGGTTAGGAGGGAGATATTGAAGTCAACATTGGGAAAAAAGACATTAGGTCGGGATTTTATTTGGGACACTAGGGCCAAAACAGGGATTTGGGACCTGAGCCAAACATTTTTAATAGAGCACAGAGGCACGAGCTGGAAGTACTGTGGCCAAGATTAAGAATGAAATGCTAAAACCCGGCTTGAGAGGTGGGCACTTTGACCTCAACTTTGTACTCAAGGCCCAAGGTGAGGTTCGAAAATAGAGGTTCCTTTGGACTGGTTATGTGACATAACACAAATCAAGGAAACCAGTTTCCTATCCAAAGGCAAGAATTAGAGCAGGCATTTTGACTAGTCACTTGTGTTTACCATACAATTCCATGATGCTGCTTTAACGGGTTATGCTCAGAAGAGAGACCAAGAAAAAAAGTGAAAGTGGCAGAAAATTAAAAATCCTAAAATAATACATAAAAATATAATTTTTCTAACTGCCGAATACTTCTTGAGAATTTCTAGGCTTGTATAACGAAGACAGAGCAGGAGGTTAAGGGTTAACATGCGATATGCAGGTATCTGCCCTTTTTAAGCAATCAGCCTGAGGGGAGCCCACATCATCATCAATGTGGAAATTCATGAGGTGTGGAATCTGCAGGTAGAAGCCCCCATCAGAAATCCTCTCTAACAGACAAGTAACACTCATGTACCTGCCTCTCCCAATGTGTAATCTTATTGACCAGTGAGTTCCTATTTTCAATTTGATTTGTTTGCAACAAAGGCACCTCCCAAGAAAAAGTATTCTCAGAATTGATTATACAACCTGGTAAACTATGTTCTTTTTATTTTATGTATATATGAGTCACTTTATCCTGGATTTGGACAACCTCAGAAATTCTTTGGCTATTCATTTTTGTGTAGTGGGACTTTGATGACTCCTCTAAGCAAAAGGGGAAGGCATTACTGGTTTTCTAGAGGAGCATCCTAAGGATTATTTAGTGCAGCATTATTTCCTTTTGGACTTTCAGTATATCAGCTGCTGACTGGTTGCCCATACAGAGTGAGGCATCGACTGGGGGTGAGATTTAGTTGAATAAGTGCTGATTGAGATCTAAGTGTACCCTGCAACTATTCTTAAGCTATTCAACTGCCATTACTAGGGCCCCATGAGAAGCCAGCGGACTTCCTAATAAGGCCAGGCTGTCATTGGCTAAGAGAACAATTAGGGGATCTGCAAGAATGCTAAACACTGACACAGCTCTACTGGGAAAAGATCCAAAGGTACTCATAGTAGCAGATTAAACAACCCCTCAAAGATTGTCCTCTTTATCTGTTTCACATGCCCACTGAAACATTAATGGATGCCATGCATAAATGTCTCCCACTTCTCACTTAGCATCTTTTCTGTACTTGTTTTTGTTGTACGGAGCTGCGGTATGCCTTAGTCTTCTAATGATGGCATCCTTCATACATTCACACTTCTTTTTGTCACTATCATTCAGTTCCATAACTGCTTCATTTCCATGTAAGGGAGACTGCACAGTAAAGTAGTCCCTTTCCCATCCTCTAGTCACATCCTGCAATCACACTAGTCGCTACAGCATAGTTGGGAACGTAATCCTGTGGGGTGTGAGGGCTTAAGGAGTGCTATTCCTTCTGTGCTCCTTACGGATGTGCGCATCATATTATTGAATTCTGTCTTTCCCTTTCTGTTTAATTTTTGTTCCTTGACTTTGTGCTCATTTGCTTCTCCCTGTCCTATTACCTGAGTTTCTTTCTTCCAAACTCACTTGTTCCATTTATACCTCTCACATTCCAAGCACTAGCGCAGTACTGTCTGAATGCAGGGCTAATTACGGATTTAGGATGAGGCTTATATCTTCAGATAACACATAGATACAACTATTTAATATCCTATCATTTAGATCACTTTTTAAAATTTTAATTGTATGATGGAACAAATAATCCTTTTCTAGATTTCTTTTTAAACAATGATAATTCTGTAATAAAATGTTGGTGCAATAAATCATTGATATACTTTTACATTTCGTGCAATGCTTAATCAAGGACACATCTCTTAATATCTATGATAGAACTGTACCATAGTTTTCAAGATGGGGATGCCACCAAGAAGGTGTGGTGTTTGTACTTCACTAGAGGTGTGTCTGGCCTGCGGCTGTTCTTTAGTCTCCGTCGACTTCAATTTTCGGACCCGTTTTCTTACGACTTGTAACGGCTACAGAATACAAACAAATATATAACTGTTGTCTGTTGTAATAATATTTCAATCATGCTGAGCTTCTAAAGGTTTCTCATGGTGATGCTACTTGATGAAAGTGCACACTAAAGCCTAGAAAATGCCTACCAATATATGTTCCTTTTTCACACTTCCCTTTCTAATCGTAGCCTTTGTTAATTAAGCAACCTTAGGTCAATCTAAAACTGTCTTGGTTACTGAAGCTTAGGCCAACCTGAAACTGGGTTGGTTACTTGAGCTGCATCCAAATGTTTCAGATGAAAAGTTAGCCTGGCTCTGGTGTGACTGGTGCACAGCTACCAGAAGAGCCTATGTTAAGGGACCTTGTATCAACAAATTCTAGAAACCTCAGTGGACCCTCTTGTTTTGTTTATGAACCCTCACTTAGAACAGTTTAAGCTTGGTGGAACACAGGTACTTAGCCCACCCATAGGATAAAGATAATAACTATTCCTTAATTATAAAATATCCCAAATGTGGCTAATTGAAAATGTGATTAAATCTATATATTTCTTTTATTATATGCTCAAAAATATGTTCTTCTTAATACTTTATTCAAATGTAATTATTTTATAAATTGACACATATTGAAAAATAGCAAATATTCTCTTACTACATTATTATCAAAAAAGGCAGAAATACTAAACAGCTATATTCTAAGGACAATAATTTAAATGATAAATGCATTAAAAATGAGAAAGAAAATTGTGTTGTGTATCTTAGCCACTCCACAACAATATATCCTTTAAAAAATATATTGCATGTATATCTGCCTACACACATATAATGCATGTACCTTGGCATAATTTAATTTGAATACAAACATAAAAGGAGTCCTAAAACTTAAAAACAAGATCAAGTTGTTGTTTGTAAGTTGATATGATGTATCAGCTATCCCACAAATTATTGCAGCCTTCCTCAGAACAATTCGAAATCAGTTAATGGCTGAATTATTTCCACTTCATTGCAGCGTTGTGTACATTTCTTCAGTGGATTTATATACCAAAGTCAACTTAACTTGTTTAAAAAGAATATTTAGTAAGATGGCGGCCGCAACTGCGGCTGAGTGAGTGGCTGGCGGACGCTCCTCTGAGATCCCCCCCCCCTGTTTGTCACCTGAGGAAATGGATACCTTGGCCGTGTAATGCTGTGGCGGTATCTGCTCTGGAACCCGTCGAGTGCTGCATACATCGGCCGCGGCAGATTGCGGTGCCCCGCCTCGAGTCTTCAGCAGAATTTGCTTCAGTGGAGGCTTTGGCGTTTGAGGTTGGACGAACTTTCCGTGCGATCATTAGGGGTTGTAATGGCCCCGAAGACAGCAAACAAAGGCGCTAAGACCCGGGGTGCCACAGCGGCAACGTCCGTGGTTACGTCCGTAATCCCGGTATCTCCTGCTTCCTCTCCCGCGGAGAAAGGAAACAAGCTGGCTAGCCGTGGCGCCGGGGCACGCCAAGAAGATAACGGTTCCTTTCCCGGGTCTGCCCAGAGGGTGCAAAAACCACGAACGGTACCCGGGATCTTTAAGAAACAATTGGGCAGAGGTAAGGCTTCGGTGGATATAGAAACTAGTATATCCCCAGGGGCTGTGGCAATGACTGCTCTGCACAGCAAAGTATCTGCAGATGTATCAGGGCAGAAACATTCTTCCGTGACTTTGCCAGGAGCTGAGGCATTGTTAATAAACAAAGAAATGGCTTCACAGGGCAGCAGGAGTAATGTAGATGAGTTTGCGGGGACTGTAACTCAGTCAACTTCCTCTATTCAGGGAGAGGCATCTGCGGTTGGTAATACAGCCCCCGGCAATACAAAAGAGCTGGAAGAAATACTTGAGGCACGTGAGACACCTGAGACGCTTAATCTATATAATCCCTTACAACTAGAAGGTCAATCTGCTCAGTCCTCCCTAGTAGAAGGTCGATTCTGGAGAACAGGAATCAGAGTATAGACAACCAAAATTCTGGCAGTCAATACCAGGAGGAGGAGGAAAATGTTGGGATCCCTCAGACTAATGGCCATTCAGATAAAGAACTAATTAAAGATATAGATTCTGGGGATTCAGGTGGTAAATTGTATTCAATGTCGGACCCCTCCAACTCCTCAGGGAACGAAAGTGAGGGGGGGGATTGGGCAGATGATAAGAGCGACACGAGCAATTATCTACGGGATGATGAGGAGATGAATTTGGAGGTGTCCAATGATCAGGGGACAGTGCGCAAATTAAGGGACACTACTAATCCGTTATCAAAAAAGATGCCTGGTACAGCTGGATCATTAGTGTGGGATTATTCATTTTCCCCTCTACTTGAGAAGAATGGTGGTTTGGGCGAGACCTCTGGAGAAGCACCCAGTGCAGCCGTAGGGAGAGAAAATGAAATTACCCTCAGTACAATATATCAAATAATAATGGCGCATCGGGAAGAGACCAAGGCGGAGGGTCTGCGAAGGCACATTTGGTATTTGGTGTTTATATGGTATCAAGGTTATGATGCTTATGTTTTTGAGAGAGATTATGTTTTTTTTATGTTTTTTGAACTGTAGTTCAGGTTATGGGCAGGGTAGACAAGGTATGATTAACTTAATTGAATAACAATGATGGGTAGATTATCCATATGTTCGTGGAATATATGTGGTTTAAATGATAAAAAGAAAAGAGGGGTGATGGCTCAAATTTTGCAGGTGATGCGTATTGATCTGCTTTGTGTGCAAGAAACCCATATCGCGTGGAATAATCGAAAGTGGCTGAAGGACTTGGGTATGGATATACTCGGGTGTACCAGACAGAGTTCAACCACAAGAGGGATTGCGATTTTGATGAGACATGGCCTGGGTGTTCGTAATCGGGTCAAGGAGGATGTCTTGGGGCGGTGGGTCATTGTGGAAATAACTGTTAATGGTTCATCATTGACGATATGTTCTATTTATGGTTCTAATCTGGACGACCCGGAGGTGTTGTATTATTTAAGTGTTGAATTAGTGGCATGGCCAGCCCCCTTAATCTTTTGTGGGGATTTTAATTTTCATTTAGAGGGTGGATTTGACATTACTGGTGATCGCCCATATATGGGTAAAAAAAACAAAGTTTTTAAAGCTACCCAAGGCCTAGTTAAAGAATTTGGGTTGGTCGATATATGGTACGCTTATAAGAAAGATGTCCCGGGAGATACTTTTTACTCGGCTCCCCATAGAAAACATGTGCGCTTAGACTATTTTTTTATTTCAGCTGAAAAAGTAACAAGTGCCAAGGTAGAGATTATGCCGAGGATAATATCAGATCATAATCCGGTCGTATTAGAACTTGACATTAGTTCTAGGGCCCAGCCAAAGGCGTGGACTTTTGAACGCAAACTTCTATTAGATCCCGAATACTGTAGACACATGTGTGATTGGATTACAGAATTTTTTTTAAATAATCGGGGAACCGCTTCTGATTCTATTGTCTGGGATACATTTAAGGCCGGGGTTCGAGGGGAAACACTCAGTTATTCTATAGCTAAACAACTTAAAATTTTGGCAGAAATTAAGGATGGGATGAATCAGTTAAGGCTATTAGAAATAGAGCTTATGGGGGAAGTAATCCGGCAACAAAATATGGAAAAAACTTTAAAGGCTATTGCAATTTTAAAAATGAAAATTCATCAGCATTTTGCAACGAAAATTGCAACGAAACCGCCTATATATAGGGCTCAAATTTATGAAATGGGGGAAAATTCTGGCAGGATTTTAGCGAAGAGATTACAGCAGAAGGGAATACTTAACAGAATTTATAGGATACAGGATCATTTCAATCCGATACAGGATTCCCCAGGCGAAATTTTGAATGTTTTTCGCAAATTTTATGACAACTTATATACAGAGGAGGAAATAGTTGATACAGATGAGAAAATGATGGAATTTAGTTCTGATATTGAAACTAATAAAGTTACACAAGATCAAAATGAGGCATTAGCAGCAGATATAACTTGGGAGGAAGTGGAGGGAGCAATATTGTCGCTAGCTATAGGAAAAGCTGTAGGTCCGGATGGCATCCCTTTAGAATTTTATAAGACATTTCGTCAAGCTCTAAGACCGGAACTTATGATACTGTTTCTCGCTGCTCAACATGGAATTTCACCAGATTCATGGCGTAAAACTATTATTGTTTTTAAAAAAAAAGACAAACCTGAATTGTACCCATCCTCGTATAGACCAATCTCATTGATTAACTCAGATAGTAAGATCTTCTCTAAAATCATTGCTCAGCGCCTGGGATTGGTCATTACCCCTCTAGTATCCAATTTTCAGCATGGGTTTATCCCAGGTAGGGATACTGCTGATCACGTGAGACGAGTAATAGCTTTCCTGGACTGGGCTCAGGCAACTGAATCTGTATTGGGGGTGATCTTGTTGGACGCCGAGAAGGCGTTCAACAGGGTCTCCTGGCAATATATGTGGGAGGTTTTGCGATGGAAAGGTTTTTGTTCTCATTTTATACAAGCAGTTAAGACCCTATATATACGCCCGGTAGCCTCGATACGTATATCTGGGCAAGAGTCAGACTTATTTAATATCAGTAGGGGCACAAAGCAAGGGTGCCCGTGCTCCCCTCTTTTATTTGCATTATATATTGATTTATTTTTGAATAAACTAAATCAGCACATAGGTATTAAACCAGTTAGTTTTCGTAATATTGAGTACAGAGCATTGGCTTATGCCGATGATATAGTTGTAGTCTCTAGTGATATTGTTACCGCCCTTCCTGTAATTAAGTCATTGGCTGTTCAGTTTGGTTGTTTTTCTGGTTATAAATTGAACATAGAAAAAACTCAGGTATTATACTCAGGCAAGGATCCCCCGGCAAATATGTCAATTGTTCCTGAAGCAACATATTTAGGAATAAAAATCACATCTGTGGTGGATAAGATCCCCAAACTGAATATTCTCCCTGTGATGGAGAAGGTGAATGCAACCCTGGAAAGGTTAGACCATCTTCATCTGTCCCTTCATGGTAGATGTAATGTACTAAAAATGCTGGTCCTTCCGAAATTTTTATATATGTTTAGAACAATCCCCTTAGAGTTTTCCTCGTCGTGTTTTATTAAATTAGAGAGGATATGTTCCAGGTTTTTGTGGGGGTATCGAAGACAGAGAAGGGCATATAAGAAAATGGTTTTACCTAGACACCGGGGGGGCTGGGGCATTCCACATTTTATAATGTATTATTGTGCAGCTATGATGCAATATATGGGGCCCTTAGTAGTCGGGACTAAAGCTGAGATCCCCTTTTTTCATAGACCATCAATTTACGAATTCGGGCTGGGAGAAGAAATGAATGGTTGCTTAGTTAAGGTAATTGAGCCCAGTTACTTTAAAAAAAAAAAATTTAAGATACTCAAGGCGGCTTATGCAGTCTGGAAACAAATTAAACGGAAGCTACTGGTTTTAAATTTGAATGCCTATACCCCTTTTTCGGCTCCTGGGATACTGCCCATAATTTTTCGGGATCAAGTAACAATTAGATGGGGCCTAAAAGGAATACGATGCTTAGGGGATCTGTTTGATAAAGGCCATCTTTTAGCATTCTCAGACCTACAGGAGAAATATGGTTTAGGTAAGCAAGATTTTTTTAAATACCTTCAAATACGTAGCTTTCTGGCTAGGCGGGGGTCAGGAACAGGACAACAATTTGTGAAAATCCCTTTAATTGAAAAAATGATGAAGAAAACACCAATAGGTCAATTTTATCAACAGTTAGTGGAAATATTTCCGGATGATCTGGATATACGTAAAACTAAATGGGAAAACAAATTGGGAGTTGAGGATATTAATATAATTAAATCCCTTGAGCTTGCCAACCAAGTTTTAATGACTGGAAGAATACGTATATATAATATCAACAAGAGAGAGAGGGAGAGGGTCACTCTTATTCCCCCTAACGTATGAATTCAATAACAACAAAAGAGTGAGTAGAAAGGGACGATGGGGAACACAGCACGAGGAAAAACCTCTTATTTAAAAGAACCCTCACTCACCAACCTAGTTGGTGACATGCTTCATCATTGGGTTCCCACCAGAGAGGCCGAGTGCCTCCCTGGTGTGCTACGACGCCTGAATTACAGCGGAGCGGGTATTTTTTGGGGTAGTGTCAGTGCAACAGTGAAGGTAGTGCAAGTTAAAAGATATCTGGTTTAATCCCAAATCAATTTTATTGGTGGAAAACCAGGTAACATTCAAAACAGGTGAAATGGACACTAAGTGCCTAGCTAAATTGACCAGGCGCATCCAAATTGGTTTAAAAAGTGATCAATGGTCAACATGTTTCTGCTTATAATGTGCAATTTACAAAGCTTTCATCAGGACCAGGCCTCCACGGCGGTGTACACTCGCTAAGGTGTACCCTAACCAGTGGAGGTATATGGATGGTAAAACTCACGGTTTTACCATAGGGCCTTCTGGGATTCCAAAAAGCCAAAGAACTGTGAAGAAACTACTAACTTCACGTCATGGGTCCGGGAGGGGGTTAGAGATGCTGGTGGAATTTCCAAAACAGCACTCTCCCGCACACAACCTATCGGTGCCAAACCTCGGACCCAAAAAATACCCGCTCCGCTGTAATTCAGGCGTCGTAGCACACCAGGGAGGCACTCGGCCTCTCTGGTGGGAACCCAATGATGAAGCATGTCACCAACTAGGTTGGTGAGTGAGGGTTCTTTTAAATAAGAGGTTTTTCCTCGTGCTGTGTTCCCCATCGTCCCTTTCTACTCACTCTTTTGTTGTTATTGAATGGAAGAATACGTAGTCAGCATTATATGGCCCTCTATGATTTATATTACACTCCTAGTAAGGTGGCTCGATGGGGTGTAATGGTGGGGGACAAATGTAATCGGTGTGGATTATTTGCGGCGGATTCATCTCATATGTTTTTTTCTTGTCCTTGACTGGGTGAGTTCTTTCAAGGAATTGAGAATTTTTTAGGTATAATATTTGGATCCCCCATGATAATTACGGGAGAATTAGTAATTATTGGTGTAGGATCTGATAGGGCGGCAAATTTAAGATCGGAAGCCACAACTGCTCTTCTATTCATTATAATGGCGGTGGTACAGGCCATTATTACCAATGAGTGGATTAGCCCTGATCCACCCACTTTTATTAATTGGCGTTCCAGACTCTTAGCCATGTATAATTTTGAACTATCCATCTATAAGACCAAAGGGAGAAGGAAAAGAATTATGGGCGCCAAAATTTGGTCTCCAATATCAGAGGGGATCCTATAAACTAGGTTTGGTTTGTAAGGATTTATAAGGAGATCCTTGGTTTGGATTGGAATTTTTTTAAATTATAGGCAATTTTCATTTGTGATGGTTTGTTTAATTTAGAGGTGGGGGTATAAATATGTTGATATATGAAGTGCTTGCATAAATAATATATTGTCCAGGAAACCCTGTCCATTGAACGCGTGCCAATTTTTCTTTTTTGTATGTTATCTATCTTGTTCTTTAGATTTCGTTTTTTCTATCAACATGTAACATTGTGTTTGAAATTATATCATAACCTTGTGTTGTTTTTTGTATATTTTGCCTTGAACAAAAAGGGATAAAAATTCAATAAAAAATATTTAAAAAATTTAAAAAAAAGAATATTTAGTTAATTCAATTCAGGAAGCTCTCTAGTTGTAAACAACATCAGTTAGTCGATCCCACAATTGTCATCATACAGTTCTATTTCTACAATTTTGGTCAGTACCATTTCAAAAGACACTGCTTTGCACTGTCTGAATCTTTCAGAATGCCCTCAGGTAAACATTTTCAGACCCACACCAACTAAAGTATTTCAAAGACGCTATCTCTTCCCTGGAAGTGCCTGCCTTCGGAGGGGTAGGCTGTGTAGAGAAGAAGTGTCCAGCCAGATCTAAGCTTGAATGCAAAATGACTGAGTCAGACTCTGAAAAAAAGTGGGCCATTGAATTCCCATCACTGTGTATAGTCACCCAATCTCTTCAAAACTCACCTTGGTAAAAAACAAAAAACGGCGAATCCAGAGATATATGAAATTTGAAGTAGAAAGCACCAATTCCAAATGTAATTCCACATTTTCCAAAGGAAAACTGGGAATAAGTATGTACTGTATCTATTACATACAGCACCCGAGGGGACCGATATTTTCTGGGTGCAGTAATTACCTCACCTTACTCTGGGCTACTAGTAATCAAGGTTTAGTAGCATAAGAAAGGTGTGTGCGAGGGGTAGTAGGTTGAGGTAAAAAAAAAAAGGGAGCGTGACGGAGTAGAAAATGTGTGGAACTGCGTGGGAGGAATAGAAGATTAAAGAAATAATGAGTAGGACACGTTAAAGCAGTGCAGGAAATAAGGGGAAAATCCAGCCCAACTACTGATCTGGCAGCTATTATTGATACAGATCGGTATTCCGGGCTGGGCCCAGTGAAATATGCTGACTTCCTCCCAGTGTAACGTGCCGACACCCGGACACATTCAGAAGTGCCCGCACGTTGTCTGCTTTCCATTTGGAGTAACAATCGCTAGGTGGGGAAGAGGCTTTCTTATTTTCACTTCCAGCTGGGCCCAAATCAAAGGCCGTTAGCCATTCTTTCGGTCGAGTCATCTGAACCCTAACACGTAGATGCCAATGCAACGGAGGGAAATGAAGGTACACAGTTTGTTTTCACTTCTTAAGTACTTAAGGAAAACTATGATCTGGAGGTAGGTTAGTGACTTTGTTGATCCCCCTTGAATGTAAGAAATGCATGAACTCCAAGAATTTCATATGTATCTTTGTGTATGAGTTATTAGACAAATAATGATTGAAATAGCACTAACTTGTATTTTTTATTTAATTATTTTATAGTGATACTCTTCCCAATGTAGAATGTTAGAGCTCTTTACATTACACACACTAAATAAATCATTCAGTTGTGTAAATCAACGTACAGGATATGTTACATAAGACAATGAGAGTAACAAAGTATAGGAGTCTTACATCGTCCATGCTGGTAGGCCTTATATGTTAAGAGTGCATGGTTGGGAGAAACATAAAGTCAGTATTTAAAACATTACACCGTGGTTGGGGTTATATGTGATAATAATAAGACTTTATTACGACCGAAACCTTTTTTAGCAATGTTAGAATAACGACATATTGAGGAAAAAAACAATAAGGTTCTAAATGCATTCCCTGCAATTTGGAAGCAGCTCCTTGATGCCGGTTCATAGCTCACTGTGCTATACTAGAATGCCAACTTATGAAGTACAAGTAACAAAATGATATCCTTGTCAAAAGCAGGGCAGGACCCACTTACTATCTACATAAAGCACAAATCTTTTATCTGCATATTACAGGATGTTCTTTGCACTAAGCACATTAGGACTATATGCTATTTAGTTGTAATTACAATTGGATTTATATAGCACTTACTACCTCTGATGAGGCGTTGAATCGCTTTACGGCGATTAGCGTGCTACTCCGGAACCCAAGGTTAGTGGTTAGTCCAGTGGTTATTGTTGGTTATTGTGTTTAGTAATGTATTCTCAAGAAAATTTGCATCCATTTACTCCAGTTACTTTGTTATGTATTAATACCAGGTAGGTGTGATCATTAGTGGGGGGAGTCAAAACTGTGACTACACAAAACACAGATCTTTCCAGCAAGTGCATTAACCACCAGAGTTATCTTACCATTATTATTATCCCCATAAAACGTGTGGGCACAAAAAGAGCTCTGCAGCAATTACAAATTAAAAATATTTTGAAATGCAGCCTCTTTTTGACCAATTAAGAAAGCCCAAACAAACTTACTGTCACACATCCTTGTTGCCAATGTACATTCATTATCAGGGCGTAACGCATTTTTGGCATAATATTCTCAAGATCAATAGCACAGTAATTCCCCAACAAAGCCTGACTACACCCCCGTTCTGCTGCCATGCCTTGACCCCCAATGTATGGGTTCCCAGAGTATTTTTTGCCATTTCCAGAAATGTGTTAAAAGTAGAAAACCTACCCACATAAGGACAGTAGAAACTATGCAAGTACATATCAAAACTGACCCAAGACAAATGGTCGAAGCCGTACAGATCCAAAATGAAAAACCTAAGCAGTCGATCAGATACCTCTAAAACTTTTAAATGTAGGCCTTTTGGGGGAAGCAAGAATGCTGAGGAGTGTTGCTATGGCTGGCCTTTAAAAGGTCCAGCTTTGGGTTTGCTTTGTGTCCGCATTATGAGCCTCGTGTGCCTATGTTGTTCTAAGCTAAATACTGGAAAATGAACTTCTCCCATTATAAATCTCCTCTGCATAAAGCTAATTCTTCAAAGCATTCAGTGCCCCACATAGGGTTAGTAAGCACTATGTAAATGTTGCAATACAATACAACACAATTTGTATGCAACTTTATAACAGGGAGTCAGAACCTATAAAAGATTTGGTTTCTTAGGTGGGACCTACGGCAGGATCCCCTACATATGAGTGAATAATATAGATTCTAAGCATGAAATGTTTTTAGTTGTTGTGTTTTTGTTGTTTTGCTAATAGTGTCTGTTTGGATGTAGGTTTCATGGAGCCAGGGCAGGGGTTGACACTATTTAAGTATTAGAAAATGTGTCTTAATGTAACAGAAACAACTGGTTCAGGGGTCTCCAACCTTTTCTGTGATAAGAGCTACTTATGTTGGATGAAAATCATCCCAAACTACTAATATTATTAGAGTTGTAATAAGGACCACATCAGACACATTAGTGGCCACAATATTCAATATACGAGCAGTGATCACTTCAGTTCATCAGGCATAGTTGTCAACAGTAATGTAGCAAGCATTGGCAAAGCCAATAGATTTTTTTCGCCTATGCGAAATCTATTGACTTTGTCAATGTAGGGAGAGGATGTGGCGTAACAGCAAGAGCTGCTCATTTTGGAGCTGGGATCCAGGTGTGAGCCTTGGTGTCAACTCAACATCCTGTGATTGTGGGCAAATCATTTAATCTCCCTGTTCGTATGGACAGCACCTGGATACCCTCATGGGTGATTAGCCGCACTATACAAATCTGAGTTGTTGTTTTTTTTTACATGTTGCATGTGACTATATAGATGGAGCATAACTGAAAGAGTTGCAGACTTAGGGAACCAGGTTAGAGTCTTGGCGTCGGATTAACATCCTGTGATCCTGGAATAGGAAGTCTTCAAGGAGAGAGGAAAGAACAAGACTAGTGAGTGAAAGTAATGAAACGAAGAAATGTGCAAGGGAGGACAAAGAAAAGTTTGTGAGGAGGAATAAGATGTCGATGTGAATGATAGCGGGTAGAGCCAAGTCCTGAGCAGAGCACCGGGACGGTAGCTGGCCACTGGGGAGTGGAGAGATGGTGGGCAGAGTTGGGTTCTGAGTGGAGCACTAGGATGGCTGACGGTCCCTGGGGAGCGAGGAGATAGTGGGCAGAGCCGAGTCTCGAGCTGTGTGTGTGCAGGCAGGGGTGTCAGTAGGCGGCGCTGAGAGCGGCTGAGGCTCGGGCTGTTCTCGGGGCTGCTCTGGGTACTGTGGCTCTCGGCTCAGCAGAATTTTCCTGTGCGGGACTCAGCGTGTCTCTTTGCTGCGGTCCTGGGCTCGGGTCTCTGCCCGGTTGGAAGCTGTGGGGATCGAGGCGCAGGATGGGCTGCACGGTGAGCGCCAAGAATAAAGCTGCAGCCGAGCTGTCCAAGGTGATAAGAATCTCCGAGATGACGGAGAGAAGGCGGTGCAGGAGTTTACGCAGCTGCCGCTGAGTTAGAGGTCAGGGAGAAGGGGACAAGCAGGGGTGCTGCTAGGCATGGAATCGGGGGTTAAACTGTCGAGTGACTGCAGACACATGGAGAGGACTCCAGACACATGCACTCTGTAAAAGTGCAAGTGGTAAATTAAACAAGCATTGGCATAGCCAATAGGTCTCGCCTTTGGGACCTTATAAGTGTTTTGCCAGAGCTATTGTCTTTACCAATGTCTTTAACCTATGTTGTGGAGCAGTATGGCTTCTGCGCAGCATGTTGAAAAATTATAATAAAATGTTATAAGCATTTTTGTCACCTTATATATAAGCAAGTAGACATTATGTACAACTGATTGACCAACATATAGAATGTCTTCTAGTTTGTTTGTCCTGATGCTGAGGTGATGCTGTGCTGATGCTCAGGTGTTGCAGAGTTATACTAACATGGTGATAAGGTGGTAGTGTGCTTGTGCGGAGGTGGTGCTCAGTGATGCTTTGGCGGTGCTGTGCTGGTGCTAAGGTGATGCTGCAATGGTGCTGCTCTAATGCTGAAGGGGTGCTGCACTGGTGGTGAGTTGGTGCTTCGCTGGTGTTGGTGCACTGATGCGAAGGTGGTGCTGGGCTTATGCGGAGGTGGTGTTGTTGAGTGATGCTGAGGAGATTCTGCGCTGGTGCTGAGGTGTTGTTGAGTGATGGTGTGGTGGCGCTGAATGATGCTGAGGTGGTGGTGCTATGCTGATGCTGAAGTGGTGGTGGTACACTGATGCTGAGGTAGTGCTGGACTGGTAGTGAGGTGGTGCTGTGCTGGTACTGAGGTGGTGCTCTGCTGGTGCTGAAGTGGTGCTGAGGTGGTGCTGCGCTGGTGCTGCACTGATACTCAGGTGATGCGGAGTTAAACTGACGTAGTGCTAAGGTGGTGGTGTGTTTGTGCTGAGGTGGTGCTCAGGTGGTGCTCAGGTGGTGCTGAGTGATACTGGTGTGTTATTTAGTGATGCTGAGGTGATGCTGAGTGATGCTTTGGTGGTGCTCCGGTGATGCTGTTCTGGTGCTCAGGTGGTGCTGAGTGATGCTGTGATGGTGCTTAGGTGATGCCGAGGTGGTGCTGTGGTGGCGCTGAGTGACGCTGTGGTGGCGCTGAGTGACGCTGTGGTGACGCTGTCATGGCGCTGAGTGACGCTGTACTGGTGCTGAGGTGGTGGTGCTGCACTGATGCTGAGGTAGTGCTGCGTTGTTAGTTAGGTGGTGCTGCACTGTGTTAGTGCTGAGGTGTTGCTGCGCTGGTGCTGTGCTGGTAGCATGATTACAGTGGCCAAGCTGCTCACAAATTCTAGTCATCTGGGAAACCTAATGCCTAGAATATATTCAGGGCTCGCAACTGACAAATGAAGTTCGTTGTAGCATTTACTAACAAGTAACCTGGCTAAAGAGGGCATGGAAGAGCTGAAATTGGATCATAAATTCAAAGCTGTTCCGAAGATGGCCCCTCCAAATTACGTTTTGCCTAGGGCCCCCAAAATACTTAAGCTGTTCCTGTTTTGCTATGGAAATTGATAGTGTGAGAGACTCCCTCTCGTGGCTTGTACCACTGCCAATCATTCAATGACGTGACATTGTTATTCACTCATGCCTCAGGTTGCACTCAAACCTAAGTGAGTTGCAGTTGCTCCGAGCCACATTCGACTGCAAATAAACCAAGGAGGGCAAGTAATTATCGACCCACAAAGACCACCATTTTTTCTAAGTGTTTCCCAATGTGTGCATTTGAATCACCAAAAAAGGTGATTAAATCATGGACTGTGTGCTGCAGGCAACTGAAGTGATAATGGATAAGACCATGTTTACCACGCCCCCTGCTTAAAAACTCTCAAATCATTTGTAGCCACAGCAGGAAGCACTTTTACTTCTGCCAATATCATTAGAGCATCTGAAAACTGCCCTCGGGTTCACAAGGCCTCATCTAGCCTCGAGAAAATGGCACGAGACATAGCTGTCAAGGGGGCTCTTGTCACATGTGACAGATTTAAGCAGTGTCAGCTTTTAGCCAGACACTTCGCATTCTAAAATGAGTTTAATGTTAGCATTATAAACATGGCCTTAGAAACCCCAGAATGCAACGTGCAAGAGTGACTGGATACAGTGTCACGTGAAAAAGAAAGCAAGCAACAGAATATTTCCGTATGCATTCAAACAAATTAAAAGTATTTTCAACACTGACCTGGGTGGCCTGAGGCCACCTTCCATGGGTTCGAATTCCCGACACAGCCATCTCGGCCATTAAACTTTCCAAGGGATGCAATTCACACCATTTAAGTTGGACAAAAAAACACAGACCTATGGCTTGAAGACAGTGTCGTGGGAGGAGCGGGCTAAACGAGTATTAGCTTGTACAACCGATGAAGTAGACCTATGAGCAATTAAAAGGGACAGTCTCTTTTAAACGAGACCCCATATGACTTCCGTTTCATAGCTTGACACGAAGGGGGCATTGTCATTACTTTGGTACAAGAAGCAGCGAGCTGCGCAAGATAGAACCTCTCAGTTAGCAGACGTAGTTGGTCAATGCATATAAGAAAACTTGACTCGTAACTCCAAATTTAGCTGAGCCGTGCCCGATCTATACATGCAGGAATGGACAAAAGAAAAAAACAAGCATTGGCCGCTCGGCCGTGAAAGTAACGCGGCCGCGCGGCCGTGAAAGCGAAAGTGATCGCGGGGACGCGCTCTGTGGTGGGGGAGTGGCGGAGCGATGCGCTTGGGAGAGCAAGCGAGAGGAAAGCCAGATGGCGGCTGTGCGCGTGCCCGTGCGCGTAACCGCAAGCTTGAGGCCAGCAAAAGCGTGTGGTCGGACTTTTAAAAGCCCACATACTAAATGTCTCGGCCAGAGCAACGCATGCGCTGGCTCAGGCGAGACCTAAAAAAGAGTACCTGCGACCAGTGAAAGGACACAGGAAGCAGTACTTGGCCCAAGCTCCACAACTTGGACTAGAACTCTGAAGCCTAGGAGGAAGTTGGACGGCAGGAGGATCGGCTGAAAAATAAGAAGACAGGAACCGTAAGAGACGTAGGAGCCAGCCAATAGTAAATAAAGGTAAGTAAAGGGCGGGCTCTAAGCCCCTTTTAAGTTTTTTTTTCATTACTAGAGATTTCGCAAGCACAACGCAAGCACTATGCAGGCGAAACGTAAAAAAGGCTTTGCTAATATGGAATATCTGTATATGGGTAATACATAACAGCCATAGTAGCAATGTTCTTGGCACCAATGTCATAATATTAATAATAAATCTCCCCAACATCGCATGATTTAGCAGTCAACTAATAGCTTTAAAAAAGTTGAATATGCTGTAAGGAGGACATGTATTATAATGGACATGCAGTGCTATCAGAAATTAGTCCTGCTCAATACCAAACGTTGAGCATGCCTCCCTCTAACATAACTACACACGCACACTAGCATTTTTCACCAAACATCACCTTAAACGTTCTCAGAGTGCCTGCATTTTCATCTTGAATATATGCTTTTCAATTTTGGTATACATACATTAATTAAGCCAAACAAAAGCCTCTAATTTAGTAAGCTGAGCTGCACAGAGGAGTAGATCACAAGTTACTTGAGAATCCTGAAGTGGTTGGTGCATGCATGCCAACACACCGGATTCAGCCAGGAGACTCCCAATTTTATTTATCCCGCCTTTATTTTAGTGGTCTTCCCTCTAAAATACCTCCAATTCAATGCAAGTCAATGGGGAAAATACATTTTCCAAATTTTGTGTTTCTAAATGTTGGCATGTACGTTATTGGTGCCTGGCTGGAGGCATTAATTTGATTAAACATGCAATCTTTTTAAAGTAGGAAATTTGTTTTTGTGAAAAGTGTGTGTGCTTTTACAGAGCCTCGGAGGGCAGAAAACCATCTACCAGCTTTTAAAAATCTGTTTTGCGCCTAAGACTTACTATTTCCTGTTTGACATCTTCACTTTTTTGAGTACTGGTGGAAGGAGTCTAAAAGTAAAACAGAAAATAAGTGTTTAAGCAATGGAAATATGTTACTGTACAACCTATACATGTACGCTCTTAGATTTATAAATCCACAGAAATACACAGGAGGCCAGATTCACAAAGCAACTCCTGTGCATTTACCCCTAAGCATATGCACAGATTTAAGAATTTTTGGCTCTTCTCTATCCTTACCAGTGGT
The DNA here is from genome assembly GCA_963921515.1 of Calotriton arnoldi. NCBI lineage: Eukaryota > Metazoa > Chordata > Amphibia > Caudata > Salamandridae > Calotriton > Calotriton arnoldi. Next base: position 1,961,519 of record CAWUFW010000686.1, on the reverse strand, counting down.
ATGGTTGGACAGCTGAGCCATTCACAGTTTTCCAGATGTGCACTTGAGAAAGTCTTGAAACTTTTTGTGCTTAGGTACTCCCCACAATTGTACACACTGTGCAGCACCGCTGTGCAATTGCATGTTTATTTTTTCTTGTTTTTTTATACACAGAAAACATTTTTCTATTTGGAGAAACAACTTCCCCTGTAGCCCTGGAGGTTTGGGTGAGGTCTCTTCCTCTTCACATCATGGAAAGGGATTTACTCCAGCCTTTGTCGGGTGTAAATCTCCGCCTCTATTCAGATGGTGGAAGGGTCAGAGATGAGTTTTTGAATGTTATGAGAAAGTAGGTGTTGGAAGTAAGTAATTCCAGGGAGACGACAAGTAAACAGTGCTTCTTTATTGACCATCCGGCTCTCCACACTCTACATGTCCCCAACATTCCAAGGTGAGCTTCAGGTTGGGGAATACCAAGGGAGGGCTAGGGAGAGGGGGGACGGAATGTACCAACCGGGACAAGTGCAGGTTACAACACACCTCCCACCCTTATCAATTATTATTAGATGACAAAGGGGAAGAGAGATATGTGCAATTCTCAACGGGGGATACCAGGTGATGAACATAAATTCAGTAAAAGATCACATTCGGGATCTTACAATTTTGTCATAACTCCACCATTGTCCGTTATCAAGTAAAACCACATTTTTTAGGGCCCTGACAACCTTGCATGGGGGGTAGAACTTACTCTGAGTTTGCCAGTCTTTGGTGTTCCTTCTCACTTGCACCACATCCCCCACTTCCCAGTTAGGTACTCTGACCCCATTTTTTTGATCGTACCATTGTTTGTATTTGGCTTGGTGCTGTCCAATCCTCTTAGCTATTTCTTCAGGATTTTGACAGATGGTCTTGCCACCCTCCAGCCACATGGGGTTGAGCTTGGTGCACGGCTCTCTCCTACGGAGAGACACAAATGGAGAAACCCCTGTCACTCTGCTGGGCGAGGTGTGATACACCCAAAGACATTCCCTTAGAGATGTCGTGACCATTAACGATAGCTAGTTGAATGTTCTCTTTGATCAATCTATTAGCTCTCTCTACCAGGCCATTAGCTTTCGGTTCATACAGTGTGGTGGGCTCGTGCTTCACATTCATTTTCTCAAGGAAATCCCTCATCTCCTGTGAGGTGAATTGTACCCCATTATCCGTCACTAGCGTTGCTGGTATACCTTCCCTGGAAAACACATCCTTCAAAAATTCAAGGACCGTCCTCGTTGTAATGCGATGTACGAACTTCTGTATGATCCAATGTGACGTATAGTCAATTAAGACTATCATGAATCTTCTTTGGATACCTAAGTTTTCCATTGGCCCTATTATATCCATTGCAAGTTTACTCCATGGTTTGGTTGGTATCTTGACTGGGGAAAGAGGTGCTTTCCGTACTGTTTTAGATTTATCGCTGGTCGCACAAGCTATGCAATCTTTGACTACTTGTTCAGCCAAGGCGTCCATCTTTGGGAACCAGAAATTCGCCCGAACTCTGCTTTTAGTTATACTGCGACCCGGGTGTCCCTCATGGGCTAGCTCTACAATTCTTTGCCTGAGGCCTGTAGGAGGTACCACTCTGTTCTTCCTGTATACCTTATTTCCAATAATGCTTAGCTCATTCCGTATCTCCCAGAAGTCCTTGAGTACGTCGTCCAGTTCATTCCTCTTATCGGGCCACCCTTCAGTTATGATGACCTTGAGAGATAGTAATTCCTTGTCTTCTTCCATACACTTCTCCCATTCCTGTTCTTTGATGGCCGGATTGTCAGTCATCATGATAGGACTGTCCAACACTTCATCTTGTTCTTCTGCCTCCAATGGTGTCCTTGATAGAAAATCAGCAATCCTGTTGTCTTTCCTCGGGACATATTCCACTTTAAAGTTGAAGTGCTCGAGGCCCAAAATCCATCTACTTATCCGCGGAGTACAGTTCTCTAGGCCCTTGACAGTAAAGATGAACGAGAGGGGTTTGTGATCCGTCCGGACGGTGAAACTTAAACCCCACAGGAAGAATTTAAAGTGCTTCACTGCCCAGAAGCACCCGAGGGCCTCCTTTTCAATTACGGAGTTGTTTCGTTCTGCACCCGACAGACACCTTGACGCAAAGGCAATAATCCTCTCCTCTTTGCCATCCTTCTGTATTAAAGTGGCTCCCAACCCTTTGTTAGAAGCGTCAGTGGTGAGGATGGTCTTCCTCCTAGGATCGAATGTTCCCAGAGCTGGTGAGTTCACAATCTCTTCTTTGAGAGTCTCCACCACACTCCTACACTCCTCATCCCACATAAATTCCTTGTTCTTTTTTAATAGGTCCCGCAACGGCTCACATTTGGATGCGAAGTTGTTGATGTATTTGGACATATACTCCATGAGCCCTAGAAAGCTCCTCAACTCGTCCTTGTTCTTTGGATGGGGGGCATTCTTGACCGCACTCAGTAAGCTACTTTTGGGTCTGAACCCTTCCTCCGAGATGGAGTGCCCCAGGTACTCCACAGATGGGACTTTTATTTTGCATTTGTCCCTCCGTACTGTCAGTCCAGCATCCATGAGTTTCTTGAAGACTAGATTAAGAGAATGGTCGTGTTCCTCCGCGTCGCGACCATATACTAAGATGTCGTCTTGGAAGCACAGTGTGCGATCTACTCCTTTGAGAATCTGCTGCATGGCCTTCTGGAAAACCGCCGCTGCCGACGCTAATCCGAATGGCATCCTCCTAAACATGAACGCTCCATACGGAGTTATGAAGGCGGTAAGAGGTCTGGATTCGGGGTGGAGATCCACTTGATGGTATGCCATGGACAAATCGATCACGCTAAAATACTTTGTCTGTTCTATTGTGCTAAGCATTTCATTTATATTCGGCAGCGGGTGTCTTTCCACCCAAATGCTTGAATGTATGACGTTACTACGACATACAATCCCACGCAGAAGGTTACAACGCAGATGTTACATCGTCCGCGTTGTTACCACGCATGGTTTTACATCGCAAGTCGTTTCTACATTCCTTGGTGTTGCGCGCCATCTAGCGCAAGTCGTAGAAACGACTTGCGATGTAATGCCATGCGTGGTAACAACGCGGACGATGTAACGTCCGCGTTGTTACCTACCCGCGTGGTGTTGACAGCGTTATAAACGCTGTTTCCCAAATGCTTTCGTTGAGGCTGCGGAGGTCCACACACAGCCGGATCCCTTCGCCGTTGGCTTTCGCCGCGATCACAACCGGAGCCAACCACTCCGAACACTCTACAGGTTGGATGATTCCCATGTCGCACAGCTTGCGCAACTCTTCCTCCAATGGCTCCTTCATGAGTTGTGGTACGGGGCGTAACTTGTGAACGACAGGCTTGGCGTTGGGCTTCAACTTGATTTTGTGTTGGAAATCATGTAAACAACCGAGTTCCTCCTGAAATAGTTTAGGATACTTCCCGCAAATGTCATCACCATCTAAGGTTTTTTCCATAAGAAGGACCTGTTCTGTTCCATTCGGGTCCAGGATGATGCCCAGGTCTTTCTGGTGTTGCCATCCAAGTAAATTTGATCCAGATTCTACTACATATACCTTTCCAACCGCTTTCCTATCCTTAAATTGTATTTGCATCTCCTTCATTCCCATGAGGGGTATTGGTTCTCTGCTGTATCCTGTGGGAGAAATATCCGGTTCTTGCAAGGAGTTCAGGGATTGACCTCCAATGCTTTCATAGTCACTTCTGTTAAGTAGTGTGAAAGGCGAACACGAGTCCGCAAACATGGTAACTGCTTTATTGTCAAGAAGTACCTCACATTTGGGATAGATGGCATTCACTAGCCCAGATCCATCTTTAAGCTGTAGCACATATTTCCCTTCACTGGGCAACACGCACTTAACTTCCTTGATCACCCTTTTATCCATTTCCTTCACACAATCATTGGGATGAGGCTCACCTTCCCTGCACACCCTTGCAAAGTGCCTTCTCCTATTACACTTTTTGCAGGTAACCATTCTAGCAGGGCATTGGAAATAATTTGCAAAGTGATTACTGCTACCACATCGGTAACACTTGCCAATCCTTTCTTTGTTAATTGCCCCTTTAACTGTGTTTTCCTTGCCTGTCACTTTACACACTTCACATTTCTCTTCAGCATCCTGAATACTGGCCACCCCTTCAGTATTGGGTTTCATTTCTTTTATACATTTAGCAGTGTGCTCCACCGATTTAGCAATCTCTACCGCTTCTCTTAGACCAGGGTTCTTGGCCAACAATTTTTCTTGAATGCGTACATTGTTAGTGCACCGCACCAGTTGATCCCTTATGAGAGATTCGGTGAGATTGCCAAATTCACACAACTGCGTAAGACCCCACAAAGCTGCAATGTAGTTCGAGACAGACTCCTGCTTATTTTGGACTCTACTGAAGAACTTGTGGCGTTCTAGAATAACGTTCACTTTGTCCCCAAAATGTGCCTCCAATTTACTCATGGTACCTACAAAGACATCCACATCCTCCCCTTCCCTAACCTCCCCTTCAGGATTAGGTAAGGTTTCATAAATTTTCCGCCCATGTACACCCAAATTGTGGAGGAGGATGTGCTGTTTGCGCACAGGACTGTAACGCTCTCCCCCAATGGCTATTAGGTAGGATTCAAATAATTTCACCCATTCCTTCCAACATATCTCGGGTTCTCCTATCTCGTTCAAAAATGACGGAGGTTGACTCATGCCTGCCCCTGCCATCATCTCGTTTACCCCAGAACACAATAGCTATACACAATACAATAAAGAGTCAACAGGCTACAGAATATTAAAGGGAAAGATGAGGGGAATGACCGAAGATGATGTACTTTCTTCGCAATCTCACTAACAGTCTAACATACTGGTTACTACTAGATATGTGTGTGGTGTTCTGAATATGTGGTTAGGGGGGAAGGTCTGGGCTGGGGCAGAGTAAGAGGAAATTAATACAAAGGAATTGGATGATAAGACAGAGGTGTTCAGTGCACTTCACGGAATGGTAGTTTTTACATTTCCAACCCCTAAAATCCAATTGTGCAGCCAATTAGCAAGAGAGAGCTGGTAAGTTTAAATTGATGACAATCAGAGTGGAGATGCGCTCACAGCCAGCACAGGAGGAGAAACAAGTTCCCAATTGGTACAGTACACTTGAGAGGTTTCTTCTGGCAAAACACTTCACTTATCTCACACTATGGAGCCCCCCCAGCCTTCCTGGAACTCCGTTGTGAAGATAACTGTCAGCTTGACAAGGACGCCACCTGCCAATGAATGCCGGAATTGCAGCTTGGATATGCGTCGACAGGCGGAAGAGCTTCCTGACAGGAATGCTGAAACTGATGATCACACTTGCCCTCAGCCAGTTTCTCCGGAATCCGCAGGACTAGATGTACTGTAGCAGCGGGGACACTTCACACTGGACTGGAGCAAAAATACAACCGCAGCTGCGCCGAGACTCTCTCTCACACGAGTCAAACCAGCACAGCTGCACTAGGACGCTACTTCCCGGACCGGAGCTAACGCTGACACCTCCTGTCAGGCTGAGAGTCGCGCATTCCCAAGGATCACTGTTCCCCCTGACAGTTCTCTACCACATCGCCAGCATAACCAAATTTAGGCAATCACGGCAGTCGTCAGGAGCGGGGACCCCCACGCAGCGCTTGCCCAGGAGGGAGCAAGGATCGTCACAAGGATTAACGCAGAGTCCCAGGGCGCCGTCCGCTCCCAGACACGATCACCTCGAGTAAATCACAGGGCACCCCAGGCTCCCGTCCTTCTTCCTCAGGTGACAACACAAGTGTTTAGGTTCATAACACTAACCTCCTCTTCACGCTTGTTCTGATTACGCCGCGGAGCCTCTGAGCACTTCCAGCGCGAACAAATTCAATCAGCTAAACAAGCTTCCTGTGATGTGGACACAGTACGTTTCCTGAAGCCACGTGAGCAATGATGCTGAGCAGAACTTGAAAGCAGCACAGAGTTAGTACACAGGACGTTCAGCATACGTGGACGGAGAGATACACAGAGGGAAGATGGTCAAACTGCCCCCTTCGCAGTTCCCGTTTCGTCGCCAGTGTTGGAAGTAAGTAATTCCAGGGAGACGACAAGTAAACAGTGCTTCTTTATTGACCATCCGGCTCTCCACACTCTACATGTCCCCAACATTCCAAGGTGAGCTTCAGGTTGGGGAATACCAAGGGAGGGCTAGGGAGAGGGGGGGACGGAATGTACCAACTGGGACAAGTGCAGGTTACAACAGTAGGGTAATATTATGTAGGAGTAAATGGATCTGAGTCTGTATGGTCAACTTTTGTGAGTCTATTGTAAGCACAAATCCAGCCAATTTCGATTGCGAAAGTGTTTTTATGAACGAAAATGGTTTTGTGAATCAGTCCTAAGATGTCCAGCATGACTACAGAGCACCAGAAATTACTCATGTCTACATCGTGGATGATGTTGGATGTAGTAGACCTACACATAACCATGTAAAAACATTGAACCCAAGGCAAAGATGGCAGGAATACTGAGGCACGATGATAAGAAATGAAACAAGGATGCATTGAGCATGGGTTAGGATGAGACTAGAAAAACGTTGACATAAGACTAATGAATGGACTGGATGAACGGGTGAAAAGTAGGGCGGAACAAGGGCCGGCTTTAGCGCTGGTGGCGTCTGGTGCGACAATCCTTTTTGGCGCCCCTACCCCCCAATGACCTTCTCCTCAAGATTCCCATACATTTTATTTGTTAAAAAGCACTGGTAAAGGCTGGCTTTACTAATCCACTCAGCTATCCACATAAAATACAGATCTGTTCTTTGCAGCAGGCATTTTAACCCTCTGCCCTACTTTATGGCGAGTCTAAAAAGTAAAAAGTTGTAAAAAGTAATGCAAGAACACAGCACTTCCGATTTTTCCCACATGTACATTTCACCAGGAAAAAACATGGCGAAATGTGTAATATAAATACAACGTGTAGGAATCGATGTGGAAACAGTGATTCAGGAATGAATAAACAGATTTACTAGGCAGCAATTACGTGGGCTTCAAACCTGATTTGGACCCATATGGATAATGGAGGTCGAAAGGCATTCCAGAGGTGCTCAGAATCGGAATACTGGAGACACATTTGCTCCCCAGCCTACTCCGGATTGAGATGTGATGCGGTGCAGACCCGGAAACCCTGAAGCTTTCCGCAAATGTATATAGACTGCTGAATATACCGACTTCTCAAGTGATACTTCCTCGGGTATCTAGTCCTGCTTCTGGGCAGTAACACTTTCAGAAGTTAGCTGGAGGAAACTCCATAGAATTCTACCTTCAGAGATTATTGGGTTTGCATGGACTTTGACCGATGTGTCACAGATGCTATTTGTAGCAAACAATGTTTTTGTGAAATAGAGCTGTATAAATAAACTCACAAACAATTGATTTAGCTGGTATGGACCACTTTCTGAGCGTAAAGTCTAACCTCTGTATAGAACATAAAAAATGGTGCATGTCGAAGATAGTTCTTGAAAACCTGAAGAAAGTTTACAATACTTGCATATGAAGACTAGAGATTCGGTATTGGAATGATGATGGAGAAGGCGAATAGGGTGAGCGATGGGAATATTGAGAACAAACATGGAGAGTCATTTGTGATTGTACGAGGAGGAAAGCAAGCACTGGCGACATTATGTAACGATAAAAACGTCTATAATTGTACTCTCATTTCAGGACATTCTGGCTGGTGTACCTAGCCCACAATGAACTCGAAATATTGTTTTGGATCATATCATAAAAGAATTACAACTATTATATTAAAAAACAAGTTATCAATAGATCAGTGGCGGCTCCTCGGCTAAGGCGGCGGAGCGTCGCCCCACTGACAGGAGCAGCAAAGAAAGGAAAAAATAAAGTGATAATAACGGAATGTTATTATCATTTTATTTTTTCCTCCTGCTGCGGCAGTGCGTGAAGGGGCGGCTGGAGCTGTGGTAGAACACTCCTGTGCACAATGACTGTTTGGTCGGCCCACTCGGGCCGCCCAAAACAGTCATGCGCACTTCCCTGTTCTCCATGCAGGCTGCATTACAGCCTGCATGGAGAACATGCCCACCCCTCCAGCCCCTGGCTGAGCGCTGTGTCACGGCACTCAAACCAATCACAACGCTGCATTGCAGCGTTGTGATTGGCTTAGGGGTGGGAGCCTGGCTGCCTGCTTCCTGTTCCGACCTGGAGGCGAACACAGGCGAGCAGGAGAGAAGACGCGGGACCCGGCGACGGCAGCAAGATACGTTTTATTTTATTTTAACCAATTTCTGGTACTCCCACTCGTTTTTCCTGAAGCTCTAAATTACGGAGACGGTGTTCAGTATAAGTATAGGTATAGGTTCAGTATAAGTATTATAGTCCAATAACATCTTATCCTCCATAACGGGCGCTTTTCAATATGCTATGCTCAAGTAGCACTGTGGTGAAATACCAAGAACCTCAGTTTATAGAAAAGCATATAACTTTAGGAGACTAGAAACGAGAAAAAAATTGCAAGTCTTATGAGTGGACTGGACTGAAAGACAGGACTTATAAAGCATAAATAAATGCTGAGCAAATCATGGAACTAAGGGGTGAATAAATAACATGAAGAGAAAAGCCTGGGACTGTTTTCACTAAAAAGCAGAATTGTTGCACAAGCAATAAAGTTGTATCTGCTTTGTAATTTGTGCATCAGCAAAGCCAAGGCAGTACAGAGGCTGCAGATTCTAACAAGGGAACCCGATCTTACTCTGTGGTAGATGATGGACAAAGCATGCCTTTGGATCTCTCATTGTATATAAGCATCACATACTCAGTGCTAGACATGGCACTCTTCATTTTTCACAAATGTGTATCAACAGACTAAATATATTAACCTCTTTAAGTGATGTTTCTTCAGGTGTCAAATCCAGCTTCTGGTTGACAACATCAGAAGAAGGTGGCTGGAAGAAACCAAAAAACAACTAACATTTACAAGAAAAAATTACATGTGCTTCTAATTTTACACTTTGTTTTTGCACATCCATAGAACTCTATCTATTGTACTTCCTAGTTTCCTCAGTAGTTCATTGCAATTGGGGGAGGTGCTCTGGCTTGCAGCTAAAAGATAATTTTGAGAAAAGGACTGAATACTCCCTCAAGAAATTGATTTGGCTGATGGGAAATTGGTCGCTTTACAGGCATTCAAAGAATTATCTGGGCATATATTCAGTCATTGAAAATAGCAGATGTCCCCAAGAGTTCTGGAAAATCTGGAGAAAGTCTACAATTCTTTTATATACAGACTGTGGTAAAGTGGGGGTCCTGTAGTGGGACATGGGGAAGTTCGAGAATATAAAACCCAACAAGTTAGAGTCCTTAGTAGGAGGAAGAAAATAAGTATAAAGAACATTGAGCAGCCTCTCGAGTGGAGATACGTAACAAGAAGAACATTGACATACTTGTGTTCTGCTTTTAGCTAATGCGCCTAAACCATACTGAATTGGGAACAGTTTTTGGGATTTTAATATAAAAGCAATATAACACAATTACTTACTACATTCTAGACGGGCTCTTCACTTTCCACAGTACTGGGAAGGGGCTTCTTCCAGTGCCTCTGTGTTTCCCCCTCCCACCACCCGATGGCCCAGCCGTCATCTCCACAGCCCAATAAGTGCTTTTCGAATGTTTGGGTGTATGCGTGTATGTATGAATGTATCAGTATTTGTGTCTGTGTGGAAAGGGTGTGCCAAGTCAGTGCGGATACGTGCTTGAGAATGGTAGGTGTGAGTATGTGTGCTTGTCAATGGATGGGTGTGAGTGAGTATGCTTGTGGATGAGTGGGTGTGAGCATGTGTGTGCTCTTGTGAGTGGATGGGTGAAAGTGAGCGTGCGCGTGTGTATCCACCCCATTAGTTGTACAAATCACAAGCCGCCATTGGTTCTTGCTAAGGAGCAGAATCATTGCACAAGAAATAAATCTATATGTGTTTTGGAATGTGTGCATCAGCAAAGCCCTGAAGGTCAAGAGGGTGGAGAGTCAAACCAGGGAACCAGGTCCTACTCTATTGTAAATGATGGAAAAAGTGTCCCTCTAATTCTTTCATTGTGTGTAAGCATTATTGATTCTGTGCCGAACAGGAAACCCTCAGGTTTTTCACAACTGTATACCAACAAAGTGAATATACTAACCTGTTCGAGTGATGTTTCCTCGATTGTCTGATCCAGCTTCTGGCCAGTAACATCAGAAGTAGGTGGCTGGAAGGAAAAAAAACCACCAGATCCCAGAGTTTTACAAAATGATGTCTTGGCGGGCGGGTATGGAGGAAGACAACAATTTCTCAAAAGGAGTATAGGATACAGTCTCTCGAATTAAACACCAACATACACAGGTATCATTAAGCCTGAAACTCTTCAAAAGAGCATGAGTGGAGGATAAACCATAGGAACACCCAGTTTCTCTTTATTGTTGATATCATTGGTATGGTTGAAAATGTGCAATAATGGGGTACACCTGGGTAAATTGTTTTCCCCACTCCCTCCTATATCATGTCGACATGTTTCAGCCCCTACATCAAAGGCCACTAAGGGTCCGGGGCCTTTGTCCGGACAGCAGGGTATTGCGGCAAGTAGGCCATTCAGCTGATCGCCAGTATTGTTGTATGCTAAAATGACAATGAAACTCTGTTTAAAATAAAGTCGGCCTTTCAGCTATAGGATACGAGTGTATGTCGGTGGAGAGAAACCAAAACACAGCTAACATTTTACACTTAATTTTTACAAATCCATTACGCTCTAATTGATGTGATTCGAGAAATTGAGGAATGTTAACGCTCCCACAAGAAATTGCTCTAGCTGATAGTAAACGGACCGCTGTACGAGCATCCAAAGAATAATCTAGTTATGTAATTATTTTTTTAAAATAGCAATGTCCACAAAGTCCAGTAATATCTGGAAAACGTTTATAGAGACTGTGGCTGTGGATGAAGTGTTTAAGTGGAGATGCATGAGTGGAAAGGGGAGAGTTGAGAATATAAGGCTCAAGGAGTGAGTCTTCAAGGGTTGCAGGTGGAAGACAATAAACAAAAATGACACTGAGCAGTTTCTTGAATGGAGACAGGGTACAAAATGAACAGTTATATAATGGTGTTCTGCTTTGAGTAAATTCTCTCCAGTGTGCCAAGCCCACAATGAGTAGGGAAGGGCTTTTTGGATTTTATTATCCAAAAACATAACTACTTACTACGTCCTGGATGGCCTCTTCGCTTTCCACAGCACTAGGAAGGGGGCTCTAATGGTAAAAGAGAAAGTTGGAAAGAAACTAATTTCTATTGTACAAATGCCACATCAGTTACAGGGGAATAACGCAGCACGTATGCCCAAATCCCCTCACAGCACGTTCAGCACTAGTCTGCGTTAGATCGGACCTTATCTAAATGAGGTTGAGAATAGAGCTGGGCGAGTCACAGATGTAAAGCTTGCACATGAGGAAACTATATCTGTAGGCGAGACCTAAAAACCTGACAAGTATGTGATAATGCCCTTACAACACGTTCATTGTTGTTCTTGAATATATCGAACATTATCTTCATAAAAAAGACTAAACAGTTGTGTGAGCGTGGCGGCTAAGGTTGCATCAGTGAAAACTCATGATTAATAATAATACTTTTTTCATGGTGGATTATACTGCATTTGTGATGCTCTAATACACCATTACAATATGGGAAACTAATTCTGTCAAACGGTTGGTGCCAACTCCATATTATTATAAGCCAGAAAAACGTTTTAAAACGCCGATTTTACACAGTACTCCCCAATCTAAGGTATTTTTATGTTAGTACCATATATGCCACATGTGGGAATGCTACATCCAATATTTGGTACTGTTACTCATTTTTTATGAGATTCTAAATGAAGTAAGGCTGTAAAGTATGTTATGTTAGCAAGTTTTATAACGTGCACAGCTAATCAAAGAGTGTCCCGGCTCGGGCCCAAGTAAAAACAGGAAAGAGACAGAGAGAAATTCAGTTAAAAAGAAAAGTTTTAAGCTTTTTCCTAAACTCAATGGGATTCTGCAAGCTACGTAAAACATACGGAAGAGCATTCCAGGCCACCGTGGCCAGATATGCCAAAGAACTGCCACCTCTCCTTTTCAGGCGATATCTGGACAGAGAGGCCATTAACATATTAGAAGAGCGCAGATGTCTACCAGGAATGTAGAACTGAAAACGCTTCCTGAGATAGACGGGGTCATACTCGTACTAGGCAGCATGGGCCATTACCAGGGCCTTGAACTTAACCCGTGTTCTCACAGGCAGCCAATGAAGATTACGCAAATGTAGGCTGACACTCATGCGTTTAGGGAGGCCTAGAAGCAGCCTGGCAGCGGCATTCTGAACCACCTGGAGTCTATCCAGGAGGAAACCAGGAAGATCCACATAGAGTGCGTTGGCATAGTCGATACGAGAGGTGACCAGGGCACGGATAACCGTTTCCTTAGCTGCTAATGGGAGAAAGGGCAAAAACTTTTTTAGTAGCTTCAAGATGCCAAAGCAAGTACCTGTCAACTTACTAATTTGGCTGCTGAAACTAAGCCTTTCATCGAACCAGATCCCAAGGTTCTTGACTGGGAGGCCCTGCGGCGAGGGCTTAGGAGACTCCTCTAGCCAAAATGAATCCCAGAACAGAGGGGGAAACGTACCAAAGAATAAAATCTCTGTTTTGTCTTCATTACACTTGAGCTGGGCGGAAGTGAGCCAATTAAACACAGCTGCCAGACAAGTCCTGACATAATCAGTAGACGACTCCTGCTTTTTCCAAGTAAACAAAAGCTGAGTGTCGTCAGCATAGGCGACAACTTTGGCACCTAATTCCTCCGCCAGCTGGATAAGAGGAGACATATAAATGTTAAACAAGAGTGGGCTTAACACGGATCCCTGAGGTACCCCGGTCTGAAGCTCATGGGAGGAAGAAGTAAACAGGGGATCCGAACACGCTGAGTTCTGCCTTCCAAAAAAGATTTAAGCCACTTACTAGCAGAACCCATGATACCCAGCTGTTGCAGACGGGCAAGGAGAAGTGAATGAGGAACCGTATCAAAAGCGGCAGACAGGTCCAAAAGGACCAGTACTGCCCTGCCGCCCATATCCAAGATTTCGCGGATGGCTTCAGCAACTTCCGCCAATGCAGACTCCGTACTATATGAGGCTCTAAAGCCAGATTGAGCCGGATGAAGGAGTCCATGCTGTTCCACATATGAAGTCAGCTGCTTATTAACCATCTTCTCACAGACCTTAGCAATAGCAGGAAAAAGTGAGATCGGACGGCAGCTGGCCGGAAGATTGGGATCAAGGGATGCCTTTTTTAGAAGGGGGACAATCAAGGCCTGTTTCCAGGCGGGAGGGATCGTGGCCGTAGGCAGAGAAGAATTAATCAGCTGATTCAAGAAGGGATTGATTACAGTGGCAGCACTTGCCAAAAGTTTGGCGGGGCACGGATCATTGGGGGAGCCGGACTTAAGCGTGGACAAGACGGCCAAAGAATCAGCCAGCGGAATTACATCAAAGGAGAAGAGAGAGACCACAGCGGAAAATGAATTTTGTAGAAGGAGGGAGGTAGGAGTGGCCTGGGTATCCAAATTGCAAAAGTGAGATTGGAGTGTTCTCACCTTATTTATAAAAAAGTCTGAAAGTTCTTCACACCATGGGAGCGAAGGGACATGGGCTTTGATCATAGCTTTCGGTGATGTAAAGCTATGTACAATATTAAAAAGCTCTTTAGCATTATTGCCAGAAGAGGCAATACGTTCCGCATAGTGCAGGCATTTAGCTTGCTTAATAGCAGCGTAATAGCATTTTTGAGCCGTCTTGAGGGTAGCTTTGGCCTCACTGCAATAATTGAGTATGAGTACTGAAGACAAATAACTCATTCCCCCTAATGAGCGCTGGTGAATATGGAAGTCTCCAGTATCACTGTGGCAAAATATCCTGAAATTGAGTTCATAGGAGAGAAAATATATTTGAATAAATCATTGTTCAACGGTTGCTAGGTCATATATGCAAGAAAATAAACGTGTGTAACTTTGGACTTCCGCATGCTTGAAAACATTAAATTGACCCTGGGCAGATGCACCTCCAAATCAACTGGGTGGACTGTACTGAAGGGGCAAGAGTCTTACCGATACGACAAATGCCGAACAAACCCGAACTGTCTGAAGGTTGAAAAGATAACTGAAGTGGAAAGCGTGGAACACTTTTTACTAAGAAGTTGAATCATTGCACAAGAAATAAGCCTGTATGTGCTTTGAAAAGTGTGCATCAGCAAATCCAAGAAAGTCCCGTTAGTTTTTCACAGCTATATACCAACAGAGTAAATATACTTACCTCTTCGGGTGACGTTTCCTTAACTGTCTGAACCAGCTTCTGGTAGGCCTCATCAAACGTAAGTTGCTGGAAGAAGCAAAACAATAACATTTAGAAGGAGGTAAAACTATGCGTGTTCCTCATTTTACAATTCGTTTTCTCAAATCCATTGGATTTTATCTGCTATGATTACTGGTTCCCTATGTCTTTTATCTCCTCGCCCTTGATGGTGTAGTCTCGAGTCTTGTGGCCAAAAGAGAATTTCGAGAAATGGAAGGATGTAAATAGTCCCAAAAAATTGATTTGACCGAAATGGTCAACTGTGTATGCATTCAAAGGGCGTCTCTGTATGTAAAAAGCATTTCAAAAGAGCAGATGGACACTAAAGTTCACACAAATCCGCAGAATGATTACAATACTTTTGTAAACAGACTGGTGGATGAAGTACTTAAGCAGAGTTGCAGGAGCAGGCAGAGGGTGAAAGTTTGAGAAGGCAAAGCTGAACGGGTGAGAGTCTTTAGGGCTTTTAGATGTAAGAAAGTAAGCCCGAATGGCACTGAGTGGCCTCTCGAGTTGAGATATGTAACAAGATGAACAGTTATATAACTGTGTCCTGCTTTTAGGAAATGCAGGCTAATGTGGCAAACCCACACTGATTTGTGGAGTTTTTATTTTTTTTAAATACGAGGAATATAACACAACTACTTACTACATCCTGGTTGGCCTGTTCGCTTTCCACTGCCCTGGGAAGGGGGCTCTGATGGTACAAGAGAAAGTGAGAAAGAATTATCTATGTAAAAAATATGTTAATTAATGGAGAGTTTTCACAGGTGCATTCTTAGCCTCCACGACCTACACAACTGTAGTGTCATCCTCATGTATATAATATATATAGATAATTTCAGATCCAGGCAAAACCAGTGTTAAATGTGATATCGGGAGATTAGCGGATGAATAGCATGTTTCTGCTATTACAAAACGATGTAGAAATGGCACAATAATTACACAGAAGGTGATGGGAGGAATGCTTGCAAGTAGCCTATGAGGAGCAGGGCCAGTACTGATTTGCATAAGGTGGGCCTTTGTCTAGAGTGGCACTGTGGGGGGAAGTGATGGGTTGGAATACTACCCTCAGCAATTTCCAGTGGTTAGTCTATTTGCAAGCATTCTTACTGTCACTTTGTGTGTGATTGAAATGACACAATAGAAATTAGGTTGTACTGCATTTGTGATGCAGTAATTCAACCTTTCAATGCAGGGCAGCCAATTCCATTTTCACATTTAAGGTAAAGTCATGCTTTAGCACATTTGCCATGTGTGCGAAGGACATGACAAATTTGTGGTGTAATCACAAGTCTCCCATGGTTCTCTACATGATAGGCTGTGTAGTGTAAGGAATGAACATAAGTAATAGCTCATTTCCCATAATGAACACTATTTATCTTTTAGACTCAGAAATCGTGAAGTGAGCTTATAGAACAAAAAAATACTTGTCAAGAAAGCCTCGATCAAAGACAGGGAGGACACGTATTGTAAGAAAACAAAGTTTGTAACTTTAAAAGACCATATACAAGAACAGAAGAAAATAATCCTGGACAGATGCAAGTCTGATATGTGAGTTGGACTGAAAGGGCAGAAATCACTAAGAATGGATAATCACTGACCAATCCACAGAAATACTTGAAGCGTAAGGACAATAGGAAAGGAAAAGACTGGACCTGTTCATATAAAATAGCTTAATCATTGCACAAGAATTTAAGAATTTAGACCTTTATGTTCCTTGAATTGTCTGATTCAGCAAAGCAAAGAAGGGCTAGAGGATGGAGAATATAACAAGGGATCTAGCTTTAGGTCAGTGGAACAAAGTGTATCGCTATTTCGCTCTTGTTGTGACAAGCATGCGTGACTCAGTGCAGAACAGGATACTCTGTTTCACAAATATATATCAACGGCTGAATAAAGCAACCTCATTGAATGATGGTTCCTGAATTGTGTGGTCCAGCTTCTGGCCAACAACTTCAGAAGAAGGTGGTTGAAATGTACTGTTGTACTCTTTGTTATACACTTATTTTTCACAATTTGATAGGACTATATCTAATGTGATTAGTGAGTTTCTAACGTCACAGGCCTCTTTGTCTTTGGTGGTGGAGTCATGGGTAGTATTCAAAAGAGAACTTCAGGAACTGGAGGGGTGTATACAGGTCCAAACGAAATTTATTTGACAGATGGGAAATGGGCATTCAAAGAATTGTTTCTGTACATAAATAGCACAGCAGCAGATGCCCACAAAACGTCATGCAAAGCCGGAGAACACTTACAATGCTTTTATAACAGACTCTGGATGAAGTGTTCAAATGGAGGTGTATGAGTGGAAATGGAGAGAGTTTGAGAAGATAATACTCAACAAGTGGGAGACTTCTGGGATTGTTGGTGGAAGAAAACACAAACAAATCACTTTGAACAGCTTTTTGAGTGGAGATACGGTACAAGATGGACAATTCTATAATTGTGTTCTACTTTTAGGAGATCCAGTCTGGTTTGCCTAACCCAAGAGAAGTCTTTTTGGATTGTATTATAAAAGCAATATAACTCAACTCCTTACCCGGTCCTGGATTCCCTCTTCACTTTCCACAGCACTGACAAGGGAACTCTAATGGTACAAGTGAAAGACAGAAAGAAGTCTGTGTAAATACAATATGACATTTAATGGAGAGTCTTC
Source organism: Calotriton arnoldi (assembly GCA_963921515.1). Classification (NCBI taxonomy): domain Eukaryota; kingdom Metazoa; phylum Chordata; class Amphibia; order Caudata; family Salamandridae; genus Calotriton; species Calotriton arnoldi. Next base: position 1,944,431 of record CAWUFW010000686.1, on the reverse strand, counting down.
TAAGGTGAACTCTTTTCTCTATGATCCACAAAACTGTATAGTCATCCTTATTGAGATGAAGTCAGATCGATACAAGAACAGTGCTGAATGTACAGTTAGGGGATTACCTCACACTTATCATGTGTTTGCTAAAGTGTTGTAGCCTTTGTACAATAGAAATTAGATTATATTGCATTTGTGACACTAATGAAGTATTACAACCTAAGAAGCTACTTCAGTTAGCACAGGCGAACAGCTGTGCCAACGCCACACTATTAAATTCAGAGCTAAAATTGTGTTTTTATCACAAATGCCACATGTGAGAATACTTTAACCAATTTCTGGTACTCTCATTTATTTTTCCTGACACTCTAAATGACGGAGACGATGTTCATTCTAAGTATAGGTATAAGTTCATTATCAGTTCTATAGTCCAATAACATCTTATCCTCCAAAACGGGCACTTTTCAATATGCTATGCTCAGGTAGCACTGTGGTGAAATACCCAGAACCTCAGTTTATAGAAAAATATATATAGCTTTAGGAGACTAGAAACAAGAAACAAATTGCAAGTCTTATCAGTGGACTGGACTGAAAGACAGGACTTATAAAGCATAAATAAATGCTGGACTAATCAAGGTACTATGGTGTGAATAAATAACATGAAGAGAAAAGCTTGGAACTGTTTTCACTAAAAAGCAGAATTGTTGCACAAGCAATAAAGTTGTATCTGCTTTGAAATGTGTGCGTCAGCAAAGCCAAGGCGGTGCAGAGGCTGCAGATTCTAACAAGGGAACTTGATTTTACTCTGGTAGATGATGGACAAAGCATGCCTTTAAATCTCTCATTGTATATAAGCTTCACATACTCAGTGCTAAACATGGCACCCATAATTTTTCACAAATATGTATCAACAGACTAAATATGTTAACCTCTTTAAGTGATGTTTCTTCAGAGGTCCAATCCAGCTTCTGGTTGACAATGTCAGAAGAAGGTGGCTGGAAGAAACCAAAAAACAACTAACATTTAGAACAAGACAAAATTATATGTGCTTCTAATTTTACACTTTGTTTTTCCAAACCCATAGAGCTCTATCTATGTACTTCCCTAGTTTCTTCAGTAGTTGACTGCAAATGGGGAAGGCGGCAGCTAAAAGAGAATTTTGGGAAATGGACTGAATACTCCTCAAGAAATTGATTTGGCTGATGGGAAATTGGTTGCTTTACAAGCATTCAAAGAATTATCTGGGCATATATTTAGTCATTGAAAATAGCAGATGTCCCTAAAAGTTCTGGAAAATCTGGAGAAAGTCTACAATTCTTTTATATACAGACTGTGGTAGAGTGGAGGTCCTGTAGTGGGGCATGGGGAAGTTCGAGAATATAAATTTCAACGAGTGAGAGTCCTTTGTAGGAGGAAGAAAATAAGTATGAAGAATATTGATATACTTGTGTTCTGCTTTTAGGAAGTCCAGTCTAATGCACCTAACCCACACTGAATTGAGAAGTGTTTTTTGGATTTTAATATAAAAGCAATATAACACAATTACTTACTACATTCTACATGGGCTTTTCTCTTTATACAGTACTGAGAAGGGGCTTCTTCCAGTGCCTTCGTGTTTCCCCCTTCCACCACCCGATGATCCAGCCGTCACCTCCACAGCCCAGTAAGTGTTTTTCGAATGTTTGGGTGTGTGCGTGTATGTATGAATGTATGAGTATTTGCGCCTGTGTGGAAATGGTTTGCCCAAGTGGATGTGGATACGTGCTTGTGAATGGTGCGTGTGTGTATGTGCTCTTATGAGTGGATGGGTGAAAGTGAGTGTGCATGTGTGTGCCCGCCCTATTAGTTGTAAAAATCACAAGTCGCCATTGGTTCTTGCTAAGGGGTAGAATCATTGCACAAGAAATAAATCTATATGTGTTTTGAAATGTGTGCATCAGCAAAGCCATGAAGCTCAAGAGGGTGGAGTGTCAAACTAGGGTACCAGGTCCTACTCTATTGTAGACGATGGGAAAGGTGTGCCTCTTATTCTTTCATTGTGTGTAAGCATCATATCATTGATTCTGTGTCGAACAGGACACCCTCAGATTTTTCACAAATGTATACCAACGAACTGAATATACTAACCTCTTCGAGTGATGTTTCCTCAATTTTCTGATCCAACTTCTGGCTAGCAACATCAGAAAAAGGTGACTGGAAAAAAGAAAAACACTTGATCCCAGAGTTTTATAAAATTATGTCCAGGCGGGAGGGTGTGGAGGAAGACAACAATTTCTCGAAAGGAGAATAGAATACAGTCTCTCTAATTAAACACCAAGATACACAGGTAGCATTAAGCCTGAAACTCTTCAAACGAGCATGAGTGGAGGATAAACCATAGGAACACCCAGTTTCCCTTTATTGTTGATGTACTTGGTATGGTTGAAAATGTACAATTCTGGGGTGCACCTGGGTAAATTGTCTTCCCCACACCCTCTTACATTCTGTCAACATGTTTCAGCCCGTACATCAAAGGCCACTAAGGGTCCGGGGCTTTCGTCAGGACAGCAGGGTATTGCAGCAAGTAGGCCATTCAGCTGATCGCCAGTATTGTTGTATGCTAAAATGACAATGAAACTCCGCTTAAGATAAACTAGGCCATTCAGCTATAGGATACCTGTGTATATCGGTGGATAGAAACCAAAACACAACTAACATTTCACGCTTCATTTTACAAATCCATAACGCTCTAATTGATGTGATTCCTGGGTTTCTAAGGTCCTTGATCACGTTGCCATTGGGAGACAAGCCATGGGTGGCAGACACAAGGAAATTTCAAGAAATGTAGTGATGTTAACGCTCCCACAAGAAATTGCTCTAGCTGATAGTAAATGGATAAATGGACTGCTGTACGAGCATCCAAAGAATAATTTAGTTATGAAATTATTTGTTGAAAATAGCAGTGTCCACAAAGTCCAGTAAAATCTGGAAAAAGTTTACAATACTTGTTTATAGAGACTTTGGATGAAGTGTTTAAGTGGAGAAGCATGGGTGGAAAGGGGGAGAGTGGAGTATATAAGGCTCAAGGAGTGAGTCTTCAAGGGTTGCAGGAGGAAGACAATAAGCACAAATGACATTGAGCAGTTTCTTGAATGGAGATAGGGTACAAAAGGAACAGTTATATAATTGTGTTCTGTTTTGAGGAAATTCTGTCCAGTGTGCCATGCCCACACTGAGTATGGAAGGGCTTTTTGGATTTTAGTATCCAAAAACATAACTACTTACTATGTCCAGGATGGCGTCTTCGCTTTCCACAGCACTGGGAAGGGGGCTCTAATGGTAAAAGAGAAAGTCAGAATGAATCTAATTTCTATTCTACAAATGCCACATCAGTTACATAGGAAAAACGTGGCAAGTATGCACTAATTCCTTTACAGCACGTTCAGCACTATTCTAGGATAGATCTGACCTTATCTAAATGAGGTTGAGAATAGAGTTGGGTGAGTTGCAGATGATAAGATTGCATATGAGGAAAGTATATCTGTAGGCGAGACCTAAAAACCTGGCAGGTATGCGGTAATGACCTTACAACACGTTCATTATTGTTCTTGGATATATCGGATATTATCTTCATAAAAAGTCTACACAGTTGTGTGGGTCGTGGAGGCTAATATTGCACCAGTGAAAACTCATGATTAATTATAATATTTGTTTCATATTGGATTATAGTGCATTTGTGATGCTCTAATACAACATTAAATTCTGGGAAACTAATTCTGTCAGCACAGGCAAACAGATGGTGCAGACTCCACATTATTATAAGCCAGAAAAACGTGTTAAAACACTGTTTTAGGACGATACTCCCCATTCTAAGGTAACTTTATGTTAGTACCATATGTGCCACATGTGGGAATGCTACTTCCAATATTTGGTACAGTTACTCATTTTTCATGAGACTCTAAATGAAGTGAGGCTGTTAAGTATGAGTACTAACTGAAGACAAATAACTCATTCCCCCTAATGAGCGCTGGTGAATATGGAAGTCTCCAGTATCACTGTGGCAAAATATCCTGTAATTGAGTTCCTAGAAAAGAAAATATATTTTAAAAAATCATGGCTCAACGGTTGCTAGGTCATATATGCAACAAAATAAATGTGTAGCTTTGAAATCCCATAGGCTGGAAAACATGGGTAGATGCACCTCCAAATCAACTGGGTGGACTGTACTGGAGGGCCAAGAGTCTTACCAAAACGACAAATGCTGAACAAACCAGAACTCTTTGAAGGTGGAATAATTAACTGAATTGGAAAGCGTGGAACACTCTTTACTAAGAAGTTGAATCATTGTACGAGAAATAAGCCTGTATGTGCTTTGAAAAGTGTGCATCAGCAAATCCAAGAAAGTCCCTTTAGTTTTTCACAGCTATACATCAACAGAGTGAATATACTTACCTCTTCGGGTGACGTTTCCTCAACTGTCTGAACCAGCTTCTGGTAGGCCTCATCAAACGTAAGTTGCTGGAAGAAGCAAAACAATAACATTTAGAAGGAGGTAAAACTATGCGTGCTCCTTATTTTACAATTCGTTTTCTCAAATCCATTGGATTTTATCTGCTATGATTACTGGTTCCCAATGTCTTTGACCTTCACGCCCTTGATGGTGTAATCTCGAGTCTTGTGGCCAAAAGAGAATTTCGAGAAATGGAAGGATGTAAATAGTCCCAAAACATTGATTTGACTGAAATGGTCAACTGTGTATGCATTCAAAGGGACGTCTCTGTATGTAAAAAGCATTTCAAAGCAGCAGATGGACACTAAAGTTCACACAATTCCGCAGAATGATTACAATACTTTTGTAAACATACTGGTGGATGAAGTACTGAAGCAGAGTTGCAGGAGTAGGCAGAGGGTGAAAGGTTGAGAAGGCAAAGCTGAACGGGTGAGAGTCTTTAGGGCTTTTAGATGGAAGAAAGGAAGCCCGAATGACATTGAGTGGCCTCTCGAGTCGAGATATGTAACAAGATGAACAGGTATATAATTGTGTCCTGATTTTAGGAAATGCTGCTAATGTGCCGAATGCCCAATGATTTGGGGAGTTGTATTTCTTCTTTTTTTTTTTTAAATAAAAGGAATATAACACAACTACTTACTACATCCTGGATGGCCTGTTCACTTTCCACTGCACTGGAAAGGGGGCTCTGATGGTAAAAGAGAAAGTCAGAAAGAATTATCAATGTAAAAAATGTTAGTTAAAGGAGAGTTTTCACAGGTGCATTCTTAGTCCCCACGACCTACACAACTGTATTGTCACCTTCATGTATATAATATATATAGATACTGTCAGATCCATGCAAAACCAGTGTTAAATGTGATGTCACGAGATTAACGGATGAATACCAGGTTTCTGCTATTACAAAATGCTGTAGCAATGGCACAATAATTACACAGAAGGTGATGGGAGGAATGCTTGCAAATACTCTATGAGGAGCAGGGCCAGCACTGATTTGCATAAGGTGGACCTTTGTCTAGAGTGTCACTATAGAGCAAAAAATGATAGGTTGGAATACTACCCTCATCAATTGCCAGTGGATAGTCTATTTGCAAGCATTCTTCCTGTCACTTTTTGTATGATTGAAATGACACAATAGAAATTAGGTTGTTTCCATTTGTGATACAGTAATGCAACCTTTCAATGCAGGGCAGCCAATCCCATTTTTACATTTAAGCTGAAATCATGCTTTAGCAGGTTTGCCATGTGTGCGAAGGACATGACAAATTTGTGGTGTAATCACAAGTCTCCCATGGTTCTCTACATGATAGGCTGTGTAGTGTAAGGAATGAACACAAATAATAGCTGATTTACCAAAATAAACACTATGCATCTTCTAGACTCAGAAATCGTGAAGTAAGCTTATAGAACAAATAAATACTTGTCAAAAAAGCCTCGATCAAAGACAGGGAGGACACGTATAGTAAGAAAACAAAGTTTGTAACTTTAAAAGACCATATACAAGAACAGAAGAAAATAATCCTGGACAGATGCAAGTCTGATATGTGAGTTGGACTGAAAGGGCAGAAATCACTAAGAATGGATAATCACTGACCAATCCACAGAAATACTTGAAGCGAAAGGACAATAGGAAAGTAAAAGACTGGACCTGTTCATATAAAATAGCAGAATCATTGCACAAGAATTTAGACCTTTATGTTCCTTGGATGGTCTGATTCAGCAAAGCAAAGAAGGGCTAGAGGATGGAGAATATAACAAGGGAACTAGCTTTTGGTCAGTGGCACAAAGTGTATCGCTACTTCGCTCTTGGTGTGACAAGCATGCGTGACTCAGTGCAGAACAGGGTACTCTGTTTCACAAATGTAGATCAACGGCTGAAAAAACCACCCTCATTGAATGATGGTTCCTGAATTGTGAGGCCCAGCGTCTGGCCAGCAACTTCAGATGAAGGTGGTTGAAATGTACTGTTGTACTCCTTGTTCTACACTTATTTTTCACAATTCGATAGGACTATATCTAATGTGATTACTGAGTTTCTAATGTCACAGACCTCTTTGTCTTTGGTGGTGGAGTCATGGCTAGTAGTCAAAAGATAACTTCAGGAATTGGAGGGGTGTATACTTTTCCAAAAGAAATTGATTTGACATATGGGAAATGAACAGCTATATGAGCATTCAAAGAAACATTTCTGTACAATCAATCAATCAATCAATCAGGGTTCTTATACCTGTGAGGGTATCAAGGCGCTGGGGGATGGGTGGGTTCTGCAGTTCAGTCGAAGACCCAGGCCTTGAGGTTCTTCCTGAATTGAGGTGTGACAGTGATTGTCTGAGGTGCAGAGGTAGGGAGTTCCAGGTCTTCGCAGTGAGGTAGGAGAAGGATTTTCCTCCAGCCGAGGTCTTGTGGGATAGTGGCCAGGGCCAGATGGGCAGAGCAGAGGTGTCTGGTTGGTATGTAGGATGAGAGGCGGTGGTTGAGGTATTCAGGTCCGGTGCAATGGAGGGCTTTGTAGGCGTGTGTGAGGAGCTTGAAGGTGATTCTTTTGTAGATCGGGAGACAGTCGAGGTCTCTCAGGTGACCGGAGATGTGGCTTCGGCGGGGGATGTCCAGGATAACTCTGGCGGAGGTGTTGTGGATGCGCTGCAGTTTCTTTTGGAGTTTTTGGGTCGTGCCAGTGTAGAGTGCTTTGCCATAGTCGAGCTTGCTGATGACAAGTTCTTGGGTGACCATTCTCCTGGACTCGGTGGGAATTCATTTAAAGATCTTTCTGAGCAGGCGGAGTGTGTGGAAGCAGGAGGACGATACAGCATTAATTTGACGGTTCATAGAAAAGCGAGTATTCGAGGATGATGCTGAGTTTGTGTGAGTGGTCAGTGGGTGTGGGGGGGGTCAGAGTGCTGCTGGCCACCAGGAGTCATCCCAAGCGGAGGGAGTGGAGCACATGATGAGGACTTCAGTTTTGTTGGATGTGTGTGAGGTAGCCTTCCTTCAACCAGGTGGCTACTGCCTTCATCCCATCATGGAAGTTACTCTTAGTGGCTGTAGGTTCATCGGTGAGAGAGAGAATCAGCTGTGTGTAGTCAGTGTAGGAAACGATGTTGAGTCCGTGGTTTCTGATGTTGACTTCAAGCGGGGCCATGTAGATGTTGAAGAGGGTGGGGCTCAGGAAGGAGGCCTGGGGGACTCCGCAGCTGATCTCTGTTGGATTTGAGGAGAACGGTGGGAGTCTGACTCTCTGGGTTCGACTGGTGAAGAAGGAGTGGATCCACTCTAGCACTTTGCTGTGGATGCCGGCGTTGTGGAGTCTTGTGCAGTGGATGTGGTAGGAGACGGTGTCGAAGGTGGCAGAGCGGTCCAGGAGGATGAGGGCTGAGGTTTTGCCTAGGTCGAGGAGAGTGCAGATATCGTCAGTTGTGGCGTGGAATGCAGTCTCGGTCCTGTGGTTGGTCCTGAAGCCAGATTTGGAGGGGTCCAGAGTGTGGTTTGTTTCAATGAATTCTGTGAGTTGGGCGCTGATGGCCTTCTCAATGACTTTGGCTGGGAAGGGGAGCAGAGAGATGGGTCTGTAGTTCTTAATGTCCGTTGGGTCAGCAGAGGGTTTCTGCAGCAGGAGGTTGATCTCTGCGTGTTTCCAGTCTTCAGGGAAGGTGGCGGATTCGATGGAGCAGTTGATGGTGCGGTACCGTGCGGGGACGATGGCGGTGCCTGCTCGGTTGAAAATGTGGTGGCCCCAGAGTGGATGGTATTTATGATCCTTAGAGTGTCGTCATGGTGAGGGTTGGCCAGTGGAGCAGTGTTGGATAGGATCTGGAACATTCGGGTGTGATGATTGTGGTTGGGGTGGGTGGGTCCTGGATTGCGATGCTGTTGTAGATATCTAAGATCTTGCAGCAGAAAATGGGGGTGAGGTTGTCGCAGTTATCTTGGGAGAGGGGGATATCTGTAGTGTCCGTGCAGGATTTTGCATATTCTTTGATCACAGTGAAGAGTTCTTTGCTGTTGTGTGCGTTGGCATTGATGCGTTCCTGAATGGCAGATTTCTTGGTGGTTCTGATGAGGTGGTGGTGTGCAGGGACAGCTGTCTTGAGGGCTGTGCGGTCTGCCATGGTCTTGCTGCTCTTCTGTCTTTTTTTGCGCCATCTGCTGGTGCGCCTGGAATTTTGCAAGGCGGGGGAGAACTAGCTGGCTTTCCCAGAGGGCGTCTGTCGAAGGGAGGCCAGTGTGTCGGCGCAGTCGGATATCCATCGGTGGAACTTGTGTGCTGAGGCACTGGCGTTCATGGTGGTCAGAGGTGGGGCTTTGCTGAGGGAGGTGGCGAGTTGGTCTTCGGAGATCTTGTTCCAGCTTCTGCGTGGGTTGCGGTGGGTGCAGTGGTGTTCGGTGGGTTTGTCGAAGGAGAAGTGGACGAAGTGACGTCTGTCCAATGTAGTTCGGAGGTGTTGCTGATGGAGATGTTGTTGCCTGCGGAGAAGATGGGGTCGAGCATGTGTCCTGCTGAGTGGGTTGCGGAGGAGACCAGTTGTTTCAGTCCAATGGTGGCGAGGTTCTCTAGTAGGAATGATATGTTGTGGTCGTCGAGGTTGTCCAGGTGGAAATTGAGGTTGCTGAGGAGGATGTAGTCCATTGAGGCGAGCGCGTGGTGAGCGAAGTAGTCGGCTATGGCTTCGCTAAAGGGGGGACGGGGTCCGGGAGGTCTGTAGATGAGGGTGCCATGGAGGGTGGAGTTCAGGTTGATCTGGATCTAGAAGTGGGGGTGTTCCATTTTGGGTGAGTGGTCATTGGAGCTAGTTGAGAGGCGTCCAGTGTTTTTGTGTAAGATGGCCGTACCTCCTTCCAGCCGGATGGCGCGGTCCTTGTGGATGATTTTGTGGCCAACGGGGATGGCGGTTGAGATGTCCGGTGCTGAGGTGGGCCTCATCCAGGTTTCCATGAAGAAGACGACGTCGGAGGAGATGGAGTCGAGCAGATCCCAGATCTCCACGGCGTGTCTGCTGAGGGAGCAGGTATTGAGTAGGATGCAGCTGAGATGGTAGGGTCCTGTTCTTGTGCGTCGTACGGTCGGTGGGTCTGCTGTGCAGAGGCAGGAGAAGGTGCAGGGTTGTCAGGTGAATGGGCCTTGGGTGTCCTTTGGTGATACGAGGTGGCAGGCAGTGGATCGTCCGGTGTTGAGTGCGTGGAGGGTGCTGGCGTCGTAGTGGTGGAAGGCATGGGGACCAGGGTCCATGGCACTGGACGTGGTCCAGGCGTGAACGCATGCAGACGGGCTTGCCTTTGGCACGCCTGCTGCGCACAGCCTCACAGCGGCTGCTATTAAATAGTGCTGGGGAAGCGGGAGGGCTTGTCAGCTGGGAGGCGGGAATCAGCGCTGGAACAGGGCGGGCCATGGGGAACGAGCAGCGGCGAGGGCGGGAAGGGGGACACGGAGAAGGGGAAAGAGAAAAAAGCGAACCAAAGCATGATTAAAAAGACAGCAAATGGCAATAAAACAGAACAGAAAATAAAACAGAACAGAAATAAAGCAGAACAGAAAATAAAATGACGACAGAGAATAAAAAGACAGAAAAAGGCTATGAAAAACAACAGAACAGAAACAAGAGACAGGCTCACCTCTGCGCCACCATAGATGAGGCGCAGGCGGGAGCCTGTGGATGAAGGAGTGCCTCGAACACTGAACCTGGAGCGCTGAGGGCAAAGAGCTGCGCGGTGGGAGGAGCAACGCACGCTGCCAAGGTCAGTAAGGTCGCTCCTTCACCACGCAGCAGCCGCCATTAAGTAGTGCTGGGGAGGCAGAAGGGCTCATCAGCTGGGAGCCGGGAATCTGCCCTGGAAGGGGGAACGAGCAGTGGCGAGGGCGGAAAAAGGGGACCTGGAGAAGGGGAAAGAGAAAAAAAGAAATCAGAGCAAGATTAAATGACAGCAAAAGGCTATAAGACAGAACAAAAAATAAAGAAGAGAAAATAAAAACAGAGAATAAAAGAGAGAAAAAGGCTATGAAAAACAACAGAACCGAAACAAGAGACAGGCTCACCACTAGGCCACCATGGATGAGGCGCAGGCGGGAGCCTGCGGATGGAGGAGGGCCTCGACCACTGAACCTGGAGAGCCGAGGGCAGACAGCTACCAGGTGGAGCTGCATGGCGGGGGAGCTACGCACGCTGACAAGGTCAGTGAGGTCAGTGAGTTATGTACGGCGGTACATAAATCGCACAGCAGCGGATGTCCACATAACTTTAAACAAATCCGGAAAATACTTACAAAGCTTTTATAAACAGACTGTGAATGAAGTGTTTAGGTGGAGGTGCAGGAATGGAAATGGAGACAGTTTGAGAAGATAATGCTCAACGAGTGGGAGACGTCAGGCATTGTTGGTGGAAGAAAATAAGAACAAATACCTTTGAACAGCTTTTTGAGTGGAGATATGGTTCAAGATGAACAATTCTATAATTGTGTTCTACTTTTTAGAAAATCCAGTCTAATGTGCCTAACCCACATTGAACTGAGAAGTGTTTTTGGATTGTATTATAGAAAGAATGTAACACAACTCCTTACCGGGTCCTGGATGGCCTCTTTACTTTCACTGGCACTGACAAGGGAACTCTAATGGTAAAAGTGAAAGACAGACAGAATTCTGTATAAATACAATATGACAATTAATGGAGGGTCTTCTAAGATGCACTCTTTGCCTCTATGATCCACAAAACTGTATAGTCATCCTTATTGAGATGAGGGCAGATCTATACAAGAACAGTATTGAATGTACAGTAAGGGGATTTACTTCATACATGTAATGTGTTTGCTAAAGTGTTGTTGCCTTTGTACAATAGAAATTAGATTATATTGCCTTTGTGACACTCTAATGTAGCATTATAACCTAAGAAGCTACTTCAGTTAGCACAGGCGAATAGCTGTGCTAACTCCACACTACTAAATCCTGAGCTAAAATTATGTTTCTACCACATATGCTACTTGTGGGAATATTATAACCAATTTCTGGTACTGTCAGTCATTTTTCCTGAAACTCTAAATGACGGAGTCGGTGTTCAGTATAAGTATAGATTCAGTATAAGTACTATAGTCCAATAACATCTTATCCTCCATAACAGGTGCTTTTCAATATGCTATGCTCAGGTATCACTGTGGTGAAATACCCAGAACCTCAGTTTATAGAAAAGCATATAACTTAAGGAGACTAGAAATAAAAAACAAATTGCAAATCTTATCAGTGGACTGGACTGAAAGGGAGGACTTATAAAGCATAAATAAATGCTGAACAAATCATGGAACTAAGGGGTGAATAAATAACATGAAGAGAAAAGCCTGGAATTGTTTTCACTAAAAAGCAGAATTGTTGCACAAGAAATAAAGTTGTGTCTGCTTTAAAATGTGTGCATCAGCAAAGCCAAGGAGGTACAGAGGCTGGAGAGTCTAACAAGGAAACCCGATCTTACTCCGTGGTATATGATGGACATAGTAGGTCTCTAGGTCTCTCATTGTATAAAAGCATCAGATACTCAGTGCTAAACATGGCACCCTTCATTTTTCACAAATGTGTATCAACAGACTAAGGGCCTGATTACAAGTACAGTGGTCCATATGACTGCCGTACTCGTAGTGGCGGTCCGACCGCCATACTGTGGGACCGTCTGCAGTATTACAACTGCAGCGGTCAGACTGCCAGGTTCAAGGATCCCGCTGGGCCGGCGGTCTATTACCGGCAGGAATATGCTGGCGGTGCTGCAGCCGGCACTGCCGAGCATATTCCAAGTTGCCATTTCGTCGCCCTTTTCATGGCAGTTGACCCTCCATGAAAAGGGTGGAGGAATGGCAACAAAGAGGGCCCTAACAGGACCCCTGGTCAGATTTGGGCCCAGAAGTGCATGCGGCAGAGGGGGCACATGTAGTGCCCTCCTGGATTTGCACCCCCCCTTCCTGCATGGTGTGCATATATGCCACACCATGCAGGAAGGTGCAGTCGATGCTCTGACTGCAGCGGTCTCCATGATAGGCTCTGCTATGAGCATAAAAGACCGCAGCAGGACTGCCCGCCAGACCAGGATTTAACTCCTAATCTGGCAGGCGGTCACACCACAGCTTTGGCGGTCCTACAGCGGACGGCACGTTGCACCATTCGCTGTAGGACCACCAAAGTCATAATAAGGCCCTAAATATATTAACCTATTTAAGTGATGTTTCTTCAGGTGTCTAATTTAGCTTCTGGTTGACAACATCGGAAGAAGGTGGCTGGTAGAAACCAAAAAACAACTATCATTTACAATAAGACAAAATTATATGTCATTCTAATTTTATACTTTGTTTTTGCAAATCCATAGAGTCTATCTCTTGTACGTCCCTCAGTTTCTCAGGTAGTTGAATGCAATTGTGGGATGCGCTTTGGCTTGCAGCTTAAAGAATTTTGGGAAATGGACTGAATACTCCCTCAAGAAATTGATTTGGCTGATGGGAAATTGGTCGCTTTACAAGCATTCAAAGAATTATCTGGGCACATAGTCATTGAAAATAGCAGATGCCCCCAAAAGTTCTGGAAAATCATCTAAAGAAAGTCTACAATTCTTTGGTAAAGTAGAGGTCCTGTAGCAGGACGTGGGGAAATTTGAGAATATAAAACTCAGTGAGTGAGAGTCCTTTGTAGGAGGAATAAAAGGAAGAAAATAAGTATGAATAACACTGAGCAGCCTCTCGAGTGGAGATACGTAACAAGAAGAACATTGACATACTTGTGTTCTGCTTTTAGGAAGTCCAGTCTAATGCACCTAACCCACACTGAGTTGGGATGTGTTTTTTGGATCTTAATATAAAAGCAATATAACACAATTAATTACTACATTCTAGATGGGCTCTTCACTTTCCACAGTACTGGAAAGGGGCTTCTTTCAATGCCTTCGTGTTTCCCCCTCCCACCACCCGTAGTCCTGCCGTCACCTCCACAGCCCAGTAAGTGCTTTTGGAATGCTTGGGTGTATGCGTGTATGTATGAATGCATGTGTATTTGCGCCTGTGTGGATCAGTGTGCCCAATTGGGTGCGGATATGTGCTTGAGAACTGTGTGTGTGCGTATGTGTGCTTGTCAATGGATGGGTGTGAGTGAGTTGCTTGTGGATTAATGGGTGTGAGTATGTGTGTTCACTTGTGAGTAGATGGGTGAAAGTGAGTGTGCGTGTGTGTACCCGCTCCATTAGTTGTAAAAATCACAAGCCACCATTAGTTCTTGCGAAGGAGCAGAATGATTGCACAAAAAATAAATCTATATGTGTTTTCAAATGTGTGCATCAGCAAAGCCATGAAGGTCAAGAGGATGGAGAGTCAAACCAGGGAACCAGGTCCTACTCTGTTGTAGATGATGGGAAAAAATGTGCCTCTAATTCTTTCATTGTGTGTAAGCATCATTGATGCTGTGCTGAACAGGACACCCTCAGGTTTTTCACAAATGTATACCAGTAAATTGAATATACAAACCTCTTTGAGTGATGTTTCCTCGATTCTCTGATTCACCTTCTGGCCGGCAACATCAGCAGTAGGTGGCTGGAAAAAAACCAAAAAAACACCAGATCCCCGAGTTTATAAAAGTATGTCTTGGCGGGAGGGTGTGGAGGAAGACAACAACTTTTCAAAAGGAGTATAGGATACAGTCTCTAATTAAACACCAACATACACAGGTATTGTGCAGCCTGAAACTCTTCAAAAGTGTATGAGTGGAAGATTACTTATAGGAACACCCAGTTTCCCTTTATTGTTGATGTCCTTGGTATGGTTGAAATTGTACAATAATGGGATGCACCTGGGTAAATTGTCTTCCCCACACCCTCTTATATTCTGTTGACATGTTTCAGCTCCTACGTCAAAGGCCACAAAGGGTCCTAGGCTTTCGTCAGGACAGCAGGGTATTGTGGCAAGTAGGCCATTCAGTTGATCGCCAATATTGGTGTATGCTAAAATGACAATGAAACTCCGTTTAAAATAAAATAGGCCATTCAGCTATAGGATACCTCTGTATGTCGGTGGATAGAAACCAAAACACAACTAACATTTTACAATTCATTTTTACAAATCCATAACGCTCTAATTGATTTGATTCCTGAGTTTCTAAGGTCCTTGATCACGTTGCCATTGGGAGAGGAGCCATGGGTGGTAGACAGAAGAACATTTCGAAAAATGGAGTGATGTTAATACTCCCACAAGAAATTGCTCTAGCTGATACTAAATGTACCGCTGTACGCGCATCAAAAGAATACTCTAGTTAAGTAATTATTTGTTGAAAATAGCAGTGTCCACAAAGTCCAGTAAAATCTGGAAAAAGTTTACAATACTTGTTTATACAGACTGTGGATGAAATGTTTAAGTGGAGATGCATGAGTGGAAAGGGGAGAGTGGAGAACATAAGGCTCAAGGAGTGAATCTTCAAGGGTTGCAGGTGGAAGACAATAAGCACAAAATGACATTGAGCAGTTTCTTGAATGGAGATAGGGTACAAACTGAACAGTTATAGAATTGTGTTCTGCTTTGAGTAATTTCTCTCCAGTGTGCCAAGCCCACACTGAGTAGGGAAGTGCTTTTTGGAATTTATTATCCGAAATCATAACTACTTACTACGTCCTGGATGGCGTCTTCGCTTTCCACAGCACTGGGAAGGGGGCTCTAATGGTAAAAGAAAGTCAGAAAGAATCTAATTTCTATTGTACAAATGCAACATCAGTTACAGAGGAAAAACATGGCAAGTATGCACTAATACCTTCAAGGCACGTTCAGCACTATTCTAGGATAGATCTGACCGTATCGAAATGAGGTTGAGAATAAAGTTGGGCGAGAAATGGAGTGATGTTAACGCTCCCACAAGAAATTGTTCTAGCTGATAGTAAATGGACAACTGTACGCGCATCCAAAGAATAATCTAGTTATGTAACTATTTGTTGAAAATAGCAGTGTCCACAAAGTCCAGTCAAATCTGGAAAAAGTTTACAACACTTGTTTATAGAGAATGGATGAAGTGACTAAGTGGAGATGCATGAGTGGAAAGGGGGAGAGTTGAGAATATTAGGCTCAAGGAGTGAGTCTTCAAGGGTTGCAGGAGGAAGACAATAAGCACAAATGACATTGAGCAGTTTCTTGAATGGAGACAGGGTACAAAAGGAACAGTTATAGAATTGTGTTCTGCTTTGAGTAATTTCTGTCCAGTGTGCCAAGCCCACACTGAGCAGGGAAGTGCTTTTTGGATGTAATTAGCAAAAACCTAACTACTTACTACGTCCTGGATGGCGTCTTCGCTTTCCACAGCACTGGGAAGGGGGCTCTAATGGTAAAAGAGAAAGTCAGAAAGAATCTAATTTCTATTGTACAAATGCCACATCAGTTACAGAGGAAAAACATGGCAAGTATGCACAAACCCCCTCACAGCAAGTTCAGCACTAATCTAGAATAGATCGGACCTTATCTAATTAACGTTGAGAATAGAGTTGGGTGAGTTGCAGATGATAAGATTGCATATGAGGAAACTATATCTGTAGGCGAGACCTAAAAACCTGGCAAGTATGTGATAATGTACTTATAGCACGTTCATTATTGTTCTTGGATATATCGGACATTGGCTTCATAAAAAAGACTACGCAGTTGTGTGGTTCGTAGAATTATAATATTTGTTTCATAGAGGATTATACTGCATTTGTGATGCTCTAATACAACATTATAATTTGTGAAACTACTTCTGTTAGCACAGGCAAACAGTTGGTGCCAACTCCACATAATTATAAGCCCGAAAAAACTAGTTAAAATGCAGTTTTTGCACGATACTTTCCTTTTCAAGGTATTTTTATGTTAGTACCATACGTGCCACATGTGGGAATGCGACATTCAATATTTGGTACTGTTACTTATTTTTCATGAGACTCTAAATGAAGTGAGGCTGTAAAGTATGAGTACTGAAGTCAAAGAACTCATTCCCCCTAATGAGCGCTGGTGAATTTGGAAGTCTCCAGTATCACTGTGGTAAAATATCCTGAAACTGAGTTCATAGAAAAGTAAAACTATGCGTATTCCTCATTTTACAATTCGTTTTCTCAAATCCATTGAATTTTATCTGATGTGATTACTGGTTCCCAATGTCTTTGACCTTCACGCCCTTGATGGTGTAATCTCGGGTCTTGTAGCCAAAAGAGGATTTCGAGGAATGGAAGGATGTAAATAGTCCCAAAAATTGATTTGACTGAAATGGTCAACTGTGTATGCATTCAAAGGGCGTCTCTGTATATAAAAAGCATTTCAAAGCAGCAGATGGACACTAAAATTCACACAAATCCGCAGAATGATTACAATACTTTTGTAAACAGACTGGTGGATGAAGTACTTAAGCAGAGTTGCAGGAGTAGGCAGAGGGTGAAAGGTTGAGAAGGCAAAGCTGAACGGGTGAGAGTCTTTAGGGCTTTTAGATGGAAGAAAGGAAGCCCGAATGACATTGAGTGGCCTCTCGAGTCGAGATATGTAACAAGATAAACAGGTATATAACTGTGTCCTGCTTTTAGGAAATGCAGACTAATGTGGCCAATCCACACTGATCATGGGGAGGTTTATTTCAAATAAAAGGAATATAACACAACTACTTACTACATCCTGGATGGCCTGTTCACTTTCCACTGCACTGGGAAGGGGGCTCTAATGGTAAAAGAGAAAGTGAGAAAGAATTATTTATGTAAAATATGTTAATTAATGGAGAGTTTTCACAGGTGCATTCTTAGCCTCCAAGACCTATACAAATGTTATTGTCATCCTCATGTATATAATATATATAGATAATTTCAGATCCAGGCAAAACCAGTGTTAAATGTGATAGCGGGAGATTAACGGATGAATGCCAGGTTTCTGCTATTACAAAATTCGGCAGCAATGGCACAATAATTACACAGAAGGTGATGGGAGGAATGCTTGCAAATACTCTATGAGGAGCAGGGCCAGCACTGATTTGCATAAGGTGGGCCTTTGTCTAGAGTGTCACTATAGAAGAAAAATGATGGGTTGGAATGCTACCCCAATTACCAGTGGTTAGTCTATTGGCAAGCATTCCTCCCATCACTTTGTGTGTGATTGAAATGGCACAATAGAAATAAGGTTGTACTGCGTTTGTGATGCGGTAATGCAACCTTTCAATGCAGGGCAGCAAAATCCCATTTTCACATTTAAGCTGAAATCATGCTTTAGCATGTTTGCCATGTGTGCGAAGGATTATAGGATATGACAAATTTGTGGTGTAATCACAAATCTTCCTGGGTTCGCTAAATGATAGGCTGTGTAGTGTAAGGAATGAACACAATAGCTCATTTCCCAAATTGAACACTATGCATCTTCTAGACTCAGAAATCGTGAAGTGAGCTTATAGAACAAATAAATACTTGTCAAGAAAGCCTCGATCAAAGACAGGGAGGACACGTATAGTAAGAAAACAAAGGGCCTGATACACAAAGGTAAACTGAGACGAAAGTCTAACTTTACGACTTTCGGTATTCACAAGAGGGCTTTTACTGCTCGTAAATGCCCTATGTGAATTACCAAAAGTTAAACTTTACGTCTTTTGGTATTCAGAAAGGGCATTTTAATTGAATTGGACTGAAAGGGCAGACGTCACTAAGAATGGATAATCACTGACCACTCCACAGAAATACTTGAAGTGAAGGGACAATATGAAGTTAAAAGGCTGGACCTGTTCATATTAAATAGCAGAATCATTGCACAAGAATTTAGACCATTATGTTCTTTAAAATGTTTGATTCAGCAAAGCCAAGAAGGTCTAGAGCATGGGTACTAGCAAACATTTTCCCAGGGGCCACAAGATTTGGTCTGTGATGTGACCGAGGGCCGCAATGATAACAGCAGGCTGGTGGTCGGGGGTTGGGGAGGGGTTGGTGGTAAGGTGGATGTAAGGGAAGTGGGGCATATACATCTAGGGCCAGATGTACGACGAGAATTAGCATGCGCAAACGGGTTTGCGACCCGTTTTGCATGCTAATTCTGATAGGGCCATGTACAAACACTATTTTGCGAGTCGCAAATAATTTGCGACTCGCAGGAAATAGTGTTTTGCGACTCGCTATTAGGAAGGGGCGTTCCCTTCCAAATAGCGAGTCACAAGCCATGTACCAATGTTTTGCAACCGCAATTGCGGTAGCACAACACTCGCAAATTACCACCCTCTTTAAGAGGGTGGTAATGCAGTCACAAATAGGAAGGGGTCCCCAGGGGACCCCATCCCCTTTGTGACTGGCTCTGAAATATTTTTAAGGGCAGGCAGTGGTCCAAGGGCCCACTACCTGCCCTTAAAAAATGAAACGAAAAAGTTTCATTTTTTTTTTTTTTAAATGTATCCCGTTTTCCTTTAAGGAAAACGGGCTGCATTTAATTAAAAAAAACTGCTTTATTGACAAGCAGTCCCAGACATGGAGGTCTGCTGAGCCCACTGTAGTACATTGTAAATTGCGACTCGCAATCGAGCGAAAAAATTTCGAGGCGCAATTTACGATAGTCGTACATCTGGCCCCTAGTGTCTGAATTGCACAATGTGAAACCAAAACTTGGTATTAATCCCGGCTTCTCCGCTTAAGCAAATTGTATGATCATAGGCAATTGTTTTATTTCACTTTCCCTCCTTTTTCTTCATTATCACATATGAGCACCTTGAAATGCATGAGGTCAGGATGTGTGCGGTACAAAACCTTCTCCTGTGTTTGATTTAATAAACTATAAGTTGTTCATGAATAATAGAAACCGCAGCCTCCAAAGAGTGCACATGACAACTGACTTGCCTCTTAGTACTCTATTGGAATTGTTATCAGGGTAGGGGGAAGAATGAATGTTTCTCAATTCATGTTTGAAAACTATCACTTTAAAAAAAAATACTTCTCAATGCACTGATAATCTGATGTATTAAGGTGAAAGGGTTCTGCATGTTAATGAAATACACTATTTGAATTATTATCAGACTTTATCATACTTTTACACTTTTGCTGCACGATGTCTTTATAAATCAAGGTGTTCCTAAAATTAAGTAGTTCAGGACACCCTTGTTACTTCCTTTCTTTAAATACAATTAACCTTTAAATAAATGCTTTCCCATTTATTTGCTGAGTCAAGTAAACAGCAGTCAAGTGCTGCTCTTGACCAGGGGGCCGCATGTTAAGGTCAGGACGGCCGCATGTGGACCCTGGGCCGTACTTTGAGTATCACTGGTCTAGAGGATGGAGAATCTAACAAGGGAACTAGCTTTTGGTCAGTGGCACAAAGTGTATCGCTACTTCGCTCTTGGTGTGACAAGCATGTGTAACTCAGTGCAGAACAGGATACTCTGTTTCACAAATGTATATCGATGGCTGAATAAACCAACCTCATTGAATGATGGTTCCTGAATTGTGTGGCCCAGCATCTGGCCAGCAACTTCAGAAGAAGGTGGTTGAAATGTACTGTTGTACTCCTTGTTCTACACTTATTTTTCACAATTCGATAGGACTATATCTAATGTGATTACTGAGTTTCTAATGTCACAGACCTCTTTGTCCTTTGGTGGGGGAGTCATGGGTAGTAGTCAAAAGAGAACTTCAGGAACTGGAGGGGTGTATACTGGTCCAAAAGAAATTGATTTGACATATGGGAAATTGACAGCTCTATGAGCAGTCAAAGAAACGTTTCTGTACAATCAATCAATCAATGAATCAATAAGGATTCTTATACAGCACGACTAATCACCCGTGAGGGTCTCAAGGCACTGGGGGATAAAGGGGTTCTGCAGTTCAGTCGAAGAGCCAGGTCTTGAGGTCCTTCCTGACTTGAGGCAGTGACGGTGATTGCCTGAGGTGCAGAGGTAGGGAGTTACAGGTCTTCGCAGCGAAGTAGGAGAAGGTTCTTCCTCCAGCCGTGGTCTTGCAGATCCATGGGATAGTGGGCAATTCCAGATGGGCAGAGCAGAGGTGTCTGGTAAGGGTGTGAGAAGGTGAGGCAGTGGTTGAGGTATTCAGGCTCGGTGTAGTGGAGGGCTTTGTAGGCGTGTGTGAGGATCTTGAGGGTAATTCTTTTGTTGATCGGGGGCCAGTGGAGGTCTCTCAGGTGACTGGAGATGTGGCTTCGGCGGGGGATGTCCAGGATAAGTCTGGCGGAGGCGTTCTGGATGCGCTGCAATTTCTTTTGGAGTTTTTGAGTCGTGCCAGCGTAGAGTGTGTTGCCGTAGTCTAGCTTCCTGCTGACGAGTGCCTGTATGACCGTTCTCCTGGACTCGGTGGGGATCCATTTGAAGATCTTTCTGAGCAGGCGGAGTGTGTGGAAGTAGGAGGACGATACGGCATTTATGTGGCGGTTCATAGAGAGCGAGGAGTCGAGGATGATGCTGAGGTTGCGTGCGTGGTCGGTGGGTATGGGGGGGTTCCGAGTGCTGCTGGCCACCAGGAGTCGTCCCAAGCAGAGGGAGTGGAGCCCAGGATGAGGACTTCGGTTTTGTCGGAGTTGAGTATGAAGCGATACAAAGGGGATGATGGACGGAACGTTTGAGCCAATCAAACACTCACCCCCAGTCAACTGATCTGGGTTTAATCCATCATCATTCTTTAGCTCACTCCACCACCCCAGTTCAGACATGGCCATATGCAAATCAGTCTGACCCTGTGCCTCATGGGAACAGTCCAGCACGAACTGCCAAGCCATGTCTTCCCTGGACCGGAAACAAGCATCCTAGGACCGGTTTCTGGCATTCCAGCCGTCATCAGCCAGGCTTGCTTGAATCCAGTGGCAAAGTGAGCAAGGGACCCACGTCTGGGCATACCCCCGCCAACTTAGGGCGAACAAGCGATACAAAAGGGGATGATGGACGGAACGTTTGAGCCAATCAAACACTCACCCCCAGACAACTGATCTGGGTTTAATCCATCATCATTCTTTAGCTCACTCCACCACCCCAGTTCAGACATGGCCATATGCAAATCAGTCTGACCCTGTGCCTCATGGGAACAGTCCAGCACGAACTGCCAAAGCCATGTCTTCCCTGGACCGGAAACAAGCATCCTAGGACCGGTTTCTGGCATTCCAGCCGTCATCAGCCAGGCTTGCTTGAATCCAGTGGCAAAGTGAGCAAGGGACCCACGTCTGGGCATACCCCCGCCAACTTAGGGCGAACAAAGCGATACAAAAGGGGATGATGGACGGAACGTTTGAGCCAATCAAACACTCACCCCCAGTCAACTGATCTGGGTTTAATCCATCATCATTCTTTAGCTCACTCCACCACCCCAGTTCAGACATGGCCATATGCAAATCAGTCTGACCCTGTGCCTCATGGGAACAGTCCAGCACGAACTGCCAAGCCATGTCTTCCCTGGACCGGAAACAAGCATCCTAGGACCGGTTTCTGGCATTCCAGCCGTCATCAGCCAGGCTTGCTTGAATCCAGTGGCAAAGTGAGCAAGGGACCCACGTCTGGGCATACCCCCGCCAACTTAGGGCGAACAAAGCGATACAAAGGGGATGATGGACGGAACGTTTGAGCCAATCAAACACTCACCCCCAGTCAACTGATCTGGGTTTAATCCATCATCATTCTTTAGCTCACTCCACCACCCCAGTTCAGACATGGCCATATGCAAATCAGTCTGACCCTGTGCCTCATGGGAACAGTCCAGCACGAACTGCCAAGCCATGTCTTCCCTGGACCCGAAACAAGCATCCTAGGACCGGTTTCTGGCATTCCAGCCCGTCATCAGCCAGGCTTGCTTGAATCCAGTGGCAAAGTGAGCAAGGGACCCACGTCTGGGCATACCCCCGCCAACTTAGGGCGAACAAAGCGATACAAAAGGGGATGATGGCGGCTGGAATGCCAGAAACCGGTCCTAGGATGCTTGTTTCGGTCCAGGAAGACATGGCTTGGCAGTTCGGGCTGGACTGTTCCCATGAGGCACAGGGTCAGACTGATTTGCATATGGCCATGTCTGAACTGGGGTGGTGGAGTGAGCTAAAGAATGATGATGGATTAAGCCCAGATCAGTTGACTGGGGGTGAGTGTTTGATTGGCTCAAACGTTCCGTCCATCATCCCCTTTTGTATCGCTTTGTTCGCCCTAAGTTGGCGGGGTATGCCCAGACGTGGGTCCCTTGCTCACTTTGCCACTGGATTCAAGCAAGCCTGGCTGATGACGGCTGGAATGCCAGAAACCGGTCCTAGGATGCTTGTTTCGGTCCAGGAAGACATGGCTTGGCAGTTCGGGCTGGACTGTTCCCATGAGGCACAGGGTCAGACTGATTTGCATATGGCCATGTCTGAACTGGGGTGGTGGAGTGAGCTAAAGAATGATGGATTAAACCCAGATCAGTTGACTGGGGGTGAGTGTTTGATTGGCTCAAGCGTTCCGTCCATCATCCCTTTTGTATCGCTTTGTTCGCCCTAAGTTGGCGGGGTATGCCCAGACGTGGGTCCCTTGCTCACTTTGCCACTGGATTCAAGCAAGCCTGGCGTGATGACGGCTGGAATGCCAGAAACCGGTCCTAGGATGCTTGTTTCCGGTCCAGGGAAGACATGGCTTGGCAGTTCGGGCTGGACTGTTCCCATGAGGCACAGGGTCAGACTGATTTGCATATGGCCATGTCTGAACTGGAGTGGTGGAGTGAGCTAAAGAATGATGATGGATTAAACCCAGATCAGTTGACTGGGGGTGAGTGTTTGATTGGCTCAAACGTTCCGTCCATCATCCCCTTTTGTAACGGAGTTGAGTATGAGGCAGCTTTCCTTCATCCAGGTGGCTACTGCCTTCATCCCGTAATGGAAGTTCCTCTTAGCGGCTGTAGGTTCATCGGTGAGAGAGCGAATCAGCTGTGTGTCATCGGTGTAGAAGACGATGTTGAGTCCGTGGTTTCTGATGATGCCTGCAAGCAGGGCCATGTAGATGTTGAAGAGGGTGGGGCTCAGGAAGGAGCCCTGGGGGACTCCGCAGCTGATCTCGGCAGGATTTGAGGAGAACGGTGGGAGTCTGACTCTCTGGGTTTGGCCGGTGAGGGAGGAGTGGATCCACTCTAGCGCTTTGCTGCGGATGCCGGTTTTGTGGAGTCTTGTGCAGAGGGTGTGGTGGGAGACGGTGTCGAAGGCAGCAGAGCGGCCCTGGAGAATGAGGGCTGAGGTTTCGCCTCGGTCGAGGAGAGTACAGATGTTGTCAGTTGTGCGTGGGTGCTGTGGTTGCTCCTGAAGCCAGACTGGGAGGGGTCCAGGGTGTGGTTTGTTTAGATGAATTCTGTGAGTTGGGCGCTGATGGCCTTTTCGATGACTTTGGCTGAGAAGGGGAGCAGAGAGATGGGTCTGTAGTTCTTGAGGTTAGTCGGGTCAGCAGAGGGTTTTCTGCAGCAGGGGGTTGATCTCTGCGTGTTTCAAGTCTTCAGGGAAGGTGGTGGATTTGATGGAGCAGTTGATGGTGCGATAGAGTTCGGGGGTGATGGCGGCGGCGAGGGGGCCCCACAGTGGATGGTTTTCATGATCCTTAGAGTGTCATCAGTGGTGAGGGTTGGCCAGTTGAGCAGTGTTGGATGGGATCTGGAACATTCAGGTGCGGTGGTTGTGGTGGGTGGGTCTTGGATTGCGATGCTGTTGTAGATATCTAAGATCTTGCAGTAGAAAAAGGTGGTGAGGTTGTCGCAGTTGTCTTGGGAGAGGGGGATGTCTGTGGTGTCCATGCAGGCTTTGGCGAATTCTTTGATCTTGGTGAAAAGTTTTTTGCTGTTGTGTGCTTTGGCGTTGATGCGTTCCTGAATGGCAGTTTTCTTGGTGGTTCTGATTGGGTGGTGGTTTGCAGTGACGGCGGTCTTGAGGGCTGCTCAGTCTGCCAAGGTCTTGCTGCTCCTCCATCTTTTTTCAGGCCATCTGCTGGTGCGCCTGGACTCTTGGATGGTGGGAGAGAACCAGCTCCCTTTCCCGGAAAGCTGCTTGCTGAAGGGTTTCCTAAGGGAGGCCAGTGTGTCTGTGCAGACGGAGATCCATCAATGGAAGTTGCATGCTGAGGCATTGGCGTTCAGGGTGGTCAGCGGTGGGGCTTTGCTGAGGGAGGTGGTGAGTTGTTCTTTGTAATTCTTGTTCCAGCTTCTGTGTGGGTTGCAGTGGGTGCAGTGGTGTTCGATGGGTTTGACGAAGAAGTGGACGGAGTGGTGGTCTGTCCAATGTAGTTCGGAGATGTTGCTGGCGGAGATGTCTTTGCCTGCGGAGAAGATGGGGTCGAGCGTGTGGCCTGCTGAGTGGGTTGCGGAGGAGACCACTTGTTTTAGTCCAATTGTGGCGAGGTTCTCTAGTAGGGATGATATGTTGTGGTCATTGAGGTTGTCCAGGTGGAAATTGAGGTCGCCGAGGAGGATGAAGTCTATTGAGGCGAGAGCGTGGTGAGCGATGTAGTTGGCTATGGCTTCACTGAAGAGGGGATGGGGTCCGGGAGGTCTGTAGATGAGGGTGCCGCGGAGGGTGGCATTCGGGTTGATCTGGAACTTGATAGTTGAGGTGTTCCATGTTGGCTGAGTGGACGTTGGAGCTAGTTGTGCGGTGGAGAGTGTTTTTGCGTACGATGGCGATGCCTCCTCCTGGCCCGTTGGCTTGGTCCTTGTGGTTGATTTTATGGCCGTCAGGGATGGCGGTTGAGATGTCCAGAGTGAGGTGGGCTTCATCCAGGTTTCCTTGAAGAAGGCAACTTCGGGGGAGATGGATTCGAGCATGTCCCAGATCTCCACAGTGTGTCTGTTGAGGGAGTAGGTGTTGAGTAGGATGCAGCTGAGATGGTCGTGTCCTGTTCTTGTGCGCCGTGCATTCGGTGGGTCTGGTGTGCGGTCACAGGTGAATGGGCCATGGGTGTTCTTTGGTGACTGGTTGTGGCAGGCGGTGGTACATCCGGTGTTTAGTGCGTGGAAAGTGCTTGCATCGTAGCAGTGGAAGGCATGGGGACCAGGCACCGTGGCGCTCAGCGCGGTCCAGACTCGGACAGATGCAGACGGGTTTGCCTTTGGCATGCCTGCTGTGCATGGCCGCACAGCGGCCGCCATTAAGTAGTGCTGGGGAGGCGAGAGGGCTGGCCAGCTGGAGAAAATAAAACAGTACAGAAAACAAAACAGAACAGAAATAAAAACAGAGAATAAAAAGACAGAAAAAGGCTATGAAAAACAACAGAATAGAAACAAGAGACAGGCTCACCAGCGGGCCACCAGGGATGAGGTGCAGACGGGAGCCTGCGGGTGGAGGAGGACCTTGTACACTGAACCTGGAGCGCAGTGGGCAGACAGCTACCAGATGGAGCAGCATGGCAGGGGGAGCTACGCACGCTGACAAGGTCAGTGAGGTCAGTGAGTTATGTACGGCGGTACATAAATCGCACAGCAGCGGATGTCCACAAAACTTCACGCAAATCCAGAGAACACTTACAAAGCTTTTATGAACAGACTGTGGATGAAGTGTTTAGGTGGCGGTGCTGGAGTGGAAATGGAGAGAGTTTGAGAAGATAATGCTCAACGAGTGGGAGACATCAGGGATTGTTGGCGGGAGAAAATCAGAACAAATAACTTTGAACAGCTTTTTGAGTGGAGATATGGTACAAGATGAACAATTCTATAATTGAGTTCTACTTTTTTTTAAATCCAGTATAATGTGCCTAACCCACATTGAACTGAGAAGTGTTTTTGGATTGTATTATAAAAAGAATATAACACAACTCCTTACCGGGTCCTGGATAGCCTCTTTACTTTCACTGGCACTGACAAGGGAACTCTAATGGTAAAAGGGAAAGACAGACAGAATTCTGTATAAATATAATATGACAATTAATGGAGGGTCTTCTAAGATGCACTCTTTGCCTCTATGATCCACAAAACTGTATAGTCATCCTTATTGAGATGAGGGCAGATCTATACAAGAACAGTGTTGAATGTACAGTAAGGGGATTTATTTCATACATGTAACGTTTTTGCAAAAGCCTTTGTAATGGAAATTAGATTATATTGCATTGCTGACACTCTAATGAAGCATTATAACCTAAGAAGCTACTTCAGTTAGCACAGGCGAACAGCTGTGCCAACTCCACACTACTAAATCCTGAGCTAAAATTATGTTTCTAAACCATATGCTACATGTGGGAATATTATAACCAATTTTTGGTACTTTCAGTCATTTTTCCTGAAACTCTAAATGACGGAGATGGTGTTCACTATAAGTATAGGTTCAGTATAAGTACTATAGTCCAATAACATCTTATCCTTCATAACAGGCGCTTTTCAATATGCTATGCTCAGGTAGCACTGTGGTGAAATACCCAGAACCTCAGTTTATAGAAAAGCATATACATTTTGGAGACTACAAACAAGAAAAAAATTGCAAGTCTTATGAGTGGACTGGACTTAAAGACAGGACATGTAAAGCATACATAAACGCTGAACTAATCATGGAACTTAGGGGTGAATAAATAACATTAAGAGAAAAGCCTGGAATTGTTTTCACTAAAAAGTTAAATTGTTGCACAAGAAATAAAGTTTTGTCTGCTTTGAAATGTGTGCATCAGCAAAGCCAAGGAGGTACAGAGGCTGGAGGGTCTAACAAGGGAACCCGATCTTACTCTGTGGTAGATGATGGACAAAGTATGTCTCTAGGTCTGTCATTGTATATAAGCATCACATACTCAGTGCTAAACATGGCACCCTTCATTTTCCACAAATGTGTATCAACAGACTAAGGGCCTGATTACGAGTAGTCCAACGACCGCCATACTGTGGCACTGCCTGCAGTATTACGACTGCGGCGGTCGAATTGCCAAGAGACCACCGGGATCAAGGATCTCGCTGGGCTGGCAGGCGGTCTTTCACCAGCAGGAATATGCTGCTGGTGCCGCAGCCGGCACTGCAGAGCATATTTCTAGTTGCCATTACACTGCCCTTTTCATGGCAGTCAACCCTCCATGAAAAGGGTGGCGGAATGGCAACAAAGGGGGCCCTAACAGGGACCGCTGTTGGATTTGGGCCTGGGGTTGCATACATGTGCCCCCCCGGATTTGCACCCCTCTTCCTGCACGGTGTGGCATATATGCCACACCATGCATGAAGGTGCAGTCGGCGCTCTGACTGCGGCGGTCTGCATGATAGGCTCTGCTATGAGCATCGCAGACCGCCGCAGGACCGCCTGCCAGACCATGATTTAACTCCAAATGTGGCAAGCGCTGACACCACTGCTTTGGCTGTCCTGCAGCGGACGGCGCGTTGCACCGTTCGCTGTAGGACCGCCAAAGTCATAATAAGGCCCTAAATATATTAACCTATTTAAGTGTTGTTTCTTTCGGGTGTCTAATTCAGCTTCTGGTTGACAACATCGGAAAAAGGTGGCTGGCAGAAACCAAAAAACAACTAACATTCACAACAAGACAAAATTATATGTGCTTTTAATTTTACCCTTTGTTTTTGCAAGTCCATAGAGCTCTATCTCTTGTACGTCCCGAGTTTCTCCGGTAGTTTTCTGCAATTGTGCGAGGCGCTCTGGCTTGCAGCTAAAAGTGAATTTTGGGAAATGGACTGGATACTCCCTCAAGAAATTGATTTGGCTGATGGGAAAT
This sequence comes from Calotriton arnoldi, assembly GCA_963921515.1. Lineage (NCBI taxonomy): Eukaryota > Metazoa > Chordata > Amphibia > Caudata > Salamandridae > Calotriton > Calotriton arnoldi. Next base: position 1,916,376 of record CAWUFW010000686.1, on the reverse strand, counting down.
TGATCGCTTTACAAGCAAGCATTCAACGAATTATCTGCGTATATACGTAGTCATTGAAAATAGCAGATGTCGCCAAAAGTTCTGAAAAATCTGAAGAAAGTCTACAATACTTTTATATACAGACTGTGGTAAAGTGGAGGTCCTGTAGCGGGACATGGGGAAGTTTGAGAATATAAAGCTCAACGAGTGAGAGTCCTTTGCAGGAGGAAGAAAATAAGTATGAATAACACTGAGCAGCCTCTCGAGTGGAGATACATAACAAGAAGAACATTGGCATACTTGTGTTCTGCTTTTAGGAAGTCCAGTCTAATGCACCTAACCCACCCTGAATTGAAATCACCATTAGTTCTTGCTAAGGAGCAGAATGATTGCACAAAAAATAAATCTATATGTCTTTTCAAATGTGTGCATCAGCAAAGCCATAAAGGTCAAGAGGATTGATGGTCAAACAAGGGAACCAGGTTCTACTCTGTTGTAGGTGATGGGAAAAATGTGCCTCTAATTCTTTCATTGTGTGTAAGCATCAATGATTCTGTGTCGAACAGGACACCCTAAGGTTTTTCACAAATGTATACCAACAAACTGAATATACTAACCTCTTCGAGTGATGTTTCCTCGATTCTCTGATCCAGCTTCTGCCCAGTAACATCAGAAGTCGGTGGCTGGAAATAAAAAAACACCAGATCCCCGTGTTTTATAAAAGTATGTCTTGGCGGGAGGGTGTGGAGGAAGACAACAACTTCTTAAAAGGAGTATAGGATACAGTCTCTAATTAAACACCAACGTACCCAGGTATTGTGTAGCCTGAAACTCTTCAAAAGAGCATGAGTGGAAGATAAACCATAGGAACACCCAATTTCCCTTCATTGTTGATGTCCTTGGTATGGTTCAAAATGTGCAATAATGGGGTACACCTGGGTAAATTGTCTTCCACACACTCTCTTATATTCTATTGACATGTTTCAGCCCCTACATCAATGGCCACTAAGGGTCCTGGGCTTTCGTGAGGACAGCAGGGTATTGCAGCAAGTAGGCCATTCAACTTATCACCAGTATTGTTGTATGCTAAAATGACAATGAAACTCTGTTTAAAATAAAGTAGGCCATTCAGCTATAGGATACGAGTGTATGTCGGTGGATAGAGACCAAAACACAGCTAACATTTTACACTTAATTTTTACAAATCCATAATGCTCTAATTGATGTGATTCCTGAGTTTCTAAGGTCCTTGATCACGTTGCCATTGGGAGAGGAGCCATGGGTGGCAGACAGAAGAACATTTCGAAAAATGGAGTGATGTTAATACTCCCACAAGAAATTGCTCTAGCTGATACTAAATGTACCGCTGTATGCGCATCAAAAGAATACTCTAGTTAAGTAATTATTTGTTGAAAATAGCAGTGTCCACAAAGTCCAGTAAAATCTAGAAAAAGTTTACAATACTTGTTTATACAGACTGTGGATGAAGTGTTTAAGTGGAGATGCATGAGTGGAAAGGGGAAGAGTGGAGAACATAAGGCTCAAGGAGTGAATCTTCAAGGGTTGCAGGTGGAAGACAATAAGCACAAATGACATTGAGCAGTTTCTTGAATGGAGATAGGGTACAAACTGAACAGTTATAGAATTGTGTTCTGCTTTGAGTAATTTCTCTCCAGTGTGCCAAGCCCACACTGAGTAGGGAAGTGCTTTTTGGAATTTATTATCCGAAATCATAACTACTTACTACGTCCTGGATGGCGTCTTCGCTTTCCACAGCACTGGGAAGGGGGCTCTAATGGTAAAAGAGAAAGTCAGAAAGAATCTAATTTCTATTGTACAAATGCAACATCAGTTACAGAGGAAAAACATGGCAAGTATGCACTAATACCTTCACAGCACGTTCAGCACTATTCTAGGATAGATCTGACCGTATCGAAATGAGGTTGAGAATAAAGTTGGGCGAGTCGCAGATGTTAAGATTGATAAGAGGAAAGTATATCTGTAGGCAACACTTAAAAACTTGGAAAGTATGTGGTAATGACCTTACAACACGTTCATTATTGTTCTTGGATATATCGGATATTATCTTCATAAAAAAGACTACACAGTTGTGTGGGTCATGGAGGCTAAGAACTCACGATTATTTATAATATTTTCTCATAGAGGAATATACTGCATTTGTGATGCTCTAATACAACATTATAATATGGGAAAATAATTCTGTCAGCACAGGCAAAGAGTTGCCGCCAACTCCACATTATTATAAGCCAGGAAAACGTGTCAAAAACTCTGCTTTTGCACGATACTCCCCATTCTAAGGTAACTTTATGTTAGTACCATATGTGCCACATGTGGGAATGCTACATCCAATATTTGGTATAGTTACTCATTTTTCATGAGACTCCAAATGAAGTGAGGCTGTACAGTATGAGTACTGAAGACAAATAATGCATTCTCCCTAATGAGCGCCGGTGAATATGGAAGTCTCCAGTATCACTGTGGCAAAATATCCTGTAATTGAGTTAATAGAAAAGAAAATATATTTAAAGAAATCATGGTTCAATGGTTGCTAGGTCATATATGCAACAAATTAAACGTGTGTAACTTTGGACTTCCACATGCTTGAAAACATTAAAAATGACCCCTTGCAGATGCACCTCCAAATCAACTGGGTGGACTGTACTGGAGGGCCAAGAGTCTTACCGATACGACATATGCCGAACAAACCTAACTGTCTGAAGGTTGATTAGATAACTGAATTGGAAAGCGTGGAACACTCTTTACTAAGAAGTTGAATCATTGTACGAGAAATAAGCCTGTATGTGCTTTGAAAAGTGTGCATCAGCAAATCCAAGAAAGTCCCTTTAGTTTTTCACAGCTATACATCAACAGAGTGAATATACTTACCTCTTGGGTGACGTTTCCTCAACTGTCTGAACCAGCTTCTGGTAGGCCTCATCAAACGTAAGTTGCTGGAAGAAGCAAAACAATAACATTTAGAAGGAGGTAAAACTATGCGTGCTCCTTATTTTACAATTCGTTTTCTCAAATCCATTGAATTTTATCTGATGTGATTACTGGTTCCCAATGTCTTTGACCTTCACGCCCTTGATGGTGTAATCTCGAGTCTTGTAGCCAAAAGAGAATTTCGAGAAATGGAAGGATGTAAATAGTCCCAAAAAATTGATTTGACTGAAATGGTCAACTGTGTATGCATTCAAAGGGCGTCTCTGTATGTAAAAAGCATTTCAAAAGAGCAGATGGACACTAAAGTTCACACAATTCCGCAGAATGATTACAATACTTTTGTAAACAGACTGGTGGATGAAGTACTGAAGCAGAGTTGCAGGAGTAGGCAGAGGGTGAAAGTCTGAGAAGGCAAAGCTGAACGGGTGAGAGTCTTTAGGGCTTTTAGATGGAAGAAAGGAAGCCCGAATGGCACTGAGTGGCCTCTCGAGTCGAGATATGTAACAAGATAAACAGGTATATAACTGTGTCCTGCTTTTAGGAAATGCAGACTAATGTGGCCAATCCACACTGATCTGGGGAGGTTTTTTTTTTTTTAAATAAGAGGAATATAACACAACTACTTACTACATCCTGGATGGCCTGTTCACTTTCCACTGCACTGGGAAGGGGGCTCTGATGGTGAAAGTGAGAAAGAATTATCTATGTAAAAAATGTTAATTAATGGAGAGTTTCCACAGGTGCATTCTGAGCCTCCACGACCTACACAATTGTATTGTCATCCTAATGTATATAAGATATATAGATACTTTCAAATCCAGGCAAAACCAGTGTTAAATGTGATATCGGGAGATTAACGGATGAATACCATGTTTCTGCTACTACAAAATGATGTAGAAATGGCCCAATAATTACACAGAAGGTGATGGGAGGAATGCTTGCAAATAGTCTATGAGGAGCAGAGCCAGTCCTGATTTGCATAAGGAGGGGCATTAGTCCCACTATGGGGGGAAAACGATGGGTTGGATGCTACCCTCAGCAATTACCAGTGGTTAGTCTATTGGCAAACATTCCTCCCATCACTTTTTGTGTGATTGAAATGACACCATAGAAATTAGGTTGTACTGCATTTGTGATGTGTCATCCCAGTAAGTGCTTTTAGAATGTTTGAGTGTATGCGTGCATGTATGAATGTATTAGTATTGTGCCTTTGTGGATGGGTGTGCCCAAGTGGGTGCGGATATGTACTTGTAATTGGTGTGTGTGAGTTTGTGTGCTTGTCACTGGATGGGTGTGAGTGAGTGTGCTTGTGGATGAGTGAGTGTGAGTATGTGTGTTCTCTTGTGAGTGGATGGGTGAAAGTGAGTTTGCGCGTGTGTATCTGCTCCATTAGTTGTAAAAATCACAAGCCGCCATTGGTTCTTGGTAAGGAGCAGAATCATTGCACAAGAAATAAATCTATATGTGTGCATCAGCAAAGCCCTGAAGGTCAAGAGGGTGGAGAGTCAAACCAGAGAACCAGGTCCTACTCTGTTGTAGATGATGGGAAAAGTGTCCCTCTAATTCTTACATTGTGTGTAAGCATCATATCATTGATTCTGTGCCGAACAGGACACCAACAGGTTTTTCAGACATGTATACCAACGAAATGAATATACAAACCTCTGTGAGAGATGTTTCGATTCTCTGATGCAGCTTCTGGCCATCAGAAGTCGGTGGCTGGAAAAAAAAAAAAACACCAGATCCTCGAGTTTTATAAAATGATGTCTTGGTGGAAGGGCAAGAAGGAAGACAACAACTTTTTAAAAGGAGCATTGGATACAGCCTCTCTAATTAAACACCAACATACACAGGTATCATGTAGCCTGAAACTCTTCAAGAGAGCATCAGTGAAAGACATACCATAGGAACACCCAGTTTCCCCTTATTGTTGATGTCCTTGGTATGGTTCAAAATGTGCATTAATGGGGTACACCTGGGTAAATGTTTTCCCCAGCCCCTCTTATATTCTGTTGACATGTTTCAGCTTCTACATCAAAGTCCAATAAGGGTCCTGGGCTTTCGTCAGGACAACAGGGTATTAAGGCAAGTAGGCCATTCAGCTAATCACCAGTATTGTTGTATGCTAAAATGACAATGAAACTCAGTTTTAAAAAAAATAGGCCATTGAGCTATAGTATACCAGTGTATGTCGGTGGATAGAAACCAAAACACAACTAACATTTTACACTTCATTTTTACAAATCCATAACGCTCTAATTGGTGGGATTCCTGAGTTTCTAAGGTCCTTGATCACGTTGACATTGGGAGAGGAGCCATGGGTGGCAGACACAAGAAAATAATTTCGAGAAATGGAGTGATGTTAACGCTCCCACAATAAAAAATTGCTCTAGCTGATAGTAAATGGACCGCTGTCCGAGCATTCAAAAAATTATCTAGTTATGTAATTATTTGTTGAAACTAGCAATGTCCACGAAGTCCAGTAAAAATTGGAAAAAGTTTTCAATACTTGTTTATACAGACTGTGGATGAAGTGTTTAAGTGGAGATGCATGAGTGGAAAGGGGGAGAGTGGAGAACATAAGGCTCAAGGAGTGAGTCTTCAAGGGTTGCAGGTGGAAGACAATAAGCACAAATGACATTGAGCAGTTTCTTGAATGGAGATAGGGTACAAAATGAACAGTTATAGAATTGTGTTCTGCTTTGACTAAATTCTCTCCAGTGTGCCAAGCCCACACTGAGTAGGGAAGTGCTTTTTGGATTTTATTATCTAAAAAATAACTACTTACTACGTCCTGGATGGCGTCTTCGCTTTCCACAGCACTAGGAAGGGGGATCTAATGATAAAACAGAAAGTCAGAAAGAATCTAATTTCTATTGTACAAATGCCACATCAGTTACATAGGAAAAACATGGCAAGAATGCACTAACCCCCTCACAGCACGTTCAGCACTAGTCTAGGATAGATCTGACCTTATCTAAATGAGGTTGAGAATAGAGCTGGGTGAATCGCAGATGTTAAGATTGCACATGAGGAAACTACGGACCAGATGTAACAAGCTTATTTCTGCTCACAAATACGACCAGAAAAAAAGCATTTTCTGATGTACGATTCGGTAACCTATTACCGAATCGCAAATATGGTTTGAGATTCGGTGTTAGGAAGGGGCGTGCTTAGGGTGCCCCTTCCTAATACCGAATCACAGCTGTATGTAAGAATGCTTTGCGACCGAAATTCGGTTGCAAAACTTTTGCATTTTACCACCAATTTCAAGTTGGTGGTAACCCTTCGCAAATGGGACAGGGTCCCCAATGGACCCCTTCCCCTTTGTGAATGGTAGTAGAAGCATTTTTTCAGAGCAGGCAGTGGTCCCACAGACCATTGCCTGCTCTTAAAAAATTTAAAGAAAACTTTTCATTTTTCTTTTTAAAAGCAACCCGTTTTTCTTTAAGGAAAAGGGGCTGCATTTAAAAAAAAATATTGCTTTTTTTAAAAGCAATCACGGACATGGTGGTCTGCTGACCCCAGCAGGCCACCATCCCCGTGATTTTAGCAATTCCCTATGGGTCACTAATAGCGACCTACCTCATTAATATTCATGAGGTAGTTCGATTTGCAACCCACTAGGAATCGCTGACTGAAACGTATGGAGTTTCGTACATTAGGAATAGCGATGACCTAATTGCGATTTGCAGAAAATCGCAATTAGGTAATCACTTTTTACAATATTGATACATGTGGCCCTATATCTGTAGGCTAGACCTAAAAACCTGGCATGTATGTGGTAATGTACTTACAACACGTTCATTATTGTTCTTGGATATATCGAATATTATCTTCATAAAAATCAATACACAGTTTTGTGGTTCATGGAAGCTAAGACTGCACCTGTGAGAACTCCCGATTATTTATAATATTTTTTTTCATAGGGGATTATACTGCATTTGTGATACTCTAATACAACATTATATTCTGGAAAACTACTTCTGTTGGCACAGGCAAACAGTTGGTGCCAACTCCCCATTATCATAAGCCAGGAAAACTTGTTAAAACGCTGATTTTGCATGGTACTCCACATTCTAAGGTAAGTTTGTGTTTGTGCCATATATGCCACATGTGGGAATGCCACATCCAATATTTGGTACTGCTACTCATTTTTCATGAGACTCTAAATGAAGGGGAGGCTGTAAAGTAGGAGTACTGAAGACAAGTAACTCATTCCCCCTAATGAGCGCTGGTGAATATAGAAGTCACTGTGGCAAAATATCTTAAAATTGAGTTCATAGAAAAAAATATATATTTAAAGAAATCATACTTCAATGATTGTTAGGTCATAAATGCAAGAAAATAAACGTGTGTAACTTTGACATCCCACATGCTGGAAAACATTAAAAATTACCCCTGGCAGATGTACCTCCAAATCAACTGGGTGGACTGTACTGAAGGGGCAAGAGTTTTACTGAAACGACAAATGCTGAAGAAACCCGAACTGTCTGAAGGTTGAATAGATAACTGAAGTGGAAAGCCTGGAACACTTTTTACTAAGAAGTTGAATCATTGTACGAGAAATAAGCCTGTGTGTGCTTTGAAAAGTGTGCATCAGCAAATCCAAGAAAGTCCCTTTAGTTTTTCACAGCTTCATATCAACAGACTGAATATACTTACCTCATCGGGTGACGTTTCCTTAACTGTCTGAACCAGCTTCTGGTAGGCCTCATCAAACGTAAGTTGCTGGAAGAAGCAAAACAATAACATTTAGAAGGAGGTAAATCTATGCGTGTTCCCCATTTTACAATTCCTTTTCTCAAATCTATTGAATTTTATCTGCTGTGATTACTGGTTCCCTATGTCCTTGACTTGATTTGGAAATTTATATTGCGCACGATTGCCCTAAGACGTCTAGGCGCTGCGCTGTAGGTTGCCAGAAAAAACAGAAAGCGAGAAGTTTAGTTAGAGAACAGCCAGGTTTTTAGTGCTTTTCGGAAGGAGAGCAGCGTTGGGCTTTTCTTTATATCAGTCGGGAGTGAGTTCCACAATTTCACTGTGCCCTGAACAAAGCTTCTTCCTCCCCAGCGTGCCTTGTTGAATCTGGGTGTTTGGAGGAGTTTGCTCTGCGCTGATCTTAGATTTCTAGCTGGAGAGTACCAGGTAAGGTGTTGTTTCAGGTACTGAGGACCATTCCCATGCAAAGCCTTGAAAGCTAGACATAAGGATTTAAAGTCTATCCTTTTTTTCACTGGGAGCCAGTGTAGCTTTCTTAATCCCTGGGAAATTGACTGGAATTTCGGAATGTCCAGCAGCAATCTAGCGGCTGCGTTCTGTACACGTTGTAGTTTGAGCATATGGTTTTTGTAAGCCCAAATAAAGGGCATTACCGTAATCGAGTCTGGCCAGGGCTAGACTGTCACCAGTGTTTTTACTGTCTTTGGTGGAATGAAAGACCGAACTTTCCTAATTGTCTTTAGAGTCAGGAAGACCGTAGATGAAACCTTAGTAATCTGATGTTGAAAGGTCAGGTCATCATCGAAGATGATGCCCCGATTCTTCAACTTCTTGACTGGAACCGGGAAATCACCCAGGTCCGCTGGCCACCAATTACGCGACCAAAAGGATGTGTCGGAACCCATCAAGAGTACCTCCGTTTTACCCCCGTTCAGCTTTAGGCAGTTTGAACTCATCCACTGATTCACACTGGACATACATCGGTTAAAGCTATCAGCTGTTTCCTCCAAATTACTTCTTGCCCTTGATGCTGTAGTCTCGCGTCTTGTAGCCAAAAGAGAATTTTGAGAAATGGAAGGATGTAAATAGTCCCCAAAAATTGATTTGACTGAAATGGTCAACTGTATATGCATTCAAAGGGCCGTCTCTGTATGTAAAAAGCATTTCAAAAGAGCAGATGGACACTAAAGTTCACACAAATCCGCAGAATGATTACAATACTTTTGTAAACATACTGGTGGATGAAGTACTTAAGCAGAGTTGCAGGAGTAGGCACAGGGTGAAAGTTTGAGAAGGCAAAGCTGAACGGGTGAGAGTCTTTAGGGCTTTTAGATGTAAGAAAGTAAGCCCGAATGACATTGAGTGGCCTCTCGAGTCGAGATATGTAACAAGATGAACAGTTATATAATTGTGTCCTGCTTTTAGGAAATGCAGGCTAATGTGCCGAACCCACACTGATTTGGAGAGTTTGGGTTTTCTTTTAATAAAAGGAATATAACACAACTACTTACTACATCCTGGAAGGTCTGTTCACTTTCCACTGCACTGGGAAGGGGGCCCTAATGGTAAAAGAGAAAGTCAGAAAGAATTATCTATGTAAAATATGTTAATTAATGGAGAGTTTTCACAGGTGCATTCTTAGCCTCCAAGACCTACACAACTGTATTGTCATCCTCATGTATGTAATGTCCAATATATCCAAGAACAATGATAAACATGTTGTAAGGGCATTACCACATAACTGGTAGGTTCTTAGGTCTCACCTACAGACAATAAGGGGCCGATTCCGATTCGGGCTGGAAATCTCTCCGACCGAGCCGGACTCGGAGAGATTTCCGACCGAATTGGACTCTGGCAGCCCGACCGAACGAACGAGTACGATGCGCACGTATGCCATCGGACTCGAGTCGGTCGGACTCCCATTGAAGTCAATGGGAGCCCGTCGTACAACGCGTACGCGGACTCCCATTGACTCAATGGGTGCGAAGGCGGTCAAGGGCGCCCCTACAGCGTGTACGCGGCGAAGCGACTCGCGCCGTACACGCACAGGTAGGGGGACCCAAGGGTCCCCCTGTGTGCGACTCGCGCGGCTACGCGTACAGGGGGTCCGACACGGACCCCCAAAGTACGTCTCCGACTGCTCTTTGGAGCCGGAGTGCGCGGCTCGGTCGGACTGCTCGCGGCGCGCATCGTACTCACCCGGCCGGAGAACGTCTCCATTGCGCGGTGCGAGTCGAGTCCGAGCAAGTCGGTCGGTGCGGTTCGACCCGGGAACGAGTCGGTCGGAGCGGTCGGGACGCCCGGACGAGTCGGTCGGCGAGTCGCATCGTACTCGCTCGCCCGGACGCGCGTACGGCTCGGTCGGGAAATAGGGCTCCGAATCGGATCCGGTTAAGCCGAATCCGATTCGGAGCCCTACCGGCCGAGATCGGAATCGGCCCCTAAGTATGTATTTATTGTACAATTAATTAAAGTAATTAAAGTTGATTAAAATCATCACAATTACTACATATGGAAAAATACTTCATGACAAGATTCCATTCATAACTAATAAACATTTAACTAGATATGCCAATTGTAATCAAATCAGACGTTGACCATGTGTGTCCTACCGTTCGCCTGTTGAGGAAGTGCTGGTGTGGACTGTCTGAATTTTGCTACAAGCAATTGACAAACAGTTTAAAAATCTTCCAGTAAGTTGGGGGTTTGATCCCATTAAAAATGTACTAACTGCGCCTCTGCATTTCCGTATATTTAGCTGCAAAATCCTCTGTTTTACCAGCAGTCTTTTTTCTGTCCCCAGGGATTCACTTATGCACATTGAGGCCTATTCACAAACTGCATTTTGTAGTATGTTTGTCACACTGCAATAATACTACTAATGTACTACAAAATGCTATTCACGTACCTATGTGCGCAGGTATACGCATCCGCCTCTCTTATGTTTTCTGTGCAGAGATCTTCACCCAACTGCGGAGATCTCCTCACACAAAAGTATATGTTTTAGTAATAAATGTGAGAGGGACAAAGGGGAGTGACTGGAAATTTGAGAATAATTATGACTAAAGGAGCTGGGTTTAAGGGAGGAGGGCATTAGGTAGGGTTAAGGAGGGGCTTAAGGAAGGACAAGCACCCACCCACAAAAGAGTAAGCCCATTGCTATCCACAAACTGTACTTCGACTCAGAGCTGGAGAAGTCCACCGCCACAAATGGCCAACCACTGGTTCCTGCAAAACCATCCCACAGAACAGTGATACTCAAAGTACGGACCTGGGGCTGCTTGCGGCCCTCTTGACCTTTACATACAGCCCCCTTGGTGAACAGTAGCACGAGCTGCTGTTTACTTGCTGAGTACTAATATTCAGAAACAATGCTGAATAAACAGACAAGCATTTATTTGCAGGTTAAATGAAGTAACTACTGTGGTCTCCTGCACCACTTAACATTAGTTAACCTGCAAATAAATGCTTGCCTGTTTATTTAAAAAAAATGTTATACTGCCTTACACAATCCCTGGCCTCCCCCGGACCTCCTACCGCTACAGTGCGGCACTCGGTCACACCACAGACCATACTTTGTGGCCCCTGGGAAAATGTTTACGAGCGCCCATGTCATAGAAAATAATGAAGGTAGGGGCTTAAAATAAAACCTCATAGGAGCCAGTGTTAAAATAAATTAAATTAAATTATTTAAAAAATGAATGCATTTTATTGATTGTTAAAAAATAACTTATAAATAAAACATGATTTTTATTTTATTTTAAAACATTGTATTAACCCTTTCTAATGTAAACAATAATGTAACATTAATATTTGTTAAGAATAATTGAATTAACTCTGCACATCACTTTTAATTAAAAAAAGTATTTATTTAGGTCGGTTTTCTTTAATTTAAACTTCAGATTTTTTTTAATTTAATATATTCAAAATTATAACTTTTAAATTTAAAATTAGGTTATGAATGCCGTAACTTTTTATAAAATAACATCGATTTTAATGTAAAAATAATTTTCTAATTTTTCAAAAAGTTTAATAAACTTTAAAAGAAATCCTATACCTTACTATAGGGAGATCTCTACTCCGATTGCGGAGGTCCCTGCCAATTGTGCGGAACATCAAATACAGTTGTAAAGTGACTACAAGTAGTAAACACAATCCTCAGCACACGTCTTTTAAGTAATATGCAATTATCCAATTTGTTTTAGTCAAGCATAAATGATACAGAGACATTTTCGAGCTTGGTTTCTTTTCTTTATTCTCTTTGTTCTTGCATCAGCCAACACGTGTTTCGTCGCACAAAGGAATTTTGTCCTGCGACTTTCTCAAGGCTGTATATACAAAACAAACACAAGCCCTTTGTAAAATTACACAAAACAGGTGTATTTAATACACCCATCAAACTTCACCCGTGTGCATAGCGGTATTCTATACGAATTTCTGCGGCAAGCACAGGGAACATAAACTGTTTGACCAAATTTGTGGTTTATGTCATTGAATGCAAATGCAATAAAAAGTATGTAGGGAGCACAATAAGAACATTACGTGAAAGGATTGCGGAACATATGAGGGCAGTGAAACAGAGTGATGAAAGATATCCCATCTCTGCACACATCATGCATTGCCCCTCACAGAATACCAACAAACAGTTTTCATTTTATGGTATAGAACATACTCAGAGACACCCCAGGGGAGGAAACAGAGAGTTAGCCTTACGGAAGAGGGAAGCACTCTGGATCATGAGATTACGGTGCACTGATATAGGAATTAACATCGATCCAGAGTTACATTACTTTCTGGGTAAATGAACAACTTGATGTACATAATGTTGATTAATTTAGAAACTGATATAGAAACTGAACATTAATCCAGAGTTACATTACTTTCTGTGTAAATGAACAACTTGATGTACTCAATGTTGATTAATGTAGAAACTGTATGACCTTTCATTAACCACGGTTTTTCCTTTCTTTTGCCTTTTAATATTTACTTTATGCAACAATTCTTTTAATAATTGTTTTTTGAGTGAATATGGATTTGTTTATCAATTTAGTATGCACCACTCTACTAATTACAACATACATGGGAATGGAGACCTCCAATATCTCAAACTCACACGAGAATGACTGTGGATACAATTGGATACATCTACATAAAGGATGTAATTGAGTAAGATAGTTCACTATCAAACAGACACAAAATTAACGCAAATGAACTGACTACAGAATATTTTTTACCTAACAGATGTGGGATCTGTTAGATATATCTATTTTGATACACTTGGGTGTTCACTGTACTAATAGGAAAACACGTGTATATGGAATAGCTGGCTTAAAGATGGCGCCCGTTTTGAGAGGCAGGAACGATATACAAGAAGGGAGGAGTACGAAAGGACGCGGACGTTTTTTCTTTCATGCAATTTTAGGAAATATAATTGGCGTTTAGAATATGTTTGATATCCAACTTATGGTCAGTCCAATGTTGATTATAAATAGCAATCCGGCTGTTTTTAGCACATTAGGAGCACGTTACAAGATGGCTCCCAAAGCTGAGAAGGGGATCTGGTCCCTTTTCTCTGTTTATGTCACATGTGAGTTGGAAGGTTTTAAAAATGGTGGATCATAGAGACCGGCATTCTCGCACTCGAGAACACGGCGCTGATGTGGGGACCTACACGTCCTTCTTACGGTAAGCAGAGGCACTGGATTGTAGTAGCCTAGCGTTCAAATAGTGACATGAGGTAATGGTGGAAGTTTTGATTAGAATGTGTGACACAGCAGATTTAGAAGAATCTGGAGCACCTGGTTAAGTTTACTAAGAGTTTTAAGCTTAAGTGAGGCGTTTGGGGGAATACCCGGCGGGAACATTGATATTTTGGAATAGCGTGGTGATTACTGTAGAGACATGCTATATGTTATTAGTTACAGGTTTACATAGCGTAATATCATAAGCATTGAAATGTAATTTTTAATAATACCCAGCGCGAACACAGATAGCTTTAAATAGCGTGCTGAATACTGCTGATTTATGCTGTGTGCTTGTATATACTGCTATACACGGCGCCAAGATACAGGAAGTTTGCTTTTACTTAGCCGATACGTGGTCACATATGAGGTTTAAGACATCCCTATCTTTCTTTAGTGCTCTAGGTTTGGCTCATGACGAAGATCCACGGTTAAATGCGATGTGGACATCGGAACATAGATTTTAATTTTCCAGTGGGATGGAATTATCACCACTGATAAAGTAGGTAGCCTTAATACTTTAATGTACTGGATATCTAGGGAACCGGTCTACTCTTAATAGTGCATACTAAAATAGGTTTTGGGTTTTTTCAGGCAACATTTTGGACTCTTGTAAGGTATTGCTTATGGTTTACTTGTGAGGAGTGATTTGGGATTTATTTTAAAGCCACCACACTTATTGCACTGATTTTGCTCGTCTCACCGTCACCTAGTAATTGGCACTAGGTCCTCAAGTGTGTGTGACACAGGAGGTGATCGTGTTTTTTTAATCTTGACACGTATTGATCAGTGCACACACCGGGTGCACGCAGATAGATACTGACAATCAGGACCTTTTTATTGGTTTTCTCCATCACCACTTAATATACGGGGCGAGATTCTGATGGCCTACGTTTAACAATCTATTACTTCTCATGCTTTGGAATGAGCACGGTCTCTTGGGCCAAGATCCCTGTGCTTGCCGCAGAAATTCGTATAGAATACCGCTATGCACACGGGTGAGGTTTGATGGGTGTATTAAATACACCTGTTTTGTGTAATTTTACAAAGGGCTTGTGTTTGTTTTGTATATACAGCCTTGAGAAAGTCGCGGGACAAAATTCCTTTGTGCGACGAAACACGTGTTGGCTGATGCAAGAACAAAGAGAATAAAGAAAAGAAACCAAGCTCGAAAATTTCTCTGTATCATTTATGCTTGACTAAAACAAATTGGATAATTGCATATTACTTAAAAGACGTGTGCTGAGGATTGTGTTTATGTTTATGTTGGTTTTGACCACGTGTTTGGGGAGACTGGTGGTTCTTCTCACCTTTCAGCACCGTCCATATAAATTTCTCAGAAATCTAAATAGAGTGTAAGTGCTACTCATTCTTGGAGCGCCATTTTACCTATAACCATACCACTGCACCGTCGTGAATTAGCTATCAGATAGGTGGCAGCCCAGGAGGCACGATGACTACTTTCATGAACGAGAGGCTGAACAGAGATAAGGAGGCGGATGACCTCTTCAATAATATTTCTAGTAACAATGCTACGACCTCGCTTGCACAGGGAGGACAAAAATTGAGACAAGAAGGTTTGAGAGAGAAATTTATTAAGTTAGAAAGGCTCAGAAAGAGCAAGATGTCTAAATGGTGGGACGCAGCAACCTTGAAACAGTGCATTAAAGTAAAAAGAATCCCCAGGGGTCTTAGGTCTCAGATAATACCTACGTACGATGACCTTGAAACAGATCTGTTACTAGCATGGGAAAAAGAATTGACAGACAATTCCAATAGATTAATGGGGATTTTAATTGAAAATTGTGAAAGAAAGGTCAGACAGTTACAGAAAGAAATAGACTTGTTGGAGCTTGAGATTAAACAAATGAATTTAGCAGAGGCAACTGAAAAGAACTTCACCATTTTGAATGACGTATTACAACGCCATCTAGCAGACATTAAACAAAGGAAGACGAGAAAGCTAAAGCGAGATGAGCACGACTATGAAAATGGCAGGATTTTCACTTTTGCGAAAAAATATGATTACTTAATGCCAAAAGATAGTCTACTTAGAACAAAGGAAGGACAGTCAGTTAGTTCTAGTTCTACATCTCTGGACACCGTCCACACTAGTGAAAGTGAAACAGAAAGAGGAGAGGGCTCTAATAATGCTACGAACACTGAAAATCGTTTTTTACAAGAAGTTCAAAGGATAAAAAAAGGGAACAGGGAGCAAAGCAGATGCCCCGCACAGGTAGTAAGACAAGAAGGGGAAAGAGAGGGGGTGCAGGGAGAAGAGAGACCCGGAATGAGAACCAGGTCGTGGAACCTGAAAAAATGAATGATGTTAATGTAGTGAACCTGACCAATAAATGTTTCTCTGATGATACCATATCTCTATTATCGAAGGGCATGAGTTTCTGTCCAAGCAGTATTGGTGATATGTGTGAACTTAAAATAGACTTGTTTAAATTTGTTAGGAGGCTGAAAATCAAGAAACATTTTCTGACAATGGATTGTGGCAATAAAAATATGCAACCAAAACGTGGGGTTTTCGCCTCTAGTGAAATTTCAATTCAAGAAATTTTGGACACGAGATTACTTTTGTCACTTACTGATTGTGAGGATGAGATAATAACTACAGATATGATTATGCGGGACTTGAATGTGGTCAGCAACCCTAGCATTTCCAGTAGCCTAAGGGAGAAATCCAAGTGGACACCAACTCTTTTGGCAGGCAACAATATAGACATCTTTCATAAATTGGTATTATCTGATTTAGACAAACACATGGATAGAAAGAAACAGACCATCAAAATGAAAGACAATTTGACATATAGAGAACGTGATGCACTTAAATGTCTTATGCAGGATCAAGACATCATGATCCGTGAAGCAGATAAGGGGGGAACATAGTCATAATGCAGAACACAGATTATGAACGTGATATTTTATCACAATTGAATGATCAGGAATGCTATGAACCTCTTCCTAACAACCCCATCTGGACTCTAATAGATCACATAAACAAACATCTAAGACGATGGCATGAATGTGGGTTACTGGATGATGATGAAGTTACTTACCTTAGAGTTGACCGTCCTAGATACCCATGCATTTACACGCTTCCTAAATTACACAAAGACCTTCCCTTTCCGCCAGGCAGACCCATCATTTCAGGAAATGATGGGCCAACCGAAAGACTATCAGAGTATGTTGACACATTTCTGAAACCTATGGTGGGCAATCTAGCATCTTACATCCGGGACACGAAACATGTTCTGGGAATACTCTCTGATCTTATTTGGGAGGATAGCATGACCTTGGTCACCCTAGACGTGACAGCCCTATACACGAGCATTAGGAGAGAAACAGGCCTGTGCGCTATTAGAAAAATTCTAAACACAAGATCAGCAAGCGCATGGGACCATACAGAGATGTTAATCGAAATGTTTGAGCTGATTCTGGATAATAACATCTTTTTGTTTAAAGACGAATGGTACAGGCAGAAGCAGGGGGTTGCCATGGGTTCCAGATTCTCCCCTTCGTATGCCAATCTGTTTACGGGTTGGTTCGAGGAGATGAGGATCTGGGGCCCAATGGGATCCGAGTGGAATGACTCTATTTTACATTGGGGTCGTTATATTGATGATTGCTTAATGATATGGACAGGCACCACCAGCTAACTCTTAGCATTTGTTGAATACCTAAATGGTAATGATTGCAACATCAGGTTTACTTTTGAGCACAGCACAAGTAAAATTGCGTTCTTAGATGTGGAACTATACACAAGTGGCAATAAGATTCAAAGCAAACTATTCCGCAAGAAAACAGCATGTAATGCATTACTTCATGCTTCTAGTGCTCATCCAGCTCACCAGATTAGGTCCATCCCATTTGGTGAACTTGTTCGGGTGAGACGCAATTGTAGTGAAGAAAAAGAATATGAGGAGTGCAAAAAGGAGTGTTGGCCCGCTTCCCAAAAAGAGGATACAATAATGAGACTTTGGCCAGAGCGGAGAAGAGAATCAAAAAAATTAAGAGACAAGACACTCTGAGAGAAAGTTCCAAAGATACACAGAGAGATGACAAAGTGTGGATGATAACAGGGTATAATACACTATCAGCGGTTATGATGCGGAGTCTACACAGGGACTGGCACATTCTAAAAGCAGACAGATCCCTGGGGGTTTCTGTGTCAGAGAGACCCGACATCACATACCGACGAGGGATTTCCTTGAGAAATCTACTCAGCCCTAGTTACCCCAGAGCGCTGACAACAGAAAATTGGTTAACCCAACGAATGAAAGGGTTCTATGGATGTGGACACTGTACTGTTTGTAAATGGGCTTGGAACAACAAGACAGATTTCAGAGGCCCAGGGAACAAGACATACAAGATATTGACTAACATAAACTGTTTGACCAAATTTGTGGTTTATGTCATTGAATGCAAATGCAATAAAAAGTATGTAGGGAGCACAATAAGAACATTACGTGAAAGGATTGCGGAACATATGAGGGCAGTGAAACAGAGTGATGAAAGATATCCCATCTCTGCACACATCATGCATTGCCCCTCACAGAATACCAACAAACAGTTTTCATTTTATGGTATAGAACATACTCAGAGACACCCCAGGGGAGGAAACAGAGAGTTAGCCTTACGGAAGAGGGAAGCACTCTGGATCATGAGATTACGGTGCACTGATATAGGAATTAACATCGATCCAGAGTTACATTACTTTCTGGGTAAATGAACAACTTGATGTACATAATGTTGATTAATTTAGAAACTGATATAGAAACTGAACATTAATCCAGAGTTACATTACTTTCTGTGTAAATGAACAACTTGATGTACTCAATGTTGATTAATGTAGAAACTGTATGACCTTTCATTAACCACGGTTTTTCCTTTCTTTTGCCTTTTAATATTTACTTTATGCAACAATTCTTTTAATAATTGTTTTTTGAGTGAATATGGATTTGTTTATCAATTTAGTATGCACCACTCTACTAATTACAACATACATGGGAATGGAGACCTCCAATATCTCAAACTCACACGAGAATGACTGTGGATACAATTGGATACATCTACATAAAGGATGTAATTGAGTAAGATAGTTCACTATCAAACAGACACAAAATTAACGCAAATGAACTGACTACAGAATATTTTTTACCTAACAGATGTGGGATCTGTTAGATATATCTATTTTGATACACTTGGGTGTTCACTGTACTAATAGGAAAACACGTGTATATGGAATAGCTGGCTTAAAGATGGCGCCCGTTTTGAGAGGCAGGAACGATATACAAGAAGGGAGGAGTACGAAAGGACGCGGACGTTTTTCTTTCATGCAATTTTAGGAAATATAATTGGCGTTTAGAATATGTTTGATATCCAACTTATGGTCAGTCCAATGTTGATTATAAATAGCAATCCGGCTGTTTTTAGCACATTAGGAGCACGTTACAAGATGGCTCCCAAAGCTGAGAAGGGGATCTGGTCCCTTTTCTCTGTTTATGTCACGTGTGAGTTGGAAGGTTTTAAAAATGGTGGATCATAGAGACCGGCATTCTCGCACTCGAGAACACGGCGCTGATGTGGGGACCTACACGTCCTTCTTACGGTAAGCAGAGGCACTGGATTGTAGTAGCCTAGCGTTCAAATAGTGACATGAGGTAATGGTGGAAGTTTTGATTAGAATGTGTGACACAGCAGATTTAGAAGAATCTGGAGCACCTGGTTAAGTTTACTAAGAGTTTTAAGCTTAAGTGAGGCGTTTGGGGGAATACCCGGCGGGAACATTGATATTTTGGAATAGCGTGGTGATTACTGTAGAGACATGCTATATGTTATTAGTTACAGGTTTACATAGCGTAATATCATAAGCATTGAAATGTAATTTTTAAATAATACCCAGCGCGAACACAGATAGCTTTAAATAGCGTGCTGAATACTGCTGATTTATGCTGTGTGCTTGTATATACTGCTGTACACGGCGCCAAGACACAGGAAGTTTGCTTTTACTTAGCCGATACGTGGTCACATATGAGGTTTAAGACATCCCTATCTTTCTTTGGTGCTCTAGGTTTGGCTCATGACGAAGATCCACGGTTAAATGCGACGTGGACATCGGAACATAGATTTTAATTTTCCAGTGGGATGGAATTATCACCACTGATAAAGTAGGTAGCCTTAATACTTTAATGTACTGGATATCTAGGGAACCGGTCTACTCTTAATAGTGCATACTAAAATAGGTTTTGGGTTTTTTCAGGGAACATTTTGGACTCTTGTAAGGTATTGCTTATGGTTTACTTGTGAGGAGTGATTTGGGATTTATTTTAAAGCCACCACACTTATTGCACTGATTTTGCTCGTCTCACCGTCACCTAGTAATTGGCACTAGGTCCTCAAGTGTGTGTGACACAGGAGGTGATCGTGTTTTTTTAATCTTGACACGTATTGATCAGTGCACACACACCGGGTGCACGCAGATAGATACTGACAATCAAGACCTTTTTATTGGTTTTCTCCATCACCACTTAATATACGGGGCGAGATTCTGATGGCCTACGTTTAACAATCTATTACTTCTCATGCTTTGGAATGAGCACGGTCTCTTGGGCAAAGATCCCTGTGCTTGCCGCAGAAATTCGGATAGAATACCGCTATGCACACGGGTGAGGTTTGATGGGTGTATTAAATACACCTGTTTTGTGTAATTTTACAAAGGGCTTGTGTTTGTTTTGTATATACAGCCTTGAGAAAGTCGAGGGACAAAATTCCTTTGTGCGACGAAACACGTGTTGGCTGATGCAAGAACAAAGAGAATAAAGAAAAGAAACCAAGCTCGAAAATTTCTCTGTATCATTTATGCTTGACTAAAACAAATTGGATAATTGCATATTACTTAAAAGACGTGTGCTGAGGATTGTGTTTATGTTTATGTTGGTTTCGACCACGTGTTTGGGGAGACTGGTGGTTCTTCTCACCTTTCAGCACCGTCCATATAAATTTCTCAGAAATCTAAATAGAGTGTAAGTGCTACTCATTCTTGGAGCGCCATTTTACCTATAACCATACCACTGCACCGTCGTGAATTGACTACAAGTAGTAACTTAAAGGTCATATTTGACGTTTTTACTGATTCCCCCTCAACAATTTCGGGGTGTGGGGACATGTAAGTGTACCCTTTTGAGTAACTTTGCACTCGCAAATTGTGAATAGCCAAAAATAGTAACGTTACTCAAAAGAGTAAGAGTAAATTTCAAGGAACAAACAGCAAGTATGGTCAGAGCTTCCCGTTAGTTTACCACATTGAAAATCGCTGAAAGAAATCAAAAATAATCCAAATCTGATTATTAATTACTTTCAGTTTTAGGGTATGGTGAAGATCGTGAAATGATTGCTGCACATCATATTTATATGAGCTTAAAACCAATTATGCTTGATCGCTAAATACCTTGTTTGGGATCCAAGCAATTTTGCTTCCCAAAGCTTCTCAAACTGTAATGTATTTAGGGCTTTGTCCAGATATGTAATCCATTGATTCCTCACCATCAAGAAAACTTTCCCCAGTAGTCTCTTCAACCTAAATGCGCAGCTTCATTTATTTTGGCTCAATATGCCAGAAATACTGCCTACAAAATGTACAGTTGTCTCCACAAATCAAACTCCTCACGCACCTGTGCTTGTGGTGTGCAGTCTGGCAGGCGAAATCACAATCCTTGATTCTAGCATTGTGCAAGGTCCAACCACCCAGCGAATTTTTCGTGAAACGCTATCACACAAAATTGTCAGAGTAGGAAGAAATTCACTTGCCACTACCTGTAGCAATGGAGAGAAGGCCTGACCGAATAATTTATTGGATAAGCAAGTAAAAGTGGAATTCAAAGCAAATGCCTTAGCCTTCAATGTCGCTAAATATAGAGAGAGAACCCTCATTTCGTCACAACAAAGCCCCAGATATTTAGAATGATTTATTTGCTTGAGGAACAGATTCTCTTGCTACCACTTGCCTACTTGATTACTATTTTGTTTTTTTCTGTATTAATTCTTAATTTGTTTTCCTGGCAGTAGCTAAGTAAAGAATTTATAGCTTTCTGCAAAAGATTTGGTGTTTTATCTAACAGCACTGTATTGTCAGCGCACTGTATTATACCCATGCTTTGTTCTCCTAATTTAGGAGGCTAAGTATCCGCTGCACATAGCACTTCTTCAAAATCTGCTATATATAAAATTTAAAAAGAAAAGCTGCAGGTATTCAACCCTGCTTGTTGCCTTTAATCAGTGTAAATCTTTCCTGCGGCCACCTTTCTGAGAAGTGTCTTACTCTTACTCATGTCTGTGAGTTTAAAGAGAAAATAGCATTTGATAACCACACTGGTATCCCCTATTTTAAAACTTTTCTCCTTAATCTCCTTCTATCAATGCAATTGAATGCAATTTCCAAGTCAATGAATGCCACATAGAGGAGATTATCTTTAGCAGCAACAAATATATGAATGATCAGTGAGGGAGCAAATAGGGAGCCTGCCAATTATCCAGTAAAAAGTCACTTTCCATACAATTTCCTTAGGGGGGACTGAGGATCCGTTGGGCGGGACCCGTTGGGCAGGACCTACCTTACAAATTGCTGCAGGAAGACGGTTCGGGCCTAGAGCACCATCTCTTCTGATGGCACTTAGGGTGGTCTGGATCCCCACTGTTGTAAAGGCCAAGTCCACTGTATATGTGTGAACTGTATAAAACTCATTATTTTGAACCTTTGGGTTGCCAGTAGTGTATAATGCTTTAACGTAGGTTAACTACTTGACTGCAGACACGCAGTTAATTCCTACCCTCTTTTCTTGTCCCAGTGAATAGTTTACTAATCAACAAAATTTACGGGCATCTCCTGTTTTGCAGGATATGAATCCAACTTTGCACAGCTGATTTTCTAAACTGTTTATTGTCAAAAGTCCTCTTGTGGACCATACAAAAACTTAGAGTTGGTTTTCTGCCAGCCGATTGCTTATCATTTGTAGGCTTCCTTATCACTCTTGTTTTCTTGCTTTTTATTCAAAGACTTTCTTTACTCTTCTTGTGTTTGTCTCCACTGCAATATCGCTTCTTTGCCATTCTTTTATTGGATAACTTGTATTGTTCCACTGCTCAAATTAATGGAACTACTTATTTATTTTTCATTCAGCACTCTGCAATCTTGCATGTGTTTTCTTGCTCTCTTGTTTTTATGCTGCTTCCCCCACACAACACCATTTTCTTTAATGTTGGTCCCCACCCCTCTCAGCTTATCTGTAAAAGCATAGCGACACATATATAGAGCAGGCTTTAAGGGTTGTGTTTCTTTTATCTCCTGCATTTCACATATTGTATGAAAGTGCAGGCCTTGGCACACAAAGGCTTTTATGGTGCTGCAGCAGGGGCCAGATGCTGCACTCCCTCTGCTGGAATTTGAGGCAGAAGGTTATTTAGCATGAGTGAAAATGAGACGTCTCTTTTTCTGGAAGCAAACAATCTGTTCCATGGACTACTGCTGAAGACCTCATGGCTGGAACATTTGTTTCAGTTCTGAGTCCTGAGGAACATACATTAAGTCATGGCAAGTGTTTTCCTCTAAATCTTGACACTTCTTTAATCTTTTTAAATTCTGTTCAGTTTCCTGAGTGAGAAATATTTGAAAAGCGAGCCCATGCTATTTATAAAAACTGAAAATATTGACCTCAATCTACAGTTTTGAAATACCTTAAGAAATGTGTTCACTTTTTTTGTGTAAACAATGCTTTACAAACTCTGCAACTTGGCAAACTCGGCAACTTGACACTCTCTTTATAAATGTGAAACCTATGGTCAGTGCTTGTTGCTATTTGAAGTGATGTCGCCTTTGTGCAATAGATATTAGATTATACAGCATTTGTGTCGCTGTAATGAAACGTTATTGCCTGGAAAGTTATTCATGTTAGCACAAGCAAACAGCTCGTGCAAACTACACACTATTAAATGGCAGAAAAATGTGTGAGGGACAAAATATTGAAAGGTAAGTGCACAAAGAAAGGTAAGGATTTTCTATTCTTAACTCCACATCTACATACCTTGAAGATATATATATCATCAGGTACATATATGTGAAGTTAGGTATCGAACATGTATAGAAACTTACCTTTCTATATCTTGCCCTTCGATATTGTAACAATATTCTGTCATGTCAGTACTAAGGATTTGATAATCCCAGTTTACACCATGTGTACGCATCAGTGACTCATTGCTGCAGCATACCATTTGGTTTTTCACAAATGGACCAATTGGCTGAATATACTAACCTCTTTGAGTGATGTTTCCTCGATTGTCTGTTCCAGCTTCTGGCCAGCATCATCAGATGTAGGTGCCTGGAAGAAACCAAAACACAACTAACATTTATGCTAAGACAACATTATGTATGCTCTTCATTTTACACTTCGTTTCCACAAATTTATAGAACTCTGTCTGATGTGTTTCCTGGGTGTCTAAGGTCCCTGTGAACTTTACCATCAGTTGTAATGTTCAGTCTGAATCATAATGAGATCCACCGGTTGTGTCAGAATAGGTATAGAATGCTTTTTTTGAGGTTGTGGTGGATTCGTCTTGGAGTCAGACAAAACAGTTTGGTCCTACTTTAGCATCAACGTGGCAGGGTCCGGCGTGAGTTGGGGTACAGGGTTCAAAGTCGGAATGGGCATCGGTCCCAGATTCGGGGCAGCCCTGCATTGGGGTCAAGAGGTATCGAAGGCATTGAGACAGATCCGCCGACAGTAATCTGACAGGAAGCCTCCTCAGATCCGGGTGCCAGGAGGTGTGCCAGAGGCAGCCATAGGGTATCGAAGATCCGGAACACAGCTTTGTTGAAAGCTGCTACCTGCTGCTGCGGAATCGCAGATGGATCTGGAAACTCAGGTTAGATCGGTACCAGTAGGAGATGGGGACTGTGACAAAGAAGCACCTTAGCACTATGCGACTTCTCTGAGCAAGATCGGCAGGATGGAGAAGAATCGCGCTGTGTCTTCTTGTGTTGCTTGTTGGACCTAGTTTTACAGCCATATTTTGAATGCAAAGAGGATCTCTTGCGGGAACGGCCTCAAGAGCGCAAGCATGTCCGCGACCTCAACTTCAACTTGGTATGCACCTTTCTACGGTGTTTGGCTACGTAGAGTTTTGCTTTGCGCTCCCGGATCACCTTGGGGTTCATTTGCACAAAAACGTTGTCAGAGACTAGTAAAGTTTAGGAGCAAGCTCCATATCCGCATCCGAATGCGCAGAAAAAAAGAAACTGACAGCAGTGTGTAATGGTGGCGCTTGTATGTGGCTCCAATGTCACTTCCGGGGCGGGATTAAGCTGACAGGGAGCCACAAAGTGCCACCTGCTGGCATATGAAGCAATGCTGAGAAAAACTCCATATCCAGTCTGGCGCCTAAGGGTAGTCACAAGGTGAGGAATCTGCAGTTAGGAGTATCCATCAGAATGAGGCTTACCTTAATGAAATAGATTGTAGAACACTGCCTGACCCACTGCCGTTTCAGTTGGTGACTTGACATCCTGACAGTAATGCCCAGGGCCGGACTGGCCGTAGCGGGCACCGGGCGTTTCCCCGGTGGGCCGCCAAGGTGGGGGCCGGTTTTAGACCCCGTGGGGGCTGTTTTTGTTACCGTAGGCCGATATTGCAGCTTACCTGCAATATCGTCCTCCAGCATCAAAAGCAGCAGAAAGCTTTCCACTACTAACACTGCATTTAGACCCCTGGGCGCCGTTTTTGTTACTGGGCCGCAATATCAGCTCCAGCAACAAAAGCAGCAGAAAACTTTCCGCTACTAACACCATTTATAGCAATCAACATGCTTTCTGCTGAGTGCATCTGATTTCTTGTTTTGGAAACCCAGAACATGTTCCACTGCAAGGTTGATATTGAGTTTTAAAGCCCAGTGTGCAGTTGGTGTGCTTCTTAGAATAGTTGTTTGGATCTTGTTCTTCTTTTTTCCAGTTGTAATAAGGTGTTGTCGTGTTGTCTGCTCATATTTTAACATTGTTTTGCCTTAGTAAATG
Organism: Calotriton arnoldi; assembly: GCA_963921515.1. NCBI lineage: Eukaryota > Metazoa > Chordata > Amphibia > Caudata > Salamandridae > Calotriton > Calotriton arnoldi. The sequence continues at coordinate 1,890,897 of CAWUFW010000686.1, read as the reverse complement.
TAGGTGCCCTCAATTCTAGTAAGTTTATATGCAGTTAGTTTTTGTTCTTGTGAAGATCATATTCCACTGACTGTCATATCCATTAAGTGTGTTCCCCAGCCCTTCATCGAGGCATCTGTAGTTAAATGAAAGCTTGGTTTGATTCCATATGAGGGGTTGCCAGCATATACATTTGTTTTTTCCTTCCACCAGGCCATGGCTTCTTTTATCTTGTTGGTTACCTTAAAGTAGTCATCCAAATGGTCTGTCGCTTCGCACAATTGCGTGTTCAAACCTTCCTTAAGGAGGTCTCCTCAGCGGCGTAGCTAGGGGGGGGCGGTGGGGGCGGTCCGCCCCAGGCGGCACTATTTTGGGGGCAGCGGCCGCGCGGCACTGGTGGCCCGTTGCGGCGGCCTTTATAATTTATTTGGAGACACTGACACTCCTGTCAGTCATTACAGTAGTGTGTGTCAGTGTCACCAAATAAATTATAAAGGCCGCCGCAACGGGCCACCAGTGCCGCGCGGGCGGCCCCATTTGAAGTGCAAGCGCCCCTGCTTGCAACTGCTTCCTGCAGCGCACGCACCACCACCTAGCTTAGTGGTGATGGTGTGGTGCGCGACCGTCCGAGGTCAGAGGGGAAAGACTCCAATGAGCTCTTTCAGCTCAGGGAGCCAGCCGACGAGCCCTCCCCTTCGTAGGGTGCAGGCAATCAAATGGAGGCACGCAAGGGTCTGCATTGATACAGCAGGCTTTGAATTTCTCTGTGATATTTGACGCCGCGACGTACCGCGTTTGTTGTGGTTGCTTGTGGGTCTGTCCCCAGGGCCGTCAATGTTGTAGCGTGCCAGCGCTACCAATGACGGCCCTGGGCATCATTCTGGCCAGCCCTCGCGCCGAGAACGTAGCAGTGACGCGTCACGCGCTCCATCACTACGCGCTCTCGTGAGGAGTCGGAGTCTGGGGCAGTGGCAGTGCATGGCTGTTTGGATTTGCTGCTGCAGCAGAAGTGAACCAACCCCTACCATAGAGACCCTGGCTGCCACCACTGTGGAGTACTGGAGGCTGAGTGAGGTAATAGCTAAACGGTTTTCAGAGGGGAGGAACATAGCTGCCAAGGTTTCAGATTGCTATGTGTGACATTTTCATAATTTTAGTTTATTTATGAGTGATACTTCAACAACTATGAGTGACACTTTCACGCAAACAAAATGAAGATGAGGTAAACATATAAATATCAGAATTTACACTCATTTGCGCAATGAAAAACTGTAAGAAGATCTTGAAAGTGCTGTAAAGCATGAGAAACGGAAGTGCCCTAGTAACCTGATTGTATCGTAAAACAAATATCTAACCATGATATTAAAACTTAAACTCCGACCTTAGCAGGAACCTTTATAATGTCAGCACTCAGCAGCTTTCATTTTTTGCACTTACCAAGTCTGTGAGTCACAGTGCGGCAGCTAGGGATATAAAGACAGAGACTGCTGGCCTTGGGTCCCTGTAGTCTCTTGGAGTGTCACCCTCCTTGGCTGCAGACAGCTGCTGGCAATCGGGATACATCACGTAGAGACTGACGATGGTGAGACAAGCTGCAAAGTGGCACTGCTGTCTTGAGAGCCGTGTCCTGTGTCGTTTAATGACACTCAGCAGCTTGCTCTCAAACTCACGCCGACCAGAAAGAACCCACCATGACAGGGCCTGAGCATGCAGCAAGTGTCGAGAATCAGGAGGTGACAGGCCGAACACGGGCCTCCTCCCTTAATTATTTAATTCCGCGCAGGAGGTGCAATTAACTCAAGGGCCTGACGAGCAGGAAATTTAAATTTAAAACATAAGTGTGTCAAAGGAGGTAAATACCTCGACACTAATGTACAGGACAGAGCGAGCTGGAGCACCACCACTGTATGGGCCAGAGCTGAGCCACATAGCTGCTCCCGCAGCGGCTGCTGTCTGGTAAGGATTCGTCCCGCATTCTCAAGAGGTATAACTGCAGGCACTCTCTCACGTGCGGCCGTTGCGCCGCGCAGAGGCGTAGCTAGAGCTTGTGGCGCCCGGGGCTATTCCTCAGATTGCCGCCCCTGTGAGGGGGGGTGGAGGCGGGAGGGGTGCTGGGGAAAAAGGACGGTGAGCACTTGAAAGAGGTCCGAAAGACACGTAGTTTCGCCGCTAATAGTTACCTCGATCAGGATAAGTTACTTACCTGTAATCCTAGTTCTCTTCCAGGGGTATCCTCATCAAAGTCATAAGCACTGAATATTCCCGCCCACGTGCGGGGACCCCGGAAATATAAAAATTATATATGGAAATCACATATATACAGCTCTACATATATGCATATACATATATCATTTTTTCTCATACCAATGCAGCTCTCAATAGGAGGCTAAACAATGTAATTACACACATAAAAAACTACTTTTGCCAATATATAAAAACACCAGAGGACAATTAGTACTTGAACTCGGTTTTTTTTTAATGAGCAAAATACTCATAAATAGTAAAAACTGCAAAATAAGTAGACATTGTTAGCCTACAGGCTGCATTGTAAACCAATAGCATAGAAAATGAAAATATTTTCAACAAAAACTGGCACCGTGCCTTTAAGGCAGCCATGACCCCTAGCTTCCCATCATGCCTCAGGGGTGACAGTTAGGTCAGTTGTTCTTTGCATAACCCTGAAGGTCAGGGCACAAAGATATCCTTTAACACTTTAGAAATCTCTCATTTACCTGGGGAGGCGGGTGGGTTGCTTATGACTTTGATGAGGATACCCCTGGAAGAGAACTAGGATTACAGGTAAGTAACTTATCCTTCTCTTCCAGGGGATCCTCATCAATAGTCATAAGCACTGAATAGAATAGCAAGCCCATCAACCACCTGCAGGTAAATGAGAGTAAAGTGACCCAACACAAAGAAACATAACAGCCGAAATCAGCTGTTGAACAGATTCCTCAAGGAGGCCTGGCCTACTTGGGTGTCTGCTCTGGTGTCTGATTCCAGACAGTAGTGCCTCGTAAATGTATGGACGGACCTCCAAGTTGCCGCCTTACAGATTTCAGACATGGGCACATTTTGAAGAAAAGCAGTAGTAGCCGCTTTTCCTCTAGTAGAATGCGCTCTGGGAGTAAACCCCAGGAGCTTCTGCGCTAATTGATAAGCAAGCTTGATACATGAAACTATCCATCTGGAGATGGAGCGCTTTGAAGCTGCGAACCCAGATCTGATCGACCCATAGTTAACAAATAGTTGATCAGATTTTCTTATAGATTTGGACCGATCCAGATAGAATTTTAAAACCCTTTTGAGGTCCAGAGAATGCAAAGCCCTCTCAGCTGGAGTGGAGGGATTGGGAAAAAGGTGGGTAGAGAGATGGTCTGATTCACATGAAAATCCGACACCACCTTTGGAAGGAAAGAGAGGTGCGTCCTCAACACAACCCTGTTAAGATGGAAGACTGTATAGGGCTCTTTGGAGCAGAGCGCCTGTATTTCACTCACTCTGCGAGCTGACGTGATCGCTACCAAGAAAGCCGCCTTCCAAGAAAGATGTTGTAAGGTTGCTTTGTGTATGGGTTCAAAAGGCGGACCCATCAATTTTGATAGCACCAGGTTAAGCTCCCAGGGTGGTGAAGGAGGTCGTACCGGAGGATAGACCTTCTTTAAACCCTGCAAAAAATCCTTAACAGCCTGTAACTGGAAGAAGGAAGGTTGAGAAGCTGAACGCCTATATGCAGTTATAGCTGCTAAATGCACCTTAATGGAAGAAAACTTCAAACCTGCTTTCGCCAGATAAAGTAGGTAAGGAAGGATGACCTCTTCCTGACCTTTGATTGGGTTACAATTGTTCTGCATACACCACATGTAAAACCGTTTCCACTTGCATGCATACGAATGCCTCGTGGACGGTCTTCTTGCTTCCTTCAAGATGGACATGCAGTCCTGCGGCAGTCCTAAGTGGCCATACTGGAGGACCTCAGGAGCCATGCCGCCAAGTTCAGTGAGGGAAGGTTGGGATGATGAATCCTCCCGTTCATCTTGGACAGCAGGTCCGGTCTGCACGGCAGCCTCTTGTGAGGACACTCTGATAGGTGCAGAAGGTCCGGGTACCACCATTGTCTCGGCCAGTCCGGGGCAATTAGTATCATCCTCGTGCACGAATGGGACAGCTTGGTCACCACCTTCGGGATCAGCGGAAGGGGTGGAAAGGCGTACACAAATGCCCCTGACCAGTCTATCAAAAGGGCATTCCCTTTCGATCCTGGTCGGTAGAACCGTGAGGCGAAGTTTCGGCATTTGGCATTTTCGTCGTCCGCGAAGAGGTCGATGGTGGGACGACCCCATGTCTGGAAGATGTCTTCGACGACCTCGTCGTTGAGCACCCAGTCTTCTCTGTCTTCGAAGTGACGGCTGAGTGCATCCGCTCTCACGTTCTGTTCTCCTGGCAGGTGGACTGCTGTGACTGCCAGATTCCGAGCCAAGAGCCAATGCCAGAGTGCTTGAGCTTCCAGGGAAAGTGTGCGTGAGCGAGTTCCCCCTGTTTGTTCAGGTAGTACATGGTGGTGGTGTTGTCCGTCTGTACTAACACTGAGGTTGCCTGAATCGAGGGAGGAAAGCTTTGAGGGCTAGGTGTACTGCTCTCAGCTCTAGCATGTTGATGTGATAGGATCGCTCCTTTGGAGACCACAGTCCTTGAGTCTGGAGAGAACCCATGTGGGCTCCCCAACCCTGCAGCGAGGCGTCCGTGATCAGTGTCTGAGCAGGCGGAGGTTGATGGAAAGGAACTCCGACTTGCAAATTTTGTTTTCTCATCCACCAAGGTATGGAAGCTCGAGCCGCGTTTGATGGACTTATTTTTCGTCCCAACGAGCGGTCTGCTGGTCCCACTTGTCCTCCAGATCCTGCTGAAGAGGACGCATTCGTAGTCTGGCATTGGGAACCAGGAAGATGCAGGATGCCATCGACCCTAGCAGGGAGGCAATCCGACGCACAGGTAGTTTTCTGTTGCGCAGAACCAGCTGGCATTTCTGTATGAGGGAACACTGTCTCTCCTCCGAAGGAAACACTTTTCCTACCGTGGAGTCTAGCAGAGCTCCTAAAAATGTATTTTCTGTGTTGGCTGTGAAGTTGATTTGACGAAATTCACATGCAGGCCCAGCCGGTGACACAGCTCGAGACAACTCAAGAAATGCATCCTCACACTGTCTGGGGAAGGACCTTTCAACAGCCAGTCGTCCAAGTACGGGTATACGAAGACGCCCCTGCGGCGCAGTGCGGCTGCCACCACCGCCATGCACTTCGTGAACACTCTGGGGGCTGACTTCAACCCGAAGGGTAGAACCTTGAACTGGTAATGAGCGGATCCCACTAGGAATCGCAGGTACTGTCTGTGATACTGATTGATCGGAACGTGAAAATATGCATCTTGCAGATCCAGCGAGCACATCCAATCCCCCTGCCTGAGATGTGGATATATTTGATGGAGAGCCAACATGCGAAACTTTTCCTTTTTATGGATAGGTTGAGTGACCGCAAGTCCAGAATGGGTCTGTACTCTGCTTTTTGGCCTTTTTTCTTCACCAAAAATATCTTGAGTAAACCCCTTTTCCTCTTTGAGATACTGGCACCCTCTCGATGGCTGACTTTCTGAGAAGGGTGGCAACCTCTTTCTGCAAGAGTTTTAACTGGTGACACGACGGAGGAACTGGAGGGATTGATGGTGGGCGATGTTGAAAACGTAGAGAGTACCCATTCTGCAACGTGGCTAGTACCCACCGATCCTTTGTGATAGCTCGCCACTCTTCGAGATGATCTGCGATACTTCCCCCACTGGAGTGGTGAACGGCGACAGGGGAAGTGAGTGTTCATTGTTTCGACTGCGTCTTGGCGGAATTGTTGCCTTGTTGCTGGTTTCTTCCTCCTCTGGAGGAGCGTCTGCCCGATACTGCGTTTTTGCTGGCCTTGCTGATCCTGATTTTTCTGCCAATGAGGGGTTTGAACCCTCTGTTGGGAGGATCGTCTATTGTAAGGACGGAATCTCCTACGGAATTCCTTTCTTTTCTCCAGGCCCACCGCTTTAAGCGTGTCCAGTTCCGTTTTCATCCGTGTCATCTCTTCATCCGTGTGAGTCCCGAACAAAGAGGAACCAGAGAACGGAAGATTGAGGATGCGTGACTGCGCTTCTGGCCTGAGTGCTGTAAGACGTAGCCATGATGTTCTCCTTGCGCATACCCCATGAGCATAAGCATGTGCCGAAAGGGTAGCTCCATCCGCCGCAGCACTGATGACCTGGTTAGACACCTGACTGCCCTCTGTTAAGATTTCTTCAAAATCTTTACGGTCTTCCTGTGGCAACTTTTCAGTGAATCTCTGTAGTGAGTCCCACAGAGATCTGTCGTAGCGGCCCAGGAGTGCCGCTGCATTGGAGACCTTCAACATGGAGGCCGAAGTGCCACAAACCTTCCTTCCCCAGGAATCCTGCACCTTGCTCTCCTTGTCTGGTGGGACAGTAGAGGAGGATGCCACCGCATGAGTCTTCTTTGCCGCCGCAATTACGACTGAATCCGGAGGAGGGTCAGCCCTGAGGAAGAGCGGATCGTCCTCTGGTGAACGATACTTTTTAAGATCCTCGCTGGGGCGGTCTTAACACTCGCTGGCGTGAGAAAGATATCCATCACTGGCTCTATGATGCCTGGTACCAAGGGAAGCAGAGGTTTAGTTGCTGCTCTTTGGTGTAGAGTCTCAAAAATCACCGAGGACTTGCTTTGACGAGTTGGCATAGGGATACCCAGCTTTACAGCTCCTCTGCCAAGAATGTCCTGAAAAGTGTAGATGTCGTCCACCGGAGAGACCCTCGGCGGTGGACTGTTCGATCAAAGTAGGCGAATAGTCTCTATGGGATGTATGAGTGGAAGAAGAGGACGGAGTAGGCGATCTGTGTGCTCTCCTCCTGCTTCTTGATCTAGACCTCCTCCTGTGTGAGTGCACCGGTGTGCGGCTGCGAGCTCTTGTTCTTGAAGGAGATCGCTCTTTATCCTGAGTTAAACGAGCCAACGGGGATCTGTTCTGATGGCTCGAGTAATTCCTGTCCGTAGCCCAGTGATGTAGAGGCCTGTGCCATCGTGGCGATAAATGGATGGAAGGCGATCTGTGGCTCTCTCTTTCCTTAGGAGACTGAGCAGGAGGCGTGAAGCTCAGCTCTTCATGCCTTGTTGGAGAATCTTGGTGACCCCCTGACACTGGGCTGTTGGACGTCGAGATAACCACCTCCGGGGATCTGGACGAACCTGAAGGTGACGAGACAGGCTCACTGGAGGTGAGGTGTTTCCAGAAGGGCGCTTTGACGTTGACCTAGAGCGTCTAGCGTCGACTGCCCTCTCAACGGAGACGTATGTCTCGACGTTGACTTTCTTCTCTTAGAAAGTGGACTTCTCGGCGACGAACGTCTCTCCAACACTGGTGCAGTGTCCTGCTTTGACACTCCCTGCACCCTTTCAGGAGATTGCTGTGTCGACGTCGACCGGCGTTGGACTGCCGGCGACGGAGGTCTTGGTCTCGACGTCGAAAATCCACTCGGCGGAGTCATCCGCCTCGACGGCGTGGAATGATGGATCGTCTGCTTCGACGCCGAAGGAGGTGTCCTGTGTCTCGGCGCCGAAGATCGTTGCTTTGATCCCGGCGGAGATCTGTGTCTCGGCGTCGATCGCCGATGAGGAGGCGGCGACGGAGAGATGCGCCTCGGCGTCGATCGCCGCTGGCGAGGCGGGGAGATGTGCTCGACGTCGATCGCCGTTGATGAGGCGACGACGGAGCGCTGTGCCTCGGCGTCGATCGCACCTGCGGCGACGGAGCGCTGTGCCTCGGCGTCGATCGCGCCTGCGCCGACGGAGCGCTGTGCCTCGGCGTCGTACGCCCACCCGGCGCCGGCGGAGACCTGTCTCTCGGCGTTGAGCGCCGCCTGGTTGACGTCAACGGAGGACCTGTTACCTTCGTCGACGAAGATTTCGTAGTCGAAAGATGATGCGCCGGCATCACCGAAGTCTTCAACGCCGATTTCTTCGTCGCCGATTTCTTCGACGTCGATACCGACGCCGACGGAGAACAGGTCGGAACTTTTCCTCTCGGCGTCGACCGAGTTCTCCTCTTCTTCTGCCTCACAGGAGACCTACCTCTTTCAGAGAGGCCATAGAGACGGATCCTGTCCCTCTCCTTGATAGTCCTTCTTGATAACTTCTTACAATGCTGGCAGTTGTCAGAAGAGTGGGACTCAGGGAGGCAGAGAATACACACAGGATGTGTATCTGTTCTGGCCTTCTTCTTGCCACATGACGGGCAAGGATCGAATAAAGAAGGCATTTCCAAAAAATAAACCTTTTCTGAAACACAAAAAGGTGCTACTTGCACTCTAGGACCAAAAGACGTCGAGTGAAAGTAGAAAAAACTAGATCTTTATAGATATTTTTTGACAGAAAGTCAAAAAAGCAAGAGCTGAAAATCCAGGGTCCTGACTGAAGGAGCCGGAAAGAACAACTGACCTAACTGTCACCCCTGAGGCATGATGGGAAGCTAGGGGTCATGGCTGCCTTAAAGGCACGGTGCCAGTTTTTGTTGAAAATATTTTCATTTTCTATGCTATTGGTTTACAATGCAGCCTGTAGGCTAACAATGTCTACTTATTTTGCAGTTTTTACTATTTATGAGTATTTTGCTCATTAAAAAAAAAACCGAGTTCAAGTACTAATTGTCCTCTGGTGTTTTTATATATTGGCAAAAGTAGTTTTTTATGTGTGTAATTACATTGTTTAGCCTCCTATTGAGAGCTGCATTGGTATGAGAAAAAATGATATATGTATATGCATATATGTAGAGCTGTATATATGTGATTTCCATATATAATTTTTATATTTCCGGGGTCCCCGCACGTGGGCGGGAATATTCAGTGCTTATGACTATTGATGAGGATCCCCTGGAAGAGAATGCAAGTTACATGCACATACATGACACGGTCCAAGGCTACACAGTTGAATACACCGGTGACCGGCAGTACAAAGGAGAACACACAGACTGCATGATCACGTGTCATGATGTAATTTGCTGACTGCCTAACTTGGTTAGTCCCCCCACTTCTTTTTATAGGACTTGTGAACTGTCTGCCACTCACTAAAGATCCTTTCCTCCAGTCCTGCCAAGTGCCACACATCAGGCGTGACCCTAATGCATTTGAAGGCAAGGCCCCGCATCACTGCATTAAAATTAATTATGAGCATAATAGCCCTTCCTGTCCTCAGCTGTCAAGGCTGGAGGACTGCCGTATAATAATTTGCACTGCATGAGGAAAGCTGTCTGCACCGGTCCGCGCTGGCTGTTAGGTGCGTCATACATTCAGCCGCACTGCCGCAGCATTCTGAATCATGTGAGGCACGTCAGGAGAGTGACTGAATCATTTTCCTAATGGCTGTGCAGCTTAGACAGGACAGTGAAATGCGGGCCGGGTTGGCGCTCTAGTGCTTGCACCATTTTGTCATTCTGTTGTGCGCCGATGTGGCAGTCATATGTACAAATTCCTTGTTAATGCCGCCGCTCCGGGGGAACGGGGTAAAATAAACTCCTCAACAGTGAAGAGTGAAAGTACTTGGCCGATTTAGTTTGGAGCGATGTGGATAGTTACTACTGAAGGGGGGCAAGTAGTGGCATAGTTAGGGATTGGGGGTAGCACATGGTATCACTAGTGTCCTAATATTTACAGTTCCTGTCCCCCCAGCCAGTGTGCCACATCACCATGATTGAGAGCTAGGAAGTTCAGGCTAACGGTAGTGAGAATTTCTTATAGTGCCTGTCAGGCACGCGGCGCAACGGCCGCACGTGAGAGAGTGCCTGCAGTTATACCTCTTGAGAATGCGGGACGAATCCTTACCAGACAGCAGCCGCTGCGGGAGCAGCCATGTGGCTCAGCTCTGGCCCATACAGTGGTGGTGCTCCAGCTCGCTCTGTCCTGTACATTAGTGTTGAGGTATTTACCTCCTTTGACACACTTATGTTTTAAATTTAAATGTCCTGCTCGTCAGGCCCTTGAGTTAATTGCACCTCCTGCGCGGAGTTAAATAATTAAGGGAGGAGGCCCGTGTTCGGCCTGTCACCTCCTGATTCTCGACACTTGCTGCATGCTCAGGCCCTGTCATGGTGGGTTCTTTCTGGTCGGCGTGAGTTTGAGAGCAAGCTGCTGAGTGTCATTAAACGACACAGGACACGGCTCTCAAGACAGCGGTGCCACTTTGCAGCTTGTCTCACCATCGTCAGTCTCTACGTGATGTATCCCGATTGCCAGCAGCTGTCTGCAGCCAAGGAGGGTGACACTCCAAGAGACTACAGGGACCCAAGGCCAGCAGTCTCTGTCTTTATATCCCTAGCTGCCGCACTGTGACTCACAGACTTGGTAAGTGCAAAAAATGAAAGCTGCTGAGTGCTGACATTATAAAGGTTCCTGCTAAGGTCGGAGTTTAAGTTTTAATATCATGGTTAGATATTTGTTTTACGATACAATCAGGTTACTAGGGCACTTCCGTTTCTCATGCTTTACAGCACTTTCAAGATCTTCTTACAGTTTTTCATTGCGCAAATGAGTGTAAATTCTGATATTTATATGTTTACCTCATCTTCATTTTGTTTGCGTGAAAGTGTCACTCATAGTTGTTGAAGTATCACTCATAAATAAACTAAAATTATGAAAATGTCACACATAGCAATCTGAAACCTTGGCAGCTATGTTCCTCCCCTCTGAAAACCGTTTAGCTATTACCTCACTCAGCCTCCAGTACTCCACAGTGGTGGCAGCCAGGGTCTCTATGGTAGGGGTTGGTTCACTTCTGCTGCAGCAGCAAATCCAAACAGCCATGCACTGCCACTGCCCCAGACTCCGACTCCTCACGAGAGCGCGTAGTGATGGAGCGCGTGACGCGTCACTGCTACGTTCTCGGCGCGAGGGCTGGCCAGAATGATGCCCAGGGCCGTCATTGGTAGCGCTGGCACGCTACAACATTGACGGCCCTGGGGACAGACCCACAAGCAACCACAACAAACGCGGTACATCGCGGCGTCAAATATCACAGAGAAATTCAAAGCCTGCTGTATCAATGCAGACCCTTGCGTGCCTCCATTTGATTGCCTGCACCCTACGAAGGGGAGGGCTCGTCGGCTGGCTCCCTGAGCTGAAAGAGCTCATTGGAGTCTTTCCCCTCTGACCTCGGATCCGGTCGCGCACCACACCATCACCACTAAGCTAGGTGGTGGTGCGTGCGCTGCAGGAAGCAGTTGCAAGCAGGGCGCTTGCACTTCAAATGGGGCCGCCTGCGCGGCACTGGTGGCTCGTTATGGCGGCCTTTATAATTTATTTGGTGACACTGACACACACTACTGTAATGACTGACAGTAGTGTCAGTGTCTCCAAATAAATTATAAAGGCCGCCGCAACGGGCCACCAGTGCCGCGTGGCCGCTGCCCCCAAAATAGTGCCGCCTGGGGCGGACCGCCCCCACCGCCCCCCCCTAGCTACGCCGCTGGCGCCGCGTGCCTGACAGGCACTATAAGAAATTCTCACTACCGTTAGCCTGAACTTCCTAGCTCTCAATCATGGTGATGGGGCACACTGGCTGGGGGGACAGGAACTGTAAATATTAGGACACTAGTGATACCATGTGCTACCCCCAATCCCTAACTATGCCACTACTTGCCCCCCTTCAGTAGTAACTATCCACATCGCTCCAAACTAAATCGGCCAAGTACTTTCACTCTTCACTGTTGAGGAGTTTATTTTACCCCGTTCCCCGGAGCGGCGGCATTAACAAGGAATTTGTACATATGACTGCCACATCGGCGCACAACAGAATGACAAAATGGTGCAAGCACTAGAGCGCCAACCCGGCCCGCATTTCACTGTCCTGTCTAAGCTGCACAGCCATTAGGAAAATGATTCAGTCACTCTCCTGACGTGCCTCACATGATTCAGAATGCTGCGGCAGTGCGGCTGAATGTATGACGCACCTAACAGCCAGCGCGGACCGGTGCAGACAGCTTTCCTCATGCAGTGCAAATTATTATACGGCAGTCCTCCAGCCTTGACAGCTGAGGACAGGAAGGGCTATTATGCTCATAATTAATTTTAATGCAGTGATGCGGGGCCTTGCCTTCAAATGCATTAGGGTCACGCCTGATGCGTGGCACTTGGCAGGACTGGAGGAAAGGATCTTTAGTGAGTGGCAGACAGTTCACAAGTCCTATAAAAGAAGTGGGGGACTAACCAAGTTAGGCAGTCAGCAAATTACATCATGACACGTGATCATGCAGTCTGTGTGTTCTCCTTTGTACTGCCGGTCACCGGTGTATTCAACTGTGTAGCCTTGGACCGTGTCATGTATGTGCATGTAACTTGCATGATCGAGGTAACTATTAGCGGCGATACTACGTGTCTTTCGGACCTCTTTCAAGTGCTCACCGTCCTTTTTCCCCAGCACCCCTCCCGCCTCCACCCCCCCTCACAGGGGCGGCAATCTGAGGAATAGCCCCGGGCGCCACAAGCTCTAGCTACGCCTCTGGACCGTCTCCTTCTCATTCTGCACTGAGGTATGAGTGGAATACAGGAAGAAAGTATTCCTAGTAATACCTTGAATTTCCTTACTGTTATCCAATTTGTTGTGCTTATTTATTGGATCCTGCCACACAACCTTTCTTTTCCTTCTTGCGATGGGTACACATTCAGCTGATTTGCAGAAATGTTTGCTCCTAAGAGCAATATCTTCTAGGTTGGCACTAAGACATACTTTTTAATGTTACGTGTGAGACCCTATTGCTTGAATAGGTCCTTGGTTTGGGGCGGTGCAGTAACTGTTTGCTGCAGTGACAGTGCTTTGATGAGCCAATTGCCAAGATATGGATATATTCTTATTCCTTGATAACGAAAGTAAGCCGCTACTGGAGCTATGCATTTTGTGAATACCCTGGGTGCTAACTTCAGACCAAACAGGTGTGATTTGAACTGGAAGTGTTGTCCATCTACCATGAAGCAGAAATATGTTCGGTGTTTATGATGATCGCAGGTGGAAATATGCCTCTTCTAGATCTACGAATGCCTTATACTTGTTTATCTGCAGTACATCCAGCAAGGAGAACATTTTTAAAGTCGGCATTTTCACAAACTTATTTACTGCTTGAAGATCTTAGGATGGGCCTCCACTCTCCATTGTTTTTGAGGATGAGGAAATATATTGAATAATATTCCAGGTCTTTCTCACTTTTTGGTACATGTTGTATGGCTGTTTTGAGAAGCTGCTTTTTATTTGTTGTTTCAGTGCTTTCAAGTGATGGTGCTCCTCCTTGATGGGAGGGGTTGTTGGTGGCATCATTAAAATTCTCTTGTGTGTCCATGTTCAATTACGTCTAATACCTATCGATCGGATGTTACGATTTACACTGTATTAAAAACGCCATCACCTTACCCCAACCACTATGGATATTGAGAGAGGTGGACTGCTCTGGGAATCAGATTCTTCGTCCTGTGTCATGGCCATTATTTGTTGATGGGCCTCTATGTTTCCTTTGCTGTTTATATCTTGTTTGTCTCTTTCTATATTGTATTTTTTGGTTCTGGTTCTAATATCCCTGTGCATAGTGTTGAAAAGTAGATAAAATGCCCTGCTGAAATGACCTCCTTCTATACTATTGTCTCTTATAGTAAAAATAAGGGCACAGGTTCTATATCAGGTGCTTTGCATTTTTTCTCTAGTTTTGCTATTAACGTGGATCCTATTGTTGCAGGATGCATGCATGCAGCTAAGATCTACTTCCCAAATATAATCAAGAACTGGGATTGTTCTGTCAGATCTTCTGTTTTTTTCTTTGTAACCAAAAAGAAAAGATATATTTTCCATGGTTAGTGTTGCCACATCTAAACTTCTTATCAGCTCTACCCACTAGCATGCGAAAGGTGTAAATGTCATCTGGTATGGCGTCCCTCAGGACCAGATCTGAACTCAGCTGCTCTACTGGCACATAATTTTCCCATTCAGGATTCAGATTCTCCTCATGAGAGGAGACGGTGTCATGAACAGGGAAATTATCCCCTTCTCCCTGATCTGGTGCAGAAGTTTTTCATGTCCCATATCTCTTCTTGTTAGTTTTGTTGATTCTTTCTGAGGAAGATTTGTTTTTCTAGGTGTCAAGTCCAGAGGGCGTTCTTGAAGTGAGGCCAGAGGTCTAGTTGGAGACAATCCCCACAAAGGTCCTGCATCAACTTTCTCATGTCTTGGAAACACTCTGTGGTCACTTGCACCATTTAAGAAGTAGAAGTCTGAGGAACTCCATTTCTTGTAGTAGACTAAAAAAGGATGGATCTGGGTAATCGTAAGATTAATCCATGTCATTGTCAGCATTTTCAGGTACTAAATGGATATCAAGGTCATGTGGCCCTCCTGCTGGAGAGGCTGTGTCCGACAAAATATCATAGTCAGAACATATGTGTTCTCTGTCGGATTTCTGACCAGAGAACGTTTTACCATGAAAGGATTATAGCTTGAACATCTAGGAGCTGTTCTGGCGGTTCTGGCATTCTTCTTCTTGGTGATTCCAACTGCATCAGGGACAGCATAGAAGTTATTGGAGTTTGAGGCAAAGCACAGAGACTGTGGAGATGTGTGACTCTACAAATGATGTCACTGTCACTACCAGTAATAAAGTGGATGATGTGACATATTTCATCCCCAGAACCGTAAATGTTGGTGTATCCGTAGATGGCAACTCTTGTGCCTTCATATACTGAGGTGGTTTGGTCAACAATGGTATCTTTGTCGACGGAGGTGTCATGCTCATTGATAATATCTTTCATAGATGATGGTAACTTGCTTGTTGATGATGTTTTCATTGACTATGCCTTCCTTGACAAAGGTACTTTCTTCATCGACAAATATGATTCTGCCAACGATTGAACACTGTTTTATCAATATTGAGGATTCCTTACTTACTGTGGACTGCTGGCTCTTCATCAATAACGTTGTCAATGGTGTAACAGCTGTCGATGATGAGTTTTGCACCTTGGAAGCACTTCTCGATGATTCTTTTGCTGACGCTTTTACAGGTGATAGAATACAGTGCATAGTTGTAGAGAGTGGAGGCACAGAGTTTGCCTTCATTTCCTGCCAGTGAAACTCCTGGAGTCATAGGTGCGACTTCACAATGACCAGAAGTCTGTCCGTTCATGCAGTCCCAGACTGTCTTTTGGTAGGAGAGAGACTGCGTTCCGAGGTAGCTCCGGAACAGCTGGTGATTTGGCACTGAAGAGGGGGTCCAAGCCTACCTTCTCTGTCTTTCAAGGTTTCAGAACAGAAGCCAAACATATATCACAATTTTAGGGTTCATAGCCATGCAGGCAATAGATACATTTAGATTGTGGGTTATCGATGAAAACCTTTCTTGCCTCACACATTCTAAATAGCCTGAAGAGTGTCCTTGGCTGAGGAGATTCTGCCATGGCATTTTTCCCCCCAAAATATTAAAATTGTACCTCAGATCTCCAGTAAGATGAAGTAAATACAGTCTGTGATGATTTTCAGACGTTCAAGAGAGAGAGAGCTGAGCAGAGCTCAGGGGATTCCCTGTTCGATGAAACGAAGCAGTAGAATATCTAGCAGTTGGAGCCTCTGAGGAGGGTTGGAGCCACGAGCCCCTCCACCTGATTAGCTAGAGCTCAGGTCACATAATGAGGTGGGCGGACAGGGACGAGCTAATGTTTGTCCATTTATTTTCATTGTTATTTGCTGTATTGGTACGGTGCTGTAGTAATATAGGCTAACGAGGGTTCCCAGCCTGATGTTGGGAGATAATTCAAGCATGTGAATCTATAAAGTATCCAATGCTGCAGAACTGTTCTTACTAAAAAGCAGAATCATTGCACTAGAATAAACCTGCATGTGCTTTGAAATGTGTGCACTGGCAAAACCACGAAGGCCCAGACAGTGGAGATTCTCATAAGAGAACCAAGTCTGTGGTAGATGATGGGCATAAGCATGAGCGGCTCAGTGCTGAACACGATACCCTTACATTTTTCAGAAATGTACATAAATGGACTGAAAAGCCTAACCTCTTTGAGTAATTTTTCCTCGATTGCCTGACCCAACTCCTGATCAGCAACCAGCCCTGCCAAGTACCACACATCAAGCGTTAAACGAATGCCTTTTAATGTTGTGGTCTGCATTAATCATGCATTTGACCACCTGCGCTCTGTGAGGGAGATGCAGGGAGGGACCGTGACCGTCGGAGCTGCATTTACAGCAGCGCGGCGTCCGAGTGCTGTGCAGACGGTGCTGCAAGACTCATATTGGCCGCTCAGGTCTGTGTTAATAAATAAAATATTGCACATGTTGAGAGATTAGGGACCATTATATTAATACAATATAATTTAATTTTAGCAGCCTGCAACTCTGAACTGCTTTGGACTCGTACGGCAGTGGGCTCTTGGCTCAGCTGACTGTATTCAGCAGCTGAGACCCCGCTCAGACTCTCTCATGTGACGTGCCGTAGTTCCTTCAGTGATAGTAGGCAGGCTAATTATCCGAGGGAAGCACCTTCCCTTGCTGTTGCTGTTTTTCCCAATCCCCACCCCCAGTGTCATTGACCTTTCCTGCTTTTCCCGGCTTCTCATTTTGAATGGGCGCCGGCAATCACACAGTTCCATCTGCCGCGCCCTGCACTAGAATAGAGCCAATGGCGCTACCCCCACTTAGGTCAGTCAAGTCCCATGTGGATAGGACAGAACCTGTCTCACTATTCTATTCTGATGTCTCACTATCATGATGCCAGGGTGGGAAGGTCCGGTCGGCACTTTCTGTGGCAGGATGTTTTTTTAAATGTAATTGCTGCTGCCACCCAGCGGCGGAGTTTGGGATAAGACTGTGTCAGTCTGACCTCCTGACCCCATACGTGCTGTTGCCCTGTCGTGGGGGGCCTGTCATGTCCTCCAGGAAAGGACATTGTTATATAAGTAGGTCAGCGGTCTAGCTGATCCAGACAGAAGTGAGATTCCAGGAACTTCCTGGGTGGAGACAGGAAGTACTAGTTTTCCCTCTCACTACATTGAGGGAAGCAGAGAGAATAGGACGTGTGGAGAGTAGCTTCACATCAGTAGGCCATGTATAAAAGCTGAGAAATTAATAAAGATGAGTTAATAGCCTGATGCCAGGTGCTGTCTTTTATGCAGAGTGTTATGCTTGCCAGTGTTGTGAAGAGAAACCAATCCAGAACAGGACAACTGGCGACGAAGGTGGGATCGAAGATCATGCCTGCAGATAACGGAGGCAAGTAATATAAGAAAGTACCAGTGCTGAAGAAGCACAAATTACCTGCAGCTAGCATGCAGCATTAAAGAAAAGCAGGAATTCTCTGAGCTACAAGCCATGCATGCTGCAGTCGAGTGGCGGCCATTTTGAAGTCAGGCAAGTTGAGAGACAATCCATTGAAGTCTATGGGGTGGCCATCTTGAAATCAGGCACCCTGAGACAAATCCACTAAAATCAATGAGGTGGCCATATTGGAATCAGGCAATCCAAGCCTAACTCACTGAAGCCTACTGAGACAGCCATACTAAGGGCAGACACCAAGCCAGGTTGGCTTTTGAAAGGAATACACATAGCTGGGGGCATCAAAGCTGGAACAGCTCTACAAGGAAAATGTGAAGCTGCCGGAAAGAATACAGTGGTCACCTTTGAGTGAGCTTTCCCAAAATCAAAGAAAAACAACTATACGCAAGATCTCTACTGAAGAGGGCCAACAAATAATACATAAAGTATTGTGAGCAGTCCCGTGGCATTATCATACTAGCACATTCCACCTACATGTCGGTGGGAAAAGAAACACAAAAATCTAACCCCTGCATTGAAGTGCCACCTCCAGTGACACAGACCGGCACCTAGAGTTTGGGTCCCAAATGGAACCGGTGGCTGGAGTCACTGGATGAATTTCTTGCAACAACCGGTGAGCGAAGAGACGAAAAACGTCTGCTACTACTACTTCAGCTGGTGGGGCATGAAGGCCGACGCCTAATCAGAACATTTTCAACAAAGGACACAGAGACATATGAAAAACTCAAAGAGACACTACGTGCCCATTTCAACACAAAGAAAGACGTGGATCAAGAACGCCTCATCTTCAACGCAGCACGGCAGGAACCAGGTGAATCCTTAACAAATTTCATTACAAGGTTACAAAGTCTGGTACAATACTGCAATTTCAATACATTCACAAATGAGGAAGCAATTCGACTCAGGGTAATTGAGGGCTGTTCAATACCAGACACGAAGCGCAAGATCCTTCAAAAGCAGCTCTCGCTAAAGGAAATCATCAGGAGGGCCGAAGCTGGAGAGCGGGCCAAAGCAAGAGAATTGCACCTCAATGCAAGAAAGGAAGACAAGAGAAATGAGATGTTTCTCATGTCAGTGAGTAAAGCCCAAGAAACCAAAAGAGCCAGAAAGAGTGAGGGCAAAGGCAGAACAGAGACAAGATATCACGATAGACAAAGTGACATGAAATACTCAGATTCAACAATACAAAAGGCAGTGGAGGATGGCAAACAAAAGACCGGGACAATCCGGGATTGTGACAGCCAAACTGAAATAACTTCAAGGAGTCATTCATCAAACTTTCCAGATTATTCTGAAGAAGCATCAAGCAGTGGGACAGATCACACAAATGGAACAGACAACACCATGCCCAACAAGCGTGAAGAAAAAACAAACTACAGAAGATTGGGCAATTCACACCAACTCTGGAAACCGGTATACAAACACACCCGAGCCACCCACTGTTCATCGAACTTCTTAGACTTTTCCGAAGAAGCATCAAGCAGTGTGATATATCACACACATGGCACAGACGACAGTGCGCCCAACAAGCGAGAAGAAGAAACAAACCACATAAAACTGGGCAATTCACTCAGACACCGGAAACGGGTATGCAAACGCAATCAAGACACCCATGACAATAAGGAGAAAACTGAGAGGAGACAATTAACATCACATGAGAGGAGCAGAGACAAAATGCACTGGGGCCAAACAAAAGAAATAAACACTTGGCTATCAAATTATCCCTCCGTTGCAAGAGCACATAAGACACTTCGAGGGATGTACCCAAAGAAACGTCCCAAAGATAGCTCCGACTCAAGGAGCAGTTCATCAAAGTCCATCAGCTCAAGAGATTCACCAGTCAGAACACACCCAAAAGAACTTCCTCAAAGGAAGTCAGCAGAAGATTCATCTGATTCAGAAAGCATGTCTGCACAATCACTCAGGTCAACAGAATCAAGATAAAAAAAACGCCCATGCCGTCAATCACCCAAATGCACAATGGAATCAGAGAACGTTCTCCCCGTTCAAAGCAAAACATCACATGCCGATGACTCAGAACAATCACTTACCCCACAACGCAACATGTCATGTCAGTTATATTCACATCAAGACATGAATAATATACCTTCACCTCTGATGGGGACAGCTCGGCTGACTCAAAGAGCTTGCAGAATGAGAACGAATGTATGGGACATTACCCAAAAATGTTGGGGAAAGGCTGTCTCATCACTCTGTAAGAAAGGCAAACATGTGTTGACAGAGACATGTCATTCTCAAGGAAAGGGGGATGAGAAAGGAAAATGCATATGCCCGGATGGTCAAAGACTTCAACATTCCCAAACGCAACTGGGAGTGGGTGAGGCAAACAGAACAAGTACATGGGCCCCAGAGCCGACCCTTGTTCTCGTGAAGCATCGAAACAACAAACACCTTTCTCAACAGAAACCCCACTCAACATCCACAGAGCTAACAAACCAATCAAGGAGCCCAAAGGATGCTCACCTCACCAACGAACACTCCCCGCAACAGACATCACCCGCAACATCTGCAGAACCACTCTCAACATTCGCAGAGCAAAGAAACCAACTACAGAGCCCAAAGGATGCACTGAAGAGATTGACTGAATTTCTTTGTAATTGGGGGGAAGATGTCATGTCTTCTAAGAAAGGACATTGTTTTATAAGTAGGTCAGCAGAGCTAACAAACCAATCAAGGAGCCGAAAGGATGCTCACCTCATTAACGAACACTCCACGCAACAGACATCACCCTCAACATCCGCAGAACCACTCTCAACATTTGCGGAGCAAAGAAACCAACTATAGAGCCCAAAGGATGCACTGAACAGATTGACTGAATTTCTTTGTAAGTGGGGGGGAGATGTCATGTCCTCCAGGAAAGGACATTGTTATATAAGTAGGTCAGCGGTCTAGCTGATCCAGACAGGAACTTCCTGGGTGGAGACAGGAAGTACTAGTTTTCCCTCTCACTACATTGAGGAAAGCAGAGAGAATAGGACGTGTGGAGAGTAGCTCCACATCAGTAGGCCATGGATAAAAGCTGAGAAATTAATAAAGATGAGTTAATAGCCTGATGCCAGGTGCTGTCTTTTATGCAGAGTGTTATGCTTGCCAGTGTTGTGAAGAGAAACCAATCCAGAACAGTACAGGGCCCTGGCAGGGGGGCGTTGTTGTGTGATCACGGCGTGAGTCTGAGAGCATATACTGAGTGTCTTTAAAAGGCACACAGCACGGCTGTCAAGACAAGGGCGCCAATTCTTAGCGCCTCTCCCCGTCGTGACAGAATTATCTTCTATAGTCAGCAGCTGTCTACAGCCAGGCCGGAATGTGACTCACAGAGACTCTCAGTTTAGCGACCCGTCGGCAACGAGCTTTATTTTCCCAGCTGCGGCACTAGTGTTAATGACTCACAGACTTTTGGTAGCTAAGCCAAACATTAACGCTCTGATTATGAATGTTCCTTCTCAAAGGTTGGAGTTTTTCATACTGGCAGTTTTGATTTGCCATGCTGTACTAGTGCAAAGGGTTAATATCCCTACTGCAAAGAACATATACCATGCATATTAGCAAAACTGTATTTTATGTGGTCAGATACCGGTGTGAGTTACTACTTTTCTTACAGAGAACCTTTTGTTACCTGTGGAACTTCAGCTGCACGGCACCTGGTGCTGAGGGGTGGAGGGTACTTTGTATAAATAACATGGGTTTAAAACCCCTTGACAATGGGACTTGAATTTCTTGTGTGTCCAGGAGTTTTCAGGCAGCAATAAAAATGTCAGGATGACTATGGTGAACAAGGTTCCTTGGGGAGTGAGATCAGCATTTAGCTGATTGTCAGTTTTCACTCATCATAAAGTAGTGCAGAGGGTTAATATGCCTGCTGCAAAGAACATGAACCATTCATTTTCGCAGAACGGTATTTTATGGGGATAGCTGCGAGGTACTGTTTTTCACCCAGAAATCCTTTTGTTACTTGTGGAACTTCTATTGAGGGCACCTGGCACTGAGCCGAGGGGGTAGAGGGTGCTTTGTATAAGTGTCCCCAGGCTATTTATTCTGCAAGAAAGTCAAAAGAAGAAACTGTTGTGGTCCAGAAACTGTGTCTTGAGGCTGTGGTTAATGTTACAGGCTATCCTGCCAGCAGTTTTAAGATCTTAGAGTTTCTTGTTGCTCAAATGGGTGTCATTTCTGATATTTATCTGTTTCCCTGGACTTCATTGCTTGATGTTGCTCCCGATTCAGTGTTGCTCTAAGTGTCACACATTTGGTCATTGAATATCACTCAAACTACACTGAAAACTATGAAAATGTCACACATAAGCAATCTGAAACCTTGGCAGCTATGAGCAACATCGGAATTAGGTGGCTGGAAGAACCCAAAAACAACATTTGCAAGAAAGCAAAATGATATGTGTTACTCATTTTACACTTTTATTTCAAAATTTAATGGAGCTCTATCTAATGTGATGCTTGTATGTCTAAGGTCGTTGGCCTGTTTTACCATTGGTGGTGTAGGCATGAGTAATAGCGCAAAAAGAATTTTGAGAAATGGAGCGATGCAAATATCCTCACATGAAATACGTTTGGGTGATGGGAAGAGGACAGCTGTATGAGCATTCAAAGAATTGTCCTGACATATAGTATTCCTTCAAAAAAGCAGTTGTCCATAAAAGTGCACACAAATCCAGAGAATGATTACATCATGTTTATAAACAGCCTGTGGATGAAATGTCTAAGTGGAGGTGCAGGAGTGGAAAATGGGAGCGTTTCAGAATTTACAGCTCGAAGAGTGAGAATTCTCAGAGATTATAGGAGGAAGAAAATAGGCACGAATGAGCAGTTTCTTGAGTGGAGATGCGTAACAAAATGAACAATTATATAACTGTGTTCTGTTTTTACGACATCCATGCTAATATGCTTAACCCACACCGGATTTTGAGTTTTTTTCTGATTTTTTTTTATAAAAGCAATATAACACAAGTACTTACTACGTCCTGAATAGCCTCTTCATTTTCCTCAGCACTTGGAAGGGGGCTCTAATGATAAAAGAGAAAGTCAGAAAGAATTATTTATGTAAACAATATGATAGTTAATGGAACATGTAGGAAGGGAGGATCTTTCTAGCATCGTTACCACCACTTTTTACCTGGTGTCAGTGTGTTTTTGACTTAGTTTGCTGGGATCCTGCCAATCAGGACCCCAGCATATGTGCTTTCTCCCCTAAATTGGTTCTGGTAAGTACTGTGATACCTCCACAATTGGCTACTGGTGTACCCTTTTAAGTGCCTAGTATATGGTACTGAAGTACCCTGGGCATGGGTACACCAGGGGCCTCCCATGGGCTGCAGCATGTATTGAGCCACCCATGGGAGTCCACTTAAACTGTGAATACAAGCCTGCCATTGCAGCCAGTCTGAGTTGCTGTTTGCACCTCTCACGACACATATAAGTTTCCTTATATCTGAGGTCACTGAACTTAAACCCTATAAGTCACTCCATGGCAGGCTCTTCAGTCCTGAGGGCATGGTGCTTGGTTACAAGTGTGAGGATGCCCCTGCATGAGCAGGACACCCCTATAAACCCCGAAGTCGATTCTCCAGGCTTTGTGAGTGTGGTTAGCCATGTTTAGACATATAGTGGACATCAGTCATTACGAGATATCTAACTATATAGTGGCTGCACCGAACGTAGTCATGTTTAGTATCAAACATGTTGGAATCATATCCCAACACCGATTCCAGTGTTGGAAGTATGATTCAATGTATTGGGGGGCCCCATAGGGGCTGCAAGCAAGCTAGTGCTGCTGCTGACCACAGACACAATGCTGCCCTCCTGCTGCTGAGCCAGGCTCAAGCAGGGGAAGGTAGAACAATAGGTTTCCTGTTGCAGGGATGTGTGACCACTTTCCAGACAGTACTTAGTGTATTGGGCTTGGGTGGGGGGAGCTTGCCAGCACCACCAAACTGCTTTAAGGGGCACAGATGGTGCCATCCTTGCATACTCTAGTTTGAGTCAGTTCAGGAACCCTTGGTTCCCGCTCTGGCGCAAAACTGGACAAAGGACAGGAGAATATCCTCCCCTTCTGTCCAGCCCCTCCTCTGGGAGGGACCCAGGAGTCATCCCAACCCTTTCCTTAGGGTACTTAAGGGCTCCCCTGTGGGTGGGTCCTCAGATTCATCAGGGGAACATACTCAACACTGAAACTACGTCACTCTTCAATCGTCTGGACACTTGGACTTCGACTGGAACCGAGACTGCACCAAGGAAAACTCCTTCTGCTCCTGGTCTCGCTGTTCTTCAAGTCTTCAGCATCGTCTGTGTCTGTGCTTAATCCAGGTTCTCTAAAAGACCTGTGGGTACCAAGGACACCCAAAGAAATCTCCCTTTGAATAAAGGAGTCACTCCCCTGCATCTGCAGGCACCGCAAAGAAGCTGAATGGTCTGCTGCTCCTGTCGTCCTAGGGACTTATTGAGGCCAAGCAACACAGGTGGTGGTTCTGCAGCTCCTTAGAGGCCAGACCGGTCTTCTCAGCAATTTTGAGGACAGTATCCCTCGTCGGACCGCTGGGACCAAACCCCTGTGCAACGCGTTAACTTGCTGTTGCCAAGGCTTATTGGCTCTGCACTCCAGAGATCTTCGAGCTATCAGAAGCTTAAGCCTGTAGCACCTCACTTCCTGAAGGTAAGAGTCCTCCCTGCATCTCCCGCATCTCCTGCATCGTGGGCCTCTGACTTTGGTGAGCTTCTTGAGGTCTTGTTGCGACTCCTGTGCCTCTGGCCTGTGGGTCCTCTCAAGGGTCTTTCTTTGCTTCAGTGGCCTTGCCTGCTTGCTCGGGCCTGCTCTGACTCTCCTACCTTTGGTGAGTCCCTTGGACCTTGCTGGTCCTAACGTTTGCTCCTTTTCCTTCTCCACGCCACCGACCACCTAGACACCGACATCTGACGTGGGACAGCTCGTGCCCAGCTCCAGGTCTTCTTCAGTGTCGCCTGGTCCTCACAGCTGCAGCGACAAGGTCACAGTCATCTCTTCAGAATCTCCCGACATCGGTGGGCATTGTCCTTCCGTGCCTCCTGGTCACTTCCGAGTGGCATAGACTCTGTCTCCTTTGCTTCGAGGTTCTTCATTTCAAGAAGCCACCATTGGATTGCACCGGACTCCTTCACAGTCTTCTCCAGAGGCATCTTCTTCGTAGCCTCCCGTTGTCATCTACAGCAGGTTCCGACGTCACTTCATCCCTATGCACCCAGCTTCCCTGTTGCAGGTAACCTGGTTCCTGGGATTTCTACAGGTGGGGTGGCTCTCTAACCTTCTGTCTTCCAAAGGGTCTCTTCAGGGACCTCCGGGAAGAGTCCTTCTTCTTCAAAACTGCAACCGCGATTTCAACATTGACTTCCATTGGACATGAGGCTGTGTTTCCACTCTGCGCACAGCCTCCATGGGGTTCCTGGGTACTTAGCTTGAGTGGTTCTTTGTGTCCCTGGCTCCTCTGAGTCTTCAGATCCAAGTCCCTTTGCCCTTTTCAGTTTGCATTCCACTTTATTAGTATATGGTTTACTGGAAACCACTGTATTTTGTGCTACTTACCTGATTGTTTTCCAAGTATTCTTGTGTGTGCTATTGTTATCCCCGGGTAGGAGATATACCAATGTGTTAGTGATTGTGTTGTGTAATAAATAAGCTTATTTTTATAGATATACTGTGTGGTTCTTTTTCATGTAACTTACACTGTTGATTAAAATTGGTAAAAGAGGCTGCTTTACACTCCTTCAAAATAAGCCTGAAGGCTGCTCTCCACAGCTACCACTTTGAGAGCTTTATATGGTTATCGAAGACCACAAAAATCACCATAAGGGTTGCCTGGATTAGTACAAGGTGCATCGCTTGAATAAGTGTGCGTCATATACTAAGCCAGCCTCCTACAGAGCATTTTATCAGGTGCAATCTTAGGGCCTGATTTAGAGTTTGGCGATTGAGATTACGCCGATACAAATGTGACAGATATCCGGTACGCCCTACTACAATTCCATTATATCCTATAGAAATCGTAATACGGCGGACAGGATATCCGACACGTTTGTGACGGAGTAACCTATCTGCCAAACTCTAAATCAGGCCCTTAGCCTTTATGACCTACACAACAGTATTGTCAACTTAATTTAGTTATTGACAGATCTATCTAACAACAGTGTTGAATGTACTTTAACGTGATTATTGTGTAATTGCCATATTTCTGTTATCTAATGTGATGTGGCATTTGTACAATAGAAATTAGATTATACTGCATTTGTGAAGCTGTAATGCAACGTCACTTCCTGGAAAGCCAATTCTGTTTGCAGAGTCAAACAGCTGTCGCCAACTCCACAGTGTTAAATGCCAGACAATCTTGTGGAAACACAATTCTTGAATTGTACCCACCCACCCCCATGCTAACCTGATAATATATTAATACCTCACATATCATATGTGGGAATGCTATTACCATTTTATGGTATTGTCAGTCATTTTTCATAAAACCTTAAATGAAGGTTGCTGTCTCCCAAAATGCCCCAGAGAAGAAGACCGCCGTCCAAGTGTACACCGGCGAGCTGGCCACCTTAAGGTGAGGAGATTGACGGACTGCGGCAGCCCACAGGTGCCGTCGCGGTCTTTCTCACTCCCACAGGAGCGCGTGCTTGACTCCAGGGACTCACCATACACTTCTAGTTTTCAAGGTGCTGGTATAGAGGAAATTCTTTGTAAAATTCAGAAGTTAGACCACATAGGCCCGGTGCCTTCTATCCCAGGAGACAATTAATTGACCACACCAATTCCTCTACCTAATGGGTGCATTGAGTATTTCCACTCATGCAGATCAAACCAGGCAAGCGTGGCTTCAGACAGGTATGGTTGTGGGTGGAGTATGGCAGGGGTAGGGTGGATAAAGCGGGAGGGTGTACCCTCTGCATTTTCAGCAGTATATAGTGTGGCATAATATTTTGCAAATGTAGATGAGATCTCCTCTGAAAGGGTGCATCTTGACCCATCAGCTACGTATATGCATATGTAGTCGCAGGTATACTCATATCCAAGGAGACGTGCCAATGTACGTCCGGGGCGCTCTCCCTCACCCTATTGCCTTGCTCTGTCCAATTTTTCGAGGTATTGAACCTCTCTATCAGCTTTATGTTTATAATGATTTAAGGGTGTTTGAGTTTGAAGGAGTATGGCAGGGTCTTGTTTGTGCGCATAGGTATGCTCCAATTATTTTCACTGTTTGCTCCAGAGAATTCAGAGTGTTTGGATCGATGGAGATGTGCAGACTGTTTGGAAATGCAAGGACCACGAAAAAAGGCCCTAAAGGCTTCCCATAGTGTAGCATGGTTACTACACAGAGACTTTATTTAGCTTGAAATAGTTGAGTATAGCTTGATGGGATTCGTTATTGAATATTCTTTCATGGCGCAAGCGGGACACACCCATGGGCTGTATGACTCCGGAGGTTGCTGTGAAGTGAGAGCCATCAGCACTAAGGAGTTGTCTTATAGAGACCAGGGAAGAATGAGCGCATCTACACAACTGGCGCCTATATCACTGCTCGTTAGCCAATAGTCAGTGCAGTAATGGGAGTCGTACAACATAGAGTTATATGAGTATTCATGTTCGGTAGGATGCTTGAGGTACCAGACATCAACTAATGCGTACTGCTGCATTAAGTCCAGTACAGTCTGGACTGCTCTTGTTAGTGAGCGTGAGACAAGTGAGGGTCTGTCCAGGCTAGTGTCAAGTATGATGTTGAAATCACCACCCAATAAAATGGACAATCAAGGTTCGGCTAGATAAAGGCACATAGAAGGGAGGAGTGTCAGTATTAGGGCCGCACATGTTTAGAAAAATGTTGCGCTTATGGCATATAGTCTCTTTAAGCAGCAACTAGCAGCCTTCTAGACTTGCGATAGTTGATTCACGCCTAAAATATCAAGGCTTGTATCAGAATAGTGAAATCTCTGGAATGAGAGCTGGAAGAAGCAAAGCATATATGATGCCCTCACGATTCAGTGATGTGTGTCTCTGTGTGTTGAGCAAGGTGTGTTTCTTGTAAAAAGACAATATCTACAGCGTGCCTTTTAAAGTAATCGAGAATTGCCTGGTTTTGTGTGATTGGTTGAGGCCCCTGACGTTCCAAGTGATGAGTTTTATTGAATGATGGGCCAACATGTTTGGATAAGATAACTGTTAAAAATAAACACTAATGTAGGCCTATCATATATTCCCCCTGAAGAATTAAGCTGACATGTCTTACAGTACCAAAGTCTGCATAATAACATAGTTTATTATAGTAGTCAGATCGATGGGATCTGGAAAAACGATACCCTCTTGACCTCCCTCCTGCCACACTCTAAACCCATATGAACAGTGAAACAAGTCCATCTATAATCAAAATGCGAACTAAGAAACAATGCAGAGCCAATTAGAACAACAGGAATTACACCCTTGATGAGTGCTTTGCTTGGGGGTTCTGGACGCCAACCATATGTCATATGAGAAAACACAGAGTAAAGCAAGAGAACAGTGCCTGACACCGTTCCAATCCTAATGTCTCGCGGATTAGAATGCGTAGGCAATGGAATCCATGTCTCGCGGATAAGAATGCGTAGGCAATGGAATCTTAGGGAATTGTGAGGGTGATGATGCTTCGAGTTGCTGCCAGATGCTTGGTGCTGAAGGACTAATAAACTTGCTGTGCCAAACTTACTGTGCCACAAAGTCTCTTTACGTCCTTTCAAACAGTCCCCTAATCAAGGCATTTCAAGGGCTTCATACAATAGGGGTAGGTGTGGTAGCCACTGGCGAGTTGACATGGTAGCAGAGAACAGTTATAGGATAGCTGCACCCATGGTGCCTCTGTAATAAGGAAATTATTGTGGAATATCAGCATTCAATCGTGGTCCCCGGAACAACTATCCCTAGTGCCATGCAAATGGCGATCATAACCTCCAATAGGTGATCCAGGTGGGTCAGCGGCTGACGTCCCCAGCGTAACAGACCCGACTAGGCTGCAGTTTTGCAGGACAATGACAGAGTCCTGCTCGGAGGACTTATCGTCTCCAAAATGGGTTCTAGGGAAGTAGGGCAAACACGGAACGCGATCCAATATGTTCATCATTCACATTAGAAGAGGAAATGTGTTTACTTTTACATAGCTGTGTCATTATGCCTGTATTTTCTTATCTTGAAATGTGTGACTAGTATCTGCAAATTCATGCATCATGAACCTATGTATGTTGTTCATAAAAATGATAAATAAAGTTTAAAAAAAAAAATGGGTTCTCTGGTACCACACTGACAGCCGGAAACAGAAGAGCGGGTGCTCTTTAGTGAATGTGCCTTTCAGGGTCAGCCCGAAATTCAACACTTTTAAACGTCAGAGAAACTTGCAGAAACACAATCTCTCCATGGAACTCCCCATTCTAAGCTATGAATGTGTTAATAATTGCATACCTTGGGTGGGCATTCTGTTACTAATTTGTGGTAGTGTAGGTAATTGTCCATGAATCTCTAATTTAATTTGAGGATGCACATTGAAAAAATGGAACACCACTATTAACTCATTCCCCAGAATATGTGGTCGTAAATATACTATGGCAAAATATCTTGAAACTGGGTTTATGCAACAGCAAATACATATTCAAGAATCACAGATCAATGGTGGGGAGTATATATATATATGAGGATGCATACTGGAAAAGACAAAAAGGGAACTTGGAGAGATGGTACTTCATGTTTGAAGAGTGGACTGGTCTAAAAGAGCAAGAGTCATAAAGAATGAATAAGGGCTGCCTAAATCAGAGAACAGAGGGTTGAACACATGAAATAGCCCGGAACAGATCATGCTAAGTACCCAAGTCTGTGCACATGACTTTAGTTTTAAATGACTGAAATGTGTGCATCAGCAAAACAAAGATGGTCATGAGTGTGGAGAATATAACCTTGGAACCAGGTCCAGGTCTCCCATAGATAATGGACAAAGGGTATCTCTGGTTCTCTCTTAGCATGGTCTACATGAGCACATTAGTGTCAAACAGGATATTCTTCAGTTTTTCACAAACGTCTATCAACAGACTGATTATACTAACATCTTCAAGTGATTTTTCCTCAATTGTCTGATCCAGCTTCTGGTCAGCAACATTTGGTGTAGGTAACTGGAAGAAACAAAAAAAGAACTAAGATTTACAACAACAAAAAATTATGTGTAGGGTAATTTCGCATTTGGTTTTCACAAATCATTGAATTGTATCTGATGTGATCCCTGGGTTTCTAATGCCCCTTACCTCCTTACCATTGTTGATGGAGTCATAAGTGCAAGTCAGAAAATAATTTTAAGAAATAGAGCTATGGAAATACCTCCACAAGAAATATGTTTGGGTGATGGGAAATGGACAGGTGTATGAGCAGTCTAAAAATTGTCACAGTATACACATAACACATAAAATATGATGGAAGGAAGGATTGCAATTAGTCTAACCACTGGCAATCACTTGGTATAGCATTCCAACCCATCATTCTTTTGCCCACCATGCCAATTCTGATTAAACCCAGTCATATTCAAAATAACGATTGACTGGGACTCAGCCCGAGTAATTGCCAATAGCTGAAATTAGTTCAAGTGTTCTATCCATCACTTTTTTGTATACTACAGTATATAAATAGTTGTTGAAAATAACAGATTTCCAGAAAAGGGAGCGTTGATAAAAGAGACAAGTGAAGAGGTAGAGCTTGAGAGATTTGGAATAAAGAGCTAAAGCAGTGAGATTCTTTTAGGATTCTAAGAGGAAGAAAATGAGCACGAATTACATTGAACAGCTTCTTAACTGGAGATACTTAACAATATGAACAATTTTATAAATTAATTCTGCTTTTAGGAAGTCTAAGCTGATGTAATTTATATGAACTGGGAAATGTTTTAGACTTTTATCATAAAAGCAGCATATACTAGAGATTAAAATTACTTACTGCATCTTTCGTGCCCTCTTCACTATCCACTGCACTAGGAGGCAGACTCTAAAGGCAAAAGAAAAAGTCAGAAAGAGTTCTTAACGCATGATAAACTATGAAAATTCATATAGAGTTTTCACAAGTGCAATCATAGGGGCTCATTATGATGGCGGGCGGACATCAGTCCGCCCACCATCATAACGGCGATGGGACCGACCGCCAGGCGTGCGGCGGTCCCACCGGCCCAATTAGGATGCGCCCGCCATACTGGCTGCTGGCTGCAGCACCGTCCGCAATGGTAAAAGGGCATGCACAGCATTTCCGTGCACCACATGGCAGGCACCACGCGGTGCCTGCCACTTGGTGCAGGGAACTGCAGGGGGGTACCATGGGTACCCCCCAAGTGCACCCCTCCTCCCCCCCCAGGGGGCCCGCAACGGGCCCCCAAAGCCAATCCCCGCCAGGCTTTCCATGGCGGCATCGCCGCCATGGAAAGGCCTTGCAACCACCCACATCCTAATATGGCTGGCGGTGCCTGCTAGGCACCGCCACCATATTTTATTGGCCCAGCTCCGCCCGGCCGGCAATCGCAATGATTGCCGACCGCCGGAAAAGCGGCGGACGGACTTTGCGTCCGCCACGATACCCACTGCCATCATAATATGGCGGGGGTATTTCATGTTACGATGGCGTAACGGTTGCCACCGGCTGTGGCGATCGTTACACCATCGTAATGAGCCCCATAGTCTCTATATAACACATGACTACAGTGGTACCTTTATTTAGATAAGGCCAGATCCACATAAAACCAGTGTTAAGTGTGATATAAGGGGGTAAGACTACATTTGTGACATAGCAATACAGCATTGCAACATGTGAAAGCTAATTTTTTTTATCAACAACAAAAGCTTGTGCTAATTCCACATTTTTTAAATGGATGTTTATTATCATTCTCTGGTCAAACAGTAATTATTACACACTTTGATCGTTCATTTGGACACCTTAAAATGCTCCAGTAGAATATACTCACGTCTTGTACATTTTTACGTTGAAACACTACTCATGTAAAAGTCAGAAAAACCTGTGGAGACACTATTTCTGTTTTGTGCACCCTAGTCTGAGCTAAAATTGCGTTAATACCCTGAATACCATGTGTGGGAATCCTATCACCAATTCATGGTACTGTTACTTATTTTTGTGACTCTCCAAATGTGTCTGAAGGTGTAATTATGAGCACTGAACACCAATATTAACTTTCTGTATAATGAGGGCCTGTGAATATGCCAGTCTCCGGTTTTTCTGTGACAAATACACTGAAACTGAGATTAAGGAACAGCAAATACATATCTACAAATCATAGAACAGCGGCTAAGAGGACGACATTGTATTTGAAAGACCACATATAGGAAAATATGAAAAATGACATTTGACAGATGGAACATTATATCTGAGGGTTGGACTGAACTGAAGTTAGGAGTGAAACAGACTGACCACACCAGAGAATTGAGGGGTAAATAGATAAGATGGAGGGAATAGTCTGAAATTGTTTTTTATTGCGTCCTGAAGTCAATACACAAGACATAGGTCTCTATGTGCTCTGAATTGTGTGCATCAAGAAAGCCTAGAAGGTCCAGAGGATGAAGAATCTGACAAGGGAACCAAGGGATCCAGGTCCTTGTCTGTAGTAGATGATGGTCAAAATGTGTGTCTACCTCTCTCTTTGTGTGATAAGCATTAGTGACTCAGTGCTGAACATGACATATTTACGGTTTGCACAAATGCATTTCAAGAGGCTGAATATGCTAACCTGTTTAATTGATGTTTCCTCAGTTTCTTGATCTGGCTTCTGGATGGCAACGTCAGAAGGAGGTGGCTGGAGGAAACAAAAAAAAATACCCCTAACATTTACAACAAGACTCAATTAGGTGTGCTCCTTATATTCACTTTGTTTTCACAAATCCATCAAATTTTATCTGTGATAAATACTGGTTGTCTGAGGCCCTTGACCTCTTTTTCATTGGTGACAGAGACATGAGTGAAGGCCAAACAATAATGTTAATAAATGGAGGTTTGTCAATACCGTTGCAAGGATTTAATTCCACCAATAGGAAATGGATAACTGTATGAGAACTCAAAAATTTGTCTTGGTATACAATAGTTTTTGAAAATAGCAGATTTCATGGAAAGTTCATGACAATCTGGAAAAAGTTTACAATACTATTATATACCAACTGGGGATAAAGTGCAAAAGTGGTGAAGCAGGGGTTATGTGAAGGGGAGAAGTATGGTATATAGAGGTAAAGGAGTTAAGAGTCTAGAGGAGTTAGGGGTGTGAAAATACGGATGAATGACATTGAATGGCCTTTAGAGTGGCAATATGAAACAAGGTGAACAGCCATGCAATTGTACCCAGTTTTAAGAAATCCTCTCTGAGCCACTCAATCTACACTGAACCGGGAACATTGTTAGATTTTAGTATAAAAGCAGTATAAATATTAGAGAAATAACTGCTTACTATGCCCCTCATGGCCATTTCACTATCCACTACAGTTGGAGGCCGACTCTAATGGTAAAAGAGACAGTCAGAAAGAGTTCTCCATGAAAGACTAACTATGGTAATTATTGAAAGTTTTCTCAGGGGCAATTTTAGTCTCTATGACCTAATCAGGTGCAGTGGTGCCCTTATGTCCGCAAGGTCAGACCCATATAAAAGCAGTGTTGGACATGCTGTAGGGTTTTATACTGCATTTGTGAACCAATAATACAGCATTACATAATATGGAAGCTGATCATTTTATTAACATGTTTAGGTCAAGCAGGAATCATAGTATAGCTCTGCCGCTCATGTCAACACCCTTACCGAAGCCATCATGTGCAAAGACAAAACAAATTCCAGTTGCACACTCCTGCATCTCTAACAATCCGCATCAGTTGGCATTGTAGAATGTTTGATGATATCAGCAAGGGTTTTTCGATATATATTATGACGTAATTCACAGGGTGGCCCATTTAGGATACTCAAACTGAAACCACTCATGTCTAGTACATTTATACATTGAGAAAATGTCAGGATAACGTGTGGGAATTCTCTTTCTGCATGGAACCCCCCATTCTGAGCTATGATTGTGTTAATCCCTGGAATACCTTGTGTGGGGATTCTATTATCAATTAGTGGTATTGTCACTCATTTTTATGAATCTCGAAACGAATCTGAAAATCCATGGTATGAATAGTAAAAACCACTATCAACTCATTCCCCATAATGATTGCTCGTGAATATGCAAGGCTCAGGTTTTACTGTGGCAAAATAACGTGAAACTGAGTTTATGGAACAGCAAATACATATCCATCAATCTTAGATCAATGGCAGGGCGGGCATATATATATGAGGAAGTAAATGTGTTTAGAAGACCACATACAGGAAAAGACAAAATAGTACCTTGAACAGATGGTACTTCATGTCTAAGAAGTGGGCTGGAGTGAAGGAACAGAAGTCATAAAGAATGGATAAGGGCTGCCTAAACCAGAGACCTAGAACGAAGGGGTGGATGGTGTGAAGAGAATAGCCTAGAACATGTCTTACTATGTGCTCAAGTAAATGCACAAGACGTTAGCCTGGATAGGCTCTGAAATGTGTGCAGCAGCAAAACCTGGATGGTGCAGAGGATGAAGAATCTATCCTTGGAACACTGTCCTGGTCTTTCATAAGTAATGGACAAAGTGTGTCTCTCGTTCTCTTTTAGCATGATAACCATGAGCAACTCATGATATTCTTCAGTTTTTCACAAATGTATATAAATGGACTGAATATACTTACCTCTTCAAGTGATATTTCCTCAATTGTCTGATCTACGCCCTGGTCAGAAACATTGGTTATAGGTGACTGGAAGAAACCAACAAAAAAAACGTAACATTTCCAACAAAACTATCTGTGCCTATCATTTTACATTTTGTTTCAAAACATCATTACATTTTATCTGATGTGATCACTGGGCCTCTAATGCCCCGACCTCTTTACCATTGGTGATGGAGCCATAAGTGTAAGCCAAACAATAATTTTAAGAAATGAAGGTATGTTAATACTTCCACAGAAAATTCATTTGGTTGATGGGAAAGGGGAAGGTGTTTCAGCATTCTTAAACATTGTCATAACATATAAATAGTTGTTAAAAAATTCAGATTTCCAGAAAAGTTCATGAAAATTTGGAAACGTTGACAATACTTTTGTATACAGATTGGGGATGACGTGCTGAAGTGGTGATAAAAGAGATTAGTGAAGAGGGAGAGATTTGGAATGAAGAGCTATAGCTGTGAGAGTCTTAGAGGATTCGAAGAGGAAGAAAATAAGGTTGAATGACATTTAATGGCTTGTCAAGGGAAAAAAATCCAACAACATGAACAATTTTCGAAATGTATTCTACTTTTAAGACGTCCAAGCTGATGCACTTTAGCTTCAATGAACTGGGAAGTGTTTTTGACTTTCATAAGAAAAACAGTATACCCTTACATGTTTCACAAATACATATCAGCAGGCGGAATATACTAACTTCTTCTATTGATGTTTCCTCTATTGCTTGATCCAGCCTTGGCGCGGCAACCTCAGAAGTAGTTGGCTGAAGGAAACAAAAAAAACACTGCAGTTACCACAAGACACAATTATTTGCTCTCCTTATATTACACTTTGCTTTCACAAATCCATCAAATTGTATCTGTGAGGATTGCTGGTTGTCTAAGGCTTTTGACCGCTTTTTCATTGGTGATGGAGGCATGAGTGAAGGCAAACAATAATTTTAAGAAAAAGAGGTATGTCAATACCACTACAAAGTATTAATTTCGCTGATGGGAAATAGATAGCTGTATGAACACTTATTGATTTGTCTTGGTATACAAATAGTCTTTGAAAATAGCAGACGTCATGAAATGATCATGACAATCTAAAAATGTTTGCAATACTATTATATAGAAACTGGGGATCAGGTGCTGTAATGGGGAAGCAAGAGGTGAGTCAAGGGTTAGAAGTTAGTTATATAGAGTTAAAGGAGGTTAGAGTCTTTGGCAAATGTAAGAGGAACAAAATAGGCACAAATTATATTGAACTGCCTTTGGAGTAGCAATATATATATATTTGTATATGTGTGTGTGTGTGTGTGTGTGTGTGTATATATATATATGGGGCAGCGATTAAGAATTGGCAGGTAATCGTGCTTACGCCCACTGGGGCGGAACTTTAAGAAATATATGCAGGTGTTTCACAATTTGGCTGCCGTTTCCGCTGCATGTGCCTGTGAACAAGGACAGTGTGATGTTCGAAACGCGTCTGGCCTTTTTGATCATGATCTGGGATGTGAGACTGAATTCACTACAGTCCTCAAATTAAAAGGTGAAAACTCGCAGTGTGTGGCGTCTTCATTTAGGGGCAACTCTTCTGTTGGATTTTAGTGGCTGCTCCAGCCGCAAAGACGCCCGCTGCTGGTTGAGCGGATCTGTGGCGCCTTGGAATACGAGGCGCTAAGGGAACGGCGGGTCCATTTTGAGTGACACAGTATTGGTAGTGTCTTCCGCTTCTCCAACTCGGATCAACCCACTGGGGGAAGATAAGCAATATTGTGAGGTACGGCAGCACCCACTGGAGGATTGACTGTATTGTGAACTGCAACTACCAGCATGCAATTGTGCATACGCCCACTGGGGCAGTTAATAAGAATTGGTAGGTAATCGTGCTTACGCCCACTGGGGCGGAACTTTAAGAAATATATGCAGGTGTTTCACAATTTGACTGCCGTTTCCTCTGCATGTGCCTGTGAACAAGGACAGTGTGATGTCCGAAACTCGTCTGGCCTTTTTGTTCATGATCTGGGATGTGAGACTGAATTCACTACAGCCCTCAAAATAAAAGGTGAAAACTCGCTGTGTGTGGCGTCTTCATTTAGGGGCAACTCTTCTGTTGGATATATATACATATATATATATATATATATATATATATATATATTCTGCTCCAAAGGTTGTCCACCTGGTGAGTAGCACTCGATCAACAGCTTTGTTTATGATAGGCAGGGACGAGGATCCGCTTGTAGAAGCTGCTCCGTAATGGAAATGCCGATGCCGAAGTGGGTTCAGTATTTGCACACACTGTCTCCGTTCAAGCCTCTGAAGAGAAGCATATGGAGCTTTGAAACACGTCAGGCATTTCCATTACGGAGCAGCTTCTACAAGCGGATCCTCGTCCCTGCCTTTCATAAACAAAGCTGCTGATCGAGTGCTACTCACCTGGTGGACAACCTTTGGAGCAGAATGTAATACGCGGCCGTCCTGCCGCGGTGTGTGCACCACCCCGTAATGTCTTGGGGGCTACGTGGGTCAGCAGCCGCAAACAGGATTGAGGACGAGTCCACTTGCAGGGTCCATACAGGACAAGATTTGTGTGCTATCCGGACCACATTTCCCACAATGCACAGTCTCATTCGAGCTTCCCATTGGTGGGTGTGCAATATGAAAATGGCGAAGTGGGTTCAGCGTTTGCACACACTGTCTCCGTTCAAGCCTCTGAAGAGACGCATATGGAGCTTTGAAACGCGTCAGGCATTTCCATTAAGGAGCAGCTACTACAAGCGGATCCTCGTCCCTGCCTTTCATAAACAAAGCTGCTGATCGAGTGCTACTCACCTGGTGGACAACCTTTGGAGCAGAATGTAATACGCGGCCGTCCTGCCGCGGAGTGTGCACCACCCGGTAATGTCTTGGGGGCTACGTGGGTCAGCAGCCGCAAACAGGATTGAGGACGAGTCCACTTGCAGGGTCCATACAGGACAAGATTTGTGTGCTATCCGGACCACATTTCCCACAATGCACAGTCTCATTCGAGCTTCCCATTGGTGGGTGTGCAATATGAAAATGGCGAAGTGGGTTCAGCGTTTGCACACACTGTCTCCGTTCAAGCCTCTGAAGAGAAGCATATGGAGCTTTGAAACGCGTCAGGCATTTCCATTACGGAGCAGCTTCTACAAGCGGATCCTCGTCCCTGCCTTTCTTAAACAAAGCTGCTGATCGAGTGCTACTCACCTGGTGGACAACATTTGGAGCAGAATATATATATATATATATATATATATATATATATATATATATATATATATATATATATATTAGAGAACAAGGCTACTTACAGTATCCCTCGTGGCCTCTTCACTATCTACTGCACTGGGAGGCAGACCCTAACAGCAAAAGTAAATGTAAGAAAAGGTTCTCAATGAATGACAAACTATGCAAATTAATGTAGAATTTTCACAGGTTCAATCATAGTCTCT
The DNA here is from genome assembly GCA_963921515.1 of Calotriton arnoldi. NCBI lineage: Eukaryota > Metazoa > Chordata > Amphibia > Caudata > Salamandridae > Calotriton > Calotriton arnoldi. The sequence goes on along the minus strand of CAWUFW010000686.1, from coordinate 1,853,240 downwards.
ATAACCCATAAAACAGCAGAGGCACCCTCATTTAGATAGGGCCAGATCCAGGTAAAACCAGTGTTGAGTCTGATGTAAGGGGATATTACTGCATTTGTGACACAGTAATCCAGCAGTGCAACACAGAAAAACAAATCCTTTTATAACCACCAAAAAACCTGTACTTATTCCACTTTTTGTTTTAAATTCAATTTTTAGTATAATGTTTCAGTCAAACAGTAATCATTACACACTTATATCCATCATGTAGACACCCTTAAATAGTTCCAATAGAATACACTCATTTCCTGTACATTTTTATGTTGAAACACAAATTTTTAAATGTCTGAAACACTTGTAGAACATTGTTTCTGATTGGTACACCCAGTTCTAAGACAGAATTGGGTTAATACCTTTAATAACATGTGTGGGAATCCTATCACCAATTCATGGTACTCTTACTTATTTTTCATGACTCTCTAAATGGGCCTGTAGGAGTACTGAACCCCAATATGAACTCATTCCATATAATGATTCTTTGTGAATGTGCAAGGTTATGGTTTATCTGTGGTGAAATACCATGAAACTGAGTTTATCGAACATCAAATACATATCCAGATATCATAGAACAGTGGCTGGGAGGACATGACAATCTATTTAAAAGGCCATGATATAGGAAAAGATGAAAAAAGACTTTAGACAGATAGCCTTTTTGGTATGAGAGTTGGACTGAACTGAAGGAGCAGGAGTCAAACAATGAATGAAGACTGACTATACCTAGGAACTGATGGGAAAATAGATAAGAGGAAGGGAACAGTCCGGAATTGTTCTTCTATGTACCAGAGTCAACACACGAGACGTAATTCTCTATGTGCTCTGAAATGTGTGCATCAGCAAAGCCTAGAAGGACAATGAAGAATCTAACTTGGGAACCAGATCTTTCTCTGTGGTAGATGATGATCAGAGTATGGCTCTGACTCGGTAAACAGCCTTTAGTGCGCGGCTGCTAGTGCGGATACCATTACTTCGCAAGCGTTACTACGCTTGCGATGTTACAACGCGTACCATTAGTACGCAAGTTGTTACATCGCAAGCGTTGTTGCAACGCATGCGTTGTAATGGTATGCGCTATCCACATCGTTGTTTGGAAGGAGCTTCCGTTTCCAAACAACGACGTGCAGATCTGACGTCGCTGGAAGCCGCTGGAAGCCGGAGAAGAGAGGAACCACGGAGGAGAGAGAGGTAAGTGTAGTTTTTTGTGTCGTGCAGGGGTAGTCTTTTAGGTTGTAGGGTTGTGTTTGAGTAGTGTAGGGTCGTGCTGGGGCTAGTGTTTTAGGGTTTAGGGTAGTGATGTGGTGTATGTGTAGGGTAGTGTTTTAGGGTTTAGGGTAGTGTCGGGGGGTCGTGAAGGGTAGTGTTTCAGTGTAGGGAAGGGACTGGGGTAGGGGCAGGGTCGTGCTGGGGGTATTGTTTTAGGGTTTAGGGTAGTGTTGTGGTGTTAGTGTAGTGTAGGGTAATGTATTAGGGTTTAGGGCTGTGTCGGGGTGTAGTGCAGGGTAGTGTTTGGGTGTAGGAACAGGACGGGGTCGGGGGAGGGTTGTGCAGGGGGTAGTGTTTTAGGGTTTAGGGTAGTGTTGTGGTGTTTGTGTAGTGTAGGGTAGTGTTTTAGGGTTTAGGGTAGTGTTGGGGTGTCGTGCAGGGTAGTGTTATAGTGTAGGGAGCGGACTGGGGGAAGGGTGAGGGTCGTGCAGGGAGTAGTGTTTTAGGGTAGTGGTGTGGTGTTTGTGTAGTGTAGTGTAGTGTTATAGGGTAGAGGGTAGTGTCGGGGGTGGTGAAGTGTAGTGTTAGAGTGTAGGGTCCAGGCAGGGGGAAGGGGGAAGGTCATGTAGGGGGTAGTGTATTAGGGTTTCGGGAAGGGTAGTGATGTTTAAGTAGTGTAAGGTAGTGTAAGATAGTGTAGTGTAAGCATGATTTTAGTGCGATGTTTTTACTTAGCATAAACCATAGTACATTTATAACCATTTGCGTTATAAATGCATGCGCAGTTAAAACTTGCGAAGTAATGGTTTATGCTAAGTAAAAACATGCGAAGTAATGGTTTATGCTAAGTAAAAACATTGCACTAAAATCATGCGAAGTAATGGTATGCGAAGTATCGACATACATTCCTCTGACTCTCGCTTTGTGTGATAAGAATGAGTGACTTAGTGCCGAACATGATGCCCCTCCATTTTTCACAAAAATATATCAGCAGGCGGAATATACTAACTTCTTCGATTGATGTTTCCTCCATTGCTTGATCCAGCCTTGGTGCGGCAACATCAGAAATAGGTGGCTGAAGGAAACAAAAAAATACCCCTAGTAGTTACCACAATACACAATTATTTGCGCTCCTTATATTACACTTTGCTTTCACAAATCCATCAAATTTTATCTGTGATGATTGCTGGTTGTGATATACACTATATATATATATATATATATATGTATGTGTATATATATATATATATTTATATATATATATATATGTGTGTGTGTGTCTGTGTGTAGTAGAGAAAAAACTGCTTACAGTGTCCCTCGTGGCCTCTTCACTATCTGCTGCACTGGGAGGCAGACTCTAACGGCAAAAGAAAATGTCAGAAAAAGTTCTCAATGAATGACAAACTATGCAAATTAATGTAGAATTTTCACAGGTTCAATCATAGTCTCTATAACCCATAAACCAGCAGAGGCACCCTCATTTAGATAAGGCCAGATCCAGGTAAAACCAGTGTTGAGTCTGATGTAAGGGGATATTACTGCATTTGTGACACAGTAATCCAGCAGTGCAACACAGAAAAACTAATCCTTTTATAACCACCAAAAAGCTTGTGCTTATTCCACTTTTTGTTTTTAAATCAATTTTTAGTATAATGTTTCAGTCAAACAGTAATCATTACACACTTATATCCATCATGTAAACACCCTTAAATAGTTCTAATAGAATACACTCATTTCCTGTACATTTGTACGTTGAAACACTAATTTTTTAAATGTCAGAAACACTTGTAGAAACACTGTTTCTGTTTGGTACACCCAGTTCTAAGACAAAATTGGGTAATACCTTCAATAACATGTGTGGGAATCCTATCACCAATTCATGGTACTCTTACTTATTGTTCATGACTCTCTAAATGGGTCTGTAGGAGTACTGAACCCCAATATGAACTCATTCCATATAATGATTCTTTGTGAATGTGCAAGGTTCTGGTTTATCTGTGCTGAAATACCATGAAACTGAGTTTATGGAACATCAAATACATATCCAGATATCATAGAACAGTGGCTGGGAGGACATGACAATCTATTTAAAGGCCATGATACAGGAAAAGTTTAAAAAAAACCTTGGACAGATGGCACTTTAGGTATGATGGTTGGACTGAACTGAAGGAGCAGAAGTCAAACAATGAACGAAGACTGATTATACCAGAGAACTGATTGGAAAATAGATAAAAGGAATAGTCCGGAATTGTTCTTTTATGTACCAGAGTCAATACACAAGACATCATTCTCTATGTGCTCTGAAATTTATGCATCAGCAGAGCCTAGAAGGACAATGAAGAATCTAACTTGGGAACCGGATCTTTCTCTGTGGTAGACGATGATCAAAGTATGGCTCTGACTCTCTCTTTGTATGATAAGAATGAGTGACTTAGTGCCGAACATGATGCCCTTATATTTTTCCCAAAAATATATCAGCAAGCGGAATATACTAACCTCTTCGATTGATGTTTCCTCCATTGCTTGATCCAGCCTTGGCGCGGCAACATCAGAAGTAGGCGGCTGAAGGAAACAAAAAAAATACCCCTAGGAGTTACCACAAGACACAATTATTTGCGCACCTTATATTACACTTTGCTTTCACAAATCCATCAAATTTTATCTGTGATGATTGCTGTTTGTCTAAGGATTTTGACCTCTTTTTCATTGGTGATGGAGGCACCATTGAAGGCCAAGCAATATTTTTAAGAAAAGGAGGTATTTCAATACCACCGCAAGGAATTCATTTTGTTCATGAGAAATAAATAGTTGTATGAACACTTATGGATTTGTCTTGGTATACAAATAGTCTTTGAAAATAGCAGATGTCAAGAAATGTTCATAACATTGGAGAACATGGCGGCCGCGTAGCGCGCTGGCCGCAAGCTCCAGACGCTCCCAGCCGATGAAGTATGCTTACGTGATTTTACCCTAAAATCATTGCTCTAGTTCCTGGGGTGGATCGCACTTTCCGATGTGTGTTACATCGATTACCTTGAATCCGTTGACTCTTGGCTCCTGCCTGAATCCGGACATCAGTCCGCGCTGTGTCTCGGCCGCCCTGGAGCTCAGGAAGAGCCGCAGGGCAGCAGCGCGAGGCTATTCCCGGACGAGTGGTGGCAGCGTCAGCACATACGCTGTAGCTGCACGCCTGGGTAGCTTGGAGGTCGGAGGTCCTTCGAGGCAGCTAGCTTCCATCAACGCTGTCAATACTGAAGGACGACAGGACCTGAAAGGTAGGAGACCGATTGCAGAGGTCTTTCTTTGTGGGCCCGGAGACCGGATTAAGGAGGGTCTCACAGTGGAAGGTGAAAAGGAAGTACAAACTAGACATACCAGGTTTACTGAGCAGAAAGAGGGGCAGACTCCCGATTGTGACTTAGCCCCTCCTGGCGTTACAGTTAAATCCCCAGAAAATATTGAAAAGGGTTTCCCCAAGGAAATTTTGAGGCGAGAAATAAAAAAGAAGGGCAGAAAACAAAAGAAAAAAGGAGACCATATAGAGCCCAAACTTAAAATTACACCATCTCTTCGCTCTTTTTTTAAAGTACAACCATCAGTACTTGCTCTAAAACGACCATCACAAGTTGAACTAGAAGGTTCAAATTTAACTTGGGGGCCCATGGCTAATACTGCTATAGAGACCATTCCCGTAGCTATGGAGAGTGGTAATAATTTTAGTCAGGACGATGCTGAAATAATGACTATGAACATAGCTCCCGACATCCCTGAAGTTCCTGGTGAAAATATGAATCAAACTGGCGACAATGCTAGGGTCACTCAAGACAAAGGAGATAATGATTGTGGTGACACAAGCAGTATAAGACCAGATATAAACACAACAACTTCCAGCAGTGGGAATCCGGGGGGGCAGTCGGGTGCACCTTTGGTAAATCCACTAGAAATAATGATGGGAAATCTGATGGGCAATTTAACGGCAGAAATCAGAAATGGGTTCTTGACATCTGAGGCAAACCAGTGCGAAATTCGTGGGTTTTGCGAGACTCTGGAAAAGAAATTAGATATGTTATCTGATAGGACAGAGATCCTAGAAGATTCAGTAGAGGAGCTAAAAATGGGCCTTGCCAGCAGTAGATTGGAACTTCAGGCATTGCGCAAAGAGGAACAAAGCCTTCAGGAAAAAGTTGAGCAGCTGGAAAATAACTCTAGAAAAAACAATTTGAGGATATTAAATGTACCAGAAGGAAAAGAAAGTGAGGACTTAAAATCATTTGTGGTAGCTCTCATAAAAGCTACAGTCCAGGTGGAGGAAAGTGAAGTGGATATCGCTAGAGATATACAGAGAATACACAGGGATCCCTTCAGAACAACCCCGGGAAGAACAAAACCAAGGAAGATTCTCATCAATTTCCATACCTATGCCCTTAAAGAAAAAATATTGATAGCTGCACTAAAACTTAAGACCCTGAAGGGCTCCGACTTCTCTTTTGAAATAAGATCGGATTTATCACGAGCCACTCTAGATAGACAGTGGGAACTGGACAGGCGCATGGATGATTTTAAAAAAGCTGGGGCGACTGTGCAACTTAAATTTCCAGCATCACTGCGAGTAATGTTTAATAATAAAATGTATATGGTGAGAAATACAAGAGAAGCAGATGACCTACTAGAAAGTATTAAGGGGAATGTGGCGGGGGCAGTTAGGTAAAATAGAAAAAGTAGGTATTCATTTTGGCGCACACACTGAATATGTAATTTTCTTATGACTTAGTTATTTTAAATCTTTCACTTGTAAGACTGGGAGCTAACGGAGCATAGGACTAATTTTGGACTAACATCATGTCCAAGAAGAAGAAGCAGGGGTGGGTTCTCCAGGGTGAGTTGGGTGAGTTGGGTGGGGGTGGGGTGGAAGGGTGTCACAGGGTGGGGAGCATATGGGAAAAAATAAAAAATAAATCCTCAAACACCTTAATATTAGTATCAGCAACCAGAATAATAATATTAGAGATATGTCCATACAGATATTAACGTGGAATGTTAATGGATTACGAGTAAAGGGCCGAAGGGATAGGCTACTTCAATACTTAAGAGATTCTCCCGCACAAATTTTGGTCTTACAGGAGACACACTTGTTGAAAAAGGAATGTCTTGAGATCTTTGGAAAACAAAGATGGGTACAACAAGTTTTCTGCACAGATCAGAGCGCGAATATCAGAGGGGTTGCAATAATAGTGAAAAAACAAACAAAAGTTTGGGTAACACGTACGAAAGCAGATAAAGGGGGAAGGTGGATCATAGCAGATGTTAAAATAGATGACAGGCCAGTAACGTTAGTAGGCTATTATGGTCCAAACTATGATGATTGTGAACCATTAATAAACCTATTTGCCAATCTCTTAGATTTCACCGGCCCAATAATTATGGGGGGGGATTTTAACGTTGTTCTAGATCTAAAATTAGATAAATCAAGCAAAACCAGAACTACACCGACCCCCAACTCACGTACATTATTATAAAATATGATGACTCAACATACACTGTGTGACCTTTGGAGAGAAAGGGTAGGAACTCTACAGGGGATATCTTTTCACAATAAAAAATATGGTAGTAGGTCTAGAATTGATTATTTCCTAGTAGACTGGGGCCTTAGAGAAGACATTTTGGAAATTGAATACAAGGCGGCCCACTTATCAGACCATTCAGCAGTTCTTTTAATACTAAAAAACAATATTAGGTGTGAAGAGAATAGGTGGACTCTGGATCGGACCATATTAGCAGATAGCGAAGCAATGGAAATTCTTAAAGCAGAGGTTAGAGAGTTTATTGAGATTAATACCGGTTCAACATCAAATGGAATAGTGTGGGATAGTCTAAAGGCTTTTATAAGAGGTAAAATTACTAGTGTAACATGTTACAGAAATAAGACATATAGAAGAGATATCTCACAATTAGAGGAGGAGATGAAGAAAATAGATCTAGAAATAAAAAGATCATACTTAGAGGAGAATATAGAAGTACTTGAAAAACAGCGGCTACTTATGAAGAATCAATTATCCGAGATCCTCCAAATAAGAATAAGAAAGAGGTGGGAAGCTAGCAAGCTAGCACATTTCGAGTATGGAGAGGGAGCGGGTAAACTTCTTGCTTGGAAAGTTAAGGCAGAACGGAACAAAAACAGGATTAAGGAGATCAAAGAAGAACGGTCTGGAAATATCCTGAGTACTGAGACTGAGATTAAAGAGGCCTTTAAGAACTTCTTTAGTGATCTATATATGGAAGCAAAGGAAGATATAGTAGGTATCGAGGTAGAGGATTGGCTTGCTGAATCCATTCGACCTATAGATATTAGTCAACAAAATAATTTAAATCAAGAGATCACCAAGGAAGAAGTAGTTAAAGTAATTCAAACCAGCAAAGGGGGTAGAGCGGCAGGGCCGGATGGCATCCCAACAGAGTTGTATAAAATCTTAGTGGAGGAGATATCCCCTCTCTTGACAGCAGTGATAAGAGAGATATTAGGTCAGGGAATACAACTACCTAAATCGTGGAATGAGGCTACGATTACCCTTATTTTGAAACCGGGTAAAGATCCAGCATCCTGTGAGTCGTATAGACCAATATCCCTTTTAAACTCAGATTATAAATTTTTTACAAAAATTTTATCTGGTAGGTTAGCTAAAATTGCGGGGGATATAATACATGAAGATCAGAGAGGTTTTGTAAAAGGGAGATACCTACATGAGCTTACTTATGAGCTTATTGGAGCTATTGATTTCGCAACAACTTTTAACTCTCCGTTAGCTATAACAACACTGGATGCCTCTAAGGCATTTGATAAGGTGAGATGGGCCTACCTATTCTCAGTATTAAAGAGATATAATCTGGGAGATAATTTCTGCCAGGCAATAAAGCTAATATACAAAGAACCAGTAGCAAGAGTACTTGTAAATGGTAAATTATCCTCACCTTTTAAAATCTTTAGAGGCACAAGACAGGGTTGCCCCCTCTCCCCCTGTTGTTTAATTTGTACATGGAGCCTCTGGCCTTTAGAATTAGACACTCAACCGACATTCCATCTTTTTGTCAGGGTAATTGGGTTAAGAAAGTTGCACTATATGCAGACGACCTCATGGTATATTCTCCCAATTTAGATGCTGTACTACCTATAATATTACGTATAGCAACAGAATTTGGAGAGGTGTCGGGGTACTCAGTAAATGAGCTTAATACCGAAGCAATGATATGGAACCAAGTAAGTTGCAACCCATTAATTAAAAAGGAGATGCGATATCTTGGTTTAAGAATAGTTAAAGATATCAACGTGATTGCTGAAACAAACTTAAGAAGGGTGTTTAGAGAGATATCCCAATTAATGAAAAGCTGCGTACACCTCCCGTTAACTATTTTAGGGAGAGTCAACTTGGTCAAGATGAGCATCCTGCCAAAGATTACCTTTATATTCAATTCATTACCATTACATTTTGATAAAGCCATTATACACAGTATACAGCAAGCAATAAATTCTTTTATTTGGGCTAATAAAGGGATTAGGATCTCTTGGAAGAAGCTACGAAGAAGAAGGGAGAAGGGAGGTCTATCTTTGCCAGACATACAATATTATGCGTGGGCTTTCCAATTAAAAAATTCCAGAATGCTTATAAAGATTCCCGATGGATCCAGAACAGGTTTAATGTTCTCAGCCATGCTAAAAGAGCATAAAATAAAGCTTGATGGCTTCCTTTTCAAATTTGGTGATCCCAAATTTAAAAAAAAAGTTAAACTGAAGGTGCTGCACTCAATGGCATCAATGTGGTATCACATCCGACGCCTTTTGAAATTAAACTATTACTCCTACTTTGCCCCGATGTGGGATTCCCCAGGAACTCCTGAGTGTCTCAACGACAAGTTGGCATTACCAATCAGAGATGCAGACCTAAAGGTCTGGGGGATCTGACTAGAGAAGGAAATCTGCTATCCTGGTGTGATTTAAACGGACTGATGAAGGGTACTCTCTCAAAGTTTAAATATCTACAATTAAAAAGTTGGGCGCAAAGTAGAGAATCGACATTGGGTACTGGTAATATTTTAGAAGATCAATTGGTGATTAAACCATCAGGAAGCAAAGAAGTAGCACTCTGGTATTGGCATCTTCAGGACATCATGGATGGAGAATTCACTCTGGCGGAGGAGTTGTGGGGAAATCACTTGCCACGGGAGCAGTTGCAGAATATTTGGCAAGTATCCATGCGCATTCTTTATATTATAGTTAAACCTGCTTTTTAAGAAGAAACCATCTGTTTTCACTTCATAGGGTTTATATATCACCCGAGAAACTATCTAAGATGGGGAAAGGAAGCCGAATCAGTTGTGCTAAATGTGGGTTGGAAAAGGCTACAGACATCCATATGTTCTTCCAATGCCTAGCAATCAGCGAGTTCTGGAAAAAAGTACAAACAACTATGACAGGTATTTTGGGTCGGCAAATAAAGGTAAGCCTTTCTCTGGTTATCTTTGGGGTGGTCGACGAACTTGTTGGTAACATCAGAGATCTGTTGTTTTATGCAATGTTACTGGCCAGAAGAGAAGTCTGTCGTAAATGGGTGAGCAATATACCCCCACAGCACTCAGAATGGCTGGAATCCCTTATATATATGTCTAAGATGGATCTTTCAGGGAAAAAGTCTAAAAAGAAAGCCTTCTGGGAATTATTAATTGCTTGGCTGGAGAGCCCAGAAGGGGTACGAACAAATTGTTGAGTAAAATTGCTGATACAAGTATAAATTTATGTCCAATGATTACACCGGCTAACACTCCTGGACTGCTTCAGGGCCCTTACGAATTTTGGAAAATCAAGCAGTATCGGTGTTATACCGTGTGAGAGAGACAGCCACAGAAAGGTTGGTGTTTATTGGAGTATGCCCGTTAGTGGTTGGTATTCCTCTCGACAATGGGCAGAAACAAAAATGGACATCTTTCTCTTTTTCTGAGGTGAATGAGGACAAAAAAAAAAAAAAAAATGTTCATAACAATCTAAAAATGTTTACAATACTATTGTATACAAACTGGGGATTAGGTGCTGAAAATGGTGAAGAAGAAGGTGAGTCAAGGGGTAGAAGTTAGTTATATAGAGTTAAAGGAGTTTAGAGTCTTTGGCCAATGTAGGAGGAACAAAATAAGCACAAATTGTATTGAACAGCCTTTTGAGTAGCAATATGTAACAAAATGAACGGACATTTACTGGAAAATATTTTGGATTTTTGTGCAAATAAAAAAAAGTTCTATTTCATCACTTCTGCAACTCTAACAAACAGCAACATTAGGCATTCTTCAAAGTTTGTTTGATTATTTCAGCTGGGGATTTTAGATCTATTGTGACATAATTCACAGGATGGCCCATTTAGGAGGTTCCAATACAATCTGGTCGATCTTATTCTCTGTTGAATGGTCTGGTGCGACCCACATTGCCTTATGACTTCTTTTGTGTGGGAATACACTACCGTCTATCACCAGACTATTTAGGGCACAGAGATCTGCGAGCCTTTCACCATTCTCGTTCATGTCGATACGGCCATGGTTGCCCATAACTTCTTCGTACCCAGTGTTGTCGCTCCCAATCTTGGCATTGAGGTCCCTCATCAGTATGCTGATGTCTCTCTCTAGGTATTTCTCCAGGACAGACTGGAGTCTGTTGTAAAACTATTCTTTTTCCTCTTCTATGCTGTCATTTGTAGGTGCATAGCCCTAGATACCATTCATGTTGATCCTCTTTTTCTTTGTGCAGAATGTCGCTGTAATGATTCTGGGACCGTGGGCTTCCCATCCAATCAGAGCTCTGTTGGCTGCTGGTGTTAGCATCAGTGCTGCTCTCTGAGTATGTGGGGCATTGTCTTCCTCATGTCCAGCATACAGCAGCATTCCTTCTGGAGACTGTCTTTTCTATCCGGACTGTGTCCATCTGGAGGTCCCTACAGGCTGTGAGAGTGATGAGAGGAGTGGACATGGCATCAGGTCATCACCTTGTCATGGCCAGGCTAAAGCTAAAGCTGAAGAAAGTATGGATAGAACCGACAAACCAATGTCAGCGATATAACACCACCCTTCTCAAAGATGCATAGAAACAGAGTGAATACTTAGTCAACCTCAGTAACAAGTTTCAAGTCATGCAAGAACTACAGGATGACAGAGACCCAGTAGAATGGCAGTGGGAGAAGATCAAAGAACAGTGACATCAACCTGCCAGGAGATAGAAAGAAACAGCAGCATAAAGAATGGATCTCCACCAAGATTCTATGCAAACTCCAAGAGAAAAAGAAAAAGAAAGCTGCACTCAACAACAGCCAACCAAGAGCAGAAAAAGTGAAAGCTCAAGGTAAATACAACAAAACCAACAAGAAACAAAGAGAAGCTTAAGAGCAGATAAGCGAAGCTCCATTGATGGTCTTGCCACAGAAGCCCAGGAAGCAGCAAGCCATGGAAACTTGGAAGAACTCTACAACATAACAAGGAAACTCTCCAGCAGATACAGCAAGCCAGAAAGACCTGTTAAAGACAAAGCTGGGAAGACAATCACTAGTAATGAAGGCCAACAGCGAAGATGAGTGGAGCACTTTGAAAAACTGCTGAACCAGCCTGTGCTGCAGTCTCCACCAGACATACAGCCAACTGACAAGAACTTGCCAATCGACTGCAGCAGACCAACCAAGGAAGAAATCCGGCAAGCCATCAAACATCTCAGAAATGGGAAGCCAACAGGACCTGACAACATTCCTGCAGAGACACTGAAGGCAGACATTGAAACATCAGTACACATGCTCTACCCCATGTTTGGAAGGATCTGGAAAGAGAAAAAGGTACCATCAGACTGGAAGGCAGTGGCGGCTCCTCCGCTATGGCAGAGGAGTGTCGCCCCAATGCTTTCAAGCAGTGCGAGAAGCAAAAACATAAAATGATAATGACTTTCAGTTATTATCATTTTATGTTTGTGCTGCTTTGCAGGCGGGCGGTGGGCGTGGCTGCTCTGCTCTGCGAGCAGAGCAGTGGAAGAGTGGTTTGCCCATTCCTAAGTGCGCAATGACTGTTTGGTCGGGCCTCTCGGGCCGCCCAAACCAGTCATGCGCATTATCCCACTTCTCCATGCAGGCTGCAATACAGGAGGTTCCAATACACGTCGGTCAGACGCTCAGACCAATCACAACGCTGCATTGCAGCATTGTGATTGGCTTAGGGGAGGGAGCCTGCCTGCCTGCTTCCTGTTCCTGAAGTCGGAGGCAGGAGAGGAGGAGCAGGGACGCGGGACCCGGCTGCGGCAAGGTAAGTGATTTTTGAAAAATGTTCTCCCTCCGTCCTGCAATCGTGACCCCCGCGCGATCCCCCCCTCTCCGCGCCCCCCCCTACCCACGAGCCATGCCGGCCGCCACTGCTGGAAGGAGGGATATCTCATCAAGAGCCCAAGAAAGGTGACCTGAGTAACTGTGCAATCTACAGAGGGATAACTCTTCTATTAACCCCAGGCAAAGTGTTCAACAGAGTCATCCTGAACAGAATAAAGGAACAAGTCGACACTCGGATGCGAGACCAGCAAGCTCGCTTCCGCATAGATAGATCCTGCACAGACCACATTGAAACACTGCCATCATCATTGAGCAGACGATGGAATTGAACTCCCACTCAATGCAATTTCATTGACTATGAAAGGACATTCAACAACGTGGATAGAGAGACCCTTTGGAAACTCCACTGCCACTACGGTGTGCCAGAAAAACTCAGAAGAATATTCAGGAACTTTTACGAGGGAATGGCCTGCAAGATAGTCCATGGAGGACAACTCATAGAAACTTTCCAAGTAAGGACTGGAGTCCACCAGGGTTGTTTGCTCTCTCCTTTTCTCTTCCTGCTGGCCATAGAGAGGATCATTAAGAAATCCACGGAAAGGAGAAGAAATGGAATCCAGTGGACACCTAGGACACAGCTCGATGACCTGGATATGCAGACGACCTGGCCCTAGTCTCCAATACCCATCTGCAGATGCAAGAGAAGACTGACAATGTGGCCGCCATATCAGCGCAACTTGGCCTTAACATCCACAGGGGGAAAACCAAGATCCTGATGGCTAACACGACCAGCAAAACTGCAGTCCCTCTTGCAGGTGATGCACTGGAAGAGGTTGAGGGCTTCACCTACCTGAGCAGTGTCATAGACCAACAGGGTGGCACAGACGCCGACGTCAAGGCAAGAATCAGTACTGTCATCATTCAGCTAAAGAAGATCTGGAGCTCTAAGGACCTAGCACTGCAAACCAAGACCAGGCTTTTTAACACAAATGTAAAATCGCCCCTTCTGTATGGAGCAGAAACTTGGAGGGCAACAGTGACCATCACCAACAAAGTCCAGACCTTCATCAACACCTGTCTGAGGAAAATCCTCCACATCCGCTGCCCAAACACCATCAGCAACAATAACCAATGGTAGCAGACTTTCCACCTCCCTGCTCCTGAAGAAATAATGAAATGACGCTGGGGCTGGAAAAGTCAGACCCTCAACAAGCTTGCATCAAACACCAACAGGCAAGCCCTGACCTGGAACCCTCAATAGAAAAGAAAAAGAGGAAGGCCAAGAAACACCTGGTGCTGAAGCATCAAGGCTGACTGCAAGGAGATGGGTTACACCTGGAGTCAGATGGAAAGAAAAGCCCAGGACAGAGATGGCTGGAGAGTCCTGGATGATGGGCTATAGCGCAGGAGGGGTAGTAGGTGTAAGTAAGTAATAGAATCAGCTCTGTGTTGTACATTTTTACATTGAAATTCTGCACATTTAACTGTCAGAAAGACATGGAAATGCTGTTTCTGCATGGGAATCCATCTTCTAAGCTTTGAACGTGTTAATACCTAGAATACTTTGTGTGGGGATTCTGTTACCAATGTGCGGTACTGTTACTCATTAATTATGAATCTCTAAATGAATCTGAAAATTCACAGTATGAATAGTGAACACCACTATTAATTCATTCCCCTTAATGAGTGCTCGTGAATATGCTAGGCTCAGGTTTCACTTTGGCAAAATAGCTTAAAACTGGGTTTATGGAACAGCAAATACATATAAAACAATCTTTTATCAATGACAGATACGAAATAGATATGAAGAAGTAAATGTGTTTAAGAGGTCAAATACAGGAAAAATCGAAAAAAGAACTTGGACAGATGGTACTTCATGTCTGAGGAGTGGGCTGGACTGAAAGAGCAGGAGTTATAAAGAATAGATAAGGGCTGCCTTAACCCAACGAACAGAGAGGGGAATAGTGTGAAGAGAATAGCCTGGAACCGTTCATACTATGTGCCCAAGTCAATGCACGAATAGGCTCTGAAATGTGTGAATCAACAAAACCAAGCTGGTGCAGAGGATGAAGAATCTAACCATGGAACCAGGTCTTGGTCTTTCATAGATAATGAACAAAGTGTGTCTGTAGTTCTCTCTTAGCAAGATAACCATGAGCAACGCAGTGCCACACAGGATATTCCTCAGTTTTTAACAAATATATATCAACACTCTGAATATACTAACCTCTTCACGTGATTTTTCATCAATTGTCTGATCCAGCTTCCGGTCAGGAACATTAGGTATTGGTGACTGGAAGAAACGAAAAAAAAATAACATTTAAAAGAAAACAAAATTATGTGTGCTTGTACATTTCCTTTTTACAGATCCTTGAATTTTCTCGATGTGATCACTAGGTTTGTGATGGAATCATAAGTATTAGTCAACAAATAATGTTAAAAAATGGAGGTATGTGATTACCTCCTCAAGAAATACATTTGACTGATGGGAAATCGGCAGGTATATGAGCATTCTAAAAATTGTCACAGTATATAAATGGTAATTAAAAACAACAGATTTCTAGAAAAATTCATGAAACTCTGGAAAACCTTTACAATACTTCTATGTACAGATTGGGGATAAAGTGCTGAAACAATAATAAAATGGATGAGTGAAGAGGAAGAGATTTGGAATAAAGAGCTAAAGCAGTGAGAGTACTCGAGGATTCTTAGAGGGAAATAGGTACAAATGACATTGAACTGCTTCTCGAGTGGAGATACGTAACAACATGAACAATTTTATAAATATATTCTGCTTTTAGGAAGACCAAGCTTCAATGAACTGTGAAATGTGTTTGACTTTTATCATAAAAGCAGCATATATATTAGAGAACAAAACTACTTACTGTTTCCCTCGTGGCCTCTTCGCTGTCCAATGCTGTGGGAGGAAGACTCTAAAGGTAAAAGAGAACGTGAGAAAAAGAGCTCCATGAAAGAGAAACCTTCATAATTAATGACAGTTTTCTCCCCAGTAAAGTGTAGTGGTACCTCCATTTAGGCAAGATCACATCCATAATCAGTGTTAAACATGTTGTACGGTTATTAAACTGCATTTGTGACACAATAATACAGCATTACTTAATAGGAAGCTAATCCTTTTATTACCAACGTAAAGCTACTGCTAATTCTTCGCTATTTGAAAGTGCACTTTTATTATCATTTTTCGATGAAATAGGAATCCATAAATAGTTCTATTGGTCATGTCGACACCCTTAAAGAAGCCGTCCAGGGTAAAGAAAGAAATATATTTTGCCCACTTCTGCATCCATAACGATCAGCAACAGTAGGCATTCTAACCTCTTTGCTGATGATATCAGCTGGGTTTTTTAGATGTATTGTAACATCATTCAGCGGATGTCACTCTTAAGATGTTCCTTTGGGATCCACTGATGTCCTGTCACTTTTTCCATTGAAATTCCGTACTTTTAAATGTCAAAAAACTTGTGGAAACACTGTTTCTGCATGGAAATCCCCATTTTAAGCTCTGGTTGTGTTAATACCTTGAATACCCTGTGTGGGGATTCTCATATTAATGTGTGGTACTGTCACTCATTTTTACAAATCTCTAAATACGTCTGAGGGTGCATAGTATGACTACTGAACACAACTATTAATTCATAATAATTAATTATTGCAACCTTAGATAGATGGTATACTTCATGTCTGAGGAGTGGACTGGACTAAAGGAGCAGGAGTAATAAAGAATGGATAAGGGCCAGTGCCTAAAACTGCTCAGAAGCTGGCGGCCAGTGAATTAAAGGTTGGCGTGCAGAATACCAAGGCTGCACAGTCCTAAATCCACTTCATGCCTTTTAATTCACTACCAGGCACTCCCTGTCCCTTTCTTACACTGGCAGGTTCCTGCTTTCTCTCTTTGTGGTAGTTTTTCTGTCTTTCTCTTCCTCTGAGTTTCTGCTTTTGTTTTTTCCTTCTTTTATCTCAGTAAATGTCTGATGAAGAAAAATAAGTGATGGTCCCCAAAAATGAGTGTCAGTGGCCCCCACCAGCTAAAATTAAGCACTAATAATCAGAGAACGGATGTGTGAACAGCGTGAAGAGAATCGCCTGGAGCAGTTTCTGCTATGTCAACGCCCAAGACTTCAGCCTCAATAGGTTTTGAGATGTATACATCAGCAAAACCAAGATGCTCCAGAGGGTGGAGAACCTAAGCTCAGGACCAGGTCCTGATCTTTTATGTATAAAAGTCAAAGTGTGTATCTAGTGTCCTCTCTTAGCACGATAAGCATTACCAACTCAGTGCCAAACAGGATCTTCTTCAGCTTTTCACAAATGTATATTAACAGACTTAGGGCCAGATGTATCAAAGGTTTTTACCCATTCTGTGTCTACGGGAAAATGTGTTCATACATACGGCCCTTAATACACTAACCTCTTCATGGGATTTTTCCTCAATTGTCTGATCCAGCTTCTGGACAGCAACACTGGGTGCAGGTGACTGGAAGAAACCAAAAAACAGAGCTAACATTTACAACAACAAAAAACTATGCGTGCTCATCATTTTGCATTTCGTTTACAGACATCACAGAATTGTATCTGATGTGATCACTGGGTTTCTTTCTAACCCTGACCACTTTACCAGTGATGGAGCCATAAGTGTAAATCAAACATAACGTAACAAATGGAGGTATGCGATTACCTCCCCAAGAAATGAATTTGGCTGATGGGAAATGGGCAGGTAGGTGTATGAGAATCCTAAAAAATGTCACAGTAAATAAATAGTAGTTGAAAAGAACAGATTTCCAGAAAAGTTCACGAAAATATGGAAAATGTTTTCAATACTTTTATTATATACAGATTGGGGATGAAGTGGTGATAAAAGAGATGAGTGAGAAGGGAAAGATTTGGAATGAAGAGCTAAAGCAGTGAGAGTGTTAGAGGATTCTAAGAGGAAGAAAACAAGGTCGAATCACTTTGAATGGGTTGTCAAGTATGGATATGTAACAACATGAACAATTTTATAAATGTATTCTGCTTTTAAGACGTCCAAGCGGATGCACCTGCGCTTAAATTAACAGACATATGTTTTTGGCTTTTATCATAAAACAGTATAGATATTAGATAACAAACAACTTACTGTGTCCCTCGTGACCTCTTCACTATCTACTGCACTGGGAGACTGAATCTAGTGGTAAAAGAAAACATCACAAAGAGTTCTCGATGAATGACAAACTATGCTGATTAATGTAGAGTTTTCACAGGTGTGGGTTATATGCAGTGCTTGAAATGGAAAAATAGAAATGCAGGTACTCTGTGCCAGAGTACCTGCTTGTTTCAGAGAAGTGCCGGTACTCTCCAATTCAAGGTATTGCATTTCTCTTGAGAAATGCCGGCACTCTCCTTCTCAAAATAAAAAAGTGCCGGTACTACGTACCGGACAGTACCGGCCCATTTAAAGCACTGGTTATATGTCTCTATAACCCACACAACAGCAGAGGTACCCTAATTAAGATAATACCAGACCCAGCTAAAAACAGTGTTGAGTGTAATGTAAAGATATTATATTGCATTTGTGACACAGTTGTACAGCATTACAACTTGGAAAAGTTAATCATTTTATCACCAACAAAAAGCTTGTGCTAATTCCACATTTAAAAAAATCGATTTTTGGTAACTTTTTGGTCAAACAGTAATTATTAAATACTTATATCGGTTATGTAGACACCCTTAAATAGTTCCAATAAAATACACTCATGTCGTGTCCATTTTTACGTTGCAACACTAATCTTTTAAATATCAGAAACACTTGTAGAAACACTGTTTCTGTTTGGTACACCCTGTTCCTAGCTAAAATTGGGTTAATACCTTGAATTCCATGTGTGGGGTTCCTATCACCAATTCATGGTGCTGTTACTTATTTTTCATGACTCTCTAAATGGGTCTGAAGGTTTCAATATCAGTAATGAACTCAGATAGGAACTCGTTCTGTATAATCACGCTCGTGAATGTGCAAGGTTCTGGTTTCTCTGTGGTGAAATACCCTGAAACCGAGTATAAATACAGACGAAGGGAATAGTCTGGAATTGTTCTTACCATGTACCATAGTCACTACACAAGACGTAAGTCTCTGTGTGCTCTGAAATGTGTGCATTAGCAAACATAGAAGGTACAATCTAACATTGGGACCAGGTCTTTCTCTGATAGTCAGACTGTGTCTCTGGCTCTCTCTTTGTGTGATCAGCATGAGTGACTCAGTTCCGAATATGATACATTTACGTTATTCACAGATATATATCAACAGGCGGAATATACTAACCTGGTCAATTGATGTTTCCTCAGTTGTTTTATTTTGCTTCTGCACTGGGACATCAGAAGTAGGTGGCTGGAGTAAATAAAACAATTTCCGTAACATTTACAAAAAGACACAATAATGCATACTCCTCATATTACACATTGCTTTCACAAATCGATCAGTTTTTATCTGTGATGATTACAAGGTGTCTGAGGTCCTTGACCTCTTTTTCATTGGTGACAGAGACATGAGTGAAGGCCAAGCAATAATTTTAAGAGATTGGGTATGTCAATACCACCACGAGGAATTAATTTCACTGATGGGATATTGATGAATGTATGAGCACTTAAAGATTTGTCTTGGCATACAAATAGTCTTTAAAAATAGCACGTCAGAAACAAGTCATGACATTCTGGGAAAAGTTGACATTACTATTATATATAAACTGGCGATAAAGTAAGGTATATACGGCTAAAGGAATTAGAGTCTTTGCACATTGTAGGGGGCAAAAATAAACACGGATGATATTGATTGGCCTTTCTGGTGGCAATACGTAACAAGATGAGCAATCATATTGTTGAACTCAGGTTTTAGAAAATCCTCGCTGGTCCACTTAACCAGCGGCGGGCGGCACAGGTAAATGTGGTGGGCTGAGTGGGGGCGGGGCAAGGTGGGAGGGGGGAAGTCGACAGACTACGGAATAGGTATAATTAAATAAATAAATAATACCTATTCTGTCGTCTGTCGACTTCCCCCCGCCGCGCCCTGCCCTGACCCACCACGCCCTGCCCTGACTCACCACGCTTACCTGTGCCGGCCGCCACTGCACTTAACCTTCACTGAACTGGGAAACATTGTTCGATTTATTTTGTATAAAAGCAGTATATTAGAGGAGGAACTGCTTATTTTGCGTCTCATGGCCTTTTCACTATCCACTGCAGTTGGAGGCAAACTAATGGCAAAAAAAAAGTCAGAAAGAGTTCTCAGTGAAAGACAAACTATGCTAACTAATAAAAGTTTTCTCAGGTGCAATTTTAGTCTCTATGATCTAATCAAGGCTTTCGCCCTGGCCACAGCACAGAGTCGGCGCTCTTGGCGGTGACAGAACATCTTTGGACAGCTTTGGATGCAGGGCAGACATCGGCACTGATCCTTCTGGATCTCAGTGCCGCGTCTGATACAGTGTCCCACGCCATTCTGTTGCGACGCCTGGAGGAGGCTGGAATCGTAGGCTCAGCCCTGAAGTGGCTCGCCTCATTCCTTGCTGATAGGATGTTTCAGGTGATAGCTCCCCCCTTCACCTCCGGCATCTTTCCCATCAAGCAAGGGGTGCCACAGGGCTCTTCCCTGAGCCCTCTGCTTTTCAATCTATACGTACAACCTCTGGCTGTAGTAGCCAAGAGCAGAGGGCTGACCATGGTCTCCTACGCCGACGACACACAGCTGGTGGTGGCTCTCTCGAGCGACGTTAAGCAGGACGCTTTTAAATTTCAAATTGATCTTGCGGCAGTCGCCGAGTGGATGACCGCCAACTGTCTCCAACTTAATGCTAACAAGTCGGAGGTGTTGTTGGTGGGAAAGGACCATGGTCTATGGAATGAGCTCTGGTGGCCCAAGAGCCTAGGCATTGCCCCCTCCCCCAAGCAGGCTGTGAAGAACTTAGGGGTTTGGATGGATGCTTCCCTCAACTTCCAGACTCAAACAAAAAAGGTGGTGGGAACCTGCTTTGGGCTGTTGCGAGGACTCAAACCCATCCTGGGCTTCTTTGATGCCCCTACCTGGCAGATTATCATTCAGGCCTTGATTATGTCTAGACTTGATTACGCCAGCTCACTGTATCTGGGAGCAAACTAGACAGAAATACATAGGCTACAGAGAGTTCAGAATGCGGCCGCAAGATCTCTCCTCGGTCTGCGCAGAGCCTGCTCGGTGACTAACGCTATTCGCCATCTCCACTGGCTGCCTGTGGCCAGGCGGGTTGAGTTCAAGGCTCTCTGCATAGCCTTTAAAGTCCTGAAATCTGCCTCTCCTGGTATTCTGACTGACCTGCTTCTACCCTATGTTCCCTCCCGCCAGCTCTGTTCCATGGGACAACACCTGGTGGTGGTTCCCCGGGTTAGGAGGGGTCGCGCCGGAGGTCGTTCTTTCCGGAACAGAGCGGCCATCCTCTGGAACACGCTGCCTGCCCACATTCGTGGGCTTAACAATTACCTAGAATTCAGGAAAGCCATAAAAACCTTTCTCTTTCCCACTCCGCAGGCCTCCCCGGGGCCCTCCTTGATCTTGTCCACCTCATTGCTGTCAGCGCCGGGACGCCCCTTTGCTGGGGCAGCTGTTGCGCTTTATAAAACCCACTAACAAGTGTGGTGGTGCTCTCATTTCCGTAAAGTCAGGTCCATATTAAATCAGTGTTGAACATGTTGTAAGGGCATTATACTGCATTTGTGGAACAATAATACAGCATTGCATAATATGGAAACTTATCCTTTTATTACCAATAAAAGTGAATGCCAATTCCACACTTGTTTTGAAAATAATTTTTTATTCTCATTTTTAGGTCAAAAGGGAAACATTAGATAGTTCTATATCATGTTGAAAACATTAAAGAGACCATCCAATGCAAAAAAGTTATTTTTGTCAACTACTTCTTCTCTAACAATCAGCAACAGTAGACATGTCCCATCAACACTGATTGGTTGTTGTTACAGCGAGTGGTACCCCTAGTTAAGGTATTACACAGTGGCTGTAGCCATTCTGTAGTTATAGTTAGGGAGACTGGAGATAGAGACTTCTGTCCCTTAATAACTTTGCACCCGTTTGACGAACATCCGTGAAACTTTGCAGACCTACTGCCCCATGTTATTCTTGAAGTCCTGAAAGTTTCATGGCGTTTCATCAAGTGGGTGCAAAGAAAAAAGGAGGATTCCAAAATGGGTGTAAAATCAAATACATTTTACATAGACTTTTGTATTTCGCGTAGCGGGAAAACTGTCAGTCGGATTTTCACAACATTTGGAAGGATTATATATTATGGTATGCAGATGATATTGAGTACTGCAGGTAAGTATTTTTTACGTTTTAGGTGTTTTAAATTTAGCTATATCTGTGGCCACGGTAGTACCGCGGTACTCTCCAGGTATATAGTGATGACAAGTCATTAGCTGATTGGCTAATGACTGCCTTTACAAAAGTTGAAGGCAGCCATGTTGTTTTCAGTTCAAGTTACCCTGTGTTCTGCATTACACCATTCAATGTAGGTAAGTATTAGGTTTGGTATTTTTCCCTACCTATTACCACTTTAGGAAAGGGGCAATAGGTAGAGAAAAATATTTATAAGTTTAAATATATATATTTTCTTTAATCGGAAGTACCGCAGTACCGTAAAAAAATATTTTTTTAAATTGAAAAAATACTATAATACACTATATTTTATAAATATAATGTGCTAAAGTGTATTTTCAATTTTTTGCATATTCAAATATATACAAAAAAGTGTAAAATTGTGTATGGAGTAGCTCGCTAATTAGTAAAAATTACCCTGCTACTTTACAAAAAAACACAGCTTAGAGTACACTGCTATAAACATCTATAGAAATAAAAAAGAAAAATGTTAACCTTACAAAATATTTTTAGGGTACTACGGTACTACCCCGCTCTCTGTATTTTTTTAATATATAGAAGCTTTTAAATATTTTGATGTACCTATTACACTTTACTAAAGTGGTAATAGTTAGCGCAAAAATACCACCCCGAATACTTACCTACATCTGAAGGCGTAACACAGAAAATGGGCAAAGTGTACCCAAAAACATAGCTGCGTTTAACTTTTCTAAAGTCAATGATTACACAATCAGCTAATGACTCGTAATCACTATGAACTGTGGTACTATCGCGAAATACCTCCATATTTTGCCCAAAAAAAATGCAACAACAGATATCACTAACTTTAAATACCCTAAAACTTATAAATTAGTTACACTACTTACCTAACCTACACAAAATAATCATGTGGGCACTATAATATGTAATCCTGCCACATTGTAACAAAATGTGACTGACTGTTTCCGCGGAACGGAAAATACAAAAGTGTACATGAAATATATTGCAATTACGCACGTTTTGGGACCCTCTTTTTTTATTGGATCCCCTTGTCTAAACCATACAAAACTTTTACTCCTTCCACAATGAAACGGGTGGAACAAGTATGTTAAATTTCACTGAGTTTCGGCAAACGGGCCCAAAATTACTAAAGGAGAAAATATTCAAAAATCCATAGGTCGATAATATATACACATTTATAAAAAAAAAGGTAACCTATTACGACTGACAAAAGTGGTAATAGGTATTTAATAACAATAAAACTTAATACTCAATTATATGTAACACCATAACCCATAAGTTAGCAAAACGTTGACCGCACAATAATGGAAATTTGTGATAAAAACTATATGGCTGATTTTTACCTTTGGTAAACAAAGCCATCAATCAATGTAATATCCAGTTGTGAACCCCTTGTACCGTGGTATACCGTGAACGTAGCATGGTACACCATAGCACAAAATATAAGTACATTTTAAATAAAGTATAAGTTTAACATTACTTACACTATTTACATATACAACCCGAAAATATACATTTACATATTCTAATATATAGTTTGCAGATATAAAATTTAAATTTTTTCACAGACTTTAACCCTATGTTTCCTTTAATTTACACACTCCAGTTTTCGCCACTCGACTGTATAAAAAATTCACTTTACGGCACTCCACTGTACGCTATTTAAAGTATGCTAATCCACTTTCCGACACTTCAGTATACACCACTATATTGTACACTAATCTACTGTGCATTAGTCCACTCTACTCCACTGAACTACTCTGTACGCCACTCCAGTCTACAACACTAGACTCTACACTATTATACTGTTCACCACTGTATCCTATTACACTTTTGTGTATGACAGTTTCTGGACACCCCTACACTGTACTGCTCGCTATTCATTGTACCCCTACACTGTACTGCTCGCTATTCTTTGTATGCATGTCTAGCTTACTCTGTTCCATTATATGTTATTTGACTATGCCCCACTTCATAGTACAGTACTGGAGTGTACGCTATTCTAGTGTACGCTAATCCACTCTACAGCACTCCATTGTACTGAAATGCAGTATACACCACTGTTCTTTCCTAATATCCACTGTATTCTATTACACTTAACAAGACTACATTCTGTACCACTAAACACATCACTGTATATTACTAGACTCTATGATTCGATAATTAACCCTATTCAATTGTACAACACTCTACTGTATGTTACTCCAGTATATGCCACTCCAATATACGTTTAAAGATTTCACGACATTAAACTGAACATTATTACACTGAAGACTACTCAATTCTACGCTACTCCAGTGTATGGCACTACACTTTAAGCTACTCCAGTGTACGCATAGCACTGTACCTTATTGCACTGCACCCCACTGTAGAGTATGCTATTCAGCTCTGCACCATTGCACTCTACGGCACTCCAATATATGACACTGCAGTTTATGGAATTTTAATTGAGAACACTACACTGTACCACACTCAACTTTACGTAAGCCCACTGTGCAGTACTAAACTGTACGCCACTCTACTGTATGGTACTCCACTGTACTCCACTCCAGTGTACGCTATTCCACTTTACGCCACTTCACTGTACCAGAGTCCACTGTATTCTGTTGTGTACTTCATAGGGTGTCCTTAAACGGGCTTTCTAGAATCATGACCATATATAGGCACAATCCAACCTGCCCTTATATAGGCATAGAATCCCAGACC
The DNA here is from genome assembly GCA_963921515.1 of Calotriton arnoldi. Taxonomy (NCBI): domain Eukaryota; kingdom Metazoa; phylum Chordata; class Amphibia; order Caudata; family Salamandridae; genus Calotriton; species Calotriton arnoldi. Next base: position 1,828,556 of record CAWUFW010000686.1, on the reverse strand, counting down.
TTATTTAGGCATAAACTATGCATACCAAATACAGGCATGGCTTCCGACATCCGTCCACCCTAGCGTCTCAACGAGTCCATGAAAAAACAGACCCTCTGGCTGCAGGAGTTTCCCTTGCCCAGGACTATTGATTTCTTCAAGGTCTCATACATTATGCATGAACCTCTTATTCCCTAAGGGATTCATTCATGACGTCTTTCGCTACCCAACTCACGTCAATGCTAACATTTTCAGGTATAAATATACCTTCCCAAACCCCTGTAAATCAGAGGAGACCTCGACTTCAGAGGAGCCCGATTCCCGGCCAGACGCACTGAGAAGACACTGCCCTTCCTGCACGCAGAGAGTCCAGCTTCCAGTGATCTAACTTCCCTTGCGGGGTGTTGGAGTTCGAGTCCGGATAGAGATTCCTACCTCTCTCATTCTTAAGGTATGGAGCAGACAAGAACCTAGAGGGACTCTTGGCATAATAGACTCTTGGCATACTAGGCGTAACTTACTCTTAGAATACTCTAGTCAGGAATACAGCACCTACTTCTACTTCTCCCTACACCTAGGACAGGTTAGGCACACTGGGTAGAACTAGGCTAGAAACGCATCGTATGAGTACTCGCATTTTTAGGTTGTGTCATTTTATGTAAATGCATATATGCTAAAAAGATAATGCTGACGCAGTATTATTTATTTTTACTGCTCACCTTGTACATTATTTATCTCGCATACTGTCTTGTGATCGTAACAGCACATATAACTTACAACAGAAACAAGACTATTCAATAAATCCTTTATTGAAACGCCCGTCTGGTTATTTCTGTGTAAATCTGAGAATAACTAAAACATGTACAACTGAGCTGAGTGAAATGGTTATCTATTGTTTCTACGACTCTGGGACACATCCTGATTCTGTAAGGGAAACACAGTGGTCATGTTTTGCGGCAGCCAGAAACTAATCCCTTCTTGTCGTCAAGAAGTTTCTAGTGGCCTCTGAGCTAGCTGGCACAAGTAATTAAGTTTAATATACTCGATAGGGACATACCGACCTTAGTCCTATGTCAAACCTATAGGATATATTATTCCAATGCGCAGAGCCTATAAGGGAAATAGGAGCTACACTACATGGCGCCCAACGTTTGGTAAGGCAGTAATTCAACGTTAGATACTGAGTAACTCAGCTGTACATATATTTTCTCTCTCAGAAACCCCTACCCCATATACTCCAAAAGACGTCTGGAGTGGGCAGGGATAGTATCCGCCATGGCTACATAGGGTAGTACCCTATATATTAGCTGTTTGGTTTGCTCAACGTTGAAGGATACAGTGTTCCACAATATTGTGCACCTTATCTTTGTTTCCTTGAATTTTGTTTTACATATTTTCAAGCAGAAAAATGTCAGGCACTGACAATGACGCCGGAACCGGTGGAGCTGCGGCTGATCCAGCCCAACCAGCGTTATTTAACAACACAGGTTTAAATGAAGCCGAAGAGGGTGTCATAGACATTCCTCCTAACTTAAGAAGAGCCATTACTCTAAAACTTATAAAACATGGCCTATCTCCGAGAGGAGGTAGAGCAGTTTTCGTGATTGAGGCACATGAATCCTTTCAGACAGAGGTATTCTATTCATGGGTAATTCTTCCTGAATCCAATCCAGTAACACACTTGTTTCACTTCTACAAAGAAGATGAACCACCAGAGGAATACATTCCTTTCGAGGATATTGAGATTCCATTAACATACCAGGAGCATCAGCTCTGGTTTAAAGGCGCCCTAAAACACAATAAAAATATAACCAGGCTCGGTCCACTAGGTAGACCAGGAGCAACATGGCCGATTCTAGCCGGCTACACACCTCATCCAGACATCGAAATAATGTCAGACGAGGAAATACTTAATCAACTCACAGAGTTAATAAAAATCTACAGACAATTGGTTCAATATGTCATGCGGACTTTCACAGTCCAACCACCATTAACAATTACAAATCATACTCCTCCACAGGGGAGTACACTTAAAATTACACCACAGACTCTATACGCAGTCATGGGTAAAATGCCCACTAAGCGGGAGCAAATTCCATTTTGGATAGCTCAAAAAATTACTCAAATTGAAGCAGTATTTCCAAATACTAGCCCACATGAGAAACACAGAATCCTAACCATCAGTTTACCAATGGGGATCACACCACAACTGGAAGACTGCACCCCTTGGGGCTCAGTCTTTGCTGCCATCTACACTAAAACACACGGCATTCCGTCAATTGCGGTAATACCTGATGTCCTAAAACAAATTCAAAACGAATACGGGGCAGAGCCTGCTTTAAATGTAGGTATGAAATTACTGAAAAATTTTGAACAGGTCTCAACAATAATATTATCAAATATTCAAGGGGAGGCAGCAGCAGTGGCGATCCGACAAAAACTAAGGGAATTTGATGTTACAGAACATCAGACAGAGCTACCCAGAATTATAGAGCAATCTTATGCAGAATTAGGCAGAGATAGTTTGGGTGGGAGACCAGCTAAACCAAAACTATCGGAAAGTCCTGAAAAAGACTCAATTAAACAAAATCCTACATCTTCTAAAAGAAGTGGGAATCTAACAAACAAAATTCAAACGAGAAAGGTTCTCAATCCCGAGGTAGGTCTCCTCAAAAGGAGCCCTCTGAAAGGAGGTACAACCTCAGGAATAGGGATAATTTGAGAAAACCTGATAGGTATCAAGACACTGATACACGTTCCTCTCGTCCCTTTCAGGTCTCATCACAGACTTCGGAAAGAAGAGGACGAACAGAACATAGAGAAGAACGCGTGAACTCGAAAGACGACAAGCACGCAACAAAAATTAAAGCTAAACCTCAATTCTCCAAAAGAAAGTAGCAGGTCTCAAAATAAGACATGCCGAGAATAATGAGATCGCAACTCAAGAACGGAGAATGGGCTCAGACAATGCTGGACAGTGCAGCAGAAGTCACAATAGCTCGCCAGAACCTGATGGAACTTCTGGAGATAGTGGACTTGAATGAGTACATTACAGTAGAGACTGTAGACACCAGGGTTAGTACTCCACAAAGGTTATATGAAATAACACTCCGGATGGAGGGAGACAAACCTAGACAGGTTAAAGCACTTTTTTGGGAAAGACTATCAAAGGGTTATGACATACTTCTAGCAGAAAAGGACTGGCCACCACAATTTGTCAGGGAGTGCCCACACGGCGAGGACATGATTATGCCTGCCTTCTCCAATCACATTCCAATTCACTTAAAATATACATATGCCAGAAAATGGGCAGTGGCCCAGGCTCCAGCATTATATAAAAATCATGTAGGATGGGATGAGGACTCCCCTCACCATAAAATACATCTGAAACATGAACCTACTGCTCAGAGGCAGTATCCAATTAAGCAAGAAGCTAAAAAACAGGTCAGGGAGATTTTAAATCAACTTGAATACCAAGGGGTGATTGAAACTAGCACCTCATCTATGAACAATCCTTTGTTTCCTGTCTCCAAACCAGACAATACATATCGTCTAGTTTTGGACTACAGACATTTAAACACTTGTTCTAAAACTTTTGCAGTACAAAATGCACATAGCACAGCATTAATGAATAACATTATGCGTAAAAAATACAAAACAACATTAGACATCTCAAACGGATTCTTTTGTCAAAATATAGCACTTGAAAGTAGGTACTTAACGGCATTCTCCATAATGGGGACCCAGCGTCACTTTTGTCGACTCCCACAAGGGTTCAAGAACAGCCCGGGGTTATTCTCAGCAAGAGTAACGGAGTTACTACAAATTTATGACAACGAGGCATTGTCCTATGTCGATGATATTTATCTAACAGACGATGACTTGGAAAAACACTTGAACAGAGTGAGCACCATTATATTGGGATTCGCCTCTGAGGGCTACAAGTTCAACTTTAAAAAGTCCCGAATTGCCCATCTCAATGTCCTATTTTTGGGATATGAGCTTTCAAGTGAAGGCAAGAGCTTGGCAGCTAACTTTCTAGAGAAATGTGCGCTGATCCAACCTCCTAAGACGCTAAAAAATTTACAATCAATCCTGGGATTCCTAAATTTTGGAAGAACATACATTTTAAACTACGCAGAAAGGATTAAACCTCTCTACGCATTAATCAAACCTGATTTTTCAATCAAAAACTGGACAAATGAACACACAGAAATCTTGCGTTCACTCCAAGCTAACATGTTAGCAACAAATCACTTACAAACACGCGTAAGTCAAAGAAATTTGGTGATTCGAATAATTTCGGGTCAATGTGGATTCACTTACTTAACCTTTAATGAGGGTGAGAAAGTACCAATTGCATACAAATCACATTTGTACACACAAGCGGAAATGCGCTTCAGTTCAACTGAAAAATTCTGACAGCAGTTCAAACAGCTGTAGCAAAAGAAAGAGCCTTAGCCCAAGGGAAACGCATAATTGTCGTTACCCCAGTACCGGCTTTAGAAGCGGTCACAAAGCGAGCATTCCGAATGCTAAAGCTTTACATCCGAGATGGATACAATGGGTTAATTCTCTTGCCGCAACTGATGTTGAATATGTATTTGATCCAGATTTAAAAACACAGGCATTTCTCCAATATGAACAAGAATGTCCTCTGCCCACTGAGATTCTGCCTCTCGATCAGTATGAATTCGTAATTTACACTGACGGATCCGCACAGCCCGCAACAGGGAGTAAGCAAGCTTACAGTGCAGCGTGTGCTATCGTTAAAGGTCGCATGCGAAATGGCATCTTCAGACCTATGGTCACAAAAACTCAGTCACTAGGGGATTGTACAGCTCAGCGAGCTGAACTACAGGCATTCAAACTGGCACTTGAAAGTACGGATCGAGAATTCCTCACACTAATCGTGTGCGATTCTTTTTACTGTGTTCAGTCGTATAATAATTATATACGAACCTGGCTTGAAAATGGTTTTAAGGATGCAAAAGGTGGCACAATTAAGCACAAATTGCTTTGGGAACAAGTAGTTCTGTTGAAAAACGAACTACCGAAGGCTCACGTGATTCACACACTGAGTCATCAACGTGATGGCGTTCACGTTGCAGGGAACTCATTGGCTGACGAAGCCGCTAAGGGGGCTGTGCAAACGGCTTCCATAGCTGCGATCACTCGTTCAAAAACAAAAATAGACGGTGAGATAATGTTAGCTGTCAATGCTTCAAGCAAAGGCAGCAGTGCAGCGTTACCAAAAAAGTTTCCACTCAAGTACTCTTATGTAATTGATGCGAATAACGTTCCTTTTGCTCGAATCCCTGGAGTGGGGGATAGGGTAATTCCAAACATGGAACGAAGAGCAGCCTTGATTTATGAAACACATTTGGGGGAGGGTCTGTCACATCAAGGGATCTCAAAAACAATTTTGAAGTTAAAAGAGATGTACTGGTGGCCTGGAATGAATACACACATTCACGTATTCATTAACAACTGCTTAGACTGTAAATTACAGCGAGAGAGCCACCAGACACCATGCAGCAAATGCGGCAGCCCAGTGCAGACACCACTGTTAGACAGCATTAGGCTATCTACTTGCCAGCGTCCTACTGGACAAAGGCATTCCCGCAAATACTGAATCTAGGTTCCTATGGTTATGGCCTCAGCGCTCAGCTGACGCTCAAACTGTTATAAAAGATTTGCGAGTCTTTATCGGCACATACGCAATAGGCACGTTTCATTCTGACCAGGGTCCTGCGTTTAGCTCTAGGGCTTACAAGGAGGCCATGGCCAGTCTGGGCGTTGCATTGCGGTACTCCTCTCCATTCCATCCTGAGGGAAATTCTGTTGTGGAAAGGAAAAACCGGGACATAAAGCAGTCTATAACAGCTAGGGTATTAGGCTCGGGTGATGGGTGGGTCAAACACCTAATTAGCGTCCAGCGCGCTATCAATAACTTGCCAAGAAGTGCTCTAGGGGGAGTCACTCCATATGAGGTCCTATTTGGGACAAGGATGTGGGTTCCAGACTTAGAACACGTAGGCACAGTGGTGGACAAAAAGAATTTGATATCAAAGATCGTTTGGCTGTTTTACAGGAACTTAACAAGTTAAGAACGAAACAAAGCAACGTATCCTTACAGCCAACCACCACTGGGGAAAAATCGGCGGTCCCAGCAAGGCCTGTCTGGATTCCAAAAGTTGGGGATCTGGTCAGAGAAAAAATCGCGGACAAGAAGGAATTTGGACCTTCTTACAGACAACCGGTACCTGTTCTAGCTGTTCAAGGAACAAGGACAGTACTTCTGCCGCCCCTTGCTGGAAGAAAGGAGAAAAGATTTGTGTCAATCGACCTGATCAAACCACAACATGTGGCCAATACTAAGCAGTAGGCCTCGTGGACTCCGACCTAGTAGCAGACGCGCTCCTCTCGCTACTATTCAAGAGGTTCAGACTGAAAGACTGATCACGATCGAGAATTCAGCTGTAACAAATGAAGGACTATGCAACCAGGCTATGGAACTCATCCCTCTTGACAACCAAATAACAGTTCATCCAAATACACCTGTCTACACCAACGTGACACGTGAAGAACTGGTTCCTGTGATTTCAACTAATCCTGATGCAATTCCAACAATTGACAGAACTGCTTCTGGCTATTTCATTGACTTTGATACGTTCTCAGTGGATCCAAGCGAACCTGAAACGACGCCAGCATCATCAAAATTCAAGCAGCAAGTACAAGACTTTATTCACTTTCTGAAAAAGACTTATCTGGTTTCTCCATGGATTGAACTCTGGATTACATCTGGACTTTTTGTTTTCCTGCTCTGGCTAGCTTTGGTTACAACAGTAAGCATGCTTATAAGTGGCAGATACATCCATGTGAACATTGAAGGAAAGGACATAAACGTGCTTTTGAAACCACATAAATCTTCCCATCGTGAAGCAAGAGCCTTGTCATCAGTGAACATCACAGCTGTTCCTATACAGGATGGTATAGTGTGGGACAGAACAGATTATGAAATCTTCGGTCCAAGTGAACAATTGAACATTCCACATTTGTTTAAAATTTCACTAAGCGATTTGATAACGTCCATTACCTATTCAGATGATTGGGACTTAGAGACTGTACAAGATATAATGTTTGATCTAGAAAAATCTGCTGCATTTTCTAAAAATGAATATTTAGAGGGTACAAATGATTACGAAGAAATGTATTGTTACAACCACTATGGTCATCATTATTTGCACAAAACTGCATATCCAAGAAATGTGTTTATGTTTAATCAATGGGAACATTGTCCTACACCACCACATGGTAGTTCAAAAACTTTTGCTAGTAAATTTCCATATTTTTCAGGTTATAATACATCTGATCCAGAAACGTTTTACTATAAAAATGTAAACAAAACAGGACTGAAAATTATGTTAACAAATACGAAACAGATTTACTCTGAAGCATTTATTGCCCAACTGTCTACTCAGGGTTTCGACTTATGGAAAGACACAATTGAGACAAAAACTGTCTGGGGTAGTAAAGATTGGCAAGTACAGGGTATAGAAGCTTTATTTAGAGCCTGTATAATCCCTGAACAAATACTGTTTTTGAATGACACCGTCCAACAGACATCTTGTCTTGGATTAGCCAAGATCAAAGAGATGAAAACACCTTCTGTGCCAACACCTGCCAGTGATAATAATACAAAGGCGGTGGTGACAGTTGAAAATATACTACAACTCAACAGAACTCATCCAAATTGGAAGAAATGGTTGATCTGGCCCACAGACACAAACAACTGTCAGGAAAGGTTCTTGAACAAAACTCAGGGCTTTACTATTCATAGGCCAGACCCAAGATATGTCCAAAGACAACATCCGGGGGTAGTAACAACATATAGTGTAGGAAAACTATGCCTCGATTGGCTACATAAATCTACACTAAAGGATGTGAAGCAACACTTAACCTTACTTGCACCTGACGCAGATCTTAGGGAATTCTTGCTTGGACCAAGAAAACCGCGTCAAAAACGTTTCATATATGCCGGCATCTACGCTGTTTATAACGAAGCATGGAAAGTGTCACAGATAGAGGCTGCAGAACGAATACGTGAACTTGATCGTATTAATTTAGAGAAAACACTCTCTGTAGTCGACAATGGGTTAACAACTTTGTCCTCCAGAATTTATTCATTGGATGGCATTGTATCCTCTGCTATTGACATTCTAGAACAAGATTTGGCTATGTTACAACAAGGTCAGTCTCAATTACGTTCTATAGTGTTATTGACATGGACGCTGCAATCTTTGGGAGCGGGCTATGTGCCTTGGCGTTTCATCAACATGTCGTCTCTGTTTGCAGAATACAATCTAACTGATAAACAGATCGAATTGGCACAAAGAGGAGCAAAGTATACAGTGCTGAGCATTGAAAAAATTGACAAATTACCATTCACAGTGGCAGAAAAACCAGCTACGGAATGGCTTATTCATGGCAAAATCACATTGCCTGTGACAACTTTTCAGTTCCAGTATTGTGTCAGACAGATGCAAGCAGGCAAATATGAAAGGTTGGGTAAGGAATACATTAAGACATCTTGGAATTTACCGTATACACATAAATGTTGGAGTGGGGATCGTGAAGTGTTTCTTAGCGGTACTAACTGTGAACACGCACTGACCGGTTCACTCATATGTCAGGACATTATTTTACACGGAGCTTGTAATGGTTCTGTGGCGAACCTGTCTTGCCATCAGCACGGTTCTCCAGCTGCTGTGATTAATCCAACGTTTGGACAACTTTCGAATGGGAGTTACCTCATGTTGAATGATCAGAGCTGCTGTGGAATGTTGCCCGGCATCCCATATCTAGTAACGGTCAACTCCAGGGTCACTTGCTGTATGCAAGTATTGTTTCCCCCAATAGACACCGTCAGGGAGTCGCCTTTGTGGCCTTCACTTAACGTCTCTTTTATAAGATTTGATACTTTAAGCAGAATGAAAGCCATGCTTTTACAGCAAACAGTGCCTTTGACCTCGGCCAAAGAAACCTATGATCTACAAATTGCAAGGACTTCGGCTGAGATACAGACTTTAATACGTACAAACTGCCCTATACATTTCGTAGAAATGTTATCACGTATCTTCAACATGTCAGATACAACAGGAATTGTACATGTATTTAAGAGCATTTGCACCGGTCTCTTAGCACCGTTCCAGGCAATACTTGGAATCATTCCGAACTTTGCACATTCGGTGTTTGGTGGCATACCATTGATTCTAGCACTTGTTGCGGGAATTCTATTCATCTGTCTGCTATTGCGCTATGGCCAGCCACTTCGCAGAAATAACTCCGAGCGAAATGGGGAAAGTTCTCCTTGAAAGGAAGTGCCGTGAGCGGATAGTACAGCTATTGGGCATGACTCGTCTACGGGACCTTAATACCACGTGGTTCCTGTCATTCCGACCAATCTGGCATGATTGCATCTTACCTGTTCTTCGATGCCTGCTATGCGGTGAAGAATGCGTGTTGGACGCTTGTCTAACATATCCATCAGCTGCGCCAAAGGACGTCGATACTTTGCTGGTCCCGATAACGGTCCATGCTTCGTGTTGTCCCCAGAGGCTCCCAATACTGATGTCAGCATTCATTGAGATCTCACAGTCGCCTCCTGCTGCTGCTGAGGTACGAGAAACAACTCCAGGCACGCAGGTAACAACGGACGCGAACATTGCTGCAGCAGCCTATGCTGAGGGCGATGCTTCCCATCTTTGTGCGGTCAATCTCTTACGCGGGGTGTTCGAACTTACACCAGCGACAGTGGATGATGTTTTGTCTATTGAAATAGATGATCTAATGTTTACACCAGACACGTGAACTGACTCTGTTTGGCATATTCTGTTCCAGTACAACAGCAACAATTTGGCCTTCATTTTTCAAAGACTTGGAACATTACCAAATTTGAACTTTTTGTCCCATTTGTTTCGAACGAAAATGGCAATCCAATCTGCTTAAAGTAAAACTAGCCTTATAATACAGACTTGGCAGTACTTCCAGGGACACTTAGTCATCTTGTGTGTCTAACTCAGTTCATTTGAATTTCCTGACAGGGAATGATTTTGTTTTGAAACAACCTTGCATTCATTCTTGTCATATGTAAATATTGCTTTTATATTTCGTTCCGATTGCATTTATTTCACTCTTTATGCAGGAAATGAAAAGCACTGCTTAATAATGTACAGCATCCTTTGCATTTTAATGTATCTTTTAAAGCTTTTTAGGATATATTTTAATATATGCGGTACTCCATTTTAATGTTTAGCATTTTGAATGTTTAGCATTTTAGTATTGTTGTATACACAAAAGAGGAGTGGGTGTTGTGTACTTCATAGGGTGTCCTTAAACGGGCTTTCTAGAATCATGACCATATATAGGCACAATCCAACCTGCCCTTATATAGGCATAGAATCCCAGACCTTATTTAGGCATAAACTATGCATACCAAATACAGGCATGGCTTCCGACATCCGTCCACCCTAGCGTCTCAACGAGTCCATGAAAAAACAGACCCTCTGGCTGCGGGAGTTTCCCTTGCCCAGGACTATTGATTTCTTCAAGGTCTCATACATTATGCATGAACCTCTTATTCCCTAAGGGATTCATTCATGACGTCTTTCGCTACCCAACTCACGTCAATGCTAACATTTTCAGGTATAAATATACCTTCCCAAACCCCTGTAAATCAGAGGAGACCTCGACTTCAGAGGAGCCCGATTCCCGGCCAGACGCACTGAGAAGACACTGCCCTTCCTGCACGTAGAGAGTCCAGCTTCCAGTGATCTAACTTCCCTTGCGGGGTGTTGGAGTTCGAGTCCGGATAGAGATTCCTACCTCTCTCATTCTTAAGGTATGGAGCAGACAAGAACCTAGAGGGACTCTTGGTATAATAGACTCTTGGCATACTAGGCGTAACTTACTCTTAGAATACTCTAGTCAGGAATACAGCACCTACTTCTACTTCTCCCTACACCTAGGACAGGTTAGGCACACTGGGTAGAACTAGGCTAGAAACGCATCGTATGAGTACTCGCATTTTTAGGTTGTGTCATTTTATGTAAATGCATATATGCTAAAAAGATAATGCTGACGCAGTATTATTTATTTTTACTGCTCACCTTGTACATTATTTATCTCGCATACTGTCTTGTGATCGTAACAGCACATATAACTTACAACAGAAACAAGACTATTCAATAAATCCTTTATTGAAACGCCCGTCTGGTTATTTCTGTGTAAATCTGAGAATAACTAAAACATGTACAACTGAGCTGAGTGAAATGGTTATCTATTGTTTCTACGACTCTGGGACACATCCTGATTCTGTAAGGGAAACACAGTGGTAATGTTTTGCGGCAGCCAGAAACTAATCCCTTCTTGTCGTTAAGAAGTTTCTAGTGGCCTCTGAGCTAGCTGGCACAAGTAATTAAGTTTAATATACTCGATAGGGACATACCGACCTTAGTCCTATGTCAAACCTATAGGATATATTATTCCAATGCGCAGAGCCTATAAGGGAAATAGGAGCTACACTACAATTCCACTCAACTGTATGCTATTTCAATATACGATATTCCAATACATGCTCCTACACTGTACAACACTCCAGTCGATAGCACTCCACTGTACACCAGTACAGTGGACGCAAATATACTCTACAGTAGTGTCAGAATGGAGGGGGTTAAGGGCTGAACAATGAGGACTTACCCGATGACGTGTCTTGCCCCGTGACCGGCGCTTCCCCTGAAAAACCAAATCACAAGACCCTTTTACTTTTTCAGGCCTTTGAGGATATCACAGAAATAAAGGAAGGACAAATTCAGGCATCATTTGAAGGGACAACAGGAAATCCTATCCTGATTGGTACAACAAGACGGGAAGTGGAGGAGTCTTTCCCCGATACAGCTCACCCAAGGCCCTTTAAATCGAGTACCCGGAGACCAAGGGGGTGTGGCTGCTGAGGACTACACTGCGATGGGAGAACACCCGAGACTGGACAAGCTGTACGGAGCCCAGGGGAATGAAGACGCTGATGGGAGGATCTCTGCACGGCAGGAGGGACGCCGGCAGGATGCTTCACCCAGCCACGCTCCAGGAGGAGCGTGGCTCGCCCAGTTACGTGATCGGTTGCTATTCCAGCACGTGTGGATGGAGGGGACCACACAAGGGTCTAATTGGAGCCTAAGATAAGGCCAACATTGGAACTTCAGTATTAACGGAAGAGGGAGGTGGACGTCATAAATTACGGATGGGTTTTCTTTTCATCTTTTATTAGGTTTTGCATGCTGCATGAAACTCCTTCACTCGTCCTAAAACTGCCAAGCCACAGTAAAGATCGGGAATCTCTTCTGAGACTAAAAGGAGCTGGTGATTTATCACGGTCTGGAGCACCACCTTTAACCACCCCTCTTACTCACTCGACCTGGTTGGAAATTGAGCTGGGCCGTCAAAGACTAAAAGGACTTGCAAGCTTGCAAGAAAGACCAGGTGCATGTTAAAAGAAGAGGATTCCTTCTATTCCAATTTAGTTTCTCTTTTCTTACTCTCATTTGGGCACTACCTTTTATTTGGTTTTCACGACTATAGAGAAATCGAACCACTCACACCTCACTAACCCCACAAGAGACTGTATACCCAGAGAAAGATAAGGGCACCTGTATTAACCTTACTCTGGGAAAAAGTATAAGAGACTTACCTGTGGCTTGTTTCCTTGTTTCGAGGGGGCCGGTGGACCAGACTTCCGGCCATTCTAGAAGGAAGGAAAAGAGAAAACAGAAGACTTGAGAATTTCATCAAGTTAAAAATAGCTTTCCAAATAAATGCCTACTTCCAAAACCCAACTATCTTGTGTTGTCCATCGCATGCCAAGCAACACGTGGTTGAGAATGCGGGCAGTCTTCCATTGATACATAATTGATACCGTGGTATAGCAATTAGTACAAGGCCAGAGAAAGTTAGAATGGGTATTAGAGAGGCAAATGTCCTCGACCAAAGCGGACCGAGAGATATTCTGCGATGCTGTCAAGTCACAGTTGGACCATTTGAATAAAGATCAGTTTCAATTGACTTCTGGTTTGGCAATGAGTAGAGGTTCTACTTCCACATTATAGTTACAAATGCATATTGTGGGCAAAGACCCTGATGCTTTATTGTTATACTTCAAAAGAGCTGCTAGGGCTTATGCTTGGCCTAGAGAAAAGTGCTCTTTTTTTCTCCCCCCTCTTCTGACTAGAGAAGCCAAGGCAGCATACCAAATAATGACTGCCCAGGGAGACACCCCATACGAGGAAATAAAGAAAGCCATATGGGACCATCTAGGGATTGATAAAGAGACTTACAGGATAAGATTTAGAAAACGAAAGAGGCCTACATGGAGATACTCCGAAGACTCTTTTTTTAAGCTGAAATCCGCCTCAGACAAATGACTGCGACCACAGGAAAACAGTAAGGAAGAGATAATGAACCAAAGCTATCTGGAGCAATATTTGGAGGCCCTCTCAGTATCCATCCAAAAGTGGCTAAAGCAGCATTCTATTATTACCATTGAACAGGCGGTAGAAATGGCCTCCACCTTTTCTCAGGCTCAACCTCGATCTTACCAGTGGGAACCAGAAAAAGAAAACTGTATTCCCCCCAATCATGGTTCAGGATAAACCAAAGGCTAATTTTCTTAATCCCGAGGTGTGCTCTCACAAAGGACCCCAATGTTTTGAGTGTGGGGAGTGGGGCCATATCGCCCGTTTTTGTTCAAACAAGAAGCCAGGGGAAGAACCTATGGAGGTTAACTCGGCTCCACTCTCCATCCTCTTCACCCAAGAAATGGGCCCCTGTTTTTAAGTAAGTTTACAGATCAACCAGAAATGGGTGACCGCTCTTTTAGACTCTGGCTGTAGGCAATCAGTGGTACAGGGGGACTGGATACATCCGTCCCAAATTGTTCCTGGAAGATACATAGGCATTCGATGTATACATGGGGATGCAAAGACGTATCCAGTAGCCCACCTTAATGTAAAAACTATTAAGGGACAAGACCTCGACATAGAATTGGGAGCCCTTAGAAATCTTCCAGAGGATATCAAATTAGGCACTGACAACCCCCGGTTCCTAGAAATGTTGTTAGCAACACTAGAGGAAAGGCCCGAGACAGAAGCGTCCCAAGAGAAAGCCTCACCTCAAAATGCTTTACTGACCCCTGAACCATGCGCGATAGATCGGAATTATAGACAGAGACAAGTAAATGATGCTACTCTGAAAAATGCTTGGCAGGAGGCCAAAGTAAATTAGAACAATCCCGTTCTTTCTATCCCCACTTCTTAATAAAAAAAGGGTCTCTTATATAGGGTAGGCAAAGAAAATGATTCACCACAATTATTGGTTCCGCATGAATTTAGAGAGCAGATCTTATTTTATGCTCACTCACATTTGTTGGCAGGGCATACGGGGTCCTAGAAAACCAGTCAGTTGGTGTTACGCCATTTTCACTGGGCTGGAATTATGGCCCAGGTAAAAAAATATTGCCAGGAATGTGAGATCTGCCAGGAAAAGAATCCTTATCGTCCCCCACCTGTTCCCTTACGCATCATTGGGACACCATTTGAAAGGGTCAGTATGGATCGCATTGAATTGAATTGAATTGAAACAGCATTTCTAAAGCGCATGGTTACCCGAGGGCATCCCAGCGCTGCTAGCAGTGCAGTCAAAAGGCTCCAAGCGATATTTAGGGAAAGCGAAAGGTTTTAATTTGTTTTCAAAAGATCAGATAGTTAGGTTCAAGACGGGTCTGGAGGGGAAGGCGATTCCAAAGTTTGGCAACATTATATGAAAAGAGATGATCTCCACTCTTCGATCTTCTGATTTTCGGTACTACCACCAGATGTTTATCGTCCGACCTCAAGGCCCTATTAGAACGGTAGGGCAGAATGATCGAGCGGATGATGGGTGGTCCCTTGCCTGATAGTGCTTTGTGTGCCGTGCACAATGCCTTAAACTGGATCCTCTTCTGAATAGGAAGCCAGTGAAGAGCAGCAAGGGCAGGTTCAGCCGATAAACGGTTGGGAACGTTCCGGAGCAAACGTGCTGCGCAGTTTTGCACAATCTGTAATTTTTTTGTGGTACAGCATGGGGCTCCTAAATAGAGGGCGTTGGCATAGTCAAGCCGGGAGAGGATCAATGCTTGCACCATCAGTCTTCTGGCCGAAAAAGGTAACAGAGGGAGGATTTTCCGTATCATCCTTAAGATCCCATAGCAACTGGCTGCAACCTTCCGTGCTTGCACCTTGAGATCAAGATTTCGGTCGAGCCAGACGCCCAAGCTCTTAATCTGGTCTTTGAGGAGAGGGACTGGACCAAGGCAGCTTGGCCAGAGTGGTCCTACGTTCGGGGTGGCAGAGTTGCCAAGGAACATCAGCTCCGTCTTCGCCCCGTTAAGTTTCAGATGGGAACATTCCATCCATATTGAAACCTTTTCAAGGCACCGTGTTAGACCATATCGTGGGTCGTATTGAACCCCTGCCTAAATCTAGCAAAGGTAACCAATATTTTCAGATATTGGTTGACTATTCAATCTGATACCCAGAGGCCATTCCTTTAAGATCTCCTAGCACTAAAAACATAGCCCAAATCCTTGTGGAAGTATTTTCTCGTGTTGGTTTTCCAAAAGAGATCCTCACGGATCAGGGGACACCTTTAGTGTCTCACCTAATGAAGCAGGTATGCAAACAGTTCAATGTATTCCACATCAAAACCTCTTTGTATCATCCGCAGATAGACGGCTGGCAGGAGGTATAATGGGTCTCTAAAACATACATTAATAAAAGATGTAGTCTAGAGAAGGAAAACATTGGGATCAATTGTTACCTTTGGCTTTTTTTGTAATCTGGGGACAAGTGCAGAGCAGTCTGGGGTACTCCTCATTCGAACTCCTATACAGCCGTAGGCCCCACATCTTTCTCAAGATGAACCAAAGATGTATGGGAGAAAGATGAAGGGTAGGAGCCAGGTGTCAGGTTTTGGCGGTGCGCGGTCAAGTGCCCGCCCCATCCAATCCTACAACAGGAGCAAGTAGCTGCCTAGTGCGCAAATACCTGGCCCCATGTGCCAGGTCCTATGCCAGTACAGGTTTGCTTGTGGGAAAGCTCATGAGGCCGCTATTGTGGCATGCTGGTGGTCGCTCGGCGCATGTAGGTCCCTTTGAGGGCCTATCCGTGTATGTGCCCTGTAATGCTGCCCATCCTTTGTAATGCACTGTGCCCTTAGTTTTCCCCTTGTTTAGGGCCAGAGTAGTCCCTGGAACTACATTTTCCAGAAGCCCTGGTGGCAGCCACCTTGGGAGAGACTCGTCCATAAGCACATCACAGCCCTGGGAAACATGCTCACTATTCTTTGCCTGCCTAGACATGTGGAGCTCTCGTCCGTCTCCGACCTCGCAGTGGGCATTTCTCTGTGTGGAGACACCATCTGGGCAGACACTAGTAGCTGTCTTTCAATCAAGAAAGGCCGGACAGGCCTTTGCGGTAAGGTGAGCATTCACAGGTTTCTCCCGGTTTTAGGGCTTGGACAATTCCATTACGCAGTTCCCGCTGGGGTATTTCTAAGCACATGTGCAGGAACAGGGAGAAGCGTACTCACATTTCTGAGTAGGAGTTGTGTATTGTACATCATAAATACCTGCAATATTGTGTGATTTCAGTGGTAGTGAAGGAGCCAGCGCGCATGCAGACTTGACGTTCTACCTAAGTGACTTGGCATACTTTTACATTATACTGTGTTTCGGAGGGTGCACTACTGATTCCAATAGTTCTGTCTCAGTGTATGAATGAAAGTTTATCATTTATTCATGGTTATTATTGGCTGATTATAAGGACGAAGAGCATTTGAGTGAGAGGTTCACGTTTCTTATTGCCTGACATTAAGAATATGCTCACAAACTGCTGAGACATACCCATAGAAACTACTACTGAGCCTTAATCAGTGTGAAGTTCTAAATGTGAAAATGCTGGTCAATTTGCAGTACATAATCTGTGTTTGTCTGTATAATCTTTTTTTCCTAACAGGTCTTCTTTCCTGCTGTTTCCATCCCAAACCCTTCCCCCCGCCTGGTCACTCAAATCCTCGGCGCTATAATAGCATACCGAGTTGAAGCTGCCTGGAGGTGGGTTACAAAAGATGTTCTGGTAATCCTGAGGAAGAGGCCACATCTGACAGCAGGTGGGCTACTTGACTATATGACTCAGTTACGGACCAGGATAGGTAAGCTAAGACAATTAGCACATAGCAATCTTGAGAGAAGTAAAATCAAACAAAAACATATATATGATAAAGGCAAAAAGTGGCGAACCTATCAAGTTGGCGACTGGGTTTTAGTCCTCAGTCAAGAAAATGAGGTCTGAGTTTCCTATCATTTACTTATATCCCCTAACAAAGAGCAGAATTTTCATGTCAATCTATTGAAGAAATGGTTGGGAGCTCTTACCCGAAAAGTACAAGCTGCAACTGCAGTGGAGAGCCCCCCTAGCACCCTGGGGCAGCTTTCCTTCAACGAGTTCTTGACGGAACAACAACAGAGTGGACTGTTAAAAACACTACAGCCTTTTTCCTCTTTGTTTTCTGATCTCCCAGGAAGAACGCAATTACCAGAACAAGCCATCCCCACACAAGTGTTTTTTTTTCATAAAACAAACAAACTTATCAGATACCTGCCGCTAGAAGACAGGCAATCCAGAAAGAAGTTGAATAAATGTTGCAGATGGGGGTAATAGAACAGTCACAAAGTAATTGGTCGTCCCCTATAGTATTGGTCCCTAAGCCAGATGGCACTATAAAATTTTGCATTGACTTCAGAGAGCTCAACAACGTATCCAAATTTGATGGGTATTCCCTCCCAGGATTGATGAGCTGTCTGAGAAACTGGGAAAAGATAGTTATATTACTATCATTGACCTTACAAAGGGGTACTGGCAAGTACCCCTTAAAAGGAGGACCAAGAAAAGACAGCCTTTTCTACACTATACAGCTTATTTCAATTTACTGTCCTGCCCTTTGGGCTTCACGGAACCCCTACATTTTAATGGTTAATGAACCAAGTATTAAAGAACCATCAAACTTACTCCTCCGCTTATCTGCATGACATCGTCATCTTCAGCAATACTTGGGAAGACCATCTTAACCACCTTTGTGCAATCCTTCAAGATATTGGAAAAGCTAACTTGCATATCAACGCAAAAAAATCAAGAGCAGGATATGGGAAAGTGAGGTATTTGGATTATGTCTTGGGTAATGGTCTCATTGAACCCCAGGATGAAAATGTGAAAGTCATTACCGAAACCCCTTTTCCACTCACTAAACGGGAAGTCAGGGTCTTTCTTGGTCCTCTCGAATACTATAGGAGGTTTATACCCCATTATTCTTACATAGCAGACCCCTAATTAATCTGCTAAAAATAGGAGTGACCAATAAGGACTTCCAACAACTCTCCACTGCAGTCATAGAAGCCCATTAAGGAACTGAAGCAGGCCATCGCTTCGACTTAAGTATCAGCTTCCCCGAATTTTATTAAAATCTTCCTTCTTCAGACCGATGCCTCTGACATGGGGATAGGAACAGTCCTTTCTCAGTATAATAATGAAGGTCTTGAATTCCCTGTCCTATTCATCATCAGAAAACTCTTTCCTAGGGAACAATATTACCCGGTCATTGAAATAGAATGTTTAGCCCTTAAATGGGCCATTAAAAAGTTGTGATGTTACCTGGAGGGTAACCCACTCATTCTTTACACTGACCACCCCCCCTTGACATGGATGAGCCTAAATAAGGGGAATAACCCTAGAATACTGAGGTGGTTTATTTCCTTGCAACCGTTTTGGTTTGAGATCCACCACAGATCACTGTAACACGGATTTTTTGTCCGGAATGTTTCAGAATGGAGTGGGTGAAGGGCTGAACAATGAGGACTTACCCAATGATGTGCCCTGGTCCGGGACGGGCGCTGCCACTGAAACACCAAATCACAAAACCCTTTCACTTTTTCAGGCCTTCGAGGATATCACAGAAATAAAGGAAGGACAAGGTCAGGCATCATTTGAAGGGACAACAGGAAATCTAATCCTGATTGGTACAACAAAACGGGGAGGGGAGGAGTCTTTCCCAGATAGTGCTCCTACATGGCCCTTTAATCCGAGTGCGGGAGACCAAGGGTGTGTGGGTGTTTAGGACTACACCGCGACTGAAGAACACCTGAGAACGGACAAGCTGTACGGAGCCCAGGGGAATGAAGACGCTGACGTGAGGATCTGTGAACAGCAGGAGGGCCGCCGGCAGGATACTTCGCCCAGCCACGCTCCAGGAGGAGCGTGGCTCTACCAGGGATGTGACCGGTTGCTATTCCAGCACGGGTAGATAGAGGGGGCCACACAAGGGTCTACTTGGAGCCTAAGATAAGGCCCACATTAGAACTTCAGTGGTAACGGAGGGGGGAGGTGGAGTGTCATAAATTACGGGCGGGTTTTCTTTTCTTCTTTTATTAGGTTTCTTATGCTGCATGAAAGTCCTTCACTCGTCCTAAAACTGCCAAGCCACGGTAAAGATTGGGAATCTCTTCTGAGACTAAAAGGAGCTGGTGATTTATCCCGGTCTAAAGCACCACCTTTAACCACTCCCCCTTACTCACTCGACCTGGTTGGAAATCGAGACGGGCCCTCAAAGACTAAAAGGACCATGTAGCTCGCAAGAAAGACCAGGTGCACGTTAAAAAAAGAGGATTCCTTCTTTTCCTACCTTTTTTCTCTTTTTTTACTCCCATTTGGGCACTACCTTTTATTTGGTCATCATGATTATAGAGAAATCAAACCCCTCACATCCCACTAACCCTACAAGAGACGTATATCCAGAGAAAGATAAGGGTACCTGTATTAGCTTTAATGTGGGGAAAAGTATAAGAAACTTACCTGTGGCTTGTTTCCTTGTTCCGGGGGGGCCGGTGGACGAGACCTCCAGTTGTTCTAGAAGGAAGGAAAAAAGAAAACAGAAGACTTGAGAATTTCATCAAGCTAAAAATAACTGTCCAAATAAATCCCTACTTCCAAAACCCTACTATCTCGTCTTGTCAATCGCATGCCAAGTGACAAGAATTTAAAAAAACGTAACTCTGCTTTACCACTCTCCAATCTCTCACTCTATGCAAGCCCACTGTATACCACTGTAGTGTACGCCACTACACTCTATACCACTCCAATATACATCACTGTACTGTATCCTAATTCACTCTATGCCACTCCACTCTATACCATTCTACTGTATGCCTCTACGGTATGTATACCTGATTCCACTTTACTCCACTCCACTATACCACAATTTACTGTGCCATAGTAGACTTTACAATACTATCCTCCAGTGTATTGTACCATACTCCACTTAACAGCACTCCACAAAACTAAAGTGGATGAATATTCCAAATTTGTCAATAACATTAGAAAAACCATGGAAATTCCCCAAAAAAACAAAGGTTAAAGATAAGTTATAGGTAGAAAAACTTTATTTATGTTTCCTATACAAATCCAACTTAAACTACACAAACATTAGCCATTCTAAAGTTATAGTTATATTTTTAATTTATCGTTTATGCACCACTTTCAAATTAATGTCATACTTATAACTCACATTTATACTTATGCACCACCTTAAAATTCAAATAACTAGCGCACTTCCATGAACAGTCTTCTCATCTCAATCGCCACACTACATTAACTAACCTCGCCACTGTACCATGCACTATGTTATGCCACATTATATAATTTCAGATGTCATACGTGTTGTTATAAATGCAATCATTTCACATGCTCTAACGTTTTTAATATACAAAGGTATAAGTAGTGCATAAAGAAGGGGCGAGTTAAAGTTAATGTAGTGTGGCGAGTGAGGTGAGAACACTGTGTATGGAGGTGCACAAGTTACATGAATTTGAAGGTAGTGTGTATAGTATAAATGTGAGTTATAAGTATGAAATATTAATTTGAAAGTGGTGCATGAATGAAAAAGTAAAAATATAAGTTGGGTTTGTATATCAAACATAAAGATTTCCTAACTATAACTTATCTTAAACCTTTGTATTTTTTGTGAATATATAACTAACTTTATTGCTTATGAGAGCCTCAAATGATAGCGATCGTTTTTACATTTATACATAATTGTGTACAGTTGAATAGCCCATATCATGCAGTTTATAAGTTATGTAGCTAATATCCTTAGTTCACTTTTGGTGATGTAGGGGTATCATGAGACAACAAGTCAGAAGGAAGGAGGAATCCAAATATCCTTGGGGCATGAGGAACGAGGGAGTGTGAACGCATAAATATCCATCTTTCTTTGCAGGAGATGAGGTCATTGATACGGTCTGTGTTCTTAGGAGCAGGATCCTTCACTCACCTCATAGCAACTCTGCGCTGTGCAAAAAGAATGGCCAGTCCTGTGAACCTTCTCGACTGTCTGGGAATGCTTTTGACATATGCCAAAAACCTCTGGAGCTTGGACAGGGTGAGGGAGCCAGAAATCATTTCCGAAAAGACTATGAACATTGATTTGTAGAATGCGAAGATAGGTGGGCAGGACCACATGATAATAGTCAGGCACTAGGTAATGATATCTGGTGTTATGTTTCATATAGGTAACCTAATATACGCCCAGGTAACATCATACACCTTCACCTACATCACCTCCCCTACATTAAACAGTAACGAGCCTTTTAAGGATTGAACGCCTTTTATGGACTGAACCTTTTACCTAGTTCTAGGCCTGGGTGCAGAAGGAGGGTTTTCCCTGAACAATAGTGTTCTATGACTTCATCTTTAGATAACACAGTATGAATAAATATTCATAAGGCTACTTGGAAACCAGGCAGGGGCTATACACCACCTTCCTAATATCTACGCACAAGGTTCATCACACACGTCATCCTCATACCCAACAATGGCTAACACAAGAACAAGGGACAAAGGGACTCTATATACTTTTCTGTATAAATACAGCACCTCTTGCTAGCAGTAGTTAGAGGGAACCGAGACTTCCAGGCAGACACACTGACCAGAGACGCTGAGGCTCCTGCATGCAGACGCTCCAGCTGACAGTGGTCTGAACATCCCTTGCGGGGTGTCCAGCTCGAGACCAGGAGAGGCTTCTACATTCTCACAATTCAGGTAATGGGGTTCGACTAAATCCTAGAGGGATTCTTGGCTTCACACCTACTCACATGCTAGGTACACTTAGGTACATCTAGATGGGCATCGTAGGAGTACGCGCTTTCTTTTACCAATGCATTTTATATTCATGTATTTATTCATGCTTATTGCAAAATGGTAGAACTGTACTATCCATTTATATTCATAGTACTGTTACTCATATATCTCTGCTACTGTCTAATGGTTGTTGCAGCTCATATATTCTACACGAGAATAACAACTGTTCAATAAACCTTTTATTGAAACGCCCAGGCTGTTTATTCTGTGTATCTCTGAGACAAGATAAGTGAGCACGAGTGACTGAGCGAAAAGTAGTACATTGTTTCCACGATCTTGAGGGATCAGGGTTGTCATGTTCTAAGGTTGCCAGAAACTATTCTCTCCCCAATAAGAGGAGACACTAGTGGCACTGTGAGCTAGCTTTTGCAAACAGGCTAACATTCTCGGTGGGGGTGCTCAGAATCAGTCTGCCACCAAGCCCGCAGTTTATGTTATCGGAACGCGCAGGTCCTGTATGGGTAATATAGGAGCTACACGACACTGGGGCAACTCGAATCTGCGGCAAGGCCTATAGCATACAATGGTACAGGAGTGGAATGTAATATATGTAGATATTGAAAAGGAATGACTCTTTTTTGCTGACAGCAGTATTTCCATATGGTATCATTAAGAGCTATCTTCAGGTCTCACTCCCATTTCACTCTAGATAATGATTCAGGACCATTTGATGACTCTGCTGCTGCATTATAGAGTCTAGTAACTAAACCCCGAATACCGAGAGTAGGGCGAGAGTGAAAGTAGGCAACAGAATGTCGAACAGGTGGCCGGTAGAGAGAGGGACCTGGCAGGGATGCCCCCTCTCACCACTGATAGTTGCACTGATTATAGAACCGCTGGCGCAAATTATATGCACCGGCACCCAAAGAACGGTTTAAAGGTAGGAGGTCAACAGGACATTATCTTATTTTATGCCGAAGATATATTGTTAACACTGAGAAACCCGGTGACTACATGGCCGGTGGTACACAGTACAATGGCTCGGGTGGGGGAGCACTCTGGGTTCCGACTAAATGCAAATAAATCAGTTCTGTATCCTATGCGGGCAACAGTGCCTGGGAATGCATGCTTACCTAATATCAAAATACAAACGACCCTGGTGAAATACCAAGGAGTGTACTTGAGCTCAGACATCACTGAAACATATGACGTTAATGTGGGCAACCTACTAGTTTCCCTAGAACGCAGGGTGGCAAATGGTTAAGATTTCCGATGTCCTTAATGGGGCGCAGCACTATCAGTAAAATGATTATATTGCCTCAAGTACTATGGGGCATATTGGCAAGGGCCATTATCTCCGCTTTTTTGGCTTTAAGAGCCAAAAATGCGGAGATAATATTACCGCCCTATTACCAAGGCGGGTGCTAACATGCATTAACGCATGTTAGCACCCGTTTTCCCCACGCCTCGCTCTGCATCTCTAATGAGATGCAAAGTGGGCGTTCCTTCCCAGGATAACAGGAGAAATGTCGCTAACCGACATTTCTCCTATTATCAAGCTGCAGGCGAACATGCAGAGCGATTAGAAAAGTAGCGCTAACCGCGGTTAGCGCTACTTTTCTAACGCCTGCTCTCAGTATGACTTAGCCATGATATCCAATGGAAGGTGGATATCATGGCTGAGTCTGTCCTGCCCTATCAGCAAGCTATCGCCAAAAGTTGTGTGATTATCGCTGGATTTCCAGCGATAATCGCACATTTGGCAGTTAGCGCTGCAATTTTATCACTGTTGAGATGAGCGTTGCTGATAGCACGCTATCTCAGTGATAAAATTCAGCGTTAGTCCGGCGATAATTATCCTCGCGCTAAGCGCGCTGAGCGATAATTATCGCCGGACCTTAGTAATATGCCCCAATGTGTGTTACAACACATGCCGATGCACATACCAGAATCCTGTTTTCGCAGATTGGATGAATTGCTCTGCTTGCTCTACTGGGGTGTCAGAAGGGCACGAATAAGCTTAGATGTTCTGGGGCTTCCATGGGACAGTGGGGGACTACAGGCGCCAAATTTTAAGATCTACTACTGGGAAGCACACCTTCAACATGTGGTGCTGTGGCTTCAGGATGAGAGCATGCATCCAGGGGTGAGGATGCTGGCGCACCTGGCAAGGCCACTGACATTATTGGCTTTACCCTCAGTCCCCCCGCAAAAAACAGAAAACATTACTCTTACAGGTTCAGACCCTGCTAGATGTCTGGGGACAGGCAACAAAGAATTAAGGGTACGAGTATAGCTATATCTAACAGTTGATACCCTGGTGCTCTGGGATTAGCCCGGCAATGTCACTCTTTTTCAGACACATAGGTAAGAGAGACACTCCACACAATATAGGCGATTTATTTGAAGATGGTGGAGTGATGAGCTACGTGGCTTTCTGTGATAAATGGGGAATTGCGGGTGGCTGCTTCCTTGCATATGGGGGTCTAGCAGTGGCAGTTCGCAAAGCCTGGGTAGGGTTTCCACGAGGAAACCTGAAACACATGTGATTAACCAAACCCTCCCGGGCATGGGGAGAGGGCAAACTCATCTCCAGAATTTACTCGCTATTGACACCACGCACAAATACACGCATCTCCACACTGAGGTCGCAATGGGAAGATGACTTAGACGGCGAACTAAGGGATGGGGACCGGACAACTATAAAGGAAAATTGCAGAAAAGTTGCACAAAACACCCGACTGAAACTCATACACAACAAATGCATGCACAGGGACTAAATCACACCACAGTGGCTACATAAAATAGACCCCTCCAAACCAGAATGGTGGCCCAAATGTAAAATAACAGAGGGAACCTTTCTTCACATGTGGTGGACATACCCAGGCACGAATGCCTTTAGGGGTGAGATAATTCAGACACTAGGAATATTAACTGACATACAGCTGCAACCAACAGTTCAAATATGCTTCTTGAGGCTAATGACACGTACTAAGCATACTAAATATGCAGAGAAGGTATTAAAACTTGGCCTCACCATGGCGAAAAAGTTTGTGGCCTTGAGATGGATGACCAAACGATTGCCCACGCAAAAAGAATGGCTAAGGGAATTCGTGAGGTGGGTACGAGCTGAATGTGGGGTACTTCACAGACTGGTCTATAACTTGGTTGAACATGGAGGAAAGGTGGTATGGGACTTAGTGGAGGTCAGATTACAACAAGAAATAGAAGATCCTGAGCCAGGACAAAGTGCGGATAAACCGGATGTTTGACATACTGCAAATGTGGTAAAGTTGTAGATGCATTACACCTGGAAAAGATGATACCAGTTATTTTATTTAAGCAACCTTTATGTCATGTATGGACTGATACCTAATAACTTATGCTGTGACTTACATCTCTCTAACTGTTTTGGGGGAGTGGGTTTGGGAAGGATGGGACAGTAGTTAAAATAAAAATAAAACCCGAAGAGATGCAGAGGCAAAGGACAAGGTCAAGGCTGTGAAGGTGGGTGGATGGTTTGGGAAGTGTGTTTAGTAGGTTTGTGGCGTTCTTTTAATATGCCATCCATAGGAGTGGTTCTCACTGTCTGTTTAAACGTTTTGAGCGTCAGGTATTTAATATCAATCAACAGATCTTCAAGGGTTTTAATACCTAAGGACGCTAATTGTTGTTGTGCTTTCAGTTCATAGGACAACTGCAGAATAGGGCTATTGTGAATTGGGTCCAAGGGGAGAAGAATTCTTTTACACCTGCATGATGTGTTAAAGAGTAGCATGCATGGGAATGTCCATTTGATGGTATCAGAGTAATTGGTCGGTGGATTTATAGTCCTGGCTAAAAAGTGATCACTGGTGTGGCACCTGCCATATCTTGCTTACTAATATGTGAGGGAAGATGAAATGCTGGGTGAATCCAGTGAAAGAAATATTTGGCTTGGGACACTGGATAATATTAATACTATAAATTGTGGGCAGCTATTCCACCCCTAGAATAAGGGTGAATCCCATCTAGGAAAGTGTCTCAAAAATGCATGTCATTGAAAGTGAGTCAAATGCTTTCTGGGCAGCAGGGAGCTCTGGATCCACTTGATGCATAGTGCAAAGAAAGAAAAAAGATACTTACCTGTAACTCAGGTCCTCCAGCATTGTTATCTTTCATAGACTCACATGCTTGAATAATTCCCGTCGTCAGACTGGGAACCCCCGGTATTTTCCAACAGCAGTACATACTTAACATATAACATACCATCATAAACCAACAGCCATCTTTTGCAACCCATCCTCATCTATTTATGATCTAAACTCCACCCAATCAAAATGCTCTACCTCCAGCTGATTGCCCACTGAAGCTTCCAACTGTAAGATTTTCGAAAAGGCTAATTCCTACTTATTTCTCCAGACACTTAAAAGTCTCATCCAAAGGGAGGTGGGAGGGCTGCATGTGAATCTCTGAAAGATACCATAAATGAGGTTTAACATATGCAAACAAATTTCTCAAAACTGCCTCTCATGTCGATGCTTCCTTGCTTACATGCAAGTCCACACAATAATGCTTTAGAAAAGCATGTGTTGTCTTCCATGTTGCTGCTTTACAAATATTCTCCAAAGAGATTCCTGCAAAGTAAGCCGTTGACGTTGCCATTGCTCTAGTTGAATGTGCCCTGACTCTCCTTGTCAGTGGCCTGTTCATCAACGTTTGTGCTGTAGCAATACATGTTCCAATCCACCTTCCTATTGTCTGTTTGGATACTGCCTTTCCTTTGTGTCCCAAACAATATGCAACAAACAGTCGATCCGTCTGACTTATGTCTTTGGTAGCTGGCAAATAAAACTTTAGACACTGTTTAATGTCCAAAGAATGTAACGCCTCTTCTGCTGCTGTTGCAGGATTTTCAACAAATTTTGGTAATGTTATCTTCCTTCTTAAATGAAAAACAGTTAGTACCTTTGGTATAAACTTTGGGTTTGTCATAAGCATCACATTCTCTTTTCTAAACTTTAAATATGGTTCTCTGCAACTTAAAGCCTGCATTTGCCTACTCTCCTTGCAGATGTTATTGCCAATAAAAAAACGGTCTTTCATGTTAAATGCATTAATGATGCTCTGTGTATTTGTTCAAACTGAGCTTTTAGCAATCCTGCCAAGAGTGTATTAAGCTCCCATTCAGGCGCTAATCTTTGTACTGGAGGAAATTCTTTAAATAAACCTTTCATACGTTCTTCGACTATCCTTTGAGAATATATGGAAAGTGTATTTGGCCTCCTAAGAAATCGTGAGATTGCTGCCAGATGAACCTTCACTGAGCCATACATTAACCCAGACTTAGCTGAATGTAACAAGTAAGGCAAGAATGTATGATCTTCCATGCGTGCTGGATCTAACTGTTGCTCACGTCCCCAAAGCAGAAATCGTTTCCATTTCATATCATAGGTTCTGACTGTTGAAAGAGCATTTGCTTTCTTCTGTATTTCTCTGCAATCTTCTGGCAATCTCAAATGTCTGAATTTTAAGTCTTAAAAAGCCATGCCTTCAAATATAACGACTCTGATTGGGATGGAACACTTGACCCTTGTCCTTGGAATGCAGGTCGGCCTTCACTCTGAATCGTACTGGCCTGCTGACACACATCTCCAACAGGTCCGTATAGCAATGTTGCCATGGCCACACTGATGTAACAAGAATTACCATGCAACACTCTTGCTTCATTTTGCACAATACCCTCGCTACCAACGGTATCGGTGGAAATGCATAAATTAATTTCCCTTTCCTATTGATTGTGACTGCATTGCCTTGAGTCCCTGGGCAATACCACCTGCTCGCAAATTTCTTGCACTTTCTGTTCAGATTCGTAGCAAATATATCCCAAATGGGCTTTCCCCATTTCTGAAATAGATCGCTCAGTTGTTGTGAGTTTATTTCCCATTTCTGAGTTTTGAAATACTGCCTTCTCAAACGATCTACCTGCTCGTTGTTTAGCCAATGAACATGCTCTGCCATCAATGACACCTTGTTGGCAATGGCCCATTCCCAAAGCTTCTGTGCTTTCTTCGACAGGATCAGCGATCTCGTTCCTCCTTGTTTTTTATGTAATACATCGTAGTCGTGTTGTCTATTCTCACCATCTCATGACTTCCTTACTAACCGCTGTAAAGCTACCAATGCCAATCTCACAGCCCTGAGCTCCAGCACATTTATGTGTAATTTTTTCTCTTCCTTTGACCAAACACCATAAACTACTCTGTTTGCTACATGTGCTACCTAGCCTATCATTGAAGCATCCGCAGTCAGTTATCTTTATGGTCTCTTTATTTGCAAACTTTGTCATTTGAATACATTGTTGCTTCTCATCCACTATTGAAGTGCTTCTTTCATACTTTTAGTTGCATTGACTACATTGTCCCAATCTCCATTCTGTTGTTGCCACTGTCTAGGTAACTCCTCTTGAAGCACCCTCATTCATGGCCTGCACTGGGGTATCAACAGAATAGATGATGACATTGTTCCTAACACAGCCTTCATTAGTCTTACTGTCACCCTTACTTTCTTCGCCAGGGTCCTCACTTGAGTCATTAATTCCCTTCCTCTTTGCTGTGCTGGGTACGCCATTCCCTTCACTGTCTTCAATCGTGCTCCTAGAAATGCCAAATCCTGAGTTGATTCCATTCTTGACTTCTTGGTATTTATTGCAAGTCCTAAAAACAAAAGAATTTTTTGAGTGATCTCCATTATCTCCTTGTTTCGGCTCCATGTGGCAGGCTTTATCAACCAATCGTCCAGGTATGGATACACCACATCCCCTTTCCTTCTTATATGGGCTGCCACAGGAGCCTTGCATTTTGTGAAGATTCACAGGGTTGACCTCAGACCAAAGGGTAGGTCTTTGAACTGGCAGTGTTGCCCTGCCACCATGAAACAGAGATGCTCCCTGTGATTCTTGTGAATTGGTATATTGAAATATGCATCTTCCATATCTATGGAGTTGAGAAAATCTCCTTTTCTTAAGAAAGGCAAGATCTCCTGCAATGTGACCATATGGAAACTTTGTTGTTTTATATATTTGTGTAATTCTCTTAAATTCCATGTCAAATGCCACTCTCCTGATTTCTTTAATGTGAGAAAGAACCGTATAATAAAATCCCTCGCACATCTCTACCATCTGCACCATCTCTTTTTGCTCTTTTCTTGAATAGTTTTGATGTTTCCTTTCGTAACTTTCCTAAATGCTTGTGCCTTTCCTTTCTTGGAAGTTTAGTTGGTGGCTCCTCCACACATTCCAGAACATGTCCCTGTCTTGCAATATCTAACACCCATTTGTCTGTTGTTACTTGCTGCCATTCCTTGTAATAAAACTGCACCCTTCCCCCGACTGGCAGCTGAACATCAAGAACTCCAATTTTAAGAAAGTAATGACCTTCCGCTTTTGCCCTCATACCTGGAAGGCTGATTCCCCTTCTTGCTCTGCTTTGATTTGGCCTGTAGCCTTGTTCTCTCTGTCTCTATTGTCTATTTTGTTGTCTGTACGAACTGTACTGTCTGTAGGTTGCGTTCTGCCTGTAGGGACGAGAATAGGATCCCCGTTGCCCTTGTCTAAAGAATCTCCTCTTGTAACCTCTATAAGGTTGTCTTAATTGCAGCATACCGAGAGAACAAGCTGTCTCAGGACCTGCTTTTATTTCTTGAAGTGCTTCATCTCCTTTTCCAAAAGTGTCAAAGCCAGCCGCCTCTCTCTGTCTTTCGACGTCTTAACTGTGAAAGTCTGACATATCTCACAGTCAGCTGGCTTGTGCTCTGGATGTAAAAGGTAGAGACAGTTTTCATGTGGATCCTCCACGTAAATCTTCTTTTCACTACATGACAACCATGTTTTAAATAAAGATTTCTTCAATATTGCCTTAGCCATATTTAAAATAAGCTTTCCTTTGACGAGCTGTCAGATAGGGTTCCTGCACTCTGAACGTGCGGTAGAAAATCTGACAGTTGGAAGCTTCAGTGGGAGATCAGCTGGAGGTAGAGCATTTTGATTGGCTGGAGTTTAGATCATAAAAAGATGAGGATGGGTTGCAAAAGATGCCTGTTGGTTTATGATGGTATGTTATAAGTTAAGTATGTACTGCTGTTGGAAAATACTGGGGGTTCCCAGTCTGATGAAGGGGAATTATTCAAGCATGTGAGTCTATGAAAGATCCAATGTTGGAGAAAGTTAGCAAGTTACCGGATATGGATTGTCCTGGTATAAATCCAGATTGCTGTGGTGAAACCTTGCTCCACATATACAGATGAAGACTGTTTGCTATGATTTTGGCCAGGATCTCAATGTCTAGATTGAGTAGTGACAAGGGGTGATAGGAAGATAATTCATCCAAGGGTTTACATAGTTTAGGCAGAACCGCAAAAATCTCTTCTCTGAGTGTCAGAGGGAGTATGCCTGATTCCTGGCCTTACCATACACTTATAGCAATCGAGACGCTAGTATAGAAGAATTCTCTGTAAATTTCAGAAGTTCCCTCCTGGGAGAGATTTTATTGCCTCAAGAACTTCCTTTACTCTAATGGGTGCATTGAGTTTTTCCCACTCCTGCAGTCCAACCACGCAAGCGTGGCTTCAAACAGGTAATCCCCTGGAGGAAGTGTGGGTGGGGAGGATGGGGTGGGAAAAAGGGGAGAGTGTTGCTGCTGCAGATGCAGCAGTATATAGTGTGGTGTAATATTGTGCAAATGTAGATGAGATGTCCTATAAAAGGGAGTGTCTTTACCCATCAGCTTAGTGTGCCCATAATGTCTTTGCAGGTATAGTCATGTCTGAAGAGATGTGCCAGTGTGTGGCCGGGACGCTCTCCCTCACCATATTGCCTTGCTTTGGCCAATTTCCAAAGGTATTTGACATCTCTATCAGCTTCATCTTTATACTGAAGTAATGCTGTTTGAATTTGAGAGGGTAAGGTAGGGTCTTGTGTGTGTGCATAGGTATTCCGTTTTTCAGTGTTTATTCCACATAATTTAGAGTGTTTTGGATCAACCGTAAAATGCTGGATTGTTTGGATATGCAGTAACGAAGAATAAAGGCCCTAAAGGCTTCCCATAGTGTAGGATGGATCCCACAGAGAGTTCATTTAGATTGAAATAATAGAGTATATATTGATGGGTTTCATCGTGCCCAAGTCAATGCACAAGACTTTTAGACTGAATATGCTCTGAAATGTGTGCACCAGCAAAACAAAGATAGTACAGATGGTGAAGAGTTTAACCTTGGAACCAGGTCCTGCTTTTTCATATATAATTGACAAAGCTTGTCTCAAGTTCTCTGTAAGCATGATAACCATGAGCAAAGCAACGCAGTGGCAAACAGCATATTCTTCAGTTTTTCACAAATGTATTTCAATGGACTGAATATACTAACATCATCAATTGATTTTTCCTCAATTGTCTGATCCAGCTTTTGGTCAGCAACATTGGGTGTAGATGGCTGAAAGAATCCAAAAACAAGAACAGACATTTATAACAAATCAAAATTAAGTGTGGTCGTCATTTTGCATTTCTGTTCCCAAATCATTGATTTTTACCATTGGTGATGGAGTCATAAGTGTAAGTCAAATATGTATTTTAAGAAATGGAAGTATGTGAATACTTCCACAAGAAATTCAATTGGTTGATAGTAAATGGACAAGTGTACAAGCATTCTAAATATTGTCAAAGTATATAAATAGTCGTTGAAAACAAAAGCTGTCCAGAAAAGTTCATTAAAATCTGGAAAACACTTTCATAGACAGATTGGGGATGAAGTGCTGAAGCAATAATAAAATAGATCCGTGAAGAGGAAGAGATTTGGAATAAAGAGCTAATGCAGTGAGAGCATTCGAGGATTCTAGGAGTAAAATAAGCAGAAATGACATTGAACTGCTTCTCGAGTGGAGATACGTAACAACAGGAACAATTTTATAAATATATTCTGCTTCTAGGAAGTCCAAGATGATGCACCCAAGCTTCAGCGAACTATGAATTGTTTTTGGCTATAACATAAAAGCAGCATATATATTAGAGAACAAAACTACTTACTGTGTCCCTTGTGGCCTCTTCACTATTCAATGCTATGGGAGGAAGACTCTAAAGGTAAAAGAGAAAGTGAGAAAGAGACCTCCATGAAAGGCAAACCATGATAATTGATGACAGTTTTCTCAGGTGCAATGTTAGTCTCTGTGACCCAATCAAGTGTACTGGTGCCGTCATTTAGACAAGGTCAGATCCATATAAAACCATACTGCATTTGTGACACAATAATGCAGCATTGCTTAATAGGAACCTAATCCTTTTATTACCAACCAAAGCTGGTGCTAATTACAGGAGATGGGACCTTGGATAGATGGTACTTGATGTCTGAGGAGTGGGCTGGACTGAAGGAGCTGGAGTCATAAAGAATGAATAAGGACTGCCTAAATCAAAGAACGGAGGGATGAATAGTGTGAAGGGAATAGCCTGAAACAGTTTATGCTGTGTACCCAAGTCAGTGCACAAGACTTCAGCCTCAGTAGGCTCTGAATATCAGCAAACCCAAGATGGTCCAGAGGGTGGAGAATTTAACCATGCGACCAGGTCCTGCTCTTTCATACATAATGGACAAAGTGTGTCTCTAGTGTTCTCTCTTAGCAAGGGGTGCATTATAATCACGAGTAGTCTGCAACTGCATATATTCTTGTGTTGTGTTAACATTTGATCATTAGAGTGTGAAATGTAATAACGTGTAAAGTAATGTGATAGAGGGATTTCGTGCAACGTGGAGGAATTAACATTGTAATTGTGCCTTGAATGGTAAAGTCTTAATGTTCGTTTTACGAGTGATTAATGAGAAATTAATTTACTGACATGTAATGCACTGATTTAAACGTGCTCAGTAACTATGTACTTGTATATGTGTGTTTAAGGAAGATCTATGGTGATTCTTATGTTAGCCGATTTTCTGTAGGCCTCGTGTATTTCTCCCTGGCTCTCACAACTGAAGCATTTGTAATGTTCATGTGTATGCAGAATCTTATCTTTCTCACGTTTCTGTTGCAAGTGGAGAAATTCCTCTTTGTTAGTTAGAATAACGCTTTTTTTAGGAGTTAAGCATCGGGAGGAGAGGATACATTTGAACAAGGAGTGCTGATAATGTGGGACAGTGTTCATTCTCACTGGAGAAGGCCTGGGAATCAAGGTCATCAAGCCAGAGGCCGGGAGTATCGAAACTGACTGGAAAGTTACCTACGAGGAGGTGTCCAGCTGGATGGGATGATCTTGTGATGCAAAGATGGGCGTGTTCTAGGATTTTGATGGAGGAATTAGGGACAGTGCCCCAGGGTTTTTGGGTTAGAAGAGGAGATCTGATGGAGAGAGAAGGAGCATCTTAGAACGAGCTCTGTAGCTTTATGCTACTTGACCCATTCAACGTGAGTGCACTTCTTAGGAAGTCTTCACGTGCTGACACCTTTTTCCTTTAATTGCCTGGGAAAAATGCTAAGTAGGGATGTCATGTTAGTGGTAGTGTAGGGACAGACTAATGCTTTTACTTATGAACCTCAAATGAAGAATACTCTTAATGTCGGCGCAATGATCCTCTGCATCCTGATTTTAGAACTGGTCATTCTCTGCATGTTGCATAGATTGAACTTTGCCCGTAGGTTTGGCTTTGTATTAGTTCTAATTTATTTTTACACCCTCGTTCTGAGGTGTTTGTATGTCCAATTGTTCTTGTCATTGTAATGAACTAAATTTAGAACCTGGAGTCAGTGATTCTTAGGAGTCATGGGTTATTCGAATTGTGAAATCCAATTAGATATTTCTCCCCTCTACACTCTTAGGCAAGAACCAACGGTCTGTCGACCAGGGGTTCCCGAGAAAATCTAGGACGTGGAACCCAGACCCATCATAAGCATTGGCAACTCAGTGCAACACAGCACATTCTTCAGTTTTTCACAAATGTATATTAACAGACTTAATACACTAACCTCTTCAAGTGATTTTTCCTCAATTGTCTGATCCAGGTTCTGGACATCAACATTGGGTGTAGGTGACTGGAAGAAACCCAAAAAAGAACTAACATTTACAACAAAACAAAATTATGTGTGCTCATCATTTTACATTTCTTTTTCAGACATCAAATACTTTTATCTGGTGTGATTCCTGGGTTTCTAATGCCCCAGCCTCTTTACCATTGGTGATGGAGCCATAAGTGTAAGTCAAAAGTAATTTTACAAATAGAGGTATGCGATTACCACTCCAAGAAATTAATTTGGCTGATGGGAAATGGGCATGTGTATGAGAATCTTAAAAATAGTCACAGTATATAAATAGTCGTCAAAATTAACAGATTTCCAGAAAAGTTAATGAAAACTGGAAAATGTTTACATTACTTTTATATACAGATTGAGGATAAAGTAGTAAAGAGTGATAAAAGAGATGAGTGAAGAGGAAGAGATTTTGAAGGAAGAGCGATAGTATTGTAAGTCTTCGAGGATTCTAAGAAGAAGAAAATAAGCACAAAATATATTGAAGGGCTTCTCAAGTGGAGATATGTAGCAACATGATCAACTTTATAAATGTTTTCTGCTTTTAGGACGTCCAAGCTGATGCACCCAAGCTTCAATGGACTGAGAAATGGCTTTTATCACATAATTACAGAGCAAAACTACTTACTGTGTCCCTCATGGCCTTTTCACTATCTACTGCACTGGGAGGCACACACTAATGGTAAAAGAAAACGTAGAAAAGTCTTCTCAATGAATGACAAACTATGAGAATTAATGTAGAGTTTTCACAGGCGCAATTATAGTCTCTATTATAACCTAAACAACTGTAGAGTTACCCTCATTTGGATAAGGCCAGACACAGCAAAAACCAGTGTTGAGTGCAATTTAAAGATTTTATATTGCATGTGTGGCACAGTTTTACAGCATTACAACACGGAAAAGCTAATTATTTTATCACCAACAAAAAGCTTGTGCTAATTTCATATTATTTTTGCAAATGAATTTGTAAACCGTGTGTGGGAATCCTATCACCAATTTTTGGTACTGGTTCTTATTTTTCATGAATCTCTAAATGGGTCTTGTGGTTACAGTATGGGTACTGACACCAATATTAACTCATTCCGTATAATGATTATTCGTGAACATGCAAAGCTCACGTTTAACTGTGGCAAAATACCCTCATACTGTGTTTATGGAACAGAAAATGCATATCCAGAAATCATAGAACACTGGCTGGGAGGACATGATAGTGTGTTAAATGACCACATACAAGAAAAGATGAGAAATGACCTTGGACACATGGTTGGATTGAACTGAAGGAACAGGAGTCAAATAATGAATAAAGACTGACTACACCAGAGAACTGAGGGGTGAATAGATATGGTGAAGGGAATAGCCTGGACTGGTTCTTACTATGTACCAAACTAAAAACACAAGACATAAACCTCTATTTGCTTTGAAATGTGTGCATTAGCGAAGCCCCGAAGGTCCAGACGATGAAGATTCTACCTGGCAAAAAGGTCCTTGTATGTGGTAGATAGTCTAAGTGTGTCTTGAGCACTCTCATTGTGTGTAAGCATGAGTGACTCAGTGCCAAACCTGATACCCCTACTTTCTTTCACAAATATATATCAACAGGCAGAATATACTAGCCTCTTCTATTGATGTTTCCTTGATTGCTTGATCCAGCTTCTGGCTGGCAACATCAGACGTAGGTTGTTTCAGGAAACAAAAAAATACCCCCAACTTTTACAACAAGACAGAATTATGCACGTTCCTCATTTCAAACTTTGCTTTCTCAAAACCATCACATTTTATCTGAGATGATTACTGGGTGTCTAACGCCACTCATCTCTTTGTCAATAGTGACGGAGGCTTGACTGAAAGCCAAACAATAATTTTAAGAAATGGGAGTATGTTAATACCTCCACAAGAAAGTAAATTTGCTGATGGGAAATGGATAGTTGCATGAGCACTCATGGATTTGTATTGGTATATAAATTGCCTTTGAAAATGGCTGATGACAAGAAAAGTTTGTGACAATCTAGAAAAAGATACAATACTATTATATATAAACCGTGGAGGAAATGATGAAGTGGTGAAGCAGGAGGTGAGTGAAGGGGCAGAAGTTGGGAGTGTAGAGCTAAAGGAGTGAGAGTCTTTGGAGATTATAGGAGGAAGAAAATAAACATAAAGGACATTGAACGGCCATTCAAGTAGTGATATGTAACAAGATGAGCAAGCATAATACTGTACTTGTCTTTTAGGAAAACCTCACTTATACACTTAACCCTCACTAAACTGGTGATTTTTGTATTTTTTCATGAAAGCAGTATAAATATTAGAGAACAAACGTACTTACCATGTCCTTCATGCCCTCTTCACTATCCACTGCAGTTAGAGGCAGACTCTTATGGTAAAAAAGAAAGCCAGAAGAGTTTTCCATTGAGACAAGCTTTGATAATTAATGATAGTATTCCCAAGTGCAATCCTAGGGCCTGATTTGGGGTTTGACAGGCACGTAATGTCCGTTGGGACGGTGGAACGTATTACCTGTCCACCCGAATGGTACTCCATCCGCTACATTTAGAGATGACTGCTGGCTCAGCAGTCATATCTGTACACTGAAAGGAACTGCTGTTATAGTAGTTCCTTATGTGTTTGGTGGGGGGCTGCAGTCTGTTTTGATGGCCATGCACCAAATGTTTTATATGTTTGTTGTTTTTGAAAAACACACTCCCAAAGTGGGAGTTTATTTTTGAAAAACAAGAAACAAAGGACCCCCACACCCTGGGAGATTTCTCTCAGGGCGTGGGGCGGTCATTATTGTTTTTCTCCTATCACTCACTCCCGGGTTTTGTAGGTCTCGCCTAGCGTTGCAGTGCGCATGCGCTGCTCGCTCTGCGAGGCATCTTGTAATCGAGGAGATTTCAGAAGTGGAGTGGAAGCCCCGCCCATCTTTTTTATTGGCTGGCGTCATCGTTTATGGTAAACGTTGGCTTCCCATTGAAAATGAGGCTTCTTTGTTACCGCCCTGTCCCCTTTTGGGACCTCCCATCCAGACTGGATCGTTTACTTGCGGCGTTATCCTGTCTCCTTCAATTAGTCGGTGAGCACTCTTTAGCACATTTTTTTTTTACATTCGCGCAATGGCGACGGCTTGTTTATTTCGCATCTGAACTTTGAGGCGCTATCAGGCAGGATCAGGCGCTTCGTGTATCTGTGCTTCGTCAGTTAAGACGCTTTCGCGCAATGGCGACGGCTTGTTTTATTATGATATTTGTTAAACAACACGGCACGCCATTTTCATTTAGCGCGCCGGCTGTTTCGAGTGCTGTCCGGGGTGCAACAAGAACAACCCCACCCCCATGCCGTGCATGGACATTTGGGTGGAGAGGGCTTTTGTTAGCTTTGAGTGTCTATTGCCTGTAGCAAGTGATAGCTGCTAATTTTGCTTAGTGTTTGTGCGCCAGGTCCGCGTTGCAGGAATCCGAAATGCACAATCGAATGCGGTTTAGACAATGCACGTTTTCACCCAACCATACCTCGGAGTGTGATGCGTAGCGGGTGGTAATTGTGTACTGTCTGTAGGTCTGCAGAGCCCTCACACACTCTGGTTTTGGTGTCTGCTCTGAAGCTTCCTTGTCACGGGCTTCATTTCACAACATGGTCGCTATAATCCGGTCTAAACCGGTCCTTGCTTTGTGCGGTGAAGATGATGCTACTAAAATAACCATGTGCCTTTCACGCTTAACGTTCAGTCGCCATCCAGCGTTTTGTCTGCGCTGTATCAAGTACATCTGTAAAGGAAATGTACAAGATGGCAGCTGTCCGTGCATCGGGTTCGAGGATGCAGGGATGGTAACGCAAGCAGTGCCCCTAGTCGTATTTACACAAGAAGGCGGATGCATGTGCTCGCCATTCAGTTTGGATGGGAGACCTTGCCTTTATGCCTGCCCCAACGATGGCAATCGCTGCGTATGATGTTAAATAGGGCAGCTATTTTGTCTAATTTTTATTCTAATAAAACGGCCGGTCAAAGGCAAACCGCTTCTTTGGCCCACAAAACTAAAGGCACTTTAAAATAAGGCCACCCTCGAATTGCATTCCTTAATAATAATCACTACCCCAAGTCTTATTATTCATCAGTACTCCAAGTACAACCTTTCATTGTGGTGGAAGAGCTCAACTAATGTAATTAATTGGCATCGAGGGGCTGAATGGTTGATAGTCCTACCAACTGGGTAAATGTACACATTATGAAATTGGATGTGTCCCATTAGTTGACAATTAGTATCACTAAACAAAGGAAAGGCTCACTACACCTAATGTACAGCAAACAGGGAAACGTAAGCATGTATGAACAGCGGAAATTATGTCCACAGCTCGCAAGTAATGCACTTGAGCTTTACCGACAAATCCTGGTACATCCATTCTGTACCAGCCACTGTTAATGTCTACAACTGCATGCGTAGTTTTGTGGTGGAAGGAAATGGTAGGACACTAGAAGACTGTGTGGGACAGGGCCATGGCAACTAATGTGAGCTTGAATCAGTATTCAGTGGTGCAGTCATAATTTAACAATTGGTATTGAGTCACCTTGACGAGTGGATATTGGAATATAATCTTAAACGAGTTTCTCTAAAGGGTTAGGACCTGGCACTGCTGTGCAGGGCCTTACTTTAACCATAATATATGTAATTGAGTTATTTTACATATTTGCCAGTAACTTTATGCACGGAACGTGATTGTGAGGAACAGGGGATATATGCTGTAAGAATGGTCTTGCATTGATCGATCAGTACCCGTGGCCTGTGTAATTAAGGGCTTGGCTTAAAAACACCAAAGCTAAAAACCTGTGCTGAGCATAGTGCTTAGTGCCGCCTGACTGGTATTTTGCTGTTTGTCATGGTTCAGATGACCCATACTGAGATCTACCTGGTTTGAGGTTCTTAGTAATTTAGATAATACGCAAACAGCAGGAGCACCGAGGGAAGGCACTTCCCAGCTGCCTTGGTACCAAGCTCTGAAGCAGTTTTTAGGTCATGCTTGTGCAGCGTATGGACTTGAAGCCCCGCCCACTCTCCAACCATATTTTCATTGGCTTGTGCCATTGCCCTTTGTAAATGTTGGCTTCTGATTTGTTGATAGGCTTATTAGTCCCTCCTTAGTACCTCCCTGTCTTCTGTTACCTCCCATTAGGACTGGCCCTTTTACATGTGTCCTAACTCTGGAGCTTTCATTAGAAGTTTGGAGAACTATTTACTTAATTAATATAGACAAGACTCGCGGGACGCCAGCAATGGCGGCTGCTTCTATGTATTAGCAGCGCTCCATGCATGCTTTCACTGTGGCTGTCCCCACGGGACGCTGGCAAAGGTGGACAGTTATATATAGTAGCAGCGCGCCATGCGCACTTTCACTGTGGCTGCCCCCTCACACAGCACTTGCGGGACGCCAGCAATGGCGGGTGCTTCTATATAGTAGCAGCATGCAATGCGTGCTTTCACTGTGGCAATGCAATAGGTCTCACAGTTGCGAGAGTTTGAGCTATTGGCATTGTAAATGACAATGTCTTTTATTTATAAGTTGGTTTTTAAACATTAATAAAAGGTATTATCATTTACAATACTAATAGCTTAAACTCTCGCAAATGCGAGACCTATTGCATTGCAAATGCTTGTTCCTTTCGGTGACAGACAAAAAAAAAATACATTACACTATCCACCCTAAGTAGGGGGGCGGTGTAATGTCCTTCCTTCGACGGCCCCTACTGCGTCAAGAGTATTTCCTCAACAGAGCTAGCAGGGCCTCTGTTGATTAAATACTTATGATCTACCCGTCTCTAAATGAGGCAGCGGACCACGGATTTGGCAGGCAGGGTGCCGTCTTCGTTTGCAACAGAGCACCCTATCTGTCAAATGCTAAATCAAGCTCCTAATCCCTATGACCCAATCAAGTTCAGTGAAACAGTCATCTAGGCAGGGGCAGACGCATGTAAAACCAATGTTGAAAATGCTTTAAGGGGATTATACTGCTTTTGTGAAATAATAATACAGCATTACATAACGGGGAAGCTAGTCCTTTTATTACCATCAACAAGCTAGTGCTAATTTCACATTTTTTGAAAATGCATTTTTTAGGTCAAACAATTTTTTAGATCAAAGAGTAATCAAAATACATTTCTATTAGTCATTTCGACACCGTTGAAGAGTCCGTCTACTGTAAAGAAAAAAAACAGTTCTTTTTGCCCCGTCCGGCATCTCTAACAATCAGCAACAGCAGCAGCAGGCATTCTAGAAAGGTTGTCTGATGATATCAGCTGGCTTTGTGAGATATTTTGTGACATCATTCACCGGCCGGCCCCTTTAAGATGTTCAATTAGAATCCAACAATGTCTTGTACATTTTTCCATTGAAATTGGTCACTTTTAAATGTCAGAGAAGTACACTGTTTCTGCATTATACTCCAATTTCTAAGATATAATTGTGTTAATACCTTGAATACCAGGTGTGGGAAAGCTTTTCCCAGTTTGTGGTGCTGTCACAAATTTTTTAGGAATCTGCAATTGCATCTGTGGGTGTACAGTCTGAATTTTGAAATGAAAAACAATATTAACTCATCCCACATATTGAAGGATCATAAATATGCAAGGCTCAGGTTTCACTGAAGCGAAGTACCTTGAAACTGAGTTGATGGAACAGCAAATACTTATCCAGAAATCATAGATCAATGGCAGTGAGGACATATATGTGACGAACTAAATATGTTTTAAAGGCTACATCAAAGAAAAGACATTAAAGGACCTTGCACAAATGGCACTTCATTTCTGTTGGGTGAATTGGGCTGAAGGAGCAGGAGTCATAAAGGATGGATAAGAGCTGCCTAAACCAGAGACCTGAGCAGGATTGATATGGCCCATAGGGCCATCAGGCAGTGCCCGACGGGTTGGTCTGTTTGTGGGCCTGATGGTTCGTCTGGTGAGCCGGTGTTTAATGCTGATTCCCTCATATTTGAACAAATATTGCCTGTAGCAAGTTCTTATCCATGCAGTCCCCCATATCTTACAAACCACCTATACAGTGTGTCTTTAAAAGTTCAAAACTGTCCCAATTTGCAAAAATGGGCCACTTTTTTTTTTAGCTATCTGGTTGACTAATGGGGGCCACTTTTATTTTGGGGATGGGGCCTATTTTTTGTCCCAGTCCAACCCTAGGCCTGAGGGTTGAATAGATATTGTAAAGGAAAGCCTAAAAATGTTATTATGATGTACCAGTGTCAATGTGCACGACCTTAGCCTGAATATATTTTGAAATGTGTGCATCACAAAGCCAGCAAGGTCCAGAGGGTGGAGATTTCAATAAGGGAACCTGGTCCTAGTCTGTCATAGATGATGGACAGAATGTGTCTAAAATTCTTTCTTTGTGTAATAAACATGAGCAACTCAGTGTGAAACAGGATACCCTTACATTTTACCCAAATGTATATCAATGGACTGGATATACTAACCTCTTCAAGTGATGTGGCCTCGACTATCTGATCAGCAATATTGGAAGTAGGTTGCTGGAAAAAAGACAACTAACGTTTACAACAAGAACAAATATGTGTGCTCCTCAGTTTGCATTTCTTTTTCACAAATCCATTGAATTTTACTTGAATTGATTACTGGGTATTTATGGACCATGATGTCCTTACCATTTGTGATGGACTCCTGAGTATATGTCAAAAAATAATTTTAAGAAATTGAGGTATGTCTGTGCCCCCACAAGAAATTCATTTTGCGGATGTGAAATTGATAGCTGGGCAAGTATTTCAAGAAGTGTTGTTGTATGTAAATAGATATTGAAAATAGCAGATGCCCAGAAAAGTTCATGAAAATATGGAAAAAGTTTACAATACTTTTTTATACAGGCTGGAGACGAAGAGGAGAGTGAAGGGGAGGAGGGGTTGGAAATATAGAACTAAAAGAGTGAGAGTCTTTGAGGATTGTAGGAGGAAGAAAACTATCACGAATGGCATAAAATGGACTCTCACATGGAGATATATAACAAAATAAACAATAATATAATTGTATTCTGCTTTTAGGAAATCCATGCTTTGAACTGTGAAATAGTTGTGGATTTAATCATTAAAGCAACATAACTATTATAGGCCAAACCTACTTACTATGTCTTTCGTGGCCTCTTCACTATCCACCGCACTGGGAGGTGAGCTCTAATGGTAAATGAAAAAGTCAGAAAGAGTTCTCCATGAGAGGCAATCTATGATAATTAAAGTAAAGGTGCAGTCAAAGCCTCTATCACTCGCACAACTGCAGTCGCACCCTCATTTAGATAATGTTAGATCCATATAAATCCCATGTTGAAGGTGCTGTAATGGGATTACACTGCATTTGTGACACAATAATACAGCATTACAATATGGTAAAACTAATCCTTTATCACCATCAAAGAGTTGGTGCTAATTTCACCGGTTTTTTTTTAAACTTCATTTTTAGTGTCCTTCTGTCGGTCAAACAGCCATCATTACACAGTTATATCGGTCATGTAAACACTCTTAAAGGAGTCATCTACTATAAGGAAAAAAACTGTTCTTTGTGCCCTGTTCTGCATATCTAACAATTGGCAACAATAGGTATTCTAGAATGTTTGTCTGGTGATATCAGCCAGGGATTTGAGATCTATTGTGACAACATTCCCCGAATGGCCTCTTTAAGATGTTCCAGTAGAATCCATGCATGCCTTGCAATTTTTACATTAAAAGTCTGCACTTTGACATGTCAGCAAATCTTGTAGAAACACTATTTCTTCATTACACTCCTCATTCTAAACTAAGATTGTGA
Organism: Calotriton arnoldi; assembly: GCA_963921515.1. Lineage (NCBI taxonomy): Eukaryota > Metazoa > Chordata > Amphibia > Caudata > Salamandridae > Calotriton > Calotriton arnoldi. The sequence goes on along the minus strand of CAWUFW010000686.1, from coordinate 1,785,457 downwards.
CAATACTTTCAGTACCAATTGTGAGAACGCTGTTTAGAAAGTTGTGGTACTGTCCCTCTTTTTTATGACTCTCTAAATGAATCTGAGGTTGTACAGTATGAGGACTGAATACCAATTTTAACTCATTCCACATAATACGTGCTCATGAATATGCTAGGCTGGGGTTTCACTTTGGCAAACTATGTTGAAAATGGGTTGATTGAACCGCAAATACATATCCAACAATCATATATCAATTGCAGGGAGGACATATTTATGAGAAAATAAATGTGTTTAAACGACCACACCCAAGAAGAGACAAAGGTGGAACTTCCTCAGACGACATTTTGTGTATGATGGGTAGACTGTACTGAAGGATCGGGAGTCAAAAAGAATTGATAAGGGCCACCTAAACCGAAGAACTGGGGAATTAATAGATCATGTGAAGGAAGTATCCTGGAACGGTTCTCACTATGTTCCAGAATCAATAGTCAAGGCATAAGCCTTTTGAGCTTTGAAACGTGTGCATCAGCAAAGCCAAGAAGGTCCAGGAGGTAGAGAATTTAACAAGGAAATTGTTTCATAGTCTGTTGTAGATGATGGAGAAAGTGTGTCTTTAGGTCTCACTTTTTGTGAAAAGCATGAGTGACTCAAACCAAACAGGCCACTCCGACGTTTTTTACAAATGTCTATCATTCGCTGAATATCCTAACCTCATTGAGTGATGTTTCCTCCATTGTCTGGTCCCGCTTCTGGCTGGCAACATTAGAAGAAGGTGGCTGGGAGAAAGTAAAAGTAACTAACATTTACAAAGACAAATTTATGTGTGTTCATCATTTTACACTTCGATACCACTACGCGATAGAACTTCATCTGTTGTGACCTTTTTGTCATTGGTGGTGGAACCATGGGTGGTAGCCAAAAGATAATTTTGCAAAATGAAAGGATAAAGATACTTCCATAAAAAATGATTTGACTGATGGGAAATGGACTACTGTGTGAGGCTTAAAAGAACATACTCTGTATACAAATCGTTTTTCAAAATAGCAGATGTCCACAAATGTCCATGAAACTCAGGAGAATTCTCGTAGACTGGGAATGAAGAGTTGAAGTGGGGATGCATGAGGCAAATGGGTAGAGGTTGCGAATATAGAACTCAAAGAGGGAAAGTCTTCAGGGCTGTAAGAGGGAGAAAATAAGCACGAGTGACCCCGAGTGGCCGACCACATGGAGGTGGTTAACACGTTCAATAACTTTATGCTATTGTACATAACCATTATGGAATCGCAGTGGTGTGGAGTTTTATTTAAAAAATGGTGTGATATACAATTGAATTATTTACAGTGTCCATGGTGGCTTCTTCACTTTCTACAGCACTGTGAGGCAGGTTCTAATGGTAAAAGAGGAAGTCAGAAAGAAAGAAAACATATGATCTAAAATGTAGAGCTCTCTCATTTGCAATTTTTGCCTCAATAGCCCACAGAACTGCTGTGAAACAGCCACTTAAAAAGGTAAGGGGATTGCTGCATATTTGAAATATTTTTGCTATTTAACGTGATGTGGCATGACCACTCTGAAAGATAGGTTGTACTGTATTTATATTCAGCAATACAGCATTGCCAAGCTGGGCCTTTATTTAACATTGAGGACTGTGTATTTATGGTTTGTGCATGTCAATTCCCATTTTAAGATAAAATCATAGCAACAGCAAGAATGCTGGGTGTGGGAATAGTATGAGCAATTTGTGGTACTTTTACACACTCCCCATGAAACTCTAAATGAGGTTGAGGCTTTACTCTCCGAGTACCGAACACCAATAACTCCTTTTTTCCATAATGAGTACCTGTGAATACGCTAGGCTCAGATATCACTATGAAAGAATACTCTGAATATCTATTTTCTTTATTTAATTGTAGTATTTCTATAGCATGGGACAAGCCACAAGGGCAGCGGAGTGTTTTACAAGTAATAGATCATACCATAACTCAAAACAATATGAAAGAGAGCAGGAGCCAAAGTAGAGAGAACATAAGATGAATTAATCAGGAAAACAGAGTTTAAAGAGGTGCATTTTCAGGTTACAGAAAGAGAGTACGATTGAGTTGAGTCTGATGTGGTGTGTGATGGAGCTGGGAAAAGGCAAGGAAATGTTCGCTTTGATGTTTTAACTGTTTTGACTTTGGGGATTTCTAGAACTAGTTTGTTTCTGTTACTAGTATTTAACTGTTCCCTGTGAATTGGAGTTTGTTCCTTAAGGAAAATGGTAGGTCACTGTGAATTGCTTTGGAGTTATGTATACAATCTTCAAATCAATCGTTCCATCAAGGGGCAACCAGTGAAGTTGCTTAAGGATGGGTGTGATATGATCTGATTGATTGGCTCCTGTAACCATAGAGACAGCATGTAGTATAGCTCTGAGTGGTGCAGGGGAGAATTTGAGAAGGCCTGCTAGCTTTGCATTTCCTCCACTCAGATGAGTGAGGACAAGTGACCGGACTGTGTTTATAAATTCGGAGTGTGGTATGGATGACTTTAGCTTCTTGAGTAGATTTCCTGAGTAGATTTAGTTTGGTGATGTGATCATTTACACTAAGATTGTGGGTCAGCGATGAAACCGAGAGAGATAGAGGTTCAATGCCAAGGGTATTAAGAGGAACAAACTATTTCTGTATTGGAGGTGGAAAGTTACCGGAGAAGAGGAGTCGAAATTCCTTTTTTGTCTGACTCCTTTTTACAGAGAGCGATGGCATCCAATTTGTAAGGTTTTTAGATTGATTTTAAAGTTTCTAATGCTGGTAGGATCTGAGACTTGGGGATACAGCTAGGTATCCTCGGCATACTGGCGTAAGTAGATAGACTTATCTTGGAGTAATGTGGCCAAAAATTCGGGGTTTTGAGAATTTTCCTATGCTGTTTGACTTTATTGAACAGCAAATACGTTTCAAGAAAACCTATATCCAGGCCGGGGAAGATACGTATATCAAAGAAACACATTCTGTAACTTTAAAAGGCCAATTCCAAGAAAAATGGGAAAAAAGTAGCCAGCAGATCTAATCTGTGGACTCGACTGAAGGCAGGAATTAGTAAGGCAGGATAAAGGCTGACAAACCAGAGAAATGATTCATGAACAGATAACGTGAAGGGAAACGGCTGGAGCTGCTCTCACTAAGTAGCAGAATCCTTGCCCAACATGAAAGCTTGTACATGCTCTGAAATGTGTGCATCAACAAACTAAAGAATGCCTTTATGGTGGAGTTTGTTGTACTTCTTTCCTATGGCGAGTGCCTTCAGACAGCCATATTATACCATAGATACCACCGATATATTTGATACACAGCAAGAGATAAAGTCTAAGCTGATGAATCTTGCTTCTCTTCAGTGAATTATCCCTGACAGTATGTCCCGTGAATGTATTTAAGGTCCATGGTGAGGAAAAAGTTACCCCTAGGTTGAGGACTCAGCCTGAGGAAACAAAATCCCCACACTGCTACGTTACAACCAGGGTATTGTTGTTGGTAGTAGATGGTGGAGAACCTACCAAGGGGTCAAAGTCCTAGTCTGTGGTTGAAGACAGAAAATGGGTTTCTCTCTAGGTGTGTCTGTGTGATAAAATACCAGTGCTGAACAGCATATTCTTAAACTTTTCACAAAATGTATACCAATGGCTGAAGATATCGGCCTCATCACGTGAACTTAACTTGGCTGTTTGGTCTTGCTTCTTGGAAGAGACATCTTCAGAAGATGGCTAACAAATGAGGAACCCAGCAAACAATTACAAGACAAATATATGCTGCCCTCTCCATTTGAAAAATTGTTTCCACAACTCCATAGCTGGTGTGATTGCTGGGTTTCTAAAGCCCTTTGGTCCTCTTTCCTTGGTGTGGAGGCATCAGTGATAGTAAAAGACATTTTCAGGATACAAAGGGATTTTAATACCACTAAAAAAGGGATTTAGCTAACGGGAAATGGGCTGCTGCATGCGCATCATTCCCTAGTCGTTGAAAATAGCAATGCCCACAAAAGTTCATGTAAATCTAGAGAAAGTTTAAACCACCATGATATGTGGAATGCGGGTGAAGTGGTGGATAAAAGAAGGAATGACAAAATGGGGAGGGATTGTAGTATTGAAAACAAAGACTCACATACTGTTCAAGGAATAAGAGAAAGATAAATGACTTTGCGCAGCCTTTCTAATGGAGAAATAAAGAGAGATAAAGAAAAGTAATTATACAGTTTTGTTCTCCTTTGAGCAAATGCAGGCTAATGCGCCTAACGCGGTTGTCTAACACAATATCCAGGACAAAAATATTGCATGGCCAAAATATCGTAGAAAAAATATAGAGGAGAACAATATCGAGAAGGTAAGTGTAAATAGGTGAGTATAAATTTACATTTCGTAACTCCACATCTATGCACCTTGAAGTTATATATATTGTCATGGTACATATAGGTAGCATTGAGTATAGTAAAGATTTGCCTACCCATTGAAACTTACCTTCACAATTTTCTTGCCGTCGATATTCTAACTACGTATTTTGGCCACACGATATTTTATTTTTGACATTTTGGTCAATCACCGCCTAATCCAGATACGAAAGCCGCTAATATATTATGTAAGGACACTACACACTATAACCTGGATGGCCTCTTCGCCTCCCTCAGAACTGGAATGCAGGCTCTGATAGTAAAAAAGAAACTCACTAATATTTTTCATGATAAAACATAAACTATGACATGGAATGTATAGTTTTCCCGTGTGCAGTCTGTCTAAGACCCTTGTAACTACATGGCACCCTCATTTAGACAAGGCCAGATGTGTGCAAAACCACTGTGAACCGTGCAATAGGGGGATTATTGCAAATATAACAGCTTTTTCCTCTTTAAAGTGATTTAAGTTGCACCATGTTTGTAATGGGGGAAAGCATACACCAGCAGGGCATGACTGCTGTACCTAAAGACATACTCGTGTGTATCAGCAAAGCAACCTGCAGAAACATTGTTTCCATGTGTTATTTTCATTTTACAGCTACATTTACAGTAATAACTTGGCTACCTAGTGAGGGAACACTACTATTAATATGCCTTACTACCCTGAATTTTCAGCTAAACTCTAAGGGCGTCATTCTCAAAGGGCCTCCGCACTCGTGGCGGAGTCTCCGCACTCGGGCAGAATCTCCGCCATGAGAATTCTCATGGCGGAGATTCTGCCCCGAGAGCGGACACTCCCCCACAACTGCGGGCCTCGCCCACGAGTGCGGAGGCCCTTTGTGAATCCGGCCCTAAATGAGGATGAGTGTCCACTCTCAGTAATGATAACCAAAAGCAACTTATTCCCCATGATGTTTTTTTTTGGATATGCCTATGAAATACCTGACAGAAGAACTGATAAGGGCTGCCCAAACCATACACATGAGTGCACTGGAGAAAACGCAGGGTGAAGGCTGTCACTGTTCTCTCCAAGTGTCAGAATCTGTGCTCAATTCATGTGTTTCTCTGTGCACTGGATGTGTGCATCAGCGAAGCCAAGAAGGCTCAGATAGCAGAGAGCTCAATAATGGCACCAGGTTCCAGCCTGTGGCTGAAGGCCAGTTTGTGTCACTTGGTCTGCCTTTTTGTGATAACGCATTAGAGACTAAGGGAGTCATTAAGGGTTTGGCGGGCTGTTCTGTGTTCCGCCAGAGGAAAACAATAGAGAGATGGTGGAATGCATGAATTAATCTCAACCACTGGTAACTACCCAGAGCTGCATTGCAGGCCATCGTTGCTGTTACCCACTATTTCACTTCAGACCGAAAAAGTGCCACGTGCTAAACAGCCTTGGTCCTCCTCCAGTAGGAAGGATCTATCCCAAAAACAGACAGGCCAGGTCCACTCTGACCCAGAACCAGTGCTTTAAATGGGCCTGTACTGTCCGGTAGGGCGTACCGGCACTTTTTTATTTTGAGAGGGAGAGTACCGGCACTTCTCAAGAGAAATGCAATACTTTTAATTGGAGAGTCCTGGCACTTCTCAGAAACAAGCAGGTACTCTCTTACAGAGTACCTGCTCTTCTATTTTTCCATTTCAAGCACTGCCCAGAACACAAGCAATCCAGACCGATTTCAGCCTACCTGGGCCTCTTGTGTTGGGTACAGCGGGTTCCAGTGGCACAGTGAACAGTAGACCCATGTCTAGGTACCTAGGGCACTGCACTGAAGAAGTCATGGCGGAATGCTTCGATTATTCTCGGCCTCTGGTAATTACTCAGGGCTGCATTTTTGTCCATTGTTTTATACCCACCATTCCACTTCAGATATGTAGTCCACTGCCCTGGTGGACCACAGCATGCCATGTTTAAAAACTTCACCTTCCTGGCGGAGATATCTTTTTTGTTTTTCGAAAACAAACTCCCAAAGTGGGAGTTAATTTTTCCAAAATGAAAAATGAAGTCCTTGACACCCTAGAAGTTTTCACCTAGGGTGTGGGGTCAGTTGTATTTATTCTGTTCAGCGCCGCCAGGCTTTCCCTGGCGGCCCCAAACACAAAGTGCATCCGAATATCTATATCCTAAATAGGGGGGCATCTGAGGTATTTGTACCTACAAACCTATGTCCGTAGGGCTGTTGGTTTCCGGTTTCTGCAACGAAAACATAACGGTTCAACTAACTCAGAGATGAGCGGGTGAACCATCAGTTTGGCAGACAGGGTAGTTAGTCCACAACGTTTGTGGAGGATTGTCCTGTCCACCAAACTCTGAACAACTAAGTGCCGGGCGGGAAACACTTGAATTTTCTCACAAATGTCAACAGGGGAATATTCTTATAAGAAGATGTTACCATGACAGGCTTCTGAACAGGGACATATTCAGAAGGTGGCTGAAAAAAAACAGATATCCAACTAATACTGGCAACGAGACAAAAATACACTGTGATATTAATTCGTTGATTTACCAACTCCATAGATTCCAGGTGTTGTGATTAAAGCGTTACCATGGACCTTAACCTCTCTGTGGTTGTTAGTGGTGACATTGGTGATAGCTGAAAGACAGTTTTACAAAACTGAGGGACTTAAGCGCCACCACAGAAAAATTGATGCTGTTGACGGGAAGTGGATCACTGTATGAATTTGCAAAAAATGTCTTTGTATAAAATAATCCATAGAAACAGCAAATGTCAACAAAGTTCCTGAAATACAACTAAGTTCCTGAAACTTTCCAGAAAGGTTACAGTACTTTAATATAGAGAAAGGCGTTAATGTGGAGAAGGGGAAGCCATAGATGGGGGAGGGTCTGATAATATATTACGCTCAAGGGAAAGTTGTCCTCATAGATTTTAGGAGGTATTAAAATCATTAGTGTCATGCAAATGGAGATAGCTGGAGATGAACAAGTGTATAATATGTTCTAAAGTAATACAAGCCGATGTACCTAATCCACACTGACCTGTGAAGTATGTTTTGGTTATAGCAGCTCTAAATATGTTATACAAAGAAACTACTTACTATGCCTTGGGCGACCAGATCACTCTCCTGGGATCTAGGGTCAGGCTTAAATAGTAAAAGAGAAATCAGGTAGTATTTGTGTGAAATTATGGTTAAAGGAGTGCAAGGGAATCATTTAGAAAGATCCCTATAATTGAAGGGGCCTTCAGACCTGCCCAAAAACCTACACAAATCCTACTTGTTCAGCTCTCAGCATAGCCCATCTCTGGCTGTGGAATCATGTTAGAACACAATGCCACAATCAATGGTGTTAGAACTCCATACCACAGCAAGACGGCCTGTGCTAGATTCACAAAGCCTTTTCCTTTCTTAACTGCAACTAGTGCATGGAGGAGCAATAACTTCTGCGAGTGTAACTCAGTGGTTATTCATAATAATCCAGAAACGGCATGGAGAGTTGTTGTCAGTGCTTTCAAGATGGCTCAGTGAGTTAAATGTTCGCTGCTGAAATCTGAGCGATTATGTATTCCGTAGTTTGAATCATCCAGACTTCCATCCTTCCAAGGGCAGGAATTTAAGTACCATTAAATTTGGGAAACCACAACACCTAATAATTAAAGCGCTTTGAAACAGCAGAAGTGCAGCAGGGAACACTATATAAAAACGAATTATTCTGCAGCGGTAAATTCCACGTACATAGAATGGGTTTTCCCACGAGGAATGTCAGTGGTATGTATATTCAGAGTTTACACCTGCACTCAAAGAAATCAGCATTCACCATTGTCTTTGAGGTGTGAACCTCCAGCGAGGAAGTTCTTCGGTCCCTTTTAACTTCCATTGAGTTATCTTCATTCTAGTCATTATGACTTTCAGATCTTGTGGTTTAGCAATATTTCGAGGAGGTGTCATAAGGTGAATCCCACACGTTTCACTCCCATTGGAGCTCTCTAGAGTCTCTGCTTGGGACCTTGGCATCTGGCTTCCTGCAACCAGTGCATGCTGTAGATTCCCCTTTCCACCTTGGATAGCCTGTAGAGTACATCGAGCATGGCTGTATTGCTCCTGAATACCCTCTGCTTACTCCATGAACTGACTGGCTCTAGGCTAGTTCTGTGTGATGGCTCTGTATCCAGTGTGTGCCAGGGCCCACTCTCCCCCCAGCCACCAGCAGACCTTGGGGGGCTTTAAGCTGACTGCCTGTTACCAGTGCATAGCCTCCAGCTCTAATCCACTCCCATTCAATTAGGTCACACCCCATCGCTCAATGGGGGTCCCTAAAGAACATTTACTGAGCCAGGGCCCACCTATTCCTGCCTGTTTCCCCTTGTCGCATCTAGAGGGGCTATCGACATCATCTTCAAGGGCTGGCTTAATGCCTGCTGGTTGCTCTCCTCCGGCCTGCTGCTCGATCATGTCTGTGTGTATCCACTGTATATCGATGACTGCTCCTCTGCAGTTCCTATGTTGATGCACTCAGACAGAACAACAATAAACCTATTGGAAAGTGCATGCTCTTCATCATCTAGTCAATGCATGCCTAGGTGCAGGGACCCAAGACAAGATAAGAGCAGCTCTCTGGTCACTCATGCACAGCACCAAAATGCTCTACAAAAAGGCCTGGCTGCAATACAGCATTCCTCCACCCAAGCACTGCCCAAAGTGTAGGTGCTGCTCAAGCGATTGCTTATGTGCTTTGCAGTCTTGTCAGGGTTTTGAAGCGCTATATAAACAATGCAGTTTTTAAATTTGTGTTTACTCATTGCGTTGTAGGTATATAGGTGTACTTTATTGTATGCCCTTAAAATGACTGTTAAATATTACTTGCATTATTCATTAAATCTAGACTTGTACTTTGCCTCTAACATTCACTGCTTTTCAGTGACAAGCCACTCAAGGACAAAGGCATATGGATATGGTACCCTGTTGCTTCACATCTAGGTTGTGACCTATGTACTTCCACATATATGCGTGACTATGCAACCAATGGCGTAATTTGAGGTGGCAGTGCTCAGCGCAGAGCATACAACCAAGCGGGGGGACTGCAGGAGAAAGAGGCTGGGATACCTTGAGCAGCCTTATCTGGACGGATGCCCTTCGAGCCGGTCTACAGAAGCGCCCGGAGGGTATTCCACCAGAATATCAACTGGAGAACATTGTCGGGCCAAAAAGTCAAAATATCGTGAAGGTAAGTATTTATAGGTAAGTATAGATATACTATACTTAACTTCACATATATGTACCTTGACAATATATATGGGACTGATTTACAAACTGCACTTTGTGCAAAATTCAATTCACAAATTACGTGCAGTTTTACGACTCCAAACTCCCTATACTTATGTCTCTGCCCCGACTGCAGAGTCTCCGTGTGCGAAGAACTTTGTACTTGCTATATTTATGTGTGCAGTCGTAAAACTCTGCATGTAGTTTTTGAATTCCAAGAAAGTAGTAATCTTACTACCAAGTGTAAGTTTACCTTTGTGAATCAGGCCTATATATCTTCAAGGTTCGTAGATGCAGAGTTAAGAATAGTAAATCGATATTTTGCCGCCCAATATTTTGACTCCAGGATATTTTTCTACTCTGTAATCTGAAATACATGTCCCTATGAGTGGCTGGAAAATGTGGGCCACTGCGCTGGACAATAACATATATTATTACACTGCTTATAAAATTGCAGGACTGTGCTAACAAGCTCCATGCGCACGTGAGAGAGTGTGCATATGTGTGTTATTGTTTCACCTCAGTCCCTGAGGTCCAGGGTGGCCCCAACCCTGGAGGAGCCCCCAAACCCCTCAGAGGGGCCCCGTTCCGCCAAAGGCCTGTGAATATTTGTGAAATATGGGAGGCTCAGGGGCCACTCTTCACATTCTGCAGGGGGGGCCATCATTTTACATTACCCCACTGCCATATGTTTGTACCAAAAGTGAAAAAAAGCTGGAAAGGGGCCGATTAAATTTGCTCACCTTTCACATGGGCAGGTCTTCCGATCTGGATATTATTTTATCAAAGAGGTCACTGAAGGGACAGGCAGTCCCAGTAATTATCAGACATTTTACCCTGATCAGTTTTACCCTGATCAGTTTCAGCAGATCTGAACTGCCAAACTTTATTGGGGGAACGCTGCTGGAGTGCGGCGTGTGTCACCAAGACTCGCAAAAGAGATGTAAAAGTGCCTCGGGAAAACTGGTAGGTGCAATAATGCAAGTAAACGCCTGGGTACCCATACCCAAAGTACTGATACCGCAGCGTTGAGTAGTACTGGCCCATTATTAATGTTTTACTCGGCAATGGGGACTAACCAGAGGAATTGGCCCTTTTCTCTCATTCAGGGTCAGTTGTTTTTGGCAAAATGTATATTGGGGAACACAATAGGCAGTGCAGTGTGCGACTACAATTTTAAATCTCAGTTTGGCCAGTGTCTCCTGTTACTAAAAGGAATTAATCTTTCCCTATTACTAGCAATAAGGACAGAAGTGTTTTAGTCAGAGCAACTGGAATCATGCAGCAAAATTGACTCATTCATATTGTATTGTATTGTAATTGCATTTGTATAGCGCTTACTACCCCTGACGAGGCGTCGAAGCGCTTTTTTTGGCGACTAGCACGCTACTCCGGGACCCACAGAGGATTAGTGTTGAATTAGTATAGTGAAACATGCAAGTAAATTTTAAGTGGAGGATAGGTTAGTCAGTTATTTGGATTCGGAAGGATAGCAGAAGGATAGAAGAGGAAAAAAGGTTTGTATTTACATAGCGCTTGTTACCCCTGATGGGGTGTTGAAGCACGCTACTCCGGAAACCCATAAAGGATTAGTGCTGAATTAGTATGGTGAAATATGAAAGTAATTTGAGTGGTGGATATTATTCAGTTATTTGGAGTGAGAAGGATAGCGGAGGTATAGAAGGGGAAGAAAGGTTTGCATTCATATAGCACCTGTTACCCTTGATGGGTGTTAAAGCGCTTTTCTGGCGAGTAGCACGCTACTCCGGAACCCATAAAGGATTAGTGTTGAAAATTAGTATACTGAAATTTGAAGTAATTTGAATGGTGGATAGGTTATTCAGTTATTTGGATAGAGAAGGGTAGGTGGCGGGATAGAAGAGGGAAAGAGGTTTGTATTTATATAGCGCTTGCTCCCCCAGATGGGGCTTTGAAGCGCTTTTTTGGAGAGTAGCACGCTACTCTGGAACCCATAAGGATTAGTGTTAAATTAGTATGGTGAAACATGAAATTAATTTGAGTGGTGGGTACGCTAATCAGTTATTTGGATTGAGAACGGTTGGGGAGGGGTAGAAAAGGGGAAAAAGGTTTGCATTTATATAGCGCTTGTAACCCTGATGAGGTGTTGAAACGCTTTATTGGCGAGTAGCACGCTACTCTGGAACCCATAAAGGATTAGTGGTGAGTTAGTATAGTGGAATATGGAATTTGAGAAGTGAACATGTTAGTCTGTTATTTTGATTGAAAAGGATGGTGGAGGGATAGAAGAGTGAAGGATTTTTTTTTTTTTGGTCATAGCAGTAGAAGGAGGCTTTTGGATGAGTAAAAAGGGTTTTAGGAGGGGAAGAGTCAGAGGGAAGAGTTTAGAGAGGTTTGTTTTGGGGGATCCGTATAGTAAAAGGTGTCAGATGATGCAAGGAGGAGAGAAGGAGAGAGTCTAGAAAGGGTTATTTTGGGGATCATAGTAGTGATATGGGGTTTGGGATAAATGAGAGAGTAGATGTATAGGGTGAGAGATAGGGAAGTGCATTGGAAAGAGTAGTAGAAAGTAGTTTGAGATGAGTCAGAAAGTTGGGCTAGAAGATATATTGAGAGAAGTATAGGTTGAGAAATAGGGTAGTGCATTGGAAATGGCAAATTAGAAGAAAGTGATAAATATATAGATCCATAAGTACATTGAAAGTATGTAGATGCATAAAGGAGGTAAGTATATGTAAGTATATGTAGATTAAAGATATTGATAGAGGTACAGGATGAGAAATAGGGTAGTGCATTGGATATGCTTTTTCAGGAGAAAAGTAACAGACACACAGATCCAAGTACATGGAGGTACATAGATGCACAATGTAAGCAGGTGCATGTAGACCAAAGAATTTTTTTTTTCCGGACATAATTATTGTACATGTTTATACAAAGCAATACACAAAGATAGGTACATATCTATAGTGAAAATAAATGCTTATATACAGAGGGATGTGCTGTAAATTTCTGTTTGCGTATGGTGCTTATGTGGGGAAGAGCCAATTCTTGAGTAGTTTTCTGAAGATAAGGTGGTGGTCAGTGGATCTATTGTAAATGCACTCACTCATTTAGGCTCAGCAAGCTTTCTTTGACCGGCTGCTTTGTGACACTTAGCTATTCTATGACATTTGTCTGGCCTTTGGAACATCTCATTCAATGTGAATTTTGGGTATAAATGCTATACATTTGGAAGAGTCCCTATGACATTCTCGCATATAAGACAACAGAAATCATGCAGGAGTGAAAGTCCTGATATTGTGCAGAATAAAGCATGTAGAGTGACATAAGAACTCTGGTACTGACCTTAGGAAGGAGGTACTAACCAGTAAGTGCACGATGAAAGTCCAGGTTGAGGCCCAAAGTGACAGCTACCTATGTGGTTTGAGATGTTGAAGATAGCAGATTCACAGCTATCCTACACATTTAAAGCTGATAGATTGTAGAATCAAGATAACGTGGTCAAATGCTAGGCCTTTAAACATTAAATGTAGAACCAGACAGTTAAGCAAAGGAGTCATAATACTGATGGAATAAGCAGTGAGGGTTTTAAGGAAGACCCACAGCTGGTAAACTACGTGCAGTAAAAAATGGTCAGCATACACCAAGCAGATACACTTAACACAATATGAGCATACTCCTTGGTCCTTGTGACAAACAGCAAGTACTCACTGTAATTGCTTCATTGCTGAAGAAATGACAATGAGATGTATGCAGGGTTTTTTCCCCCACATAAGAAAGAAATTGAAAAGGGATACACCAATCAGCTCTATGATCTGCACAACACAAGCTAAGTATTGTACCATCGGGTGTAATAACACCATTCAAACATTTCAGAGAAAATGTGCATGGCTGTATATGAGCCCTTGGGCTTCACGTCCTGGGTTTCCTATATATTGCTTGCCAATTAAGATTGTGAGTTAAGGATATGTGCTGATTTAAAATCACTCGATCCAAGAAGTGATGGGTAAATTGGCTAAAGCACAGTCTTTTTAAGAACATATCCCACATGTAGTGCATCAAACACAAATTAAGAGAAACTACTGTCTTATAAGAGCCTTCTTAAAACCCGACTTAATATGTGGGAAAGCTATAGAGAATTCAGTCAAAACTGGTCTAGTTTTCCAAATACTAAAATAATTGGGAATGACTGATTTTTGAACAGCAATGTGAATGGTGACATAAAACTACAATCTATGTTACTAGAGGCTGCTTTAGATGCTCCACAACCGAAAGGCAAGCATGAACTGAGGCGCGTTTCTAATCACGCAAGAATTGCAAAATTTATTGGAACCCACCGACTAGACCTAAACTGTTGTGTTTTGAGCTCTGTACAAGTTCGAAAATGTGTACCACTCTTCTTGTAAACATGCACTGTTACTCTGTATTCATGTTTCTCTTCTAGCTTGTCCTGCCTTCTACCAAGCTGCATCTATTTGCTATGTGTACATTGTCATGTGGTCTTGTATTGTTTTATATAAAATGGTGAATAAATAAAGTTAAAACAAAAAAATTGCTAAATGTGTGCCAATAGTCTCCACCAGGAATTAAGCTCTAGCAAAAATGTTGCACAAAAGGTCACTCATAAGGAATTAAGTTGAAGAAAACGGTTTTAAGAGTTAAAGGCATCCAGGTGCCCTGCCAGTTTGTTCTGCCATAGGCTCTTTACAGTAAAATTGCATGGCTATCAATTTATTGTGGGACATATTCCGAAAGAGAGAATATAGTAAATACTAGTCTTCTCCAAAAAGCCATGGAAAGGTGGAACAAAGGATAGTGCTGAAATGTATATGCATGCTGTAAAAGTACAAAATGTAGAGCTGTGGAACAAAATGTGTGTGGTTTTGAAAGAAAGACAAAATGGTAGATCTTAATGGAAAAATTACGCTATAATCTGGGTATGAGTAATCATTAGGGCTTCAATCAATAATGTGAATGTATGGGTCACCTTTAGAAGTAAGAAGTGCAGTACATGCTTGTATAATGTGATATCAAACAGCGATATGACACTATTCCAGTCCTGAATGTTCTAGTGTAGTGTTTGTCAGTTGTGTAGTTGCACAGGCGACCTGGCTCATGGGCTATTTATACAGTGCTCTTGGCTGCAGACTCTGTTGAATATAGAAATTCAATGTTTCTGTGTTGTCCACCTCATCCTGGTTTGCACAGCCAAGCTACACCAGGCCATGTGCTCCACAATTAAACCAAATCAGGCTGATGTACTCCTGTCACACATTAAGCTACAGTGCTTTGAGTTGCTACGAGTAGAAATGGGTACCCAAATATCTAACACGTTACAAAAAATACAACAGAATTAAAAGAAAATAGAGGTACAGATGGCTTCAACATTTTGAGAAAGACAAGAAAAAATAAAGGCCACTTTATGGTGGATGGAAGAGCATCTAATACAATGACACTCGATGAAGGGTCTTTCCCATTCAAACAAAAATATAGTACACTACGCGTATGCAGCTGCGGTGAGGAGATATTCTTGGGGACTAACTGGGTTAATTTTGGAACGTTACGCTGTGGTAGGTGAATTTATAGCTTAAGACCAGGCCGAATGCTGTAAAAAAAAAAAAAAAAAGCTACTTAACTCAATAAGCTCAAACCCCACGAAAGAACTCATATGGACAATGTTATCCTTTCTAAGTTAACTTTAAATTGGCGTTAGTTCGGAGTTTACATTCACTGCAAGACTTGAATCTAAAAACACAAGCCTGATAGACACGCAACCGCACATACGCCGCTTTTTAAAACAATACAGAAAGGTGGCAAGCATAAGGTGATGCTCTAAACCAGTTTCAAACTGGTGCAAAGTGATGCCCCTCGATATAATGCATTACAAGAACAATCTAGGTTATAAATAGAAGTGGGGTAGGGAAAACGAGAGGTATAAAATCTAGAAAAGGATTTATGCTGCAAAACGAACAGTCAGACATTTTGTGCACTCCTGCTAGCTGTCCAGGAGGGTGCCTACTTTACTCATTATAATTTTTGTGTAGAGATAATGACCACTTTGTGTAAGAAAGCGGGGTTTGGAAAGGAATAGTCAATATCCTTTATGTCCCAAGAACACCAAAGGGGGGGGGATTCTGCCATTGCGAACAGGTCCATCTATAGGAACCCCCCACTTGTGAAAGTAACGGAGAACGACTTGTGGGTGGAGTTCCCACTCGTGGACTTGTTTCTGCATCCTGCGGACATCGGAAAAATCGTTGTCCATCCCTGGAAGGTATTCCGCGAACAAATTGATTTTGTGGCAGAAAGTCCAGCGCCAAACGCTCCAGGACAGTCGAGACAGCTGTGGAGAGCGTGTCTCCCCCGCCCTCCCTTGTTTCTGAAGGGAATACATGGCTGTCATACTGTCTGTCCGGACAAGAACAACTTTGCCTATCAGGTGAGATAGGAAAGCCTTCAATGCTAGGTAAACAGCTAGAAGTTTCAGGTATTCCATGTGGAGGCCCTGGGACTTGGTCTCACACTGACCCTGTACAGTCACATTCTGAAAGTGTGCGCCCCACCCTGTATGGGAGGTGTCAGTTGTAACAATCTTCTGCATAACGGGTCGAGGAAAGGCTGCCCCTTCAACAGGTTGTTGGTGTTTCACCACTGCAGAGAGCGATGTCTGGCAGCCGATCAACAATAGATCATCCCAATGACCCTCCACCTGAGACCACTGCTGCACTAAACATTCTTGCAACTGACGCATGTGAAGCCTGGCATGATGTACTATGGCAATGCAGGAAGCCATGCCTAGGAGGTGCATGACTATTCAGACTTGAATTGTTTATTTGGTTTGAACAAGGGAAGCAGTGCCCGATAGGACTGGATCCTGCCAGGATATGGATAGGCTATGCCTACCTCAGAGTTGAGAATAGCCCCCAAGTAAGATTGGATCTGGAGGGGTTGGCGGTGGGATTTTGTGGCATTGATGGTAAACCCCAAGCGATGAAGCAGATCTATTGTGGCCTATGTGCGTTCATGGCACTGCTGGCGGGCGGCACTTTTGAGAAGTCAATTGCCCATATATGGGACAACATGGATGCCCCAGGTGTGCACCCACCATCACAAGGCACTTGATGAGCACCCAAGGTACAAAGGGGAGCAGTATAAACTTGCAATGCCTGCTGCGGACCACAAATCTGAGATACCAGCGATGAACTGGATGTATTGGTATGTGATTATGGGCATCCTTTAGGTCAAGCGTGGCCATAAAGTACCGTTGATGGAGAAGCAGTATGACATCCTGAAGAGTTACCATGTGAAAATGCTCTGAAAGATTGTATTCGTTAAAGAGCCCGAGGTCCAGAATGGGCCTGAGGAACTAGTCTTTTTTGGATATTAGGAAGTACAGCGAGTACACTCCAGTACCCTGCTGATGACGAGGGATAGGCTCTATAACACCTTTGAGGAGGAGGGCTTTTACATCCTTGAGCAGACTGATATTCCTGTGAGAGTGTGTTTGCGAGGTGGAATGGTGGGAGGCGTGGAAGTGAGCTCCAGACAATAACCATGTTGGATAATTTCCGACACTGATCTGAGGTGACGGCTTGCCATGAGGTAAAGACTTGTAGGTGCCTCCCCGACAAGTGTTGTGTGGTCAGAGGGGGGGTGGGGTAATGAAGAGGCAAGTCAGGGTTTGGTGGTGGGTGTAGCTCCTTTTGGGGAGCTACCCTTGCCTCTGGCATTGTTGCCCCTATAGGAGCCTCTGAAATAATCCCTGGGGGAGATTTGCTGACCCTGGGTGTGCTGATAGGACGTGGAGGTTTCAGAGGAGGTGGTCTTTGAGCCTCCACGGTAGGTAAACAGCCATTTGTACGCGACTTTTAGTTCGCATACCATTACAACGCAAGCGTAACAACGCATGCGCTGTAACAACGAGTAGCCTTTACTACGCATGTTATTACTTCGCATGCGCTGTTACAATGCATGCGTTGTAATGCGTGTATGGCTGCGACGCGATCACGGAAGTGGGGCGGAGGGCAGTGGAGACTTCACCTGAGGAGGCAGCGATGACGGCAGTGGGGCAGAGGCCAGTGGAGACTTCACCCGAGGAGGCAGAGAAGACGGCAGTGGGGCGGAGGCGGCCTCTTTGTAAAGTCAGGGTATGGATGGGTGAGCTGTGGGGCCTTGAGCGGCGCGTATGGAGCAAGTAGGGGCGAGGCGCAGCATATATTGTACATACACCATGGACACTTTTATGTAGCGACAATATAACCATCAAACATATACTAAACAACACCCCCCCTCCCCACTCCCCCCCACCCCCCCCAGTAGTCGCGCGGGGCTAAGTATTTTTAAAGGGTTTGTGTTTGAGGAGTAGTGTTTTTGGGTTTAGGGTAGTGTTGTGGGTCGTGCAGGGTAGTGTTTGTGTGTAGGGACAGGAGTGGGGGAGGGTCGTGCAGGGGTTAGTATTTTAGGGATTAGGGTAGTGTTGTGGTGTTTGTGTAGTGTAGGGTAGTGTCGGGGGTCGTGCAGGGTAGTGTTTCAGTGTAGGGAGCGGACTGGGGGTAGGGGCAGGGTCGTGCTTGGGGTAGTGTTTTAGGGTAGTGTTTGTGTAGTGTAGGGTAGTGTTTTAGGGTTTAGGATTGTGTCGGGGGGTCGTGTAGGGTAGTGTTTCAGTGTAGGGAGTGGACTGGGGCTAGGGGCACCGAATGGCAAGAAAAGGCAAATTAAGTGGCGTAATGTGGTAAATTTTGTAATGGTATCACTTTATTATTTTGTCATTTACTCATGGTAACACTGGGCAAAGATTTCACCACATTAGTACCAGTTAACCACCAAATACAGCAATAAGAAACTGAAAGATGATCAGTCAATTTGGGCAAAGGTTCTTCCACTGCACAGGAATTCGTCACCATGTTTTTAACAACTTTTGATCCGTTTGAGCAAAAAACATTTTTTTACATTTTCAGATTATGCAGCAGGTAATGGATTTTGTGACAAATGAATAATTATGTTGAAAATGCAGCAGAATCGCATAATTTCTGTGACCCTTAGGTTAGTCCAGTCAATTTCATTTCATGGTCTGCTTCCATTTATTATCTGGGCTCGCCCCGTCAGTGGCCACTAAACCATTGTTTAAGTGCCTAACCTTTTCATGTGGCTTCCATCTGCTTTGGAGGCCACTTGTGATGGCACTTTAGTGTTCATGAGCACTGGATTATCGCTGTGGTTTCATTCAATCTCGGTATGACTGCCTAATAAAAGCTCAAGCTGTCATTTTGTGCTGTGACTTTGTTATGAACCTATGCTGTATCGTAATCATATGACCTCGTTTTAGGGTTGCCACCATTCTAAGAAATAATACCAGACATTTATTTATGTGTTGCCACTCTGGAAAGGCCACGTGTAGGTAGGTGAACAATAATTTGTGTAAAATTCTTAGTGGTCTTTTGTAACATAGCAAGTATGCCACTGGTGTCTTTTTTATGTAGGCAGCACGCAAACACATTTTTAGTCAAAGCATGGCAGACAGCACGGTTGTCTGGTTTGCAAAGATATATTGGGGACATGCTGAAAGCTCACCTGGGAATGGATTCTGCCCATTGTTTACCATTGGCTTTGTGTTTTGTAACTCACGTTTACTTCCTTTCTATTCGCTGGCTTTATTTGTTTTAGGCTGTCCAGCTTGTCTTTGTTCCTCCCATGGAGCATAGCTTGTTTCTCACCTGTCTGAATGGCTTCTTGTATTCTTCCATAAGTGTTCGCTTTCCAAGAACTGTTTTTTCTTTTTCGTGTGGCACTCCATGATAGACTGTCTGATATGCTGCTCTTCAGCCACCGCCTACTCCAGGACATCCTTGACCCTCAGGCCTACCTAGAGGTGTAGAAGTTCCCATCCAACCAATTGCCACTCTACTCTTTGTCATGAAGAGAGTAAGTGGCATGAATTTATATGGCATTTTTCTACCCCTAGGTTGTGTTACTACCCCCAGTAGACATGCCTTCAGCGTAGCTGGAAGTCGAAACCTGGAGGCAGCCTCAATCCATGGCACTATCTCCCCCCAGTATGCCATCATCTTTCTGCAGGCACATGCCAAGTGTAAAAAAGAGGCTTTATCTTCCCTGCATCTGGAACATTTTGCCTCCCTGGCAGGATAGATCTTACTAAGGACATAAGGAGTGATATATGTCATGTGAAGGTAATTGAAATGTATAAGCTAGAACCTGCTGTTGCAAGAACCCTTATGGACCAATGCACATGCCTGATCCCAGTCTGCATCCGAGAAGGGCTCAGCCAGTTCTGTCTCCCAGGCTCATCGGGCTCGCAGTGGGGGTCAGGTAAGATCCCCCTGAGGGCTCTATACAGAAGCGTGATTACAGCGGTGGTTCCTCCGTGGGAGCGGAGGAGCATCCCCCCCCCCCCCCACACTGCTGGGCAGAAAGCGTCAAAAATGAAATGGTAATAAAATGATTTTATTACCATTTTATTTTTGACACTTTCTGCCAGCATATAGAATGTGGGGGCAGGGTGGGGCCAGTGCATCACTGCTGCCAATGATTGGCAGAAGTGAGGAGTGGCCACTTCAGTTTGCATTGCACATGTTGGTTTGGCCGGCTTCCTTCCTATGGTCAAACCGACATGCACAATTCAAACCTCTCCAACCCGGCTGTCTTAGACAGCCGGGTTGGAGAGCAGGCACATGCCTATTGTGCCTTTTGGAGTGTGGAGCCAGCCTGCTCCAGCCAATCAACACGCTTTAATAATGCTGCATGAGAACAGCTTCTTGATTGGATGAGAGAGTTGGCTGTGGACTTCGCGCTCCAAGGACGTGCTGCAGATCAACGAGGACATACAGCAGAACATCGAGCGGCAGTGTAAGGTAAGTTATTTTTTATGTGTATATTTATGTTCACGTATATATTATTGTGTATTTGTTATGTGTATTATGGGTATGTGTTATGTGTATATGTGTATTATGTGTATTTGTTATGTGCATATTTTTTGCGCCCCCCAATGTGATTTGCTACCAACCGTCACTGCGTGATTAGGTGCCTCTCCTCCCCACATCTAAGAAGCCCACCCAGCACCTGTGACAGCACCGGTGCAGCCAGAAATGTGCGCTGCACTTTCCTTGCAGTATTTTCGAGCTTCACATATTGTAGAAACTGACCAGCCCCCAGTTGAAATGTATCCTGGGCGTCTTGTAAAGTAATAAAGACTTCCCTAGGGTAAAGATCTCCAGTCAAGAGGCAACCACCACTCTTCCACCATTCCATGGACATATCCATGTCCATAGCAAAGAATGGAGCAACATCCAGCAGCCGAACTTCCTGATCAAATGGGGCTCTTCGGATCGCTTTAGTGACCACCCCCTCCCAAATTGCCGCCGTCTGTCGCACTAGATAGGTAACTGGGAAGTCTGCCTATGCCCCCTCTCATGAGGAGTCATGCCAGTGTCTCACCACCGGTTGTGCGCTGCAGTAAACATTTTTCCCAATTGTTCGAATCCACAAGCCACTGTGCTGCATATTGTAAGTGGGCCGTATAACAGTAGTGCTGCATATCCGGCAGGGCCAGACCCCCGTCAGCCATATCTCTCTTTAATACCGACGAAGCTACTCTGCTAAAGCAACTCACCCACATTAAGGAGATCAGTAGACTGTCCAATCTCCAGAAGACCCCCTGATTAATGGAACATAAAGAATTCTGCACAGCGTACAGACACATAGGAAGAAAGATTATCTTGGCTACTGCCACACTACCCATGATAGAGAGGGGAAGCGTGTTCCAAAACTGAATGGGCCGGCAAAGGCCTCCCAGCACCCGTTCTATATTATAGCAATTCTGTTGTGCGTCCGTATGGGCTACCATAATCCCCAGGTATCGAAAGCTTTCTGTCTCCCATCGGAAACCAAGCTCCGGGAGGTGTTCTCATGGGATAGTCATCAACCCACCCAGGAGAAATTGGACTATTCTTACGCTTATTAACCAGAAGGCCAGAGACCTCTCCGAAGGACTAGCATGAGTATTTCTTGACAGGTAATCTAATGAACCCGCTATATCTCGGTTAAATCAGTTATTTCACCATACCGTAAATCGATATATGGCACTTTGACACAAAACAGATGGGTTGACTTGAGAGATGGAGTATGTAGATATCTTCTCTCCAGCTAATTAATACGTCTTTACATTTCGATTCAGTGGCCTGAAGATCGCTGAATACTCAGCCATCCAGGGAACATAGGAAAGAAATTGAACACGAGCTACCCACCCGAGTTGGGACAATAAAAGCTGAAAGGGTATCAAATTGAGTTAAATACCCAAATAAAAAGTAGCCCGTTTTAATAAATAGAATATATATTTGTCGGATAATAATAATCTTTTATATTTCAAACAGCACAAACAAGGTAGCTGCCGTAAATACCCTTATAAATTGGACGAATAGGGCACATTCATCCAGCAGTTGCCCTAAAGGTATATGCATACATATTAAACATTTCTAGCATGATATAAATGAAGGTTTGGTGGAGGTACTTTGAGCATGTCACTTTTTGATTCTACACTAGCTCTCTCAATTGCTCTTCTGTGCATGCAACGTTAAAGATAACTGAAAAGAGACTCTTGAAACTAAACAGACTGTACAAGATCCTTTGGGTTTTCGGGTGCTATTCTTGGGTCATCTGGTTGGCCATCACTTTGGACCTTTTTGAGCACTAACTATATTTATCTATTGGCACTGTGTCAACTCGATACACCAGCGATGTGTACCCGTTCTAACCCTTAAATGTGGAACTAGATATTAGAATTCATTAGAATTATCAAGCAGGCACATTAACCCCAGACCATATTGTTGTCTAATTTTCATTCAGTAACCACTGTGACGGAGTCCTGACGAAGGCCTAAGCCGAAACGAACGTAGTTTGACAACAAGCTGCCAGTCTCCTCATACCATTACAATGATGGATGTTCTTAACATATTGTGTATGACCAATTTCTAAATAAGATTGTCTTTTTCTTTTACATTGTTAAACTGATGTACGGTTTCAAGTAGTGATTATATGACCATAAAAATATGATGGCATTGTAGTTGTGATAAACAAAGAATGGAGAAATATGACAAATATGAGATTTTTGTGCAATTAACGCCCGGAATGTAATGAATATATGTACATCAATGAAGTTTTTTTAAAACTAATTGTTAATATTTTGATATATATATTTTTGTAATGCATAAAAAAAAGATTATATATTTTTACTGGGAAAAAAAGTAAAAAAATAAATGAAATATACATAATATCAGTTTGATATTTGGTTTCCATAAGTAATGTAATTTCATGAATGTCTGGAATTGATATGCCTGCAATTTGTTTAATCCACCGTGCCTAGGTGTTTTCTTCCCCATAGTTACCTCTCCGAAGACCTACATAGGTCGCATCAGAATCGGAACTGCCTCTCTGGAGGAGCGAACATATATAAAGGCATCATCTGCATACAGTGAAATAATGTGTGTAGTGTCACCTACCGAAATCCCCCAGTCCTTCATCTCCTTGTATAACAGGGCAGCCAGGGGTTCCAGCGCCAGGGCAAAAAGCAACAGTGAGAGGGGGCAACTCTGGCGGGTGCCCCTCCTCATGAGCCAACTCTCTGATAATATTGCTCCCACCGTAACCCAGGCTACGGGTTCCATTTATAGCAATCTCACCCAATCTCTAAAGGAAGGTCCAAACCCTAGTGCCTTTAATACCGCCATTAAATAGGACCAGTCCACAGTATTGAATGCTTTCCCTAAATCAATAGCCACCAATGCCATTTCTTGCTCCTCAGCAACCACTGCATGCAAGATATGTGTCAGTCTACGTAGATTAAGAGGCGTGTTCCGGCTCAGGATAAACCCACATCGGTCGTCATGGACTAAGTTTCATATCACGGCCCGAAGTCTGGTCTCTAGAAGCTTACATAGCACCTTAACATTTGAATTGATCGTGGTGAGGGGTCGGTAAGACGAATTGTCCGCAGCGTCCCTTCCAGGCTTGAGCAACAGGGATATAACACCCTCACTCATGGTGGAGAGGAGAATCTCCTTGGCCCTTCCCTCCTGGAATTCCTCTAACAGCCGCTCCAACAAATGTGTGGATTAAGTTTGGTAGAACTCTACCGGGAAGTCATCGCATCCTGGTGCCTTAGACTTATTAAGTTCCGCAGGGTCCCCCTCGACTCCTCCAATGTGAAGTCTGAGTCAAATTCTTGCACACTTTCCAGGACAAGCTCAGGAAGTGGCATTGCGTGGAAGAATGCATCTAGCCCATCCTCGCTGACAGTCTCTCTAGCCTTGTACACATCCTGGCGGTGAGTCTGAAAGGTCGTCAATATGGCCTGTTGCCCAGTAACAATCACACCGTCTGGAGGCAAAGGCTCACTCTAGGCGACACCTCCTGTTCCAGTTGCAGAATCCAATCAAACAGCTTCCCTGACTTTTCCCCTTTACTGTGTGGGTGTTGTCTATACTGTGTAAGTGTGTACTTATCTAACGTGTTCCAGAGGTTATGCAACTTCCTCTGCGTCTCTACAACCTCCCGTCTCACCTCCAGCAATTCAGCCTCTCTCTTCTGAAGTTCAGCCAGCTGTTTCTCTTGCCGTACCACATCTGCCTCCAGCTGTTTGTGTATCCCAGTGGTGGACCCTATGCAAGCACCGCACATCACCGTTTTCATAGCCTCCCATTCATTGGCCCTAGTAAGTGTCATGCCCCAATTATGCTCCATGTAATCCGTCAGTGCATCTGCTAAGGATGCCCTACAAGTAGCATCCGTTAGGACGTCTGGGAGTAAACGACAACTTCTCCTATGTGCTACCTCCTTCTGCAGCACCTCTTTTAAGGTGTGATGCGGGAGCCCTGTCACCAATATCCTATCTAAGCGAATAAATGTACTGTGCGTCAAGGAGTGGCAGGTGTATTCTCGCTTCTGCTGGTGAAGTATTCTCTAGCTATCCAAAAGGCCAAAATTGTCTATGACCACTAAGAGTGACCTGGTCATCAGCAGGTTTTTTTAAAGTACGAGGTGGATGTCTATCTATCTCACCATCTGCATAACAGTTAAAGTCCCACGCCCAAAGGATAGGGGAGCCTATGCTGTCCTGGAGCAAGTCCTGCATCTTTGTAAAGAAGTGCCTATCATCAGTGTTAGGCGCTTAGGTGTTCATAATTGTGACGGCTTTCCCATCTAATGCACCTTGCACAAGTATGTATTGGCCCTCCACGTCTGCTTCTATGTATGTGTGATGAAATCATGAAAGGGTACCCAAGGACCTATTCATATGGCTACACCTCTAGCGTAGGAAGAGTATGTCGCCGAATAGAGTTGTCCCCTCCATTTTTTCACTATCTTCTGTTTTTCACTGGCCTTGAGGTGTGTTTCTAGGAAACACACTATGTGGACCGTAGTGCGTTTTTAGGAACAAGTGAACCCGGTATCTTTTTGTATAGACCCTTAACCCCGGGACATTCCAGTAGACTGCATTACTGAATTCCGCCATGAGGGGCCATTTGTATTACCCTGTGCTTCCCATCACTTCCTTCATATCCTTCCCATCCTTCATATCCCGAAGCACATGCGGCTTAGTGTCATCAGTCTCTCTCCCCGCTTCGTGGCGCAAAAAAGGACATCAAGTAGCAACCCCACCACAACAAACCCTGCATAACTCAGATGCAAACCAAACATTAACAAAACCCATCCCCTCTCCCCAGGTAAACAATTCAAAAAAAGAACAGTCATGTTCGCCGATCAATGCAAAACTGCCAGGACCTGCAGCATAATCCCAAAAACATAAGTAACAAGGCCTACCACTAAAAGTGGGAGGAAGTCCCCGTCCCCATGCACTAATATAGATTCATGGAGCATATGTGACCTAACCTCTTACCTGTTCCCCAAAAAGAATCAAGTGACATTGTATACCCCAACCACCCCGAAAAAAGATGAAGATCTAGTGTACAGCGGAGGTGAAATGCTCACTGCACCCCCTCTCAACTCAGGTAGCTTGGTTCACATTGCCAGCCAAGCCACAGTCACCATATGTATACCAGGAGGCAGACAAAAGCTTAGGCAAGAACTGACTAGCCCCCTCACTCCCTGGTGACACTCAGCTCCTCCATCTCGACCAAGGACCCCACCCCAAATCATTTAGGGCAGGGTCCAAGGACATGGTGCCATCTCCCTGGATCCCGATCCACAAGTTTGCTGGTTCCCCCATGGAACACAGTTCCAGCTGTCTGTCACCCCCTTGAGGCCACTAGCCGCTTGGGGACTCCACTCCTCTTGTGGATGACTCCTCCAAGAACCAGTCTTGTCATGTGGTGCCTTGTTCCACATCTCCAGCCACCTCCAGATGTCATCTGGGCAGTCGAAGAAGTGCGACTTTCCATTCAAAATCACTCTCAGTCTGGCCGGGTACAAGAGCATATACCTCAAGCCCATTCAAGCCCATATCCTTCAGTTTTTTCTTAACCTCCAAGAAAGATTTTCTGTCACCCTGCACGCGCTGTGTGTAATCTGGGTAGATGGAGATTTTGTCGTTGTCATAATGGCCATTGTAAGTTTCTCGTGCAGCTCGATGGATACTGTCTCTGTCTTTGTAATTAAGAACATGAGCTATTATCGTCTGAGGGGATGCCCCAAGCTGCGGCATGGCGGTCAGTGCCCTGTGTGCTCGCTCAATGACAAAAAAACTGGAAAGGTCATTCGGTTTCAGTACATCCTGCATCCATTGCTTGATGAACTACTCTGTTGATCTCCCTTCTGCAGATTCCGGAAAGCCCAGAAATCTAACATTAATGCGCCGGGATCTCCCCTCCACATCTTTCGCCCAGGCCTCCAGTACCAAGTCCTGGGGAGGGCACCCGCCATTCGCTTTTTTAGAGAGGACACTTCCAACATGAGACCGCTTATGGTCTCCTTAGCCGCATGCACTTTCTCTGAGACTTTGCATAGGTCTGCGCGGAGCAGATTGACCTTAATCAACACTGTTTCTATCTTCCCTTCCAGCGCGACCCTAGAGTTTTGGATTGCCGTAAAATGTTCCACCCTAGAAGGTTCCCCCGTCTGCAGTTCTGGACTAGGATCACAGTGAGAGCCCCCCTGGTGTGTCTGTCTGTGATTGCTCACCTGGGGCATTGTATAGTGCTCCATCGTGTTGCCTTGACAGAGGCCCTGAGGCCTGCCCTTACCCGTGGGGGGGGCAAAGCTTCCCGTCAGTGACAACCCCTAGGTGAACCCCCGGGGGGGGGGGGAACAGCACAGCAGCAGCCCCCAAAAACAGCAGAGTCCCTGGGTCGCATTGGAGGCAATCCACTTGAGTTACTGCCAAGTAAGTTGCACCCACCTTGCACATTTAAATGTCCACGCAGGATACCTCCTCGAGAGGCAGCCTGCAAGAGACCGCACCAAGGGCTGTGTCTGGTGGGGGTGAGATCTATACACTCCAGGGGCTGCTTATTGCAACATACGGTCAGGCCGGATCACAATGCCTCAAGGGGCCCTCTGATGAAATCACTGCACCTGAGTCAAACTTTTCCCTGCCAGTCTCAGAAGTCGGGCGCCGGTCTATGTGTACTTTTGGCCAACCTGCATCCCAATATAGCACATGAGGCACCACTGATGCAGTCGCCCACACTTGCAGCGCATGGGCCCCCGGCACTGCCATAGAACTCCATCTGGAAACTCCTCCCAGGCTCCTTTGCGGCCCCTGCTCACTCCTTGGGGAGCCACCGCTATATCCTCAGTGCCTCACTGTTGGACCTGGGCTCCGCTGTGTAGCAGCGATCCCTGGCGGCTACAGCAGACGATGCAGGCCAACCACGCCCAGAGGAGAGAGGGACGTTGGCTCCACAGAGCGCCGGCACCAGCTGAGCATATGGCAGTGACCTCCAGACCCCGCACCGCACTTCCCGGACCGGCCCGATACATCTCAGGGGTCTGCGGCCACACCTCCTGCACCACTGCCAGCTCCAGGGACAGCTGTACTTCACTGCAAGGGTCGCGGCACCAGTTGGGCACTTCTCAGGTGTTTGCCGGGCACAGAAAACACCACATAGGTCCCACAGCGCCCTTAACCCAAGTCAGTCCCATGAGGTCACTGACCACGCCACAATCGGCATCCACTGCTGAAATCAAGTCGATTGCGGTGGGGGGGGGGGGTTGGGGGGCAGAAGGAATTCCCAGTGGATCCCTGCCAGGGAGCAGTGTAAATCAGCCAAGATTAGACAGGATTGTGCAGGATATTCTCGGGGCACGAGAAGAGCCCCTCAAGGACATGTCCTGTCGGCCATCCTGCGTGGCATACTACATCCTTACCACTCTCTTGCTGAATACATTTACTACACTTTTTCTTTGTCAGACATGTGGAGTTTTCACTATTCCTATGACCTCGGTGATCTAACATTAATGGCAGCACTCTCAAAATTGTTCCACCTCCACTGACACATGGAGATTGTTAAATGTCATTCACACATGAGCCCTTGTTGGTATACTTCTTTTCAATTATCCTGTTTCTAGACAGGTCTTGAAGGAAACACCATGCTATAATGTAAAAAGCATTTGCTCAAATATCTTGTGTACACTTCTCAGCTTTAACTTCAGTTTTGCGTGTTGACACATAAGTGTTGAAAGAGACTAGTCTTCATCAATGAAGCATACATACAGATTACTTTATCATCTGTACTTCACATCTAAACAAAACATTATAACAGATGTCAATAGGACTGGCGGAAAACAGTGCAGGGACACATATACATATGCTCCTTTTATCAGGAACACTTATAGTGCAAGTCTTGACAAAGTGGGGGTCTTTGTCACAGAGTTTCTAAAGCACTTGCTACCTTATTTGAGCCTGTTTCTAAGGATTACTAATGCTCACAGACAAGAGAATAAAGAACTAGGAGGTTGTGAGGCCTAAGATTCTGTTTCATTCCAATTCAATAATAAAGTTATTTCCTTTGCACACTTGACTCGCTAAAGGTAGAGATAGCAAGCAGAGAAGGCATACCCCAGGGTGTGATAGACAGCAACTCAGATGCACCATAGCATAGTATTGTCAAATCTGTGTCTCTTGTAGAGACTAGGGGCATCATTTAGAGGCAGGGCCGGCTTTAGCACTGGTGGCGCCCCGTGAGATAATGCTTGTTGGCGCCCTCCAATGACCATCTCCGCCAAGGATTCCCTCACTACCACCCTTTAACAGTGCCCCTCAAGTCCCCATAACCACTCTCTCTCAGATGCATTTAATTAGTTTTTTAGTGCCACTCACACCAGTGTAGGATGTCAGAACACTTTACATCACACACACATTACACAGAGACAATCTATCATACGTGTGTAAATCAGTGTATAGGAAATGTTACATAAGACAGAGGACTACACGGTGTAGGAGTTACATATCATCCATACTGGTAGGCAGTATAGTTTAAGAGTGCATGGTCTGGAGAAGCACAAACTCAGAATCTAAAATGTAACACTATGGTTGGGAATTCTCTTTAATAATAAGTATTGATTTCTACCCAAATGAAACCTTTTTCAACATTAGGATAATGAAAAACTGAGGAAAAAATCATAACGCTCTAATCTATACCTTGCAGTTTCCATGCAGCTCTTTGATGATAGTTAATAGCTCACTGTTCTATGTTAGGATTATAATGTATAAACTGCAAGTAACAAAGGATCTATCCGACTAAAGCAGTAACCCACCGACCTATTTACATTATATGCACTTTGTGATCTGCATGGTACACGTTCTTTGCAGCAGGCATATTAACCCTATGCGCTACCTTACGATGAGTCAAACTTCCACTAGACAAGGAAGAACATTAATCAGGGGAGTTATCTTGACATTTTTATTGTTGCCTGAAAATTGCAGGAGGTCAGGAACGCGGCAGTAGGTGCTTTTAAAACCATAGTATACTTACAAAAACAGTGCCCCCACCCGAAGTAAGCGCCAGGTGTGGTGGCATCGATCGCACCACCCTAGAGCCGGCCCTGTTTAGAGGGCAGTATGAAATTAAAACCTTAAAATAACTCCACCACTCACAGTCCACACCGTGTACATGCTTTGCACCACCTATGCCTTCATTCACCTCTCCCCTGGGACCTACCCTGCTGGCAGCCCTCGCCCACACCACAGACTATAGGTTTTGGTCTCTAGGAAAATGTTTGCAAGTACCCATGGTGTACAGCATCACTAAAACCCATTCGCAAAGCCAATAGGACCCAAAGACAAGACCTATTGACTCTTCCAATGCCTGCTAACTGATTTCCTCACTGGTTTGCTGTTCTAGAGAAAAATACCAGCTTGGGCTGCTTTTTGACATTTTTGTACTGGCATGGCCTTAAACAGACTGGCCAGGGGGATACAAAAAATGACCTGGTGGAAATCCTACCTATTGTTATCACTCATTGCTAAGACACCATCGAAGAAATTTGGGCAATGGTCTTGTGCAGCAACTGCATTTTATGGTTATATCTTAACCAGATGCTCGAACTGTCGGAAATGTGTTCAAAGGATAAGCTTGTGGAGTTATTTAACACTGTGAGCCATGCAATAACTAATCCTCTTACACGGGAAACCATGCAATTATCTCATAGAGAAGCTGGTTGCTATGACGCTTTGCAATGCTCTCACTTGATATGTTAACATCATTCTGTGACTCAAGGCACTGATCTAATGATGCTGAGCTATGGTGATATCATGAAGTGTCCTGAAGTCCATTGCGTAAGGCAGGATCGCACACAGCAGGCGAATATTGTTTGCATGCTGTCAGCAAACTATTTAAACTATATCAACATATTTAAGCTGAAAATGTACAGTTAGAGTTAAACCACCATAGAATGGGGAATTACCACGTGAAACAGATTTTTCCGGCCACTAAATCCACACAGATTTAACAATTCAAAGCAAACATTTACTGTGTACCTGGTGTGAGTAGGTGGTAAATGTATGCGGGGACCCCTGGGTGGGTTGGGTGGGGGAAGGTCTGTCAAGTAGAGCATTGATTGCTTGCCCCTGTCAAAAGAAAACATTGCAAGGAGTTAGGACTGGCTACTGCAGCCAAACCCTTATGGGATTTGACCATGCAGAATTAAAGCACTATAACATCAGGTCTCATTCTTCCACCTGAAAGAAACAGGTGTGGGTAAACCGACCGACCTGGAACCAGGCGGAGCAGAATTCGACTGTGCAACTACACTCCTCCTGACTAGTAATGAGGGCCTAGGAGGTGAGTCGGCATCGTAAACACAGGTACTCTAATGCATCAATCCTCTATCCAGAAAAGTTTTAAGCCCCTCCTAGACCTTTCATGGGAACAATATCTGGAACACTATAGGAAGATGACTTTTTATGTAGTGTGCCAATGTAGGGGCACACCATGCAAAAAATCCAGATGGCCCTTATTGGTTTACAGGGCTTACTTTAATAATAATTCCATGTGCTCTATTTGTGGTTGTGTGGTCGAGCAGCTTTAGACTTATTAGAAGGGAGTATTAAGCATTTGTTTCACACGCAGAGTCAATAAATGGTTCACATACTCAAGAAGAAATCCAAGACCAATTTATAAAAATCACTTAGATTTTTATATATTTTTAGGCACCAAGATCATCAGAATCAGGTAAGTACTTTCGAAGTAATGGATTTTACAAAGAAACACTAAAATGCTCAAATAACGGTTTTGGAGGTATAAGCCTCGAACACGGTAATTTTATCCTATGGGAGGAAAGACACGTACTGGATATATATACTTGCAAGCATTTGGACATAATGTGCTTGGGACCAAAGGTCCAAAGAACCACCAGCAGTTCAGGTTTACCTGCCCTGGTGTGTTTGAGTGCAGAGGTGTTGGTTGCGTTGGTAGCCTTGAGCACTATACAGTTTAGTCCAAAGTACCTGTAACAAAAAACGCTGCAAGTGGGGACTTGAGGACAAGTCTGGCAGAACCCGAAGGGACGCTTGACTCGTGCGGGTCTCTTTAGCAAGGGGACGCAGTCGGTTTCCGTTAACCCGGGCAGTGGGGCTTGGATGTAGAGGTGTTTGGCCGGGTGGCCATTGAGGTGGAGGATCTCATTGTTCTCGGTCTTGACCTGCAGAGGGGAGGAAAACAGACAGCAGGGCCACTCTAGCTGTGAGCCTCATCGGTCTTGATATCCCTCTGTGGTCAGGTCGGTTTTGGTGGCAGTGGTGTCCGGGCTGGACACTCAAACAGCCTTGGCTGCGGCAAATGCTCTGGTGCCCAGGGTATTGGTGCAGGGTGGCTCCTGGAGGGTCTAGCATCTCGAAACTCGCTGGAGGGATGGGCTGACCTCTTGAAACCAAGGAGACCTCGTCCTGGCGGGATGTTCCCTCAGTGGGCCTGATGGCTAGCAAAAAGAAGTATCGGGCAAGTGCAGTCGGTGCCTGCAGATGCAGGGGGATGGCTCCTCCACCCCAAGGGAGATGCTAGGTGGTTGTTAAAGGGCTGGACAGACTTCCAAGGGTTTGGGGAGGATGTTTGGCTTCTGGATGAGTTGGTCCGGCAATTGTCGAGGTTACCAGCAGTTAGGCAGGGTTTGGCGGCAGTTTCGGAACAGGTCCTTTGTTCTTGCAGTGTCAGCTCTTCTTTGACCTTCGTCTGTTCCGAGGTAGACACATCTGAAGGTCTAGTGTAGTGTGGATCCCTAAATACTCCATTATAGGTGTGGTTAGGGGAGTGTAGGGCATAAGCCAATGGGCTACCTACCCCTGGGGTGTCTATACCCCCTATATAACCACTTCCTGCAAGGAGTGGCCATAATCTTGACCCAGAGTTCCTAGTTCCACCAAAACCAAGATGGTGAAATCCTTCTTCGACTGTCCACTTTAGGTGACCACCTTAGGGATGTGCCTAGCCTGTAATTGTGACACGCCTTCTAACTATCTAACTTCCCACCTGCTCTGGTGCCAAATGGGCCTCAGCGCAGGGGTGGCGTTCCCCAGGTCTGGTGGGAAGCCATGGTCGCTTTTCAAACGGTAGAGGCTTTGAAGCCTCTGGCCTTTAGATGCTAATATGCTACCCATCCTGCTAGAGGAGGTGTGATCATCTTCTGCCAGACAGGCATTGTTCCTGGCCTCAGAGAGCACGGGGCTCTCACCTGCAGGGGGTCAGAAACTCATCTGTGGTGGCAGGCTGGAAGATACCAGTCAGCCAGCCCACTCTGTGACTAGTAGGTTTTCAGGGGGCACCTCGAAGGTGCCTTCTGGGTGCATGTCAGAATAAATCTGGTATTGGCATCAGTATGGATTTATTAAGACAAAATGTTCGATACCAAACATCAGTATTTTCAGTGAAGCCATTATGTAGCTGAGTAACTCGTAATGACCTGTGCCCAGTACATACCTTAAGATGGCTTCATGATCACTTGCTATGCTTAGCAATGGAACTAGGCATTGCAGGGACACATCTGCTCTGGCAGATGTGCCCTCGCATGTAATATATTGCACCCTACCTTCTGGCTCTTTGGCCTGCTGTAGCAGTGACTTACATATTATACATGTAGTGTACAGGGGCATGGCACACAGTGAGTGTGGCATGTCGTGTTTTCAGAATGGTTTGCACAATTTCACGCATCCTGCAATGGCACTCTGCATACAGTTTGTGTGTGGGTCCCTTAGGGTGGCATAATACATGCTGCAGCCCTTAGGGACCCTCTTTAGTACCCATGCACTGGGTACTAAAGGGGTACCATTTACTAGGGACTTACAGGGGCGCTAAAGTCCTTGTCGATTGGGTTACAATTGAACATTTGTCTTGTTTTTAGAAAAGAGCATGGGCACTGGGGCCTGGTTAGCAGGGACCCAGTGCACTACCAATCAACAACATCGGTACCAGTGAGCAAAAAGTGGGGCTGGCCATATTACAAAGTGGCACTTTCCTACACACACACCCCCAAATGAAAGAGAATGAGAGTAACCTTTCCCAAGAGAGTCTTCATTCTCTAAGTAGAAGAACCTGGAAAGGCCATCTGCATTGACATGTCCAGTCCCAGGTCTTTGTTCCACTGTAAAGTCCATTCCCTGTAGGGAGATGGACAACGTCAACAGTTTGGGGTTTTCACCTTTCATTTTCATGAGCCATCTGAGAAGTCTGTGGTCAGTTTGAACAAGGAAGTGAGAACCAAACAGGTATGGTCTCAGCTTATTCAGGTACCAAGTCACAGTGAATGTTTCCTTCTCAATGGCACTCCAATGCTATTCTCTGGTGCTAAGAAAAGCAACAGGCTAGTCCTGGCCATCATCGTTGGCCTGAGATAGAACTGCTCCTATCCCATGCTCAAAGGCATCAGTCTGCACAAAGAACTGCTTTGAATAATCTGGAGCTTTTATAATGGGTGCTGAGCACACTGCTTCCTTCAGTGCGTCAAAAGCCTTTTGACAACTCACCGTCCAGTTAACTTTCTTTGGTTGCTTTTTGGATGGCAATTCTGTGAGGGTTGCCACAATAGTACCATAAACCTTCACAAACCTCCTGTAGTACCCAGTCAAGCCAAGGAATGCCCTGATTTGAGACTAGGTTGTTGGAGCCTTCCAGTCCAGAATAGTCTGGATCTTGGGTTGTAAGTGTTGAACTTGGCCTCCACCTACAAGGTGGCCCAATATACAACTGATCCCTGTCCTATCTGGCACTTACTGGCCTTGATAGTGAGTCTTGCCTTCTGCATGGCCTCAAGTACATTTCCAAGGTGGATCTGGTGATCCTGCTAAGTGAGCTATAGACAGCAATATCATCAAGATATGCTGCACTAAAAGACTCCAGCCCAGCCAGGACTTGTTCATCAGCCTGCTCATCTGGGGTCAATAATGCTGATTTCTCTTTGGCCTTTAGGGTGAGATCAATCTGCTAGTATCCTGAGGTTAAGTCAAAGGTACTGAGAAACTTGACTGCACCCAACCTGTCAATTAGTTCATCAGCTCTTGGGATAGGGTGAGCGTCAATCTTTGTGACTGCATTTAGACCCCTGTAGTCCACACAAAACCTCAGCTCTGTTTTACCTCCTTTGGAATGTGGTTTGGGAACTAACACCACTGGGCTGGCCCAGGGACTCTCAGAGGGTTCAATCACACCTAACTCCAGCATCTTGCTGACCTCAGCTCTGATGCTTTCCTTAACTTGGTCAGGCTGCATGTAAATTTTGTTTTTGACAAGAAGGCTGTCCCCAGTGTCCACATCATGTTTGCACCAGGTTGTCTGATCAGGTGATTGGGAAAAGAGCTCAGCATGCTGCCCCAGGACTTGCCTGCAGTCAGTTTGCTGTTGGGCAGTGAGGGTGTATGGCAAGACAACTCCTTCAACAGACCCATCTTTAGGATTGTAAGAGAGGCGGTCAGGGAGAGGTTCAGTCTCTTCTTTTTGATCCTCATCAGTGACCATGAGCTTGGTCACATCAGCCTTGTCGTGAAAGGGTTTAAGGCGATTCACATGGATGACCCTCAGGGGTTTCCTGGAAGTGCCAAGGTCTACCAAGTAGGTGACCTCCCCTTTTCTCTCAAGGATAGGGCAGGGTCCACACCATTTGTCCTGGAGGGCCCTAGTTGCCACAGGCTCTAATACCCATACCTTCTGCCCTGGCTGAAACTCATCCAGTGCAGTCTTTTGGTCAAACCATTTCTTCTGGAGCTCCTGGCTTGCTTCAAGGTTGTGACTTGCTTTTTCTATGTACTCAGTCATCCTTGAACGAAGGCCAAACACATAGTCTACTATATCCAGTTTGGGCTCTTTGAGAGGCTTCTTCCAGCTTTCCCTTACCAGACTCCGTGGACTTCTAACAGGATGGCCAAACAGAAGCTCAAAGGAACTAAAGTCCACTCCCTTCTGTGGCACCTCTCTGTAGGCAAAAAGCAGGCATGGTAATAGGACATCTCATCTCCTCCTGAGTTTGTCAGGGAGTCCCATAATCATGCCTATCATGGTCTTGTTCAACCTCTCAAAAAGGCCATTTGTTTGTGGGCGATATGGGGTGGTGAACTTAAATGTTACCGCACACTCTGCCCACATTGCTTTCAGGTAAGCAGACATGAAGTTACTACCTCTGTCTGAAAACACCTCCTTAGGGAATCCCAGTCTAGTAACAAAATACTTAAGAAGGCCCTGGCAACTGCAGGAGCAGTGCCAGTCTTAAGAGGAATAGCCTCAGGATATCTGGTGGCATGATCCACTATCACCAGAATAGACCTGTTGCCTGAAGCTATTTGAGGGTCCAGGGGGCCAACAATGTCAACCCCTACCCTTGCAAAGGGAACCCCAACCACTGGTAGTTTGATTAAGGGAGTCTTTGGTTTGTGACCTGTCTTACCACTGGCTTGACAGGTAACATAGGAGTTACAGAACTCCTTGACTTTCTGGGACATGTTTGGCCAGAAGAAGTGGGCAACCAACCTACTCCATTTTTTAGTCTGGCCAAGATGCCCAGCTAGGGAGATGTCATGGGACAAAGTGAGTAGAAACTCCCTGTACATCTGAGGCACTACTACTCTCCTAGTGGCACCAGGTTTGGGATCTCTGGCTTTAGTGTAAAGGAGTCCTTCCTCCCAATAGGTCCTGTGGGAATCACAGACATCCCCACTTTTCTGTGCAGCAGCTTGCTGTTTCAGGCTCTCAGGAGTGGGACAGTTTTTTTTGTCCCTGGCACAGATCTTCCCTAGAGGGTCCCCTTGGCCTTAGGAGCTCTGCAGTGTAAGGCCAAAGTTCCAGAGGCTCAGTTCCCTCAAGGGCTGACAGGTCTTCTACCTGAGGAGAGGGGACCTGAGCTTGTGTCTTTTCAGAGTGTTTTTTCAGACGTTAGATTCCCAGCCTTCCTGCCTTTTCTCCTGGGGGTTTGGTCCATTAGTCCAGGCTCCAAGAGCTCTTTTCACCATTTATGGGTGGCTTCTGTCTGTATATCTCCTGGTTACTGGGCCAAACAGCTAGGATGGCCATATCCACCCACTGAGATTAAAATAGCTTTAGTGTGCTATTTGGCCTGGTCAGGGCACACCAAGGATCCCATCTTGAGACTGGCAACCCCTGTGGGTGCTAGACTAGTGGTAACCCTTTTGGGACAAGTAGAGCCCCTAGTTTGGTGACCATTCTGCTTACAGAGATGGCACCATGCCTTCTTGGGAACTCAGTTTTTACCCTAGTACCCACCCTTGGATTGGGAAGAGTCTTGGGCCCATCCTCATGAACAGATGTTTAGGGGCCTTTATAAGATTCTTTGGGTTTTCCCCTTTGTGTCCCACATCTTTCCCATGGAGGGATCAGTAAACCCTTTCTATTGGTCACCCTTACCCTGGGTCTTTCTGGACACCCTTGTTTTGACCCAATGGCCATCCTTCTTCCCCCAACTCTTGAGGAAAGTCTAACTCTAGGTCCACTAGGTACTGATGCAGTTTGTCAGAAGTACAGTTACTTAACAGATGTTCCTTTATTATCAAATTATAGAGCCCGTCATAATCTTGCACCTTACTGCCTTTCAACCAGCCACCTAGTGTTTTGACTGAGAAGTCAACAAAATCTACCCAGGACTGATTCAAGGTTTTGTGAGTCTCCCTGAACTTGATCCTGTACTCTTCAGGGGTGAATCCAAAGCCTTCAATCAGGGTATCCTTCATGAGGTCATAGGACTCAGCATCTTTCTCATTAAGTGTCAGGCGTCTATCCATGCATTTTCCTGAGAATAACTCCCACATTAGAGAGCCCCAGAGTCTCTGGTGTAACTTCCTCATTTTACAAGCTCTCTCAAAGGCTGTAAACCTCTTTGTGATGTCATCACCCTCAACATATTTGAAGACAATCCCTTTGGGGATTTTGGAGTCAAAAGTTTCCTCTATCTCCCTATTTACTTTGCTGCCACCAGCCATGGGTGCTAGACTCATCTCGGCCCTCTCTCTTTCTCTAGCCAGGATGTTGGCTTCTCGGGCTGCTCTACTGGCTAATCTCTTAAGAAATACCTCTTGATCATCTAGTTCTTCTATACGCCTTGACCTTATCCCCAGATGGGGAAGGTGTAGGAAAGTGTCTCCTTTTGATATGGTCACCCCCACTATTTGCCCTAGTACCTATGCTTTTCGACTGAAAGTGCACTGAGTCCCTGCTAACCAGGTCCCCAGTGCCAGGGCTTTTTCCCTTCAAACAGGTAAATGTGCAATTGTACCCCAATTGGCACGGACTTTTGCACCCCTGTAAGTCCCTAGTAAATGGTACTCCTGGTACCTAGGGTAGGGGTACTAAAGAGGGTCCCTAAGGGACCCACACACAAATTGCATGCATACTGCCAGTGCATGAAATAGTGCAAACCATTTTGAAAACATGACATGGCACACTCCCTGTGTGCCATGCCCATGCACACTGCATATACTATATGTAAGTCACCTATACAGCAGGTCTTAAAGCCCTAAGGCAGGGTGCATTATAATTTATGTGAGGACATATCTACAAGAGCAGATATGCCCCTGTGATGTCTAGTTCCATTGCCACGACACTGCAAGTGTTCAGAAAGCCATATTATGCATAGATAGTCAGCACTGGTCATTACGAGTTACCCAGCTACATAATGGCTTCACTAAAAACAAGCATTGGCATAGCCAATAGGTCTCGCTTTTGGGACCTTATAAGTATTTAGTTATGCAGCACAATATCCTTGGTGCAACAACATCAACTGTTGCATGGGTAAACACTTATAAGGTCCCAAAAGCGAGACCTATTGGCTATGCCAATGCTTGTTTAAAAACGTTAGCCATGCTCCACAGAAAAGGTTGGTGTTGCCAATGCTTGTGGTTCTCTTGCTGTAGTCTGATGATGTAAAGTAAGTCCCTGTCCCAAAAATGAGTGCCGATGCACATTACATGAAACCTTGGACACAAATTAAACACTGCATGCAACCTGTCAGTAATCCTGTGGGTAACAATGAAAGAGCCCCAAATCATCTATAGCTTTAGAATGATATTAATGGCTATTTAAACACAAAGGTGACATAACACCACATGTAAAGGAGATTTTATAGTAAAATAACGTGCGTCTAGAATTTACCAAGCTTTTTCCAAAAGAGAATGCACACCAAAATAACATTACTGCATCAAAAAAAGACTTGATGGATCTTGAGCAGATGTTAAAAGGAAAGACCCTGAAATAAAGTCACACATTCTCAGACTGAAATCAATTCACAGACGAACCTGCCCCCAGCAGATGTTCACAGTTATATTTGTTTGTCATTCGTAGCAACAGAACAAGCAGATTTTGAAATAATAGAAGCGCCCACGGTTGCTCTTGGAGCGCTCTTGTCGTTTTAAAATGCGCCCAAATGTAAATGTCTGCCAGGCTGGAAAATAAGGGCAGCAGGCACCACCACGCACACATCCACCACCCACACAAGTGGTGACGTGCATCAAAGAACACTACGTATTTCGTATTTATCACAGTAAGTGCTGCTATTTGTATCAGTCAGGCAAATACATTCGTACACTCACAATGCTTCATTAGAGGCATGTTCCTACATTTGTTTTTCACAACCCACGCACACAATAAAGGTGAATGCCCCAATGTTCTACGAAACTAAGAGGCGCAGCAGGCACCCCCTCGGAGCATTCTGAGCAACAAGGACATCCTTTTACAACAAATTAAAAAAAGGTCGCTAGCAACGCACACTGTCATTTGTACATCTCCCCTGCAATCGGATGTTACACCAGCAAGCTGTAAGCAGCAAGGAGGGCTGCCGCTGCGACGGTCACTTAGCAACTACGTTAGCGCAACAAAACAGTAGTAATTACACCAGCTGCAATCCGCCTCCTTCATCTGGAGGGCAGGTTCAGCAACACACGCTCTTCAGACCGAGGCACACACGGAAACAAGCATTGGCCGCGCGGCCGTGCGAGACGCGCTCTGTGGTGGGGGAGGGGGGAGGAGCGGGAGAGCAAGTGACGCGCGGCCGTGAAAGTGCCACGGCCGCGCGGCCCCGAGAAGCGCTCTGTGGTGGGGGAGGGGGAGGAGCAAGTGCGAGGAAAGACATATGGCGTCGGGAGCATGCGAGGAATGCGCGTTACTGTGCGCGTACTCGCATGCTCTAGGCCAGCCAAAAGTTGTGGTCGCATTTCTGCAAGCCCACTACAAAATGTCTCGCCCAGAGCCAGCGCTGAAGCGCTGGCTTTCAGGGCGAGACCTAATAATGATGTTTGGTATCAAACACCCCATCTTAATAAAACCACACTGCTGCCAGTGGTGAAGTTATTATGACATTCACCCAGAGGGCACCTTAAAGGTTCCCCCTGAAACCTTCCAGCCTGCCACTGCAGACAAGTTTCTGACCCCCTGCTTGGGAGACCAACGCTCTCAGAGGTCAGGAACAATGCCTGCTCTGGAGGAAGGTGATCACACCTCCTCCAGCAGGATATCTAGTTAATTAGCATACCAAGTACAGAGGCTACAAAGCCTCTGCCGTCTTTGATATGCGACCCCGGCTTCCTCCAGACTTGGAGACTGCCACCCCCTGCCCTGGCACCAGAGCAGGTGGGAAAATTAGCTAGTCAGTAGGCATGTTGCACTATCAGGTTGGGCACACCCCTAAGGTGGGCCATCTGAAGTGGACACTCGAAGAAGGGTTTCGTCATCTTGTTTTTGGTGAAACTACGAATTCTGGGTCAGGTTTATGCCCACTCTCCACAGGAAGTAGTCATATAAAGGGTGGAGTCACCCCAGGAGTAGGTAGTCCATTGGCTACTACCTTATGCTCCCCTTAACGCCCCTAAATTCAGCATTTAGGTGACCCTCTGACATCAGGAACTCAGATTCATCTACTGGTAACCGAAGGAAGGTCAAAGAAGAGCAGTCATCGTGAGAACTGAGGAAGTTACCATGACTTGGCGCCAAACCCTGCCTTGCTGCTGAAACCTCGACAACTGCACCGACTGACTCATCCAGAAGCTGTGCATGCTCCCAAAGCTGTGGAGGACCATCCAGCAACATCAGCAACCTGCCACTTCTCCCTTGGAGTGCAGGTGCCCCCCCTGCATCTGAGGGCACCAAAAGCATTTGTCTGGTAACCCATGCTGTTGGCCATCGGGCCCACCGAAAGAGCAGCGTGACAGGAGGAGGTTCCCGAGGCTCTAGGAGGTCAGCCCCATCTCTCTGCTGAAATTTGAGATGCTAGACTCTCCAAGAGCCCCCCTGCACCAATATCCAGACTACCTGGGAACCTATGCCCACCAAGGATTGTTTGTGTTTAATCCGAACACCACCACTGGAAAAACGTACCTGCATGTTGAGAAACTTCAGGAGAGCCGAGCTCCACACCAAGAGTGTCCCTGCTGTGTTTCTTTTCCCTCCACTGCAGGTACCCCAAGAACTGTAAGAGCCTCCAATGGTAAGTGACCAGCTAGCCTGCACCTCTGCACCCGACCCCCAAGGCCCAACCACAAAACATCTGCCCGCGTCCCCTTGGCCTAGGAGTTCCCACCAGCCGAGCCCCATATTGGGTTCTGCCGGACTTGTCCCCAAGTCCCCCCTTACCTGATCCTGATGATTTTGGTGTCTAAAATTATATAGACATCTGTGTTATTTTTCTAAATTGGTCTTGGATCTCTTTTTGAGTGTGTCTCATTTATTACCTCTGTGTGTACAACAAATGCTCAACACTCCCCTCTGATAAGTCTAAGCTGCTCAACCACACTACCACTAGAAGAGCACTTGGGATTATTAAAGTAGGCACCTGTAAACCAATAACTATTTGCATGGTGTAATCCTACATTTGGTGCACTACATAAATAGCCAGCTTCCTGCAGAAGGCACTCTAGGGACATGTTTAGGATAGAGGTGTCTGTCTGTTACCTCATCCTCTGTGGTACTGGTAGGGGAACTATCCCCTGGAGTACTGATAAAAGTCTTGTGGTCACTGTCTACTTCTACTTCAAGAGTGTCAGGAGGCTTGTTTTTGTAGGGTTTAAGCAAGTTTTGATTTTGCTGGCTTTACAGAGGTTCCATAGGTGCTGCATACTAAGCTGCAGCTAAGGAGTCAGGTTGAGTTCCAGTACTATCTCCTCTGTGCCAGACATTTTTAGAATAGTTGCAACCTTTTTAGAAAAGTCGAGAAAAAATTCTAAAAGACTTTTAAAGCTTGACTGTCTATTACACTTTTTAAATTTCTAATAGCAATGGACTAGGGGATTTAACACAAGGCCCTAACAGTTCATATTTGAATATTTGAAAAATCAAAAATTCGTAAAAACATTTTTGACCAATGTCAATAATGGATTTTTCGTGGAATCACCTATTCACCAAGTGTATCAGCAAATACAAAGTCTTGTATCCCACTGCTGAATCACCAATGTAGGAAGCAGGCTTTTTATGTAGCGGGCCAATGTAGGGGCACACCCTGCAAAAAGTCCAGACAACCCTTATTGGTTTAAAGAGCTTCCTTTAATAATCCCAAGTGGTCTACTTGTGGTAGTGTGGTTGAGCAGCTTTAGGCTTATCAGAGGGGAGTGTTAAGCATTTGTTGCACACACAGAGTTAATAAATGGTATACACGCTCAAGAAGAAATCCAAGACTAATTTATAAAAAATAACACAGATTTGTATATATTTTTAGATACCAAGATCATCGGAATCAGGTAAGTACTTTCGGAGTTATGAATTTTACATAGAAAGAGTAAAATGCTCAAATAACTGTTTTGGAGGTATGAGCCTCATACGCGTTAATGTTATCCGATGGGAGGAAAGACATGTACTGCATACATATACATGCAAGCTATTGTAGAGGGTGCCCTTTAGGATTTAAGGTGCTTGGGGCCCAAGGTCCAAAGAGCCACCAGCAGTTCGGGTTTACCTGCCCTGGTATGCCCGGCTGCAGAGGTCCTGGTAGCGTTGGTAGGCTCAAGTGCTATACGGTTTTGTCCAAAATACCTATAACAAAAAAGGCTGCAGGTGGGGATTTGAGGACCAATCTGGCAGTCCCAAAGGAGGGCTTGGCTTGTGAGGGTCTCTGGAGCAAGGGGTCACAGTCGGTTTCCGTGAACCCAGACTGTACGGCCCGGTTGCAGAGGTGTTTGGCCAGCCAGCCACTCGAGTTGGAGGCTCTCACTGTTCTCGGTCTTGACATGCAGAGGGGAGGAAAGCAGACAGCAGGGCCACTCTCTGTGTGAGCCCGGTCAGTCCTGATGTCCCTTGGTGGGCAGGTCGGTTTTGGCAGCGGCGGTGTCCGGGCTAGATACTCAACAAGAAGCCATGGTTGCATTTCAAAGGTGG
The DNA here is from genome assembly GCA_963921515.1 of Calotriton arnoldi. Classification (NCBI taxonomy): domain Eukaryota; kingdom Metazoa; phylum Chordata; class Amphibia; order Caudata; family Salamandridae; genus Calotriton; species Calotriton arnoldi. Next base: position 1,742,603 of record CAWUFW010000686.1, on the reverse strand, counting down.
TGGAGTGTTTGAAGCCTCTGGCCTTGAGATGCTAACCTGCTAGCCATCATGCTGGAGGAGGCGTGATCACCTTCTGCCAGACAGACATTGTTCCTGGCCTCAGAGATCATGGGCTTTCACTTGCAGGGGGTCAGAAAGCTGTCTGTGGTGGCTGGCTGGAAGATACCAGTCAGCCAGCACACTCTGTGACTAGTAGGGTTTCAGAGGGCACCTCTAAGATGCCCTCTGGGTGCATGTCAGAATAAATACAGTACTAGCATCAGTACAGATTTATTAAGAAAAGATGTTTGATACCAAATATCAGTATTTTCAGAGAAGCCATTATGTAGCTGGGTAACTCATAATGACCAGTGCCCAGTACATACCTTAAGATGGCTTCTTGATCACTTGCAATGCTTAGCAATGGAACTAGGCATTGCAGGGACACATCTGCTCAGGCAGATGTGCCCTCGCATGTAATATAATTAGGGCTCCCGGTTTTCCGTTTAAACGGATTTTTACATATAAATACAGACGGAAAACAAGTTTTCCTTTGTCTGTATTTATTTGTAAAACCGGGAAAATACTAGCACATTTTGCGGCGCGCTGCCGTGCTCCAGCAGAGAGTTGCAAAACAGGATGGTATGGTGATTGCTCACCACAGAGTAAGTATCGCCTCTGGCGTTATCAGTATTTACAACAGAGCCTCGTTAACAAGTGAATGGTCTTTTAAAGACCTGTGAAGTACTCGGGTGCGGCTGGCAGCACAAAAACTGTGTGTGCCCGGGAAGCTGTCTCAGCCCGGACTATTGAATTAATTTAAGGGAAGGAGTGCATCCTCAACAATGTTTCATGCTTAGCAATTTCTCCGTCCCGAAGGAGGGCTGCACCCCGTTGAAGAATTTCACAGGTGTTATTTCAGTCAAGATTAACATTATTTCAGTCAAGATAAACATATTATTTCAGTCAAGATTAACATATCACTACGGAGTCAGTGAAGAGTTGGATTGAACTCTCTGCAGTTACAAGTGCACATATGACATCTTAAGGACTGTGGCTGATACAAGACTAGTTGAACTGTGTGTGATATTTTTGTCATATCATATTTTTGGTCATATTTTGTTTTAGGTGTTTTCACTTCGAGTAACGAAACAAGCATTCATGTTGTTTTATAATTCATGTCATTTTTTTACTAATTATGTAGTTTGGATGCATCGTGAGTTTCTGGGGAGGGGGGCAAGTGGGATTCGCGAGCACGTGTTTATCACAATTTTTGTTATAGTTGATCAGAATACGAACTGTTAGTGGGGAGAGTATAGCGTGCATTGAGGTTTCTGACACATGATTGGATAACCGAGGTACAGTAGCGGGGTAATGAGTCACAGGGTTGGGAGCACGTAGAGTGATTGGGCACATGTAGATGTGAATGTGGTTTAAAACAGGTGCGAATGGTTGTGACGCTGCATGATGGTCAATAACTCGAAGAAATGGAGACGAGGAGGTTATGTTGCCGGTAGCGATTTCAAGGAGGTAATTCATTTTACAGACCTGATAGATGGGGTAGATGGGAGCTCGGCATACAGATTGAAGGCATACGGGGAGAGATGAGAGGGGCACGATCGTGTCAGTTTGGATTGGATTGATGAGGTGGCAAACTCATTAAGGATTATCAGGAGAAGGGTAAGATGTGAGATTTGTATTCAGATGTCAGTAACTTGGAGAGAGAAGAGGGGGGAACGAGTGGTGGAATGGGTTTGATTCACGAGGATAGCTAGAAAGCAGAACAGCATTGGGTAGTGCATTGTGGGAGTTGTGGTTTCCATCAAAGGACTGGAGTACGGGGTATAGTAGAGGGGTGAAAGAGTCTGGTACAATGAGAAGATGGACAAGATGAGAGTTTGGGAGGGAGATTGAAGTTATATGGAGAGATATGGGAGAGGTATGAGCGGCAGAATGGGTTTGATGCACGAGGATATATGGTGATTTTTCTTTTTTTTCTTTTTTGGGAATTATAAGGAAACAGTAAAGTGCAAGCCACCCTCACTGTGCAATCTGTGTCAGTTAGGGTATGGAAAATCCCGATATTTTTCCCAATTCAAAAATGATAACATGCAATTTAGATAGCAGTGTTGGGCACAGACAGACATGCTTTTTCAGGAAGCATATTACTCTTGTCTAGTGCATAATTTGAATTGAGTTGCTTCCAGGTGTTTATAGCGGGGCACAATTGGGTTGTAGTTGAAGGCAGTGTGAGTTTCTCTCAGTGGGGCAGTATGGTGTTCAGTGTGGAAGAGGATGTGGCACACTGTGCCGATGACAGAAACTGCAAGGCTCTGAGACAAATGGCTTTTGATAGCAATTTTAGGCGTATTTGGGACATTCTGCGAATGGCAAAGTTTTCAGATTAATGTATTGTGTTGACCAATAACTAACGAGTGCATGTGTGCATTGTCAATTTAAATTAATGTGGAAAAATACTAGCTGCAGAGTCGTCTTTTACTTGTGGGAAAAATAAATATGGATAAATACAGATAAAATGCCCCAAAAATAAATATGGATAAATACAGACGGAAATGGCAAAAAAATAAATACCATAAAACCGGGAGCCCTAAATATAATGCACCCTGCCTTTGGGCTCTATGGCCTGCTGTAGCGGTGACTTACATATTATACATGTAGTGTACAAGGGCATGGCACACAGTGAGTGTGCCAAGTTGTGTTTTCAGAATGGTTTGTATCATTTCATGCATCATGCAATGGCAGTCTGCATGTGGTTTCTGTGTGGGTCTTTTAGGGTGGCATAATACATGCTGCAGCCCTTAGGGACCCTCTTTGTACCCATGCCCTGGGTACAGAGGGTACCATTTACTAGTGACTTACAGGCTTACCGAAGTCCTTCCTAATTGGGTTACAATTAAACAGTTGTATTGTTTTTAGGGAAAGAGCTCTGGCACTGGGTCCTGGTTAGCAGGGGCCCAGTGCACTACCAATCAACAACATCAGAACCAGCGAGCAAAACTGGGAGTGACCATGTCAAAAAGTGGCACTTTCCTACTACCACCTACTAAGAAGATCTCCTGTACCGAACAGATGTATTAATAAGATCTCCTGTACTGTACAAAAGCCCTCCTACCCTCAGGTCGGCCTGGCTAAGAAACCAACTGGGAGGGAGGATGTTATTAAAGAAGTGGGGTGAGGAAGAATGATCTCTGAGTAATGGAATTACCAGTAAGTAATTTAAACATTAACTCCTCGTCCATTTCCTTGTTCCAATTATTACAATATAAATTCTACCCAAGCTAGATCCTAGTCTGACTGCCCTGAAAAGGAGCAAAGAAAAACACACAAACACTGAACCTTTATCCTCACATTGTGGACCATGGTGCTTTACATAATTGGGTGATGCCCATTGGGGAGCCCTATCAATGTCAATCAATTAAGCACCCTGAGCTTCCGCCCAGAGGGCAGGTATATCTTGAGTGAATCTTCCGGGCGAGTGTCGAGGGAGTGTCGGGCTGACACCGGGCCGTGCACCGAGCCGCTGCAGAGATAAGCACGGTGGTGTCTTTCTCCTTCAGCTCTTTCAGATTGGCGGCATGGCTCTTCGCTGCTAACTCTGATCTGTGCTGAAACTCCACCCACTTGGTAACAGTGCAACATAGTGGGCATAGAAGGGATGAATCAATTCATAAAAAGAGAATCTATCTAACGGAAAGATTAGCTAAAAGTGCCCTTCCAGCCTTCAAAGTGTGAAGCCAAACCTCTCCTGGGATGAAGGGCACAGCATAAACTCAGGAAGAAACCGCCTTCAAAACAAAGGAAGGGCCCAACCTCAAAATGATCCCGTCAGGAAATATTCTGAGACTTGGAGTTCTGCAAAAAACTACCCCCTGTTCATTCAATCTCCTAGCAAAAGTAATTACCACCAGAAAAAAAGACTTCACAATTTACAATTCAGGAGTATTGGATCCACTGAATTTAAGGGTTCAAATACTAGCTGCTGTAACCAAGACCATAATAAATCCCAGCCAAGTACCAGGTACTGGTGTGGAGGATGGTAAATAGAAATCCCTCTGAGAAGATGTAAGGCATAAGCTTCACAGTCCTCAACTCCACCCTAAGGTTACCTAACAGCTACAATGAAAACCCTCTGAATGAGAAGAGTAGACACTCTGAAACTTAACAGGAAATCATCCTGAAGAGAGGAAGAATCTGCACACCTCCTCCTAACAGAGGCTCCACTCAATGGTGGCTACACCATTTCTCCAGTGGGAAGAACAGGACTTTAAAGTTGATTGCCGTCTAGAGACTTGAACAGCAATGGTTAGGTCCACGGACAAACCCTTGTTTTGCAAACCATCTAGCTCATCCTCCAGTTTGATAAGCAGAGGCTCCCCAGAACTTCTTGACTCTGCCCCGGGTACCTTAGCGGAGAAAAAAATGTATGTTATGATTAGACACAGACGAGGAAATCACGAGAAGCGAACCAACCTGGGACAATCAGAATACCTGTACCTCCTTCCCTCCTGATTTGCTCCAGAGCCCTCATGATGAGAAGGTAGGGGCAGAACACAGGGCCCCGTGTACTGGAGGGCCCTTCAAACACACATGCAATGCTGGTAGGATCTGAAAAAAAAGGAACAACTGCCCTTGCCTGTCAAATGCTTGCTATGTGAGATGTGCTTAGCAGTATGCTCAAAGTAACACAGTTGCAACAGTTATTGATTTATTATTGCAATATAGAAACTCCCAGAGAAAAGCTGCTAATGTGTAACTTAATACATGAGGGAAAGTACGAAAGGAGCACACAGCTGAGTCAGAGAGAGAAAGATTGACAGCAAAGTTATAAAGAGATAGGTGAACGAAGTAGCTGATTGTGAACACAGGACAGAGATTGGAGAGAAAAAAGAGATACTTCGGAGAGAGGGGAGAGACTGTCAGACAGACATAGAGAGAGAGAGATGCAGGTTATTAAAAACACAAGTGAATAACAGACAACTAACAGAGAGAGAGACAGGAGAAAGCGGGAGTGAGAGAGAGGTTGTAAAGAGACAGGTGGGGAAAAAAGGCAGAGAGAAAAGAAGTTAAAGAGCAGAGAATGAAAGGGAAACACAGCATGTAGGTCCTGATTTCGAGCGTCCCAGATGTGTATTGAGCATTTATTGAACCCTATAAAGTCCCATCACCCCTAGGTTTAGACTTATTGAGTGCAATAAATATCACCTAGAATTGCACCCAGTGATGAGGAATAACATACACCAAATTCTCCTTGTCCTGGTAATTACCAAACCTTTCCCTTTTCCTCCATTAAACTAGGCCCAGTGAGGCTTTGCAAAGGTAGGCTCTGCGAGACATGGCGGCTGGCTTATGAGGCGGCCCTCCTCCCTAAGGGCTTGGTCCACTACTGAATAGAGGGAAGAGAGGAATACATAAAGGAGGCTCTGAAGGTAAGGACAAGATAGAGCCTCCAACCCCCAAGCTCTCGAGGTGACTTCTGACAAAGAACTGTGCCAAGGGCCGAATGCAAGGCAGTTCTGTGGTTTTCGACTAGCTTGCCCTAGCGATGAGCAGCACCCTCTAGTTGCCACAATGTTCCCACATAGTCTCTGTGTGAAAGGTACAAGTGTCTGCAGAGATGGACCTCAGAATACAGGAGGAAAAAGCCAGAGGCATAAAAAATCTCCTCAAGGCAAGCTGACATGATGCAGACGTTCAGGATACTTAGCTGAAGGAGGATCTCAATAAAAGAGTAGAACAGAGCTGAAGTACCAGGACTAGCGGAGCAGAGATCTGCTAAAATTGTCCTCTACTTTATGATGCAAAGCAGCCTATTCCAGGTGCCTTCATATATGCTGGAAAACAGGATATGGCATTTTGAAAAGATAATCATATATTCCTATTGCTTTAACGTTAATGTTCCCTTGCACCTGTATGTGTATATCACAAAGATCAGTGATATATTTTATAATCAAATGTGAATGTTGTTTTATGTATAAACGTGAAGTGCTCTTTAGCCTCGGTCTGCATGCTAAGTTTCATGATTCTAGTAGGCGTAGAAGCAATTTTGTTTGAGGTAGTACATTTGCACATTTCCTGCATCTCATAGTAAAGCGTAGCCTCATTTTCTATGTTGGCAACTAGAAGCATGATTTTAGGAAAATTAATGAACCATGTGTTCATGTAGTAGTAGTATAAACTTTATTTGGTTAATAACCATAAAAGTCAGTGCATATACAATACCTTAAATACATCTCATAAATAAGCATACATAAGAAAGTGCTTTAGGCGTATACAGCAGCAAAAAAGTTCCCCAGAGATCAGTAAATTTTAAAACCAATACATTATAAACTATAACCTGATAAGCAATGAATTAAAACTAGTGCTACGTCAGAAGAAAAAAATACACTAAAACCCAGTCAATGGCCGCTCAATACACATAATAAAAAACACAAACACTGTCAGATATATTATTTCCATACAATTCTGCAAAGTTTAACACAGGCAGCAATATATCTATAAACTGTACAACATAGTAGCTCAGTTTGCATCAATTACAAATACAACAGTGCTGGCCTACATTGCCTAAGGTTTAATATCCTAAGCAGCGGCCTAAGTATACATTTTCTAGGTGCTCTGTAAAGGCTACAAAAAAGAAAAAGGTGTAATTGTGACTGAGCCGTGTGTGAATCACATGGACAAGGTTCCCCAACACTTTCGCAGTGGGCGGATGCTGGATATGATACCAGAAAATGTGCCATGCTGAGACGAACCCTTATCAAGTAAAAACACTGTTCAGTAGGGATGGACAGTAGGTAAGGTTCTATATCACTAGTCGTCACCAACATGGCATGCATTGCTACTGCCCTTTTTCCACATTCCCTCTCGTCTCACACCCTTTACATGTGATTCAGGCGTGTTTTTTTAATGCACTCAGTATTCTGCTGACCCCAGCTAACTACCATCACTGTGATGGCCACCACTTGGAGTGTGTCGCAATTTGTGACCCACTGCATGAATAGTGATGAGATAGGTCAGATTGAAAACCATTCCAAAGGGTCACTTTGCAAACTTCCCAAATAGTACATAGGTAGGTTTTCAAAATCTCATTGGATTTCCAAAAATTCAGTGTGCAATTTGTGACAACTTTTTGAGAAAACAGTAATTGTATATCTAGCCCTCTTTCACATCACAGAGGTATTGATCTCTGTGGCAAAAGCCTTTTGAGGCGATATTGAGTGCTGGATCCATTTGGCCACTTCTGAAGATTACAAGAAAGCCACAGTTATGGTTTCCCATCTTGTGGCAATCTAGGTTTGTTCTGCCAAAATTATTTGCTAGCATCATTTGGTAACCATGCAGTGTTGCATTGACACATGCATTGACACCTGGAAGCTAGCATTACAAACAACCAGGAGAGCGAGGAGATGGTACGAACTATACGTCTTCCCTGCACCAACGGCACCACATTCCGCCAGGCCTACAAAGCATTCCATACATTCAAACCCTCTTTAAGCCACCTTTAACAGAAACAAGACTAACACACATCTTCCCCTTTAACAAAACAAATAATAAAAAAACAAGAACAACAAAACACTAACGTACAAAACAACACGCAACAAACAATAGGAAGAGACCGCTGCACCCTTCCCAGAAAAAAACAAGTTTAGACATAATCAAAAAAAGTGTGCCAGGTAATTTCCTCAAATAGGAATTATATTCAGTTGACACAGGAGTGTTCCCATTGAGTTGTAGATTCTTATACCATATTATTACAATTTCACTCTCCCAGCACTGCAACATCTCTCCTAATATTTTGCGACTCAAATGAGCCCTCCAAAGGAAAATCAACAAACACATCACGATCATCAACCTTGTCATCTAACCTAGAGGACTTCACTTTACACCCAAAATCTCCCTTCTCATCATAAAGCATTACCCTTCCGGGGTTTCAAACTGAACCATTTTTAGTCCTCATCACACCACACAACACTTCTTTCACCCTAACAGGATCTGACCAACTTGGGGAGCCTTTCCTCAATTTCTTAGGTAGTGTGATCTTCATCCATTGACCCACTTTGATGTCCTTAACAGTTACCTACCACTTCCTCCTATTCATATAGCTGTACAGCTTCCCCTTATAGATCCTAACTTTCTCTCTTAACTCTCCAAACCCTAATTCTGGTAAGTTTCTCGACTTGTTCCTCTGCCATGATGGAGAGAACCTTGACCCAGTTTCTGTCTCCCATTTATGTTCAAAAGGAAAGTAGCCAGAATGTGAATAATGAATATCACAGTATTACAAGAGAGTGGCCTACACAGCTCTTTCCAATACAATCATTATCTCAAATCCAACTGAATCGACTCATTGATGACTTCATTAAAGTGCTCTACGTACACATTTGCCTTGGGGTGGTAAACCATAATCCTCTTGTATTGAATGCCACATCAACTCAAAAGTTCTTCCTCTTTACTCTACAAACTTGTGGATTGTTGACTGCAACGTCTTCTGGTAAAATCTCCTGACAGACAATATCATCCAGAAACTTGATCACACAATCAGTAGCAACCTTTGCTTTGGCTACTTAGAGAACTAAATAACTACTACCAATTCTTAGATCTCCTTCCTTGGCTAAAAAGTAAATGGACCAGCTATATCCACACCAGTCTTGCGCCGAGGCCCATTCGGTAAGTCGATAGGTTGTGACAAAGCTGAACGCAGTTTGGCAGATTTGTTGCTGGCTCTGCACAACTTAGAATCATCTGTCCATCATACCATCCATAATTGCCCACCAATATTGTTCCCTCACTCTCCGTTTTTTCCCAGATATACCGAGATGCCCTCATGGCTTTTCACCACAGTACATCTTTTCAAGCTAACTGGGGGCTCCCTCGATGGCCACTCTTGATCTTCTTTATGCCTCCTCTTCTCCTAAGAAATTGGTTACTAAAATTTATGCTTACACGCTTGCAGCGTCCTCCATCTCTACCGACCGGGCGCGCATTGCATGGGGTGAGGACCTGGGAATCGAGATTTCTCAAACTGATTGGGTGTATTGTTGTACTCAGATCAAACGCCTCTCCCCCAACTATCGTTTGCGCCTTATACACTTCAAATACATACATAGGCTGTATCGTACTCCCGCCCAGCTTCATAGATTAGGTCTTGTAGCAAGTGACAGATGCTTGCGCTGCTCCGCGCCCACGGCTAATTCCTCTCATCTTGCCTGGCTGTGCCCCCGGGTCTCGGCATACTGGCGTGAGGTTTGCGCTATTATCTCTGAAATTACCTCGCCACCACTTCAACCTGACCCCGTGCTCTGCCTCTTAGGCTTCGTTAAATTTTGCCCGGATGCCTCCCGTCGTTTGACTGCCATGCTGCTGGTCCTTGCGCGGCGTAGGGTCTCCATGTGCTGGGGTCGCAGGCCTGCGCCTAAGGTAGCCCTCTGGCTCGAGGATGCGTCCCGCTGCCAAACCCTCCTATCTGAGTTCTGGGACCTTTTGCCAGCCAAGTCTCGCCCACTTGACATATGGGGCCCATTTGTCACCTACCTTTCAAGCCATGATCCCCAGCATCCTGCGACTTCTTCCGCGATCCCCGCCGGCACCCCGCCCGCGGCAGCCGCCGGTGTTAGTCCATGAGCTGCTTCCTCTTCCCTCACGCCCCCTCCACCCCCTCTGCCCCCCCTCTACCCATGGTGCTTCCCTCGGTCGTATGCTTTCACCTCTCCTGTGGTTTTATGACAACTCTCCATGACATTGTCCCCAATGTGTCACAAGTTTGCGACTGTCTCTGCTGTGTTGCACTGTATTGCTGTGCTTAATCCTTTGCTATTGTGGAACTATGTAACTATGCTGTGCAATCTTTTCCAATAAAGGTTTTTGAAAAATCAAAAAAAAAAAAAAGCTAACTGGGGGCAACAATATTAGCTCCTCTCAATAGTATTCCCCCTTCCATGGTGAAATCCACTTGAAGTTTACAAAACAAGCATACATCACCTTGGAGTTTGCGTTCCATAGGCCAGCCCTCCTTTAAGTAACTGATTGCCAAATTACCGACAACAGCCAACTCCATTTCTTTACTCCACCCATCCGCAGAGATCCCTTTATCAAAATCTAAACTCATTCTCTTATACAGATCTTTGTACAAATAGATATCTACACACAATACTTCATGCTGAAGTTCAACCATTTCTGTAAAGGCAGAGACTAGACATACAATCAGCGTGAAGGTTGTTCTTACCAGGTTTAAATAATCAAGTGGAAAGTCTGGAGTTTTGCCACTAATCTGGAAAGGCTTGATGTGAGCGTTTACTCCCTCCCAGAGAGAATACATACACTAACTGAAGGCTTATGAGCAGCTCGGAGGACCAACGTTTAACACCACAGAAACATACCGTAGAGTTCTGTAGCCCAGAATCAAGGCAGAAGTCCTTTCTTGATTACAGAATAGTGTCTCGCAGCCCCACCTAATGCTCTCGAGCCATGTCCCACAATCTATTCATTCCGATCTTGCTGTTGACACAACACAGTACTAATGCCTGCATTGCTAGCATCCACTGCCACAAAGCAATCCTAACCCAAACAATTCGACTGGAGGAAAGGATCCTGGTCTATTTCTTTCTAGGGAACCTCAACACTTCATTCGGAAAATTACCCCAAGAAAATGTTACATTCTTCTTCAATAAGGCTCTGAAAAAGTCAAAAAGTGTGGCATAGCCTTTTCAATTAAAAAAAATAAATGTGGAGCCCATCGAAGTCCTTTGACTGGAGAGGATGTAGCCTAATGGTTAGGGCGGTGGACGTCAAATCTGGCGAACCGGGTTCGAGTCTCGGCAAGGACGCTCAACATTCTGTGATTCTGGGCAAATCACTTAATCTCCACGTGATTAACAAAAATGAATGTGTCCCTGTGTAATGGAACTGGTGCTCGTGTAAAGCGCTCTGATACCTTCGGGTCAAGTTCGCGCTATATAAAACTTCGAGGGAAAAAAAAAACCTGTTCCTTAGATTCTAGTGCTCGGACATCGAGGATTGCATTAATATAACTGTAGTGTAATAGCCCAGGTACTCAATCTCAGAGCAAATGAATTTACACTACTCTATTATCAGAGTTAACTCTTCCTCTTTGCCAGGTGTGCAACATTCTCAAGCTTGTTCCTACTAAAGTAATTCCCTCCAATCCTTAGGGCCACCTGGATTATTCTGGAGGGGAGGAACTAATAATGAGACCGGGTTCACTAAATTATGTGGTAAGAAAAGACACATTATGTGATTTAATACTGCTCTTTTGTAGCAGTGTTACTTCATTATTTGGCTTTTTTTTACAATGTTAACACTGTCCCTTCAGAGGTTTCATCTAAATAGTATCAGTTTACCACATAAATGTAACAATCAGCAAAACAAAGGTAACCTGTTACTGCATGGAGAAGGGCTGGTCACTGGGTGGCAACTCGGGTGGGAGCGTTTTTTTGTGACTTTTGATCTATTTCACCTAGAAACAATTTTGGTTTGTTAAAATCTGCAAACTATGTAGAAGCTGATGGATTATGTAGCAAATATAGCATATCCATCATTATGTAGAAAATGTATAATTCCAGTGGCATTGGAAGATCTTTTTCGTGATCCTTTGAGACACCTGTGCTGCGCTGCCTAGACCAAAAGGCATGTTTTAGTACTGGAACATGTACTCTGGAATGCTCCTGTATTCAGAGTGAATACATCTCACTTTCCTCACCAGTAGAATTTGCAAACACACGAGGGAAGAATGCAACCCGGTAACATGATGGTTCAACTTTTTGGCTCCACCACTGATGTAGGTCCGAAAACAACCCTATGCTTATCCTGATCCTCCTCGACAGTTTTGGGTTGACACAAGGAAGACAAAAGTGGGCCTGGTACTCTTCTTCCGAATTTAATGGATCTTGAAAGCCAGTAGTAGAAACAACCAGGAGCACGAGGAGACAGTGGAAACAGGTAAGCCTTCCCTCGTGCCAGCTGCCCTACATTCCACCAGTCCAGCAGAGCATTCCACACGTTCAAGGGCAGCACACACATAAACACACACACACACAACACATCCAAGGGCAGCACACACATAAACACATACACACACCCCACATCCAAGAGCAGCACACACATAAAAACACACACACACACCACATCCCAGGGCAGCACACATAAACACATACACACACCCCACATCCAAGGGCAGCACACACATAAAAACACACACACACACCACATCCAAGGGCAGCACACACATAACCACAGACACACTCACCAAATCCTACCATGCTCTCATCCACATATTAAAAGAGGCAGGAATACCGCACAAAGGTGGTCATCACGGACATTTAAAATGCTGCCACATGGTTATCTAATCCTTATGCCAAAATTTGTCATTACCAGCTTTCTCTCATACTCTGATGCTTTTCAAATAACGTGTTTGTGCCCTTTTCTGGTTTACGTTTTTACTTTGTTTAAACATTTTAACATTTTTTTTTAATTGTATCCCACCCTTTCACATTTTGTTCTTTGAAAATGGGTTTCAAAATTAGGCACAGATTGCACAAATTATCAAAAATGTAACCCATTTTTAGGTCTCGCCTAGACAGCGCATGCACTGTCTCTTCAACACCTGCTATACCTGGAACATGGGCTTTTAAACACCTCCCATGTTTTCTATTAGCACCTGTTAATACCCTTTGTAAATGGCTACTTCTGATTGGGGAACATGGTTAATTTGTCCCGCCTTTTGCTGTTTTGGACCCTCTTAGCGGACTGCCCCTGTAACATGTGTTCTTCCTTTTCTTTTAATTTATGTTTGTTTGTGGCACTATTTTCTTTTTTGTTTGCCTTGAGAGCTCACTCCCGTCTGGACAGTAGAAAGACAATATGGTTCCCCCCTGAGCACTCAAAATTGATAATGAAAAGTCCAGCAGTAATGAAAAGTCTCTTATTGCACTTTCGTTCCACTTTTTTATTTGGGTACTCAGCGTCCGATGTTCAACAGTACATATGTGTTCAATATACAGCTTCCACAGATGTTGATGTACGATAGAGCAATTTACAGCCAACACGTGTTTCGTCATGTGTTTTTACACACAATGACTTCTTCAGGGCTGATTCTGTAACGAGCTCAAATCCACAATCCAGTCGGTCAACAAACCACCAAAATACGATGTTGTACTTAAGGCCCCTTATCCCGAGCCCTCCAGGTAAGTATAGATGTGTCAATTAATTTCAGTTATCTCCACGAATACAATCCGTCAAATAACTAAAACCTCAGGTAAGAGACTTGCTGGGCGAATCCAAAGTAACTAGGAAGATATCCTGTAATCACGAGTCCATGATACAAAGTAAAGAGATCCCGGGCCGGAAAGTCTTCCGTTTTTTGTGCACGAATAAAAAAGTGGAACGAAAGTGCAATAAGAGACTTTTCATTACTGCTGGACTCTTCATTATCAATTTTGAGTGCTCACGGGGAACCACATTGTCATTGTACTTCCTTCTTTGAGAGGATTATTGGTGGTTGAATTGGCAGCCGACCACTCTTCCCTTGGAGCACCAACATACAATTGTTTCTCATCATCACACTTGCCCTATATGAATGTAGAGTGCCCGGTCATTCTGTTCTCTTCCCTGGTTGCCAATTTGCTTTGTTTTTTTTGGATAGTAGAAAACACGCTTAGGAGGCTGCGGGGGAGAGAAGGGCAGCTTTACCAGCAAACACTGTATAATCTGATGCGTGAATCTAACTTCACTTTTCACTTTTGCAGCTCTCATCGGAACGTTGTTGTTGTCACGGTGCATGCTGCGCGTCATCTTTTACCATGGCGGCCGCGCTTTTTTTCAATTTACCCCCTCACTTTGCACTCCGGGACCAAGGACTGGAGAAAGTTCTGCGTGTTATTGCGGTCAGACAAACGCCCACAAAGAAGTATTGCAACTCAACACGTGGATTGGTTAATGGTTAATAAAAAAAATAATAATAAGTGCCAGGGTTCTTGTCAAGAGGCAGCTTGCACCAGCCTATTCCTCCTTTTAGCTCCTTTTAGCGCTGCCTAAAACAGAACCAACTACTAACCATGTAAGTGGGGAGAGGATGTAGCGTAATGGCCAGCAATGAAAAGCACAGGTGTTGATGATTAAGTCCTGGTGCTGAGCACCGAGAACCACCGGCTCAAATTAGGCACTGGGATTGGTTTAACTAAGAGATGTTGGTTCGTTGTGTTTGGCAGTCCGTGGGTCGAACAGGGCTGACAAGTTGAGTTGGCGTCCAACCCCTCTTAATGCGTGCGCCGCAGCCACGGCCGCTGCAGGTAAGAGCTGTGGGGTGGTGGGGCCAGGTGAGGGGGGATTTCGAGAGACGACTACGAGGGAAAATTAATTATTTATTTGATTTTCCCTCGTGGTCGTCTCTCGAAATCCCCCCTCACCTGGCCCCACGGCTCTTACCTGCAGCAGCCGCGGCTGGAGCGCAGCACCCTAAAAGCGCAAGCTGTTTGCGACGATGGAGACTGTAGTCCATGCTGGCAGTACCCCCCGAAGCAGACTGATCTTCCGCGGAGATGTAAGACCCTTCTTTTCTAGAGTCTGCACCCCTTTTACCTCTATGCCCCCTCTTCCTGATCCTGGGTGTGCCCTAAGTCCTAAAACCAGATATTGAGCTCTCAGCACAGCTTGATGACCTCCTGTGATGCTTTACACGTTTCCCATCAAAAGACAAAATGTTCTGCATTCCATTTAACACGCCCGCCTCCCCTCCTCGCCCCCTCACACACACGTTTTTCTATTTTTTTTCATTATTGCAAACATAAACCTGAAACTAAGCAGAAACTAAGATATTGGTGGCTAGCAACCCCCATATTTATGGCAGCTCGCAGTTTGGTACCCAGGAAATTGGGGAGAAGGGTGTTCGAATGAAGGGCTTAACTGAAAAAGGAAGGCAAGCAGGCCAGTTAGCACGGTGCTGGGTCACCTCACCCGTGTTTTTTCCATGGGGCACTAAATTGCCGCCTACCTCAGAGTGGGGGGAATTGCTGTCTGTACCTGCTCCTCACGATCTAGAGTGGAGACAAGGAAGAAGGGTTTGCTGCTCGCCTCCGAGCCAAGCACTGCGAAACCTCAGTGTTGTCATTGCTACTTACCACACGTCTGCTGGCTTACTGCAGTTCAGTTTCCAGCTTGGGACGACATAAACTGTGATGCCTTTCTGCAGGCTTCCTGCCATCAAAAAGCATGCTATCCTGACTGTTCAAAAAAACAAAAATTTGCAATGCAGAAGGTCTCGCATTACTGAAAGTTTGAGATATTGGCGTTGCATTATTATTTGCAACGTCAATAGATCAAACTTTCAGTAATGTGAGACCTACTGCATTGCAAATCCTTGTTACCTTAGCTGCCCGGCGTCAGAAAGGGAGAGAAGGAAGTTGGGCGAGCCGCGCCAAAGAAAAAGAAGGCGTGGCCGCCATTGTTAAAATTGAAGGTGGTGTGCTGCGCTGCTTATAAACAAATTACAATATTGAAAAAATAGAGATTTGCGAGCAGCGCCAAAAGAAAGAAAGGCACAGCTCGCCAAACTCTATTTTTTCAATATTTTACAGTTTTCGTAAGCAGCACAGCACGCCGCCTTTATCTTTAAGTGGCTGACAGGGGACAGGACAGCTGCGTGCCGCGCTGCTTACTGAAAGCATTTAATATTTGAAAAAATTGAGGGGCTTATTTACAAGCCCCTTGCGCCACTTTTGCGTCATTTTTAACATGGGAAAAGTGACGCAAAAGTGGCGCAAGGGGCTTGTAAATCTGCCCCAGAGTTTGGTGACCGGCGCAGAAGAAAAGAAAGGCGCAGACGCCATTGTTAAAGTTGAAGGCGACGTGCTGCGCTGCTTACGAAAAAATTACAATATTGAAAAAATTGAGGTTGTCAAGTGGCGCCGAAGAAAACAAAGGTGCGGCTCGCCAAACTATTTTTTCAAAATCCTACGTTTTTCGGAAGCAGTCCAGCACGCCGCCTGTGCCGCGCTGCTTACTAAAAGCATATAATATTGAAAAAATAGAGTTTGGCGCAGCCGTCATTATTAAAGATGAAGGCGTGCCTCGCCGCTTACAATTAGGTCGTGTGCAGGGTGTAAGCGGGAGAGCTTGTGTTGCCTGCAACAGCAGCTAGGAAAAAATAATTCATAAAACAGTGCTCACAGACTGTAAATAAAAAACACTGAGTAACAACTCATGTTACGGGGCAGTCCTCATGGGAGGTTACAAAAGGAGAAAAGGCGGTACTAATGAGGGACTACTAAGCCTATTCACGAATCAAAAACCACCATTTACCAAGGACAGTAAGAGGAGCCAAATGTTGGAGAATGGGCGGGAAATAAGTGGAGCTTCAAGTCCATGCCTGAATATAGCCTGTCTCGAAGAGACAGCGCAAGTGCTGCCTAGGCGAGACCTAAAAAAGAGCACAGGCCGATACAACGATTCTCCTACTATAAACTTCCCTGCCACCCAGCCACATCAAACTTATATAACTACATGTTACTGGGCATACAGATGTAAGCACGGGAGTGATAACACTGCCAGTAACATTATCAATTACACATTATTAAATCGCTCAGCTAACTGGATGATTTATGCCTCCTTTCTCAATTAAAGGTAGAAAAAGAAGTGTGGGGACTTTTAGGGAGGAGGATCAGGCAAGGGGAGCAGAGGACATATTTTCTCTTGTTAGCACCAGCACACAAGTGTTGGAAGCGCTACTATGTTGCAACAGGCTGTAATGGGTGACTTAAAATGCTCTCACAATGAAAAGTGATTTATGGGAGTGTGCCTATTAAATAGCTATGCAGCTTTTTTCGCCACAGTCTTCGTCAGTCCACTCTAAAATAGGAAGGTGATATTTGAAATTTGGCCTTGCTTTTTATTCTGATGATAAAAGGGACTCTTGTGCTGTCTCAGCTGCTGATGTATTTCTCTGCTTATGTGAAGGGTATGAGTAAAGCATTGCATGCATGCTGGCGGTAAGCCGGCATCCCGAGTTGCCAGATCTCTCAGTAAACATGTATGCCAAATACCACATATCAAATCCTGGGCGTTCATTAAGAAAGAAAAAGAGTCTTTATTTGCGTAAATTAAAACAAATGGACTAGCACACCTTATAATGATGTGTGTAAAAAAAAACACCACCGATGGAATAGAGTGTGCTACTGAGCTGCTACTTTCTCAATAATGCACTTTTGTGCACTTTTGTAATTTACTGCTTCAAAATGGGCATCCGCCATCTTGGAGCAGTAAGTCTAAAAGTAAAGAAAAAGCAATAATAATTGCTGCACCGTCGTGTATATCATGATATGTGAGCACATACATGTCATCTTAGTGGAACTGGCCAAAAAGCAAAAAAGATGCAGTCACAACTTTTCGAGTTTATTATAGGTATTAACTTGGATGCCGGCGACGCGACAATACAACCATGATTTAACCAGCCCACCATATAACACCACGCAACATATTTACAATCCACATAATACCACTCAACAACACAATTCAACTCCACTTAATTACACTCTACTCAATACCACATAAAAACACACACATAAATCCACTCTATGCCACATAACAATCCACATAAATACACTTCACATCATGCCACATAATTCCACTCAACATAATTTCACTCAATGCCACACAGTTCCATGTCACACAATTTAACTCCACAAAATTCCATTCCACACCACACAATTCCACTACACACCACATATATCCAAATCACAACACAGAATTCCACGTTGTGCTACAAAATTCAACACCACATAATTCTACTCCACTACATGCCACTCCACGACACACAATACCATTTCACATAATTACACTCCATGAGTGGCGGCTCCTCTGCAATGGCGGAGGAGCGTCGCCTCACTGCCTGGCTCAGAGCCAGCAAATGTAAAATAAAACGATGCTCTTGCATCATTTTATTTTACATTTGCCGGCTCTTAGCCAGCGGTGTTGGGAGGGGCGGGGTCTAAGTATGGAAGGGGGAGGAGGAGTGCTAGTGCACTCCACTCCCTAAGTGCGCATATGTGTTTTGGCCGGCCGTCTCAGGCCGACCAAAACATACCTGCGCACTTAGGCTTTCTCCAGCCCAGCTGCATTGAGCAGCCGGGCTGGAGAAACACCACAGACTCCATGGTCTGAGCAGGGCGTCTTTCCTGCCTGCTCAGACCAATCCCCGTGCTGCTCTGCAGCGCAGGGATTGGATGGGAGTCTGGGATCCAGGGGCTGCTGGAACCCAGGAAGAAGAGGAGAGGCGGCAGGACAAGATGTGAAAGCTGGAGGCGGCCGTAGGCAAAGAGTAATTTTTTTAATTTTAAAAAAATGTATTTGTAAGCCCCCCCCGCACGACCTCTCTCGCGTGACCTTACCTGTCTCACCACTTTTTATTTATGGCAGCCACCGCTGCACTCCATAACACACAATCCCACTCCACATAATTCCAGTACACTCAATGCCACATACTTAATATGCACATAATTCCACTGCACACCATGCCACATAATTCCACTACACATAACTCCACTCAACACCACACAATTCTATGCCACACAATTATACAACATACAATGCCAATCCAACTGACATAATTCCAATCCACACCACATACATCCACTCCACTCCATAACACATGGCTAAAAGACAGTGACAATGCCAATAGCTCTTAAAAACGCAAAGCTATCCACACAGTTCTATGCCACACAATTCAACTCCACACATTTACAATCACACCACATAATTTGACACCAAACCACATAATACAACTCAACAACACAATTTCACAACACACCACATACATCCAATTCACATCAAAACACCTTACCTTGCCCTCGCTGCATTGCCGAGTTGGCGATGCAGCGAGCTTCGGCGATGCGGTGATCGCAAGGTTAGTGGTTTTATTTATTTATTTATTTTATTTTCCCTATCGTGTCATATGTCAACTTCCCACCCTGCCCTACCGCTCTTACCTGTACCGGCTGCGCCTGATTCCACAGCACACCAGGCCACATAATTCCACAACACAAATCCACTCCACACCACACAATTCCACGCCACACAATTGCACAACTAACTAATCCATTCCAACCAACATAATTCCACTACACACCACATACACACACTCCATAACACATAGGTAAAAGCTAATGCCATTTACAATGCCAACAGCTCTAACTCAAACAAATGCGAGACCAATTGCATTTCCAATGCTTGTTAAAAAATGACTTAAGTAAAAGAGTGCTCTGCCCCCTGAATGTCATGACAGTTTCATCTGTGGGTTATTAATTTATTTTGCCATTTTTGTCACATAAACTCATTTTACTAACGGAGACTGTTAAGTATTCTTAAAAGTGTAGTTGGGACATATTTTAGCTCTCCACAATCTGAAAACACTTTGTCCGTCTACGATGCTGTTTCTTATGGATTAAACGAGGCTCCCTTACCGGCTCTTGATCCATCTCCACCAAGTCAAGCCCAGGAGCCCCTCATCAGAGCAGCTCCTGGCACAATAATGAGACAGCAGAGGGCGGCTTCCGAAAGATGCTTCTCAGCAGGCGTGTTCCTAAGTGCTCTCATCCATAATCACCACTAAAGTAAGACCTAGGCAATCATAATAACTGCGGGCTGGCAGAGGTCAGAGATTCTGAATAACTTCAGAATCACTTCTCGTGAGGGCACAATGGGACAGCTCATACCTGCTGCCATGGAAACAGGTGTCACCTCCTCAGCCCCATGGTTCTGGGGCAGCGCGTGGGACTGTAGTGTTCCTCGATATCGAAGCTTAGACACAAGTAAATGTTAATAAGAATTTTTTGGCCTCAGGGTGACCATCTGTGTAATGATTGTGTAGGGTCTTCACTTTGCCTTTTCTTTTCGTCTTCTATCTAGGCGCGCACTGCACTCCTGCAAAAGACTAAGCCAAAATAAGAATCTTTTCTTGATTACTTGGTCCCACTATCTCGCACCCCCATTTTATTAAAACATTAACGTCGGCCTGTTTTTAGAGACTATTTGCAATGAAAAGAAGTCGGGGAGGTCATCTTGACTGAGACGTTTTACCAAAGGAACTGATAGTAGTCAATGTGAATGTTCTAACGCAGCTGCCCTTTCTCTAGTGGACTGCCTGAGAGCTGATTCTGACATATTTCATAGGAGACTTTCAAGACATTTAGTAGCCAATAATCTTTACAAGTACCCACACCAGCATGAATATGTGGTGGGGTACCGCTGTTCCTCGCCAGAGTGCCCAACACACAGGTGACCCCATACTTCCCCGGGACACGTGCACTGACTTATATTGACACATAGGATAGGGGCCAGAGAGATATTGTGCACCTCTATCTTCCCAACCTACTGAAAATGACCTGTGCTATGTTTTTGTTATGTGGTTTTTGCAGAAGTGCCACTAGTGTGGCCTTGGAGCGCTGTTGCCTTATTTAATGGATTGCTAGCTGGAACATCCTTGTGTGGTTGGATGCCACATGAGTCGAGAGGGTTGTATGTATGGAGGTTGGATGATGCATGTGAAGGCTAGAGATGTGCTCACAAAAGTTGTGTATATCTAATAGAGACTTCTAGCCGCAGATTCCTTATTTTAGAATTTTCCCAGGTGTCAGACTGGATCCGGAAACTTTTGGTGAGCAGTACTCCTACACACCCGTAGGTGGCATAGTTCGGCTGCATGTGACATCGTCTGCGCCAGAAGTGACGTGCGCGGTGCCAATATAGGCAACATCCCAGTGCACTGATGTCAGCTCTATTCTTTCTGTGCCAGTCAGCGCAGATCCAGAGAGAGCTATCTCCTGTCACTTTTTGACTGACCTTTTTTTGACTGTTTGTCAAAGAACTTTTGAGACTTTGTCTCCTGGTGTGTACGATGTCCTCCAGAAAGGCAGGTTTTACACCTTGCTGTGCCTGTCACCGGCAGGTGGTGATGGTGATGGTTGCAGCTCATCTGCGGAGGTCAGGGATTTCAGTCTTTCCCTGCCTCGGTGATTAGATGTTGAAGGCGGGCTTACACCAGACAGTCGTCTCCCACCTCCAGACTACGGCAAAGCTTCTGTACTCGCTGGGGTTCACTGTCAATGTACCAAAGTCCCACCTGACCCCCTCTCAGACTCTTTCTTTCATCTGATCTGTTCTGGACACAGTGCAGTTTTGGGCGTATACTCCCAAGTGGTGAGTCCAGAATATTCAGGCTCTGATACCAATGTTTCAGCCTCTAAGCTGGCTCTGCGGTGGAACCTGAAGTCTCAGTGGGTGGAGCATCAGGGGAATCTCTCCTACATGGTACAGATCTCAGAGGGAACTGCAAAAGATCTGCAGTGGTGACTAATGAACCACGATTGGGTCAGTGGCTGGCCCCTTTCCCTTCCCCAACCTGAGCTGACTGTAGTGACAGATGCATCACTCCTGGGCTGAGGTGGCCATCTTGGAGAGGTGCAGATCAGAGGACTCTGGTCTCAGGCGGAATCCGGTCTCCAAATCAGTGTTTAAGAGCTTCGGGCAATCAGTTTAGCATTGAAAGCCTTTCTTCCATCAAGCAGGAGAAGGCTAGTACAGATGTTCATGGACAACACCACCGCCATGTGGTACTGCAACAAACAAGGTGGGATGGGTTCGAGGACCCTTTGTCAAGAGGCCTTGCACCTCTGGACATGGCTGGAACACCAGGGCATTTCCCTAGTGGTTCAACACCTGGCAGGCTCTCTGAATTCCAGAGGGGACAAACTCAGCCGTCAGCGTCTAGCAGATCACAAATGGTATCTCCACCCAGAGGTAATGCAAGGTCTCTTTTAAGAGTGGGGAGAATCTTGGTTAGATCTGTTCACCTCCACCAAGAAAGTGCAATGTCAGCAGTTTTGTGTGTTGGTGTTTCTAAGGCTGCTCTTGCTCGAAGAAGCTTTTCATCTCAAGTGGAGCTCCGTCCTCCTGTTCACCTTTCTGCCAATACCACACCTGCCCAGAGTTCTCAAGAAGTACAAGAACGACCGGGCCCAATTCATTCTTGTGACTCCAGATTGGGCACGCAGAGTCTGGCATCAAGAGCTGTTGAGCACGAGCATTGGTCCTCTGATCAGGCTGCCTCTTTAGGGGGATCTTCTGTCACAGCAATAGGGCAGGGACCTGCATCCAAACCTGACAACGCTTCGCCTTCAGCTGTGGAGATTGAGCGGCAACAGTTGACAGCCGTTATAGTACCGCTGGAAGTCTGAAATGTTATCCTAGCCACCAGGCGTCCCTCCACCAAGATGGTTTACACCTTCCTTTGGAGTAAGTTTGTGGCATGAAGTGCAGATAAGCATGTTGACCTTCTATTCGCACCCTTTTCTCAGGTACACTTATTTATTCTTTCCTTGTTCGAGCAGGGCTGAGCTCTTTAAAAGGTTACCTTTCTGCAATTTCTGCAATTGCCAGATCAGCCAGCCCCTTTCAAGCCCCCTATTGTACATAGTTTCTTAAAAGGTCTCCAACACATGTTCCCACCAGCGCCTTTTATTATGCCCCAGTGGGACCTAAATCTGGTTGTCACTTTTCGGATCTGCGCTCCTTTTGAGCCGCTCCACAACTGCCCACTCAGACTTCTCACCATCAAAACGACCTTCCTAGTGGCGATAACATCTTGCCGGAGGGTCAGTGAGGTACAGACGCCCTCTGCGCATCCTCCATACCTCGCTTTCTTCCCTGACAAACTGGATCTTCAAACTAAGGCATCTTTCTTACAGAAAGTGGTTACCCCTTTTCATGTAGGCCAGTCCATCACTCTACCTAACCTTTACATTCCGCGTCACCCTTCTAAAGAAGAGGAGAGACCCCACCAACTGGACCCAAAAAGAACATTGTCGTTCTGCCTTGATCGCACCGGTGAGTTTCGGGTGGACGATCAGCTCTTCGTTCGGTATGTCAGAGCCAAGAAAGGGAAGGTGGTGCAGAAGCAGACCATCTCCCAATGGATAGTTCTCTGCATTAAAATCTGCTATGCACTGGCCAAAAAGCAACACCCGAAGGGTTTGTGCGCTCATTCTACCAGAGCCAATGCTTCAACCAATTCGTTAGCATGCAGAATTCCTGTCCTGGATATCTGTCAGGCAGCAACGTGGGCTTCTTTTCACACGTTTACTAAGCACTACTATCTAGACAGTCAGGTTCGGCGAGTCGGTCATTTTATGCGTTCGGTCCTACAGGGCTTCTTAGTATAATTCGTATCGCAGCCCCAATTCTGGGGAAGTATTGCTTGGGTATCTATTCTAAGGTAAGGGGTCTGCGGCTAGAAGTCTCTGTCAGATGAACAAGTTACTTACCTTCAGTAAGGCCTTATCTGTAAGAGACTATCTAGCTGCAGATTCCTTACCAACCCACCCATCCTTCCCACTCTGCGACAAGATTATAGATTTAAGGATTCATCGCTATAAGGGCCATAGAATTCCACATCTGTGGTCAGTGTTCCTCGTGGCTCTGCACTTCTGGAGTGGAAAGTCGCAAAAGAAACTGACCTATATAGTCACCACACATGTCACTTCTGGCGCGTACAATGCAGATGATGCAACCAGAGCCGAATAACACCAACTACCTGAGTAGAAGTACTGTCTGATGCCTGGGGAATATTCTAAAGTAAGGAATCTGCCACTAGATAGAGTCTCTACCAGAGAAGACTTTGCAGAATTTAAGTAACTTGTTTGAAATTACACTGTGGCTATACATTCAGGTGCCACCAAGATGAGTGTTAAATTGTAATAGGATTCATACACATTAGACATACCTTGGAATGGTTGTGCATTTGTACATAGCGATCCGTGTATCACTGATAGTGCAGTACCATGGCTGGAATTTGACTACTAAGTGCCCTGTTAGGATTATCAGGTGTAAGATACACCAAGATACAAAATGCAGAGGTGCCTGAGAGGAACGTAGCCCTTAAATATGGCAGTTGGGGCCCCACCCATATGTAATATACAGATACGGTTGAGAAATACTCATGTCGATAACGACTCTGTCAGGTATATACAGGGACAATACTGCAGTTAAGCCCACCCCGCTACAACATGCCAAGGTGGCTGAGGATTAATGGGATCTCAGATACCAATGTCAGGCCTATCAAGGTGTGATTGAAGAAAATATAGTAAAAGTAAGAAATGATGGACGGAATGCTGAACAATGCAAACATTCACCCCCAGTCACAAAGATCTGGGTTTAATCCATCGTTCTTTTGCTCACCACGCCACCCCAGTTTGGACCCAGCCATATGATAATCAGTCTTGACCCTGTTCCTCATGGAAACAGTCCAACCTGAACTACCAAGCCAGGTCCTCCCTGGACCGGAAACAAGCATCCTGGCACTGGTTTCGGGGCATCACCCCTCATCAGCTAAGCTAGCTTGAATCCAGTGGCGCAGTGAGCACGGGACCCACGTCTGGGAATACCCTTCCCACTTAAGGTGACAAAAGCAAAAGGAACAATTGATGGATGGAATGCTGAACAATGCAAACATTTACCCCCAGGACCTGGCTTGGCAGTTCCGGCTGGACTGTTCCCATGAGGAACAGGGCCAAGATTGATTTGCATATGGCTGGATCTTTGTGACTGGGAATGAATGTTTGCATTGTTCAGCATTCCGTCCATCATTTGTTCCTTTTGCTTTTGAAGAAAATATAGTAGCACAGAACCTTTAATTTCTGTTATTGCTTGTTAAACTCCTCAAACAAAAAAAGTGTTTTTGATTTGCAAACAGGTCTGCGCCAGTGCATGATTTGCTCAGGTTTCAAGCTTGTATTATGAACTAGAGCTTTTTCAAGGAAGAAAGATGAAGCGATATAAATAATACAAGGTAAGTTGAGTCCATAGGTTTGCACCATTTTATCAATCGTACCATGAAAAAGTCATCCTGGCTGATGTTCTGGCAACTCGTGAGGGTGTGAGATGCCAAGTAGGCTGTGAATTTACTCAGGCCCCAAACACCTAAGGGGTATATTCACAAGAACGTGTGATAACTACCGCAAGAGTAGCGTAACGCAACTTTCAATAACGGAGCCTATCACGGGAAAATAACCCCGTGTCAACGTGGAATTCACAACAAGGCGGTACCATGCAATAGTCTGCCGAAACCGCGGACAAAGTCCGCGATACAACCACCACGATGGAGATAAAAACACAAACCACAACACCAAAAAACACGCGATGGGCCAAAGCGCAATGAGGAAACCAGCGACAAGCAGCGCCAGGCCTGCAACACACACCTGGCAGGCGTCAAAAACCTCCATAAAAGCAGGAAAAAAAACCCACACACAAACTGACCAACACACAAGCACCATGGAGGCAGCCGGAGCAGGCGCAGAGGACGAGCGCAACCCCACAAGCACCCCGGACGACCAGCCTGGGACCTCGGGGACAGGGAAGGGCAAGGACAAGAAGACCAGGAAGACCAAGTTCAGTCCTCTGGCGAACAGGATCATAGTCACGGAGGTGATGGAACACCATCAACAACTCTTCGTCACCTCCAACGTGTCATTGGGCACCAAAAATGGAATATGGCGGGACATTGTCGACAAGGTGAATGCCGTCGGAGAGCACAAGCGGACAATGGACGAGGTCAAGAGGCGATGGAATGACATCAAGCGGAAGACCGAGGATAAACTCTCCACCAACCTGAAGGCAGCAACGCAGACCGGAGGTGGGGGCCCAGCGCCACAGCTGGAGCTGGATGACATGGAGGAGCTGGTGTCGACAGTCATCAGTGTGGAGACTGTGGCCGGAGTCGGGGGACCGGACACTGCTCGACAGGACACAACACAACCACAACAGGGTGAGTGACCACCAGGTACTGGGGGACGGGGGAGAGTGGCCACAATGGCACACATGTACAAGCAAGCAGGGCACAGTGCACACCCACAATCACTCTGGGTCCTCGCCCAGACCCACACACTGTCACAATGTACAATGCCATGCTGTCTGAATGTCAACCTGTACCATGCGGCTACATACATGTGGACACATTGTAATACACCATCTCCCCTTCACATCGCAGGGGCATCTTCAACACCTCCTGCAGAGCAGTCACAGCCACTCTTCACTGATGACGAGGAGGAGGACAACACCAGCATCGACATCCAAACCATCCAGGACCTCATTGGCCACCTCCGCAACTCACCTCCAGGATCAGGGCAGCCCAGCTACATCCATGAGACCCCACCCACCAGCCAAACCACCCAGCAGGAGGCACCCACTGCTCCGGCACCCTCCCAAGACCCACAGGAACAACAAATGGCCTTCCAACGCTGTGTGCTGGAGGGCCAGGGGGAGACGGCCGAGCAGGTGCGGGTGGGGTTCGAGCTCATGGCTAACAAACTGGATGCCATCCTTGGGTGTCTATGTCCGCCCCATGGTCTCCAGCGAGCCCTGACTGGCATCTCTGGAGTCATGACGCAGAGGGAAGAATACCTGTCCGCTCACAGTGGCCCAAGCGATGCCAGCCTTGAGCTGGCACACATGCGGAGGCTCATGGAGGACATGGTGCGGATGGAGGAGGAAAGGATGGCAGCCGCCGCTGCACATCAGCGAAATGTAGCTGGGATCTACCGTGCCCTGCATGTCCTCGTCATGGCATTGCTGCCACAAGGCGTGGTGATGATGAATGCTGCTGCCCCCACCCCATCCACATCTCCGCCCCCTGGTGTGTCAGTGCCTCACAGTGCGGCAGGCGTATCCACTCCGGCACCTGATGTGTCACTGCCACACAGTGCGGCCGACAATCCTCCTCCGGCCCCTGATGAGTCAGTGGCACACAGTGCCGCAGCTGGCACTGCAACACCCACAGGTGGGGCAGGGTACACACCCGGGGAGGAGGACGTGGATGGGACTGTGGTCAAGAGGACCAGGCACTAGCATCCATTACCGCCACCTTGCCTGTTTCTGCTTGGTGCCGCACATGGCCTCAAGACCTACCACTGACCCCCGATACACTCCGAGGCATTCACCTTCGACAGCGACATGGACTGCCACATGCTGTTTGACGACCAATGACACGGCGGACAGACTGCGGACTGTACCCTTCCTCTTCCGCAGTACAGGTCATCCCGGGATGGACACTGGCTGGCCCTCCACGGGCCCATATTGTGTGGGGTGCTCGGCATTGCCCTGTACCGCTCCAGCTGCATGACTGCACTGGATGTGCAAAAAAAATCCAGTGACGCACTGCTGTGTAATGTCTTACGTCATTCCTGTGTGGATGTGTGGATGAATGTGGGGACAGTGCCTTCCCTTGCGTCAATGATGTTCATCCTGTGGGATGCCAGTAAGGGGGTGCGACATTGCATCTTGTGTAGCGGGTTCCGTGAACACTGCAGCAGGGACACACGCATCAGTCACTTCCTTGTCCGGACATGGACTGGACCAAGCCCAGAGCCCACGAGTCATTGTTGCAAGCCCTGCGCTGGTCCGGCGTACGGCAGGCCAGTCCACTCTGCTTACGCACCGAGGGGGGCCCTCATTGCTACCCGTCGCAGGCGTACTCGCTGGTGGTCTGCAGGTCACTGGTCTAGTCATCAGCATGTCACAGCCACTCCCTGAGGGCAGGTTTTCACACACACCACACCCATCCGGCACAGGCGTCACAGGCCATGTGACTCCGCCAACATAAGGGTCCGACGACGTCACATTCCCCTCTTCCGGTGGTGACTGGATGACGGACGCCCCACGGTTCGCACTCATATAGGGCCCATGAGTTGCTGCGCACAGGGTTAGTGGCACCCGAGGCCTGTGAGTATGGCACGGGCCTACCACCACGTGGCGCAGACTGGGGTTGCACAGGGTTAGTGGCACCAGAGGCCTTGCGGATGGCACAGGCACCCCGCCACGGGACGGTGACTTTGGGTGCACTGAGTCAGTGGCACCTTGAGCTGCTGAGCGGGTGTGCAGCCTGCGATGATGCCCCGTCCCGGCGGTCCGGACAGCTCAGGTTTTGTGTGCCCTGCTGGACCGCAGTGTAGGCCAGAGCCAGCGGGCAGCGCTGGCCTACTGCCCCGTGGCGTCGCTTCCGAGATGCCAGAGTTGGTGGCAACCATTGGGCTGAGCGGGTGTGCAGCCTGTGATGGTGCTGGGTGCACTGGTATGTCCTCTGCCATGGAGTAATCAAGTCCCAGCACCAAACCTGAGACCTGGTGGCCTGCGGAGCGGGGCTGCATGATGTGGAGGGTGCCATGTCCGCGGGCCCCGGGCTTGTGGCTTGCAGCGGCACGTGATGGGACCTCCTGTCTACGCGCCGGTGGCGGAAGGTGACCATTGAGGCCTGGGTGTTCATGGGCAGGCATGCTCCGATGGGCGGCGGGAGAGGTTGGGGTGCCTCTGCCTGGGTGTGCAGGGGCGGGCAGGCGATGTTGTCTTGTACAAGTGTGAGTACTGTGCCAGTCATGTATCTGGGCTCTGTTTCAGCTGACGGCTCTGAATCAGATGTGTGACCTGGTGAACTACCCTACATACCGGCACGTGGTTGGAGACACACCGGTGGCAGCAGGTGAGCAGTGTGGCCTGGGTGTGCAGGGGTGGCACTCTCTCTCTCTCTTCCTCTCTCTCTCTCTCCTCTTCTCTCTCTCTCTCTCTCCCTCCCTCTCTTCCTCTCTCTCTCCTCTTCTCTCTCTCCCTCTCTCTCCCTCTCTTCCTCTCTCTCTCCTCTTCTCTCTCTCCCTCTCTTCCTCTCTCTCTCCCTCCCTCTCTTCCTCTCTCTCTCCTCTTCTCTCTCTCTCTCCCTCTCTTCCTCTCTCTCTCCCTCCCTCTCTCCTCTTCTCTCTCTCTCTCTCTCCCTCTCTTCCTCTCTCTCCCTTCCTCTCTCTCCCTTCCTCTCTCTCCTCTTCTCTCTCCCTCTCTTCCTCTCTCTCTCTTCCTCTCTCTCTCTCTTCCTCTCTCTCTCCTTCGCTCTCTCTCTGTCCTCTGATGGGCGCAGGACACACCTTCTCATCATGTTTTTTGTCTTACAGGCTGTGACCTACGTATTGTCCGGAGGGGAGCGGCCATGTGTCTTCATTTCATTTCGTTGTTCATTTTAATAAAGTTTCATTTGTTGCTTCGAAAGTGAATGTGTGCTGGTCATTTCTGAGACGACACATCCATTTCACCAGTTGTGATTGTGCGGCATCAAGCGGAATATTTTGTACATGTTTAGGTGTGGCTGATGTGGCATGTCTTTGGTCGGGGGGGTGCCAGGGAGGGGTGGTCCTGGGGTGGTGGCGGTGGGTGTTGTGGCCCTCTTGGGTGTCCGGGTCGCATGATGGGTGGCTCCATGGCATCTGTTGCCCTTCGGATGTGGCCCTGGGCTGTGCTCCCTTTGTGGGGCTGGCTGCCGTCCGAGTTTACACCAGGTCAGAGCAGGTGTAGATTTCCTGGTGCTAACGCGCCTTATCGCCTGTTTTGTGTTTTTATCGCGGATGTGGCTGGTCGTTGTGAATGTTGAGGTGTGCTGTTGTCTCGGCTTTAGTCACGGGAACGCCTACTCTGCATCTCATTAGCGATATTTGCGAGGGTCCTCTGTTGCGATGTTTTTTGCGGCTGCTATCGCGGGTAAACTGGTGCTGTGGGCTGTTAACACCGGCTTGTGAATGGGGGGTAAATTTATCACGACTTTGGCTGCGATAAAGTTCCGTTAATTCGGCGATAGCTCCTTGTGAATATGCCCCTAAGTCTGGTTGACCTAGATGTTAGAGGCAGAGGTAGCTGAGAAATACTTAGGCCTCAAAAAATCTACATAGTCCACCCAGATGTCAGGGAATGAGGCAACTGAGGGCCTCCATCATCCTTGTTAGATCACATATCAAAGTCATGTCCATGTAAATGTAAGATTCCAAAATGGCAGAGAATTGCTCAGCTCTTAGCTACTAGTTCACCATGGAGTGAGAAACTTCTTTAAGGTCCATCCAAATGTGCGATGCTAGATGGTTGACAATTGCTTCGGCTTCAGATACTAACATCAGGTCCACCAGAATGTGATGTTCATATCGATTGAGTATTCATGCAACTTAGTTTCCCGAACATTTCTATCAAGACTGACTAAATACCTTGTTCTGTCCCTAATCACACCCCTCCCCACCAGCTATCAATCACCCTGTACGAAGCACTGAAATCTGATGTTAGTCAACTCCTGTGGAATGATTCTTGATCTTTTAAGGTAGCAGGGACATGTATGTTTCCTACAGTCTGTAGCCAGAGAGTCCAGCATAGAGCAGTCAGCCTCAAATACTGAAAAATTATTCCCAATGTCTAGGGTCAGTTTCTCCATCACAAGGAATTCCCAAATTTTCTGAAACCCATCACTGGTAGCAGGGATCATTTCTTTTAGTGCTAGCACAATATACCTCCCTTTCTTGGAGTACAGCGGAAACATATTAGGCCCCAGGGCACCTGGGTTAGTTACTAGACGCCACAGCAGAGCAATGTCATATATTTTATCCAGCATTAATAACACCTCATACCACTATTGTGGACATCTCCAGAAGAGGTACATTTGAGTGTTGAAATCTCTCTTGCCCCTGGGCATCACTGACTCCCTCCTCAGCCCAAACATGTATTCTTGCCAGAGTTTGCAACATCATTATGCAGTCCTGTATGTCTTAGCAAATATGTCTTCCCACTCTTCCGGGATCAGCTACTCCCCAAGTTCCATTCCCATGCCCTTGGGCAGGTCCATTTTTTCCTCTCTTTGCTTTGTAATAGGACCATTAAGCTTTCTGTGATCAGGTGCCCAGTAAGACTCCATCAAAGACAGGACCACACAAGAAGACAGTCTTCACTGGGGTCCCCAGCTTTGGGAACGCACGAGATCCGTTATGGTCTATTTTACTCATGATTACAGTACTGTGACTAGTATTTAGTGATAGGCTCATCGATATGAATAATGAACTTCATGGTATTAATGTTTGTGGAGATGTGTGCCAAATATACACAGTCACCTATAAAATTCTATATTATGAAAGGTGTTTTAGGCCTAGATTGAAATTGTACTGGGCTTCTGTGAAAGATGTACAAGTTTCATGAATATACAAGTCTCCCACAGTTCCTCAGCCACCTCTTTTCCATCTAGTCATATCCGTATCAGTTGCTGCCTGGTGAACTTTGGCAGGCGCCACAGAGGTGATTATGGTGCATATATTATGTTCACCTGTGTACTTTGTACCCAGAAACCCTGCCTCCTCATTTACAGAGGTAAGACATACTACTAGACTGACATACTCTAAGATGCTCTTATGAAGATCAATACTGAAATTGCATCATTGAAGCAGGAAGACCTGGTGGGACACACGCCCCTATATTTGGAATATGACATGCCCACTAAGTGCAAGTCTTATAACTTTGCTTTCACCCCATGTCTTCCAGTGTCTTCTATGGTCCTTAAAGCAAACAATACCACACAGGACTATTCTATAAACACTCACTGTCCCCCTTTAAGGGAAAAACAACACACTGATAAAACTCAGTTTCTGTTAAAGGGTCTCTCTTGCAATGTCTACACTTTTCCCAAATATACAGGTGAAATATGAGACCTCATTACCAATCACAAACCTGATTTATGCTTCTTTTCTGAAACCTGGCTCAATCCTTCGATCACCCCATGTATTCACATAGCCATCCCCACAGATTACAGTTTACTCAGACTAGACAGAGTTATAAAAAAAAGGGGGGTGGTCATTGCTTTTTGTAACACAGTGAATGTCTCTTGTCTAGATATTCTCTGTGAGGATTGGATTGAGCTTTGTATATTTAGCCTGGAGGTTACTAAGGGAGAACACTGGAAGGGTGCCTTAGTCTATCATCCACCAGGACCCAAAAAAGATTTTAGCCATAAACTCATAGAATGCCTTGCCACACATGTACTTGCCTAAAAAAACTTCATTTTGGTGGGGGGGGGGGGGCTTTAATTATCATGCAGAGTTGCCCACAGATCTGGAAACCCAACTTCTTGTCTCTGATCTGGAGACATTGGGTCTGTCCTTGAAGGTTACCGGCCCCTCTCACACTTCAGGGCATACACTAGATCTTATTTTTACAAATGTCTTGCACCTTCAAGTTAATTCTCCTCTTCTCCTAACTTGGTCAGATCACTTCATGCTCAGTTGTCAGGTGTCTCTCAATGCGATATAAACCAGTAGGAACAATAAACCACAAGGGCAGATCAGGCCCTGGAAGAACATTTCGGAGTCCTCCTTCTCCTCTAACTTTCCTATTCAAAATACATTTCAGAATCCTCGAACATCAATAGTGCGCTAACACCTTTTTAGGAGTCCTTTACTCAGACTTTGGATATAATTGCACCTTTAAGACCCAATCACTGCAAGTCCACTAGACCCCCTGCTTTATGGTTCACAGAGGAACTTAAGCAATAGAAATCAGCCTGTAGGAAACTAGAAAAGAGATGGCGTATATCTAAACAGTGGTGGCTCCTCGTTGAGCAGTGGAAAATAAAATAGAAAATTATATTTTATTTTCCTTTGCGAGGCTGGCTGACGCAGAGGGAGCAGGAGTGGCTTGCACTCCCTCCCTACATGCGCATGACGCTTTAACCGGTCCTCTAGGGCCGGCCAAACAGTCATGTGTAGTTGGCATGTTCTCCATTGGGCCCCAGGGAGAACATGCCCAGCCTCCCCAGGCACGGCCAAACATGCCGCTCAGACCAATCACGACGCTGCAGGTCGTGATTGGCTGGCAGAGTCGGAAGTCTGGGTGCTTCCGGTGCGGGCTGCAGGCAGCAGCCGGGAAGGCGAAAAGAAGACAAGGAGAGATGTGTGGCAGATGTGGCAGCAAAGCAGGTGAGTTTATTTTTATTTCTTTCATCCCGACCCGCCAACCCAGCCCCGCCACCCTCGTTCGGAGGCAGCCGCCACTGCCAGTGTTACATTATTCTTTGGAGCCTGAATTTGTTCAATTTACTTGAATGGCATACGCATGCGGCCCCACACCTGGCCCTGAGTTACCCGGAACTGAACCTTAGGACAGAACACGGTTACATGAGTAAATCTGCGTGCTCGGGATGTGGCATTTTTGTTTGGGGATTCGGCTTCTTTACGATATAGCTTACTGAACATTTCTGTACTTTAATTCTGTCAATGTACTACTTCATGATATCAGGTGTGTATGTCCTATTATGCTTTGCCTTCACCTTAATGTGCTTTTTTGTAAAAAAAAGAAAAGTGCAAAGATTCAAGGAAGTTTTGGGCCTATACTAACAACATAGAAAACAAGCATTTGCAATGCAATAGGTCTCGCATTATTAAAGTTTGAGCTATTGGAATTGCTAAATAATGCAACACCAATAGCTCAAACTTTAATAATGCGAGAGTTTGAGCTATTTTTATTGTAAATGACATTGCCTTTTATTTATGTTTTGGTTTTTGAAACATAAATAAAAGCCATTGTCATTTACAATGCCAATAGGTCAAACTCGCGTAAATGCGAGACCTATTGCATTGCAAATGCTTGTTGTTACCGAAAAGCCCTTTCCACAGCGCATACTGGCTCCTTTAACGTTACTCACAAAAACAAACAAGTACAGGTAAAGCACGAGATGGCTTCGTGTAACCAAAAGCACAATGCTCCAGCACTGGAATTATAATCAACATAGTGGCAGAACTTAAATCCCAATGGCAGGAGTCAGGAGGCCTCAGAAGGAACATATTAACCTGTAATAATGTGCTAGAATCTGTTGGAGGAATATGGTTAAAGACCAGTGTGCACACTGATGAGAGGCATGTGAGTCCAGGACAGTGTCTCCTATGAATGAGCAGTGCGGACCCTGAGTAACAGTCTCTTAATCATGCAGTTTTGCCATCTGCACTAGTCCTGTTATCATCAGCGCTAGTCTTATTGTTGTCATCGGCACTAGTCTCGTTGTCATCGGCACTAGTCTCGTTGTCATCGGCACTAGTCTCGTTGAATCGGCACTAGTCTCATTGTTATCATCAGCGCCATTTTCGTTGTTGTCATTAGTGTTGTCATCAGCACTAGTCTCATTGTTGTCATCAGCGCTATTCTCACTGTTCTCGTTAGCACTAGTCCCACTGTTATCATCAGAGCTATAGTCATTGTTATCATCAGTGCTATTCTCATTGTTGTCATGAGCACTAGTCCCATTGTTATCATCAGAGCTATTTTCATTGTTATCATCACCACTAGTCCTGTTGTTATCATCAGGGCTATTCTCATTGTTGTCATGGGCACTAGTCCCATGGTTATCAGTGCTATTCTCATTGCTGTCATGAGCAATAGTCCCATTGTTATCATCAGTGC
The DNA here is from genome assembly GCA_963921515.1 of Calotriton arnoldi. Taxonomy (NCBI): domain Eukaryota; kingdom Metazoa; phylum Chordata; class Amphibia; order Caudata; family Salamandridae; genus Calotriton; species Calotriton arnoldi. The sequence goes on along the minus strand of CAWUFW010000686.1, from coordinate 1,708,322 downwards.
TATTCTCATTGTTGGCATCGGCACTAGTCCCATTGTTATCATCAGTGCTATTCTCATTGTTGGCATCGGCACTAGTCCCATTGTTATCATCAGTGCTATTCTCATTGTTGGCATCGGCACTAGTCCCATTGTTATCATCAGTGCTATTCTCATTGTTGGCATCGGCACTAGTCCCATTGTTATTATCAGTGCTATTCTCATTGTTGTCAGGAGCACTAGTCCCATTGGTATCATCAGCGCTATTCTCATTGTTGTCATGGGCACTAGTCCCATGGTTATCAGTGCTATTCTCATTGTTGTCATGGGCACTAGTCCCATTGTTATCATCAGTGCTATTCTCATTGTTGGCATCGGCACTAGTCCCATTGTTATCATCAGTGCTATTCTCATTGTTGGCATCGGCACTAGTCCCATTGTTATCATCAGTGCTATTCTCATTGTTGGCATCGGCACTAGTTCCATTGTTATTATCAGTGCTATTCTCATTGTTCGCATCGGCACTAGTCCCATTGTTATCATCAGTGCTATTCTCATTGTTGGCACTGGCACTAGTCCCATTGGTATCATCAGTGCTATTCTCATTGTTGTCATGGGCACTAGTCCCATTGGTATCATCAGCGCTATTCTCATTGTTGTCATGGGCACTAGTCCCATGGTTATCAGTGCTATTCTCATTGTTGGCATCGGCACTAGTCCCATTGGTATCATCAGTGCTATTCTCATTGTTGGCATCGGCACTAGTCCCATTGGTATCATCAGCGCTATTCTCATTGTTGGCATGGGCACTAGTCCCATTGGTATCATCAGCGCTATTCTCATTGTTGGCATGGGCACTAGTCCCATTGGTATCATCAGTGCTATTCTCATTGTTGGCATCGGCACTAGTCCCATTGGTATCATCAGCGCTATTCTCATTGTTGGCATGGGCACTAGTCCCATGGTTATCAGTGCTATTCTCATTGTTGGCATCGGCACTAGTCCCATTGTTATCATCAGTGCTATTCTCATTGTAGGCATCGGCACTAGTCCCATTGTTATCATCAGTGCTATTCTCATTGTTGTCATGAGCACTAGTCCTATGGTTATCAGTGCTATTCTCATTGCTGTCATGAGCACTAGTCCCATTGTTATCATCAGTGCTATTCTCATTGTCGGCATCGGCACTAGTCCCATTGTTATCATCAGAGCTATTCTCATTGTTGGCATCGGCACTAGTCCCATTGTTATCAGTGCTATTCTCATTGTTGGCATCGGCACTGGTCCCATTGTTATCATCAGTGCTATTCTCATTGTTATCATCAGTGCTATTCTCATTGTTGGCATCGGCACTAGTCCCATTGGTATCATCAGCGCTATTCTCATTGTTGTCATGGGCACTAGTCCCATGGTTATCAGTGTTATTCTCATTGCTGTCATGCGCACTAGTCCCATTGTTATCATCAGTGCTATTCTCATTGTTGGCATCGGCACTAGTCCCATTGTTATCATCAGTGCTATTCTCATTGTTGGCATCGGCACTAGTCCCATTGTTATCATCAGTGCTATTCTCATTGTTGGCATCGGCACTAGTCCCATTCTTATCATCAGTGCTATTCTCATTGTTATCATCAGTGCTATTCTCATTGTTGGCATCGGCACTAGTTCCATTGTTATCATCAGTGCTAGTCTCATTGTTTGCATCGGCACTAGTCCCATTGTTATCATCAGTGCTATTCTCATTGTTGGCATCAGTACTAGTCCCATTGTTATCATAAGTGCTATTCTCATTGTTGGCATCGGCACTAGTCCCATTGTTATCATCAGTGCTATTCTCATTGTTGGCATCGGCACTAGTCCCATTCTTATCATCAGTGCTATTCTCATTGTTATCATCAGTGCTATTCTCATTGCTGTCATGCGCACTAGTCCCATTGTTATCATCAGTGCTATTCTCATTGTTGGCATCGGCACTAGTCCCATTGTTATCATCAGTGCTATTCTCATTGTTGGCATCGGCACTAGTCCCATTGTTATCATCAGTGCTATTCTCATTGTTGGCATCGTCACTAGTCCCATTCTTATCATCAGTGCTATTCTCATTGTTATCATCAGTGCTATTCTCATTGTTGGCATCGGCACTAGTTCCATTGTTATCATCAGTGCTATTCTCATTGTTTGCATCGGCACTAGTCCCATTGTTATCATCAGTGCTATTCTCATTGTTGGCATCAGTACTAGTCCCATTGTTATCATAAGTGCTATTCTCATTGTCATGGGCACTAGTCCCATGGTTATCAGTGCTATTCTCATTGTTGTCATGGGCAGTAGTTCCATTGTTATCATCAGTGCTATTCTCATTGTTGTCATGGGCACTAGTCCCATTGTTATCAGTGCTATTCTCATTGTTGGCATGGGCACTAGTCCCATTGTTATCATCAGTGCTATTCTCATTGTTGGCATCGGCACTAGTCCCATTGGTATCATCAGCGCTATTCTCATTGTTGGCATCGGCACTAGTCCCATTGGTATTATCAGCGCTATTCTCATTGTTGTCATGGGCACTAGTCCCATGGTTATCAGTGCTATTCTCATTGTTGTCATGGGCACTAGTCCCATTGTTATCACTAGTCCCATTGTTATCATCAGTGCTATTCTCATTGTTGGCATCGGCACTAGTCCCATTGTTATCATCAGTGCTATTCTCATTGTTGGCATCGGCACTAGTCCCATTGTTATCATCAGCGCTATTCTCATTGTTGGCATCGGCACTAGTCCCATTGTTATCATCAGTGCTATTCTCATTGTTTGCGTTGGCACTAGTCCCATTCTTATCAGTGCTATTCTCATTGTTGGCAATGCACTAGTCCCATTGTTATCATCAGTGCTATTCTCATTGTTGGCATCGGCACTAGTCCCATTGGTATCATCAGCGCTATTCTCATTGTTGTCATGGGCACTAGTCCCATGGTTATCAGTGCTATTCTCATTGTTGGCATCGGCACTAGTCCCATTGGTATGTGCTATTCTCATTGTTGGCATCGGCACTAGTCCCATTGTTATCATCAGTGCTATTCTCATTGTTGTCAGGAGCACTAGTCCCATTGGTATCATCAGCGCTATTCTCATTGTTGTCATGGGCACTAGTCCCATGGTTATCAGTGCTATTCTCATTGTTGTCATGGGCACTAGTCCCATTGTTATCATCAGTGCTATTCTCATTGTTGTCATGGGCACTAGTCCCATTGTTATCATCAGTGCTATTCTCATTGTTGGCATCGGCACTAGTCCCATTGTTATCATCAGTGCTATTCTCATTGTTGTCATGGGCACTAGTTCCATTCTTATCATCAGTGCTATTCTCATTGTTGGCATTGGCACTAGTCCCATTGTTATCATCAGTGCTATTCTCATTGTTGGCATCGGCACTAGTCCCATTGGTATCATCATCGCTATTCTCATTGTTGTCATGGGCACTAGTCCCATTGGTATCATCAGCGCTATTCTCATTGCTGTCATGGGCACTAGTCCCATGGTTATCAGTGCTATTCTCATTGTTGGCATCGGCACTAGTCCTATTGGTATCATCAGTGCTATTCTCATTGTTGTCATGGGCACTAGTCCCATTGGTATCATCAGCGCTATTCTCATTGTTGTCATGGGCACTAGTCCCATGGTTATCAGTGCTATTCTCATTGTTGGCATCGGCACTAGTCCCATTGGTATCATCAGTGCTATTCTCATTGTTGGCATCGGCACTAGTCCCATTGGTATCATCAGCGCTATTCTCATTGTTGTCATGGGCACTAGTCCCATTGGTATCATCAGTGCTATTCTCATTGTTGGCATCGGCACTAGTCCCATTGGTATCATCAGTGCTATTCTCATTGTTGGCATCGGCACTAGTCCCATTGGTATCATCAGCGCTATTCTCATTGTTGTCATGGGCACTGTTCCTCAGTGAAAAATCTAAGAAAGTTTCAAAAGAGCAACCTGTGCCCGACAGGCACTTCAAACTTAGCAGTCTGTCAGGAAGTACATCGAAGAGCAGAGCCCTCCACCGCTGCAAGTAGCTGAACTGAATGCCCAAAGGAACATTTTGCGTGCGTGGTGTACATTTATCTGGAGTTCGCCACCAAACCTGTTACACTGTCATCAAACATTCCTCCGTACATCCACGCCAAAGACAGTCAGCAGAAAACACGGGAGTTCTGCCTCACAGAAGTCCGAGGAGCGGCCTAAAGATGGGGCAAACATTTTTATACTGTGTGAACATAGTGCAATGCATAATACTTCAATACTTCAACACTTTTAAAAGCAGCTGCGAAACTTATTTCAGATACTATCTGGAAAAAACCAGTGGTGCGCGCGCACCACAGAGGAGCGGGGGCGAAGGAGCGCGGCAGCGAGGCGAACGCGCGCTGCTGCGCGTGCTAGCCACGGACAGGAATGGGCGTGCCCGCCTTTGCCCAATCGCGGGCCTATCTTTTTACAAAAAACATGCGAAAGCCAATGCCTGCCGGTGAAAGCCTGATCACACGCACGAGCGTGTGGTCAGCTTTCAGAACCCCATACAAGAGGTCTCGCGCTGCGCGATCAGTGCTTCGCACTGCAACGCTAGGCGCGAGACCTAAAAACATTGCTAGAAAGAGCCACAGTGTACCATCAGAAGCTTGGAAAGAACATATAATAAAATGTATATGTTTCTGAGTGTGGAAGAATTTGCGTCAAGAAAAAAGTTAAGCCCACCCTTGGATAACATTTTTAAAAAAACAGTAACCCAGCTGACGCCCCTGGAGCCAATGATGTGTCAGTTGCTGTCTTTAAGCAGGATGCACATTTCTGGTCCAATTGTTGTACTCATTATTCAGCAGCTGCTATTTAAATATCCAACTACCAGAGCCATGAAGAGGATGCCTTTTACATCACATATAAAGAAAAGGTACACTGACTTACATCTATTATAGGCGCCAAATGCACAAGTTACTAACTTGTGTAACGATATATCTGTAAGAGACAGTAGTTAGTGACAGATTCCTTACCTTAGAATATCCCCAGGCGTCAGGCTGGATCCGGAAAGTTTTTTGCGTAGCAGTACCCTTGCGCGTCGGTAGGCGTCGTCGTGCGGCTCCGCGTCCGTCGTCGGCGTCGTGATCGCCGGGATGACGTCGCGGGCAGTACTTAGGCGCCGCCCCTGCGCGCTGACGTCAGTTCTGTACACGACTTTCCGCGCCAGGAACGCAGAGCCTTGCAAGAAGCTGACACAGGTGTCTGAAAAATACTAGGGCCCTGAAAGGGATGTCCTTAACCCTAGAAATCAGTTCGCAGAACGGGGAGGATGGGTGGGGCGGTAGGAATCTGTCACTAACTACTGTCTCTTACAGATATATCGTTACACAAGTTAGTAACTTGTGCATCTGAAAGAGACACGTTAGTGACAGATTCCTTACCTTAGAATAGATACCCCAGCAATACCAACCCCGGTGGTGGGTCTGCGAACAAAGATCAGACAAGGAAGTCCTGGAGGACAGAATGGCCAAAGAAGCCGTCCCTCCGGACCTGACTGTCAAGGCAGTAATGCTTTGTAAACGTGTGCAGCGAGGCCCACGTAGCTGCCTGACAGATAACCGGCAGCGGAACACCGCGGCCCAAGGCCGTGGTAGCAGCCGTTGCCCTGGTGGAATGGGCACGTAGCCCAACAGGAGGCTCCTTCTTAACCAAAGAATAGCAGGTCTTGATGCACAAGGTAACCCAGCGGGAGATGGTCCTCTTGTGCACCGCCCGACCTTTTTTGGCGCCCACGTAGCCAACAAAGAGCTGGTCATCCACCCGGAAGTGTTTTGTGCGGTCAATATAGAAGGAGAGCGCACGTTTTGGGTCCAGACGGTGGAGCCTCTCTTCCTCTCTGGAAGGAGGCAGAAAGAAGGTGGGCAAAGTGATGGTCTGCCCAATGTGGAAAGCAGTAACCACCTTTGGCAAGAAGGACGGACGCGTCCGAAGAACAACCTTGTCTGGATGAACAGACAGAAAGGGAGGTTTGCAAGATAGAGCCTGGAGCTCACTCACCCGCTGAGCGGAGGTGATGGCCACCAGAAAGGCTGTCTTCAGAGTCAGAAGACGAAGAGGACAGTTATGTAGAGGCTCAAAGGGAGCGCACATTAAAAAGGTAAGAACCAAGTTCAAGTCCCACTGAGGCATCACAAACGGAACAGGAGGGAAGAGGGTGAGTAATGCCTTTTAAGAACCTGTTAACAACAGGGGACTTGAAAAGGGAGGGCTGATCAGGGAGCCTGAGGAAGGCCGAGATAGCACAAAGATAACCCTTGATGGTACCCAGGGCAGAACCCTGTTGGGCCAGAGAGAGAAGGAACAGAAGGACCTCAGAAAGAGGGGCAGAAAGGGGATTCACAGCCTTTGCTGTGCACCATGCCACAAATTTGTTCCACCTGCAGGCGTATACCACCTTAGTGGAGGGACGCCTGGCTGCCAGAATCACATCACAAACTTCGGGAGGCAAGTCGAAAGGAATCAACTGCCGCCGCTCAATCTCCACGCAAGCAGGTGTAGACTGGACAGGTTCGGGTGGAGGACCGCCCCTGGTTCTGCGACAGAAGATCCTCCCGAAGAGGCAGACGGATCGGGGATCTACGCTCATATTGAGTAGCTCGGGATACCAAACTCTTCGAGCCCAGTCCGGAGCCACAAGAATGACTTGGGCCCGGTCGTGCCGAATCTTCTTCAACACTCTGGGTAGAAGTGGTATAGGCGGAAAGGCGTACAACAGACCGCAACTTCACTCGTGACGAAAGCGTCGCCGAGCGAGTGCCGCCTTGGAAATTCCAACGCGCAGAACTGATGACATTGCGAGTTCTCTTCGGTGGCGAATAGATCTAACCAAGGCTCTCCCCACTGTAGAAAGAGTCCTTGCGCCACTTCCGAGTGAAGACGCCATTCGTGATCCATCATGCACCTGCGGCTGAGATCGTCCGCCCTGGCGTTCAGCGAACCTGCCAGGTGTTGAACCATCAGGAACATGCCCTGATGTTCCAGCCATGTCCAGAGGCGCAGAGCCTCCTGACAAAGGGTCCACGACCCCACCCCGCCTTGTTTGTTGCAGTACCACATGGCGGTGGTGTTGTCTGTGAACACCTGCACTACCTTCCCTTTGACAGAGGGAAGGAATGCCTTGAGTGCAAGTCGGATCGCCCGGAGCTCCAGAATGTTGATATGGAGCCGGGACTCCGCCGGAGACCAGAGGCCTCTGATCTCCGCCTCTCCCATGTGACCGCCCCATCCCAGAAGGGACGCGTCCGTCACAACTGTGTGCTCTGGCTGGGGAAGGGAGAGGGATCTGCCCATGACCCATTGCCGGTTCGAGAGCCACCACTGCAACTGTTTTGCAGTCCCCTCCGAGATCTGGACGTGATCGGACAGGTTGCCCTGGTGCTGCGCCCACTGGCACTTCAGGTCCCACTGCAGAGCCCGCATATGCCATCTGGCATGATTGACCAGCAGGATGCAGGAGGCCATGAGGCCCAGCAGCCTCAGGGTCATCCGTACCGAAACCCAGGATAAAGGCTGAAAGATCGGAATCATAGCCTGAATATCCCGGACTCGCCGTTCGGGAGGATAGGCCCGAAACTGCGTCGTGTCCAGAACTGCTCCGATGAAAAGGAGCTGTGGAGAAGGAATCAGATGCGACTTCGGCACATTGATGGAGAACCCCAGCGAGTGCAGGAGTTCGGCCGTAGTCTGGAGGTGGGAGACGACTGCCTGGGACGAGCCCGCCTTCAGCAGCCAGTCGTCGAGGTAGGGGAAGACTGAAACCCCTGCCCGGCGCAGATGAGCTGCGACCACCGCCAACACTTTTGTGAACACCCGAGGGGCACTGGTAAGGCCAAAGGGAGCACGGTGAACTGAAAATGCTCGGGGCCTACCGTGAACCGAAGGTAACGCCGGTGGGCCGGCAGGACGGGGATGTGGAAATATGCGTCCTGCAAGTCCAACGCTACCAACCAGTCTCCAGGGTCGAGGGCAGTCAAGACCTGAGCTAGGGTGAGCATCTTGAACTTCTCCTTCCGGAGGAAGCGATTGACGTTCCGGAGGTCCAAGATAGGACGCATGTCCTCCTTGTCCTTTTTGGGCACCAGGAAGTAGTGGGAGTAGCAACCACGCCCTACTTCTGGGGTCGGAACATGCTCGATGGCCCTCTTGGCCAAGAGGGCCGTGACTTCCTTCTGCAGAAGTACCAAGTGATCCCCTGACATGCGGTGGAATTGAGGTGGCATGGCTGGGGGTGGACTCGAAGGGGAGGGAGTAGCCCCTTCGGACAATGTCCAAGACCCACCTGTCCGAGGTGATGGTACGCCAGTGGGGAAGGTGATGGCGGACCCTGCCCCCTACCGGCGTGCTGTGCACCTGAAAGGAGGGACTAGGAGGGTTTGGAGGCCGCGGACGGGTTGGAGGTGGTGGCCTGACCCGCACGCTGGTTGCCCGATCCGCCACGGCGGAATCCACGTCCTCGGCCACGCGAAGACGCCTGCTGCGCGGGCCGGTGGCTGGGCTGCTGACGTGAAGGGCGCCCCTACCGTGGCCACGATAGGGGCGAAAAGCAGAAGTCAGCGGAGGGCGTGTAGCAGAAAGGCCCAGGGACTTTGCAGTAGCCCGTGAGTCCTTAAAGCGCTCCAACGCATGGTCTGCTTTGGACCCAAAAAGACCGACTCCATCAAAGGGCATGTCCATGAGAGTATTCTGGACATCCCCTGAAAACCAGTGGTTCTCAGCCAGGCGTGGCGTCGTAGCGCCACCGTCGTTGCAATAGACCTGCCCAGCGAGTCGGCGGTATCAAGGCCACATCGAATTGTATATTTGGCCGCATCCCTTCCTTCCGCAATGGCGCGGGAAAGCAGTGTCTGGACCTCCTCAGAACACTGGGGCAAAACATCCGCCACCGAATCCCACAAGGAGTGGGTATATCGGCCCAAAAGGCAAGCGGTGTTGACGGACCACAAGCCAGCACTGGAGGAAGAAAAACCCTTCTTCCCAAATTGATCCAGGCGTTTGGATTCCCTATCCGGAGGGGCAGTAGGGAAGGCGGTTTGGGAAGCGGAGGCTTGGACAACCAAGCTCTCAGGGGTGGGGTGGACAGAGAGAAACAGGGGACGCCCGGAGCTGGGCGATGGCGTCGGGACACGTTCCTATCCACAGGAGCCCCTGTGTTGGGCTTGGACCAGGCGCCCAAAGAACGTCAGTGAGGGCGTCGTTAAACGGCAGCACAGTCTCCGAAGAGGAGGCTGCCGGCTGAAGCACCTCTGTCAAGAGATTAACCTTGACCGCCACAGCAGGGAGTTGGAGGTGTAAGGCTCCAGCTGCCCTACGCAACACCGTTGCAAAATTGGCTCCCTCCTCCGTAGCCACGGGAGGAGACAGCATACCAGTGTCAGGGGAAGTATCTAGACCACTAGCATCCCCTAGACCCTCTGTCCAGTCCTCATCGTACTGACACTGTTGTGTCAGAGGGTCATCAGACCCCTCCCAGTCCTCCTGGTCCTCCTCAGGTTCAAAATAAGGGGAGGAGGGACATTTGGGACCCAAGGTCTCATCGGGCGCCGGAACCGGCGTCGAGCGACGTCGGTCCGGGTCCATGTCCGGAGCCGGAAGGAACTGGGGAATGACGCCGCTCGGAGCCCCAGGCGGCGTCGAGAACGGCACCGGAGACATCGGCGCCGGCGGAGGTGTCGTTAGGTCGACCGGCGTCGATGGGGGTTGTGGAGCCGGGATCGAGGCCGGGGCCGAAGCCGGAGCCAAGATCGAGGCTGGAGGCACGGGCGACGCCGGGGCCGGAGCCGTCGGCGACGCCGGAGCAACCCCATCAGGGCCCGCGGGGCCCGAAGGCGCACCGGAGGGGCCTGGAGGCCCGAAGAGGCGGGCCATGGCCGACAGGAATTCCTGCACTTTGGCCGGATCCGCCCCCGAACCCGGGAAGGGCGGGTATGGCGGGGGCGACTCCACAGGCATGTCCGGGGCCGCAGGGGCGGGGACGGTGCCGGGAGGGGCCTCAGCCGAGTCGCGAGACCGGCGAGGCGAAGTCCTAGAGCGATGATGCTTTTTGGACTTTTTGTGTTTTAACTTACCGGACGAAGAAGACTTCGATGCCGACGACCGGTGTGGACTCCGCGATCGACCCCTGGACCTCTCACGCGACCGGGGCTTCGCGGAGCCGAATGCCGGGCCTCGAGGAGCTTTCGAGACCGCTCTCGCAAAGCTTTCGGGTTGAGGGCCTGGCAGTCGGTACAAGACTCCGTGTCGTGGCCTCGGCCGAGGCAGAAGAGACACTCCCAATGCGGGGCATCCCTACGACACCTTGATAGAAAAACAGTGAAAAAATTCACCAAAAAGTATGGTCAAAAAATGACCAGGGCACTGCTCTTCCCGGATCTGCGCTTGCTGGCGCGGAAAAAGAAGAACTGACGTCAGCGCGCAGGGCGGCGCCTAAGTACTGCCCGCGACGTCATCCCGGCGATCACGACGCCGACGACGGACGCGGAGCCGCACGACGCCGCCTACCGACGCGCAAGGGTACTGCTACGCAAAAAACTTTCCGGATCCAGCCTGACGCCTGGGGATATTCTAAGGTAAGGAATCTGTCACTAACGTGTCTCTTTCAGATACTGTGCACAGATACTATGTGAAGCACTGGACTCTGGGTCCAAGAGCATGGGGTATCCCCCATTACCAAACTAGTTATCAAGCAAATAGTGACACAGTAGACAACACAATGGCCTTCTCTATGTTAGCACAGCAAACTATTGACATTTTAGGTTCCTTGCTTTCTGAGGGCTTCTAAGATTTTGGAAAACCCTTCGATGACACATGCAGAGCCTTCCTAAGGAGAACATTTCGGGATTGGGACGTTCCATCAGTACTTATTCGTGCAATCCCAGCAGAGGCATTTTAAGGCTTGGGCAAAATGGGCTCTGGCCCGGGCCCCACCTTTCAAGGAGCTCCATCATTAATTGATCAAGTACTTTCAGCCAGACTCAAAAAACTTCATCTGATTGCTTATCATGCTTTTCAAAAACATCTATTTATTTCCCAGGAAGAAGGACATTCTCCCCTTCGCATTTCTCTCCCTTGCTACTCTGTTTCTAAATCCTCCTTTCAGTACTTTCTACCCGTATGTCAAATTTTCCATTCTTTTTTTTATAACACATTTTATTGTTTTTCCATAACAACATCTACAATACTAAACCAAACTTCCGGCCCGAGGGCCTTACATCGGAGCGCCAGGCTATATACATGGAACCAGTCAGCATTACCGAATCAAACTATGTTCCCCATTCCAGTGACATGTAGGTACACTTAGTGACGGAATGTGTAAGTCCCTCTTGTGCACGCCACTCGTGATCAGTACATGGGGCTATTATATTGTATCTAGGGGGCCCATATTCGCATATATTTCTGCAGCGACCCCCCCCCGGTCCTTGAATAACAATTTTTCCAAGCCCACACAGTGATCCATGCCCCTAACCCATTCCAGCAGAGGGCGGTGCCTGTTCATCCCTTCAATGCCGAGCCAGCTCTCTCTTGGCCATCAAGTAAGGTGTAGCAATGAGGGCATGCGTGGTTCAGGACTTCCACGGTGTGTCCATAATCCGCAGCAGTACAATTTTGGGGTCCAGAGCTAAAGGCTGGCCTACCACCCGCCCAATCCTACTGTTCCGCTCTTGCCAGCACACTTGTGCAATTAGGTAGTCCCACAGTGCACGGTAAAGGGAGCCCGGGGAGTGGCGACACCGGAGACACTCAGGCCTCGGCGCATGCCCCATTCACCAGAGTAGTGCCGGGGAGTAGTAGGTCAGATGAAAATGCTTAAACTGACTTAGGTGAGAACGCATAGAGGTAGCCAGCATTCTAGGAGCCATTTTCAACTCAATTCACTCCTCGTCATTAGGGGCACCACATCCTCCTCCTACTTCGCCCCAAGCGTCAGCAGCGGGTCCGGAGTGTTAACAAACAGGGATTTATATAAGCGAGAGATGCCCCCACCCCCTTTCCCAAGGTCATCCATTACCAACTTGCATTCTAGAGGGTCGAATTTCAGGAGGATGCCCAATCTCTCCCTGTAGACTTCCAGAGCATGGCACAGCCAGAGGTACTTATAGAACTGAGAGGAGTGTAAATGGAACTCAGCCACTAGGTCTAGGAATGGCCGTATGTGTCCCTTCTCCTAGACGTCCCCCAGTGTAGATACACCTATGAGGTCCCAAGCCTGAAACCCAGCAAGGCCAACCGTCTCTGACAGCCACGTCCCGTGCCAGAGGGGAGTTGCCCCCATAAGGGTACCATACCATTTCATGTGGCCGAGGGCCGCATACCAGCACTGAATAGGGACCTGTGTGACGGGTGGCAGTGTGTGAGGGGGTGACCTACTATACAACAACAAAAGCATACCAAATGGATGCAACAGCTACAACTCCAGCCTGTGAGTGGGGTCACCTCTATCTGCTCAGAACCAGTCATTAATATTGTCCAGCTGTGAGGCCCAATAGTACAATTTAACTTCTTCCCAATTTAACCTTGCCTCAAACGAGGAGAACCAACAATTCTCAAAAGAAACTCTGGGGGTTTTTCCCACCCACAAAAACTGGTTATATGTGCCTGTAAATCTATTAAAAAGGTGGGTGGTAATGGGTAGGGGTAATGTAAAATATGCATGAAACGAGGTAGGAACACCACATTGAAGAGTGCACCTCTTCCTGTTATCGAAAGAGGCAGCCTGGACCATTTCTCTATGTCCCACTACTCTCCTGTGGGGCAATATTGAGTTCCCAGTACCTCTGTTGGGTGAGGGCTACCGTCATGCCTAGGTAGCGGAAACTATCGCCTGCCACCGGCAAACGAGAGTCAACCCCCACCCCCCCTCTGTCTATCACCCCTCATATGGGCACCAATTTCGACCTTCCCCAATTGACTCTGAGTTCAGAGGCTTCCCCGTACATCATCAGGATCTCCATAAGCCATGGAATAGTGTCTCAGGGTCTCTGAAGGAAGAGGAGCATATTGTCTGCATAGAGGGAAAAATGATTTTCTGTTCCCTCCTTCCACCAAAACCTACTAAGTCTGGGGTCCACCTAGATGAGCTCTGCCAGAGGCTCTATCACCAGAGCGAACGAACAATAGGGGGAGAGCAGGCAGCCCTGTTGATTGCCCCTTTCGATAGAAAATTTTGCGATAGGGCTCCGTTTACCCAGACCTGGGCATAAAGATCCATATACAATAGGGGCACCCACTTCCTGAACCTGGGTCCAAAGTGTATCTTTCGAAGAACAGCCAGGAGAAAGGGCCAGTGCACTGTATCAAAGGCCAGCTCTGTGTCGACGAGAAGTGCAGGATCACCCAAGAGTTCATCTGAGCAGGCCAATGCCAAATGCAGTGGATGGAGACAATGCCGAGTGCTTCTGCCCGGCAATATCACTGTGGCCAGGCACGTAGCTAACACTTTAGCCAGAATTTTCACCTCAAGGGTAATTAGTGAGATAGGGCGATACGACCCACAGTCCACCAGTGTTAGTCACGTTTAAGAATCACTGTAATGGTCGATCCCTGGAGGTCTCGGGAGAACCTCCTGCAAGTGTAGGCGTCCTTATACAGCGCCAGCAGATGCAGGATTAATAAGGAGGAGTACTTCTTGTAGAGTTCTAAAAGAAACCCATTTGGGTCTGGGGCCTTCCCAGAGGGCATTGAGAAGATCGCCTGTTGTATCTCCTCGATGATGAGCAGAAGATGAAGGTCTCTGTTCTCTACAGCCGAGATTGTTTGTACGGGCAAATCGTAGATGATGGAATTGTCCAGCTTCGGAGCAGGAGGTTCCCAGAGGCGTACAGAGCCCGGAAATGTGAAGCAAATTCTCTCGCCTGGATGTTCGGTCCCTTCAGAGTAATGCCCACTGCATTCTGCAGCTCAGCGATCAGATTGTACGGACAATTGACTTACGCCAACCAGTATATTAGCTTACCCACCTTGTCCCCCATCTCGTACACATGCCCCTGGGAATGAAGCCAGCTTAGTTCCGCCAAGCCTAAAAGCTTATGCCAAAGGTCTAAGCAAGCTTGGTTAAGAGTACGCTGCACAGACTGTGATGGGGAGACCTGAACCGTCTGCCAAGGCCAGCAATCTTGTCCTCAACACGAAGCAGCTTCCTCTCCCGAAGCATGATGCGCCCGCTTATATACAAGAATGCCCGTCCTTAAAGAACCTTTTTAAACACCTCCCAGAGGATAGTAGGGGAGGAAGCAGTATCCTTGTTAATTTCAAAATATTCGGTGATAGCTTCTCTGATTCTCTCCGCAAAGCTGCGGTCCAGGAATCACCATGCGTCTAACTGCCCCAGTCCCCGCTCCCCCCTCCGTCCACCCCGACCGTCAACAGTACTGGGGAATGATCTGAAAGACCCCTGGGAAGGATTTAGGTCAGTGTAACAAATCCTGCATCTGAGGAGGGTAGCAAGAACTAATCTAGGCAGGAGCAGGTGCCATGGGATAGGGGGAATAGTATGTGTATTGCCGCTCGGAGTGGTGCTGCAGCCGCCAGGCGTCTACCAAACCCAGTGTGTCAGCCCAGGATCCATGGCGCGCGGAACGAGCAAACCTCGAGGTGGAGGGCGTGTCTGCCTCTGGGTCCATCACCACATTAAAATCCCCCCTAGCAGCGTGAAGCCAGGTGCAGCCTCGGCCAAATGATGGGCCCTCATCTCTGGTGTGGCACCCAGTAACTGAGGATGGACATATAGATTCACCAGCATCCCTGCCAATCCCTCGAGTGCTGCGTAGAATCATGAACCTCCCCAAGGGATCTGCATGCACCCCGTGCACCACCAGTGGGAATGCCTTCTTGAGCAATTTGGCCAGGCCCCTTGACCCCCTTGTATAACCTGTGTGATATACTAAGGAATATCCAAACCATCCCAGAAAGGAACAGTTGGTCTCCAGTAGGTGCGTTTCCTGGAGCATGCGAACCACTGGATGATGCCGTTTGGCATACGCCAGGGCCGGCCCTGATTTGATCTTGTCATTAAGGCCATTTACATTCCAGGTGACTATCATATATACCCCTCAGGGACCTGCTACTCTTTCTGTGACCATTGTGACTGATGATGCAAGAAATAGCATGCAAGAGAAACCTGAATGGGGCCCAGCACCACAAGCTTAGTAAATAAAGCAAGACTCAAACAAACTAAACAACATCTCACCTGGGGCTCCGCAACCAGCGGAAGCCGTACACCTTTACCACCCCCTCATCCTACACTGACCCCCTGGAAGCATCTATCGCTCAACTGAAAACTCAATCCTAACAATTAGAACAATATCATGGGGTAGGCTTGTGACGGCCCGGTCAGTCACTGCAGTTCAACACACTGTGCTGCCATGGGTGGCAGCGCCGACGGCCGAGCAAGTCTCTGGAGGGCCCTACAGCTCCCCCTCTTCTCCATGTCTGGGGAAGCCCTCCATGGACGTCGATCACAGGTGTTTCAGGTAGTAAGGTGTCACCTCCTCTGATCTGTGCTGCTGTCTGTTCCTCCTGGTGCATCGTGGCAACTGCCACCATGCTGTGGTGGCCAAGTTCTTACAGGGAGTGGTGGGCGACACGTGTTCCCCAGGCCTGAGGACCAAGTGCTCCTCCAGCCAGGCCCATGCATTTTCCTGAGTTTCGAAGAACAAGGACCGGTCATTATGGATAACTTTGAGGCGTGCCAGAAATTGCAGCAAGCATCTGATCTGCATGGCCCTAAGCTTTTCCTTAATGGCTAGGAAAGTGCATTGTTGCTGCTGGACCTTTAGAGTGTAGTCGGGGAAGAGAATGACATTGGCACCCCCTGCAGTGCAACTCGCCAAACGTCCGGGCCTCCCTAAGTATAACGTCTCTGTCAACAAAGTTAAGGAGCAGCGCTATGATAGGTCTTGGGGGGGAGGGGGCGGGGTCAGCCTGGCAGCAAGGGACCTGTGCACCCACTCCTGTACAAAGCAAGCAGATAATGTGTCTTGGGTAACCCATGAGCGAAACCAGTTCGCGATAAAGGCGGTGGGCCGGGGCCTCTCGGCTCCCTCCGGAACACTCTCTATACAGATGTTGTTCCTTCTCGACTTGCCCTCTACGTCCTCAGGTCTGGTCTCCAGGAGGTCCACTCTGTGTTGGAGGGCTGCCAGCGTAGCGTGAAAAGACTTAGTAGTGTCCTCAACCATAGACCGCCTCCCCTTCGCCTCCGAGGCCCGCTTGACCGTGTTGCAGAGATCCTGATGGAGGAGGGACAGGTCGGTCCTGAGTTCCCCAATCTCGCCCTCCAGTGAAGATCGGGAGTTATGGATGGCCTGAAGAATGAAAGCCATGGAATCCAGTGGGGCACCAATAGGTTAAGTCCCATCCCCGCCGCCCTCCTTATCCACGGCAGGTCTGGTGAACCTATTTTTCCCTGGGTAGGGGTCGCTGCCTTGTCCTTACCCATAGCACCACACCAGACCACCTGTCCAGCTATGGGCGACTGCTGGGGGCTGCAATGTTTCCGTAGGCTGGCTGCAGGGCAGGGTTTTTTTTTTTGGTGTGTTCTCAGTTCTTGTCACTCCAGGGTCGCCCTATCGCCTCATTACTACCCACAGACACCTCGGGCGGTTGGACCTCCCAGCCCAGCGGCAATAGCCCTGCCCTTGACTCCACCACTTTCCACCAAAGCCCAGAGGGACCACATCACCACAAGGCCCCTGTCCGTTGTCAATGTAGCAGCTCTTGGCCACATGTGCAAGCCGGCCACTCGTCACCTCTTCTTAGATTATGGTGCCGTCCAGACTCCAATGCAGCACAGGCCCCCAAGGCCTATGCCACCACTGGCCCTGATCCTTCTCCTCCTTTGCTGGGTGCAGGCTGCCCCTCTGCACTGAGTCTGCTACCTGAGTCGGCCACCACTTGGGGGATCAGGCCGCTGCCACCCAGCTCCAATCTTCTGGCTCCACCGACATGGTCACGGTATTCACCACCAGGGGACGCTGCCACCTTTCAACCCACAACAGCCAGTGGCGTCACAGGCGAAGCACCACCGTGGCGCTGCCGCTCCAGGCCCTCCTCCACTCTGTCGAGCCTACTAACGAACGACACTTCCTTGTGGCAGCTCTCCTCTCCTCTGACGCGGCTGAGTCTGCCAGAGGACCGCAGACTCCTCACAGCCCTCGTCCTCGGAGCACCACCTCGGCACCACTGCTCCAGGCCCCCTGATCACCTTCGGGGGTGAGCAGCCGCACTCCCCTCCACGCCACAAGGCTCGAAGTGTGCAGGTTGCCGCCACCTGGTCCCCTCTCTCGACGCAGGGCCCCCGGGGCCAGAAGGTGGCTGAATACACCTCTGGGGAGTCAGGCAATCTGCACAGCCATCTCCACCCCAGGCTTACGGATTGAACAGGGGACAGTGGCAGAAATCAAAACTTTGCGTCCGCCATCTTGGACGTTAGCCACACACACCCCTAAATATTCTCCATTCTTGATCCTTTTTTTGCCATTTGAATTTCTTCTCTCTCTCTTCTGCTTTCTCATCCTTTCTATCAGTTTTTTTAATCCTTGCCCCCTCCATTTGTCTAATTCCATGTTCTAACTATAATTATCCCTCTCATTCTCAGGTCAATTTTTCCTTTTCCATCTTCTCTCACTCTTTCATCCCTATCTCCAGATCACCTTAGATTCTTCACTTAATTCCTACCATGTTTAATACTCTCATCTACATTTCTTTCTCTTTCCCTTACCGTTGCTCCTTCCTTTCGCTGCTTTTCTTGCTTCCGTCCCTTCTCCCTATTCTTCCTCTGCCTTATATTCCCTGTCTCATCCTACCTCCTCTTCCACTCTTCTCCTTTCTATCCCTCTCTTCTTTCTCTGTTTATTTCAGATTACAATAGAGCCACTGTACTTGTGTGAAAGAAGGGTGAAGCTGGAGTCCATGTAGAGTTTGAGAGTAATGAAAAGCTAGAAAGGGAACAACCAATGGCCCACATATGCAGGGTAGCAATAGTAACAAAAAAGGCAAGGTTAGAGCTGGTAAATAAACATTGGATAGCAAATGATGATGCTGGATGAGCTTACAGTCCTCATCTGCTGCCATGTTTCTATTGTGCTCAATTAAATATCCCTATGAGTTTAGCCTAGCCCTCACATCCCATAGTGATGCTCTCAGAATCAGAGACCACACCTTCTTTTCCTGTAGCTTGCCTCAAATCACGTCATGGGATCATTTCCTGTGATCTCACGGTTATGTAAAAAGTCACGCGATGTCATTTCCTGTGATGTCATCTCTATGCTAATAAGCATGTTTGATATCTGGAAAATCCCACCTCTTTTGGTCATGAACGTTGCCAAATACACCACAGCCTCAAAATGGTCTGGGTCATAGTGTGCATATGTGGATCAAGATAGTCGATGGTCAGCTCGAGGAAAAAAAGGGATGTTAAAAGGGTATTGGTGAGATGTTTACATTTTATGTAAATAACTGCCTTTCATTTGTCTTTGTCATGGAGAAGCACCATCCACAAAGGGAAAAAAGCTAGGGGGGCATGCAACCGCCCCGTATATAGAAACAAGCACTGGCAAAGTCAATCAGTTGCGGCAATGCAAGAGCTATTGGCTTTGCCAATGTGTTTCAGCATTGCATGGCCAGGTGGTAAGTGTTCCCCAGGCAGATGCAGCACCCAAGCGACCGCAGCTGATGCGCTGTTACTCCTTTGTGTAACCAAGGGCATACATGAACAAGGCATCTCAAATTAAATTTACCATTTGATACAGAGCAAAACACAATATCAAATGTGTCAATTCCCTTTAACGAGTGCTGCCAAAATTACCTGGTAAAATCATGATACTTATGTTCTTCAACCTCTCAAGAACAGAAGGTACAGTCTGCCTTAGTGCAGTTCATACTTGTGACTTGCATAGCACATACACATGCCTGCTGCAGGCACTCAACCCACTTAGCTATCCGACTGGCTAGAAGTATCACGGCCAACAATCATTAAAATTAAGAGATCATTGCATGTGTAGATTCAAATTTAGGAATCTTTTATTAAATCTATTCCCTCTTCCTACTACATGGTGTTTTGTGGGTCACTGTTGTGTCTATTTGATTTGACATAAACATGGTATAGTCAGATGACACCTCACTTCCAGTCAGTGAATTAGATTTACAAGGACCACCTAGATGTCAAGATCATTGCAAGAAAGGGGTAAGCCAGCTCATTAGGCCACTGTACTGTTATCACTGAGTCACCTGGCCAGATCCTGGCAGGGCTAACTCAGCCTTTGGATGTTCTGAGGTTGATAAAATTAATCCTGTTAATTTGTGTAACAGTAACAAATTCCTGCAGTACCTAGATATGTCAGCCTTAAAGTGTTAGGTAATAGTATTGTATTATTTTTTACCACTGTTGTTGTTATGGTTCGCTCGGGGCTTAGAGACACTGCACGTGCAAAGTGCCTCTTTGGTGCCCCTGGAAGGTTGTAGTTTTCAAAATCTGAGTAATGTGAATTTACTTGGGTGCTGGCATTAACGTTTACCAAACCTACATCTCAAAGGCAGGATGCTGTCTGTTGAAAATACCTTTGTTTATTTAATCTTGCAAAAAGTATTTTACTGATCATTTGCTTTAAACCTGTAACTCTGCAACATAACAAACCATGTTCTTGCTTATGTAGTGTGCGCTGTATTCTAAACCACAAAACGCTTACTATACTATAGCAGACGATGGTAAAACTGCTGCACTAGTCATGCTTGACTTGAGTGCTGCCTTCTCCCATGGTCTGCTATTAGATAGGTTATGTCATGCAGGGGTGGGAGGCACAGTGCTGGGTTGGCTGGCAAATTTTCTGGAGTGTCGTACCTTCCAAGTCATCCTACAGTCATTTGTCTCCACCACCCGGCTGTTGAAACATGGCGTGCCTCAGGGCTCAGCTCTGAGCCCGACCCTCTTTAATTTATACATGCGCCCGCTGGCAGATCTAATGGAAGGCCATGGTGTGCAGACGGTGTCTTATCCGGATGACACGCAACTGATACTAACTCTGGCTCAGGACAACGGCCAAGCGACAGAAGATTTTAAACTATGTCTAGCTGACTTGGCTCATTGGATGAAAAACAGCTGTCAGATTAAACGCTAATAAAACTGACATCTTAGTGGTGGGGAAACAATCATCTATTTGGTCTTCGATCTGGTGGCTTTGCCTTCCCCAAACCACAAAGTAAAAAATCTCGGAGTATGGTTTGACTCTACTCTATCTTTTATGGACCAAATCTCCACTCTTACAGGTACCTGTTTTGGGGTCCTGAAAATGATTAGGAAGATCTTAGGGCTCATTCCGGATTGCACGAAAAGATCGGCAGACTGGCCCTTGTGGTATCAAGACTGGACTATTGTAATGTACTTTATTTGGGGGGCTCTAAGAGGAGCATCAAAATGCTTCAGAGAGTGCTAAAGGCGGCAGCGCGTATGCTGCGGAACATTCCCAAATGTGCCCCCACAAGGCGGGCTCTGGACATACTTCACTGGCTTCCCATAGAGGAGAGGATATCTTACAAAGCCATGTGCTATATTCACAAAATACTGCAGGGTAAAGGTCTGAGTTATCTTCTTCCTCTGATTCTACCTTACCACCCAAAGCGCTGCTTAAGATCAGCTGGAACAGCACTGGCCAGCGTTCCCAAATTCAAGAGAAAGCGCCTTGGTGGAAGCTCTTTGAGGTTCTGGACAGCCAAACAGTGAAACCTACTTCCTTTGCATCTCAGACTAGAGCCTTCAGAAGTGTCCGTTCGAAAACACCTAAAAACTTGGCTTTTTAGGAGAAGCTTAAACCAACAATAGGGGTAGTCTTGGCCACCCTCTCAGTCTTTCGGAATTCAGCGCAGGGATACCCCGAATTGGAGTAACCATG
Organism: Calotriton arnoldi; assembly: GCA_963921515.1. Classification (NCBI taxonomy): domain Eukaryota; kingdom Metazoa; phylum Chordata; class Amphibia; order Caudata; family Salamandridae; genus Calotriton; species Calotriton arnoldi. The sequence continues at coordinate 1,687,398 of CAWUFW010000686.1, read as the reverse complement.
CGCTCTATAAAATGCTAACATAACATACAGATGCACTCCAGCGCCTAGGAGTGCTGTTGGCGACAAGTGGTGCTTTACAATGACCATCCAGTGAATGGAAACAAGCCCTTCCTACAGCCTGTTTTATTACCAGTGAGCCCATTATGGCATGTTTCTGTTTTTTGTATACAGATGCACTTCAGCACCTAGGAGTGCAGTTAGTGGCATGTGGCGCTTTACAATGACCATTTAATGAATTGAAACAAGCCCTTCCCTCAGCCTGTTTTATTAGTAACCAGCAAGTCTGTTATGACGTGTTCCTGTTTTTTGTAACTATCTCAGGGGTGGGGAGGTGGGTGAGAATGAGTGAGTGAATGGCCGCTGAAAATAAGCGGTCACGTGACCTTGCAAGGCAATGGAGAACATGGAGGGGATTGCTGCTGTACTGTGCGCTGTATTCTAAACCACAAAATGCTTACTATATAAATGCACTCCAGCACCTAGGAGTGCAGTTGGTGGCATGTGGCGCTTTACAATGACCATCCAGTGAATTGAAACAAGCCCTTCCCGCAGCCTGTTTTATTAGTAACCAGCAAGCCCGTTATGACATGTTCCTGTTTTTTGTAACTATCTCAGGGGTGCGGAGGGGGCTGAGGATGAGTGAGTGAAGGGCAGCTGAAAGGAAGCGGTCATGTGACCTTGCAAGGCAATGGAGACCATATAGGGGATTTCTGACTTTCTCGCTCGCTCCCCGCGAATGCTCTCCTGGTAATTGAAAAACATACTGTGGCTTGAAAAACAAGATAAGAACATGATTGCTAGGCCTGTCCATTATGGTCGGAGAAGCACAGGGCAAGCAGACACGGGGTGCGGGAGGGAGAAAGCGACAACAGGAGGAGGGTGATTGGGGGACAGGACAAGAAACGAGATAAGAACATGATTTACAGGCCTGTTTAAGGAAACGGGAGGAGGGTATAGATAGTAGTAATTGGTTCCTGCTCTCGGGGAGGGGTAAACACAGGAAGAGGCTTGACGCATTCATGCCATGGACAAATGGCGAGAAAGATTAGGTGAGCGATGATGGAGCCATCAAATGGGAAGCCTACGTGCGGGCTGAAGCCCACAAAGTATATACCATTAAAGATTAATGGGGTAACCCAGTATCTCACAGAAGCTGGGAAACTAGAACAGTATATACTAATGGTTGGTTCTGTTGAGAAAGGTAGAATTACTTCAGAACTGTTTGCATTTATCCTGACCACTAGTATCATTGGTCAGGACAAATGCAAAGAGTTCTGAAGTAATTCTACCTTTCTCGACAGAACCAACCATGAGTATATACTGCCACAAAGTATATACAACATGTCTCTTTCGAGACACGGTAGGCACTGTCTAGAGCCGAGATCTAAAAAAGACGAACCGCAGGAGCCTGTCTTAACATCTGGGTCTCAGTCTACCCCATACAAAAAAAGAAAAGATGTTGCTATTATTAAAGGATTATGGAAGAGTAGAAACAAGAAAAAAAGGTGTGTCTGGAAATGGAGAAACGCATTGGGTGGGATGAAGAAATCGCTGTGGAGCAAACACCTGCAAATACAGTGAGATGGTGTGAGTCCCGCTGTGAAATATTAGCAGATTGCAGAATCTCGTAGCCATTTGTGAAGGAGAGTCCTGATTATGCAGTCTCTTTTCCTGTTGTGTATCTAAATAACGTCTAAAAAGTACACTACGTTTCCCACAGTCCTGCTCATGGACAGGAAGAAACAACACAGAAGAAATACACATAACACTATAAATAGGGGCAGTCTGTTACCTATATCCCCTTTTTTTGATAAGTGAAGTTTAAAGTCCATAGAAGAACTAGATCCATGTAAAAAGCAATAGAAAGACAAGAAGCAACCATATGGCTTACTATTTTCCTTGATGAACCTCCATAAGGAGCTTGTCTTTCATCCAATAGGAACACTTTCCTCCAAATATATCGCTGACTGGACTATCTGACCGTCATCTGATTTGTTGAGCTTGGCACTAGGAATAATCACAAACATGTTTGACCAACTACTGCAAGGGTGGACATACGTACCAGAGGTGGGATAATACTTACCACATTAGTCTTTACTAAAATCAGGACTCTCCTTCACAACTGGCTAAGAGAATCTGCATTATTTTTTTTGCAAGACAGGAGATTCATATTATACAAGTTGAAAGCATATCTACAACTGTCACTACTGCATGCTGAATTGGCTTGCAATAAAAGGTCTTAAATGTTGAAAACTTAGACCAGTCCACCGACTTAAGAATGCCCTCCAATCTAGGTCTCGCCCAAAAGGCCTTTCATGCTATCGCCCCTGAACACCCCGTATCTACCCCGCCAAAGCTATCACCCCTTAAACCCACCTGGTTAAGGTAGTGGAGGTTACTAGATAAATAACTTTCACAATGAAATTAATAATTGCTGGGCGGATGTTCTCAGTTTACTTTACATAATGCTTAAGGCAGTTTATAACACATAGTTTAGGATGTGAAGGAATGATGGGAACCCTATAAAGGCAGAAACATTCCTGGTACACCTTGTAATGGCAAAATGGACCCCCACTCAGGAAAAATGCATTGTAGAATTTTCCAGAGAACTGACTTTCAGGACACCAGGCATAACATAACTTGGCGGACAATGATTTAAAAGAAAGTTTGTTATCATACTCCCAGGATTGAAACAACTGTAACACCAAATTAACATTCCACAGGGTAGAGTAACTAGGTTTAGAAGGACTTGCATATCTGATTCCCTTCCATAATCTGCATGCTAAAGGATGTCCTCCATCTGGCCTCCCATCAACTTTCTTAAGATCTGCAGATATTACTGATCTATACCCACTAATAGTCTTCTTGGATTTTGGATCAGCCACTAAGGAGGCTAAGAAATTCAAGACCCCTGTGACATCTGATGAAACAGGATTCATACCATGTTTCATTCACCAGCCACTCCATACCACTCAGGGTTATTTTTTTAAGCCTTAACTGTGCCCTGTGCTCATGACGTCCAGATATATACGAAAGCAGACTCTGAAAGTCCTTTGATGTCCATAAACATTCTGAGAGGTTCCATGCCACCAGGGTCAGATTGCCCTGGTAGCTCGAGAAAAGAGTGGCAGAGGTATTGGATAGTCTACCAAGAGCTCTAGAAGGGAGGGGTACCAAGGCTGTGACATCCAAAGCAGTGCTATCAAGGTGACCTTGCCTCCTATCTGCGAATCTGAGCATGGGTATCATGGCGAAAGGGGGAAATCATAATGATTTCTGCCAGTCCAGCCCTAAAAAAAAAAGCAATCATTGCTAAAGCTTCTAGATCTGGACCCCCTCTAAAATACCTCTGTAACTAAGCTGTTAACCAGGGCGCAAGCCGGTCTATATGGAAGGGTTTCAAAAACCTGACCATCCAGATGCTAGTCACTGCTGTTGTACAGATTCCTTGAATACCAGTCCACCCTCATGTTGCATGGTCCGGGAAGATACTCTGCACTCAGTGATATTCCCTGGTGGAGACAACTTCCAAAATTCCTATGCCAATTCCGCTAGGGGTTTTGATCTTGTGCCCTCCAGTTTGTTTATATACCCGTCCTGACTGCAGTCAGATTGTCCATGCGTAGGAGGACTTCACATCTGACCCTGTCTTTTACCAGGCACTGGACTGCGAGAAGCTCTAAACAGTAACAGTTTATGTGCATTAACAGCTCCTTATTAGACCTTCCTCCAGTCGAGAAGGTACCACACCTAGCTCCCCATTCCCAGAGACTTGCATCTGATTTTAATAGTATCTGGGGACATATGAAAAATGGCACAGCCGTTCGAGGCGTATACAATGTTTAACCACCAATTTATCTCTTCCTTTGCCTCCAGATCTAAAGGCACCATTTTGGAGTACTCTAGACCCCTTTGTAAGTGCCTTATCTTTAATTTCTGTAGAGCCCCGTAATAAAGGGGTCCCACAAAGATTGCTTTGAATGTAAGATGAAAGACGGCCCACTAGTTTCGCCAAACTCCAGAGAAAAACTGTTGTTTAGGCAACATCTTCATCCCCTGCTTGATTACCTTCAGCTTTGAGTGTGGGAGTAAGAGAATCTCCCTGTATGAATCTACTTCAAACCCCAGAAATTCCATCCTTTTTAAGGGGTGCAGATCAGACTTTTCTTCATTTATGATGAAGCCCAACGTTTGAATCAATTCTATGTCTGACTGTACTTGTACCAACAGTAGGTTCTTTTTTTGACTCATAAGAACAAGTTATTTTAGGTAACTCTTTTTCTGGAAGAGGCTGTATCTAACCTCAGAATGCTCACCTAAGAATGTTCCCCAGGCGTCAGACTGGGTCAGAACATTTTTGAGCAGTACTTCTGTGCGCCCCGTAGGTGGTATTCAGCAGCTTTGCGTCGGCCATGTCGCAGGTGACAAGCGACTGGCCTATATAGGCGCCAACACGGCGCGCTGACATCAGTTTCTTTCATGACTATTTCCACACCAAAAACGCGAATACACAATTGAATGATATATGACCAGTGTGCAGGAGCTTCAGAGTGACAAGCCCATTTCGCAGAGCAGGGACAATGGGAGGGTCGGTGGGGGAATCTGCAGTTAGAGGCTGTACCATAAAAAGCGTTAGAGGTAAGTAACTTATTCTTCTCATAGTGACTTCTAACCGCAGATTCCTCACCTTAGGTTTCTCACTTCCTCCAGGTCGGTCGTCCCTTTGGTAGTACAAGGGGGGGTCCTTCTTTTCATGGGGGGGGAGGGCGTTGCGCCACTCGTGTGTCGAAAAGTGTCTTCTGGCGCTGTAGGGGCAGTGTTCTGCTGTTTGGCACCTTTACTGTTTATTCCCCTCACCAGGCCGCACGTATCTTGAGTGGAGCAGGGGAGCCAAACAA